>JAAALK010000080.1:12328297-12928297 GCA_019279435.1 Zizania palustris
TGTTTCGTTGAAACGAACCGACATCACAAGCATGATGCTCTGGTGCATGTAAGTACTTTATACTTGGTCAATACAAAGCAAAAATAAATAATGTCTTATATGACTATTGTTTTATAACATATGCAGTTGTAATTCACGCGGTGACGAGTCTAAATTGTATGGGTACTTAACCCGTCATTAATAAGGCCAAGTGCGCTGAACCCGACACTAAACCAGAACGATAGCAAGTACTGGACTGCGGTAAGAAAAAATTTCAAAGAAAGATGTCAATAAAGACAGAAGACAAACTTAAGAAGAACAAAAGGAGTTGTGCCGCGTTGTATATTGCGCGGTGCATGTATCAATGGAAGGACAGAGAAATGATAAGTGGGGCATATAACTTTAAATAAGTATACCCACTATATCCACTTAATCACGTTTTATCGATTATGAAACTAACATAATCATATATTACTTCTTTCGATAGTGATCATTGGATTGCACTTCTGATATACCCAAAGAGCTCAAGGGTTTATGTGCTCGACTCGCTCGACAAACCCAAAAAAGAATATCCAGAGATATTAAATGTTATTCAGAGTGCATATAGATACTACGTGGAAAAGTTAGGTGGCCCACATGATCCACAGAGGCCGAAAGAAATGCTTATCAGAACCAACTATCCGGTAATATTATATTTTTAAATTTGTTAATTCAATTGATAAAGCCAAACTATATATCGTTCTAACTTTGTCTATTTTGAAGTGTCACAAACAATCTCTTGGTTCCGTGCATTGTGGCTACTATACTTGTGATTTCATGAGCAATAACTTAGGAAAGTTTGGGCGGACAGTATCTGAGGATACTAAAGAAGTAAGTTGATTTCTTGTGTGTTAATCTAATATAACTTGCAGCGTATGTACTTATATTTTACGTATGCAGTCGTCAGGTCCATCAACCGTTGCCCAGAAGAGCCAACTCTCTGAATCACAAATGTACGAAATCGTATCAAGGATGTGCCGCTTCACGATGCATGAGATTCTTCATGAGCTTGGAGTATTTTTCGATCCTGAGAGTGAAGTGGCCAAGCATCCAACTCTGTATGATTGGGCCGGAAGAATGAAAAGGCGAACCAATTAACATATGAGTTAGCCTTCCTAGAAAACATAAACCACATGAGCATGTCTTTGTGAAACAATGAATTGTGTTGATGGATGGTTATTGTGAAACATAAACCGGAAGAATGTAAACTTTGTAAATTTTTGAAAATTGATGAGATGGATGGTTGTTGTGTTGATGTGTTGTTGTTGTGGATGTGTATGTGGATATGTGGATGTTTTGCTGCTGTGTATGTGGATGGCTGTGTGAAGCATATAATTTCTGTGTTTTGGTTTGTGGGATCACAGCATTCTGTGTTATGGCTTATACACAGCAGTGGCGGGCAGATGAGGTAGCTTGCCCGTTACTGCTGTTGACACAGTGGTGGCGGGCGTGCTGACATCATCTGCCCGCCACTGCTGTTGACATAGTGGTGGCGGTCGCGCTGACATCATCTGCCCGCCACTGCTGTTGACACAGCGGTGGCGGGCGCTCTGACCGCCACTGCTAACCAGCGATAGCAGTGGCGTTAGAGCAGTGGCGGACTGGATGCCCGCCACCATAGGTCGATTTTGCCCACCGCTACAGTGTCGCTTTGTAGTAGTGTCTAAAGCTTTCTCGAGATGGAGCTGATCAAATTTTTTCCACGCTTCTCCATCTGATGGATGACCTAGATTGTCTGGGTTGTAATGAATCCCATTTTTATGCCATGTCATCTGTTTAGCAGATTCCTCGGTCATGTACAGCCGTTGGATCCTCGGTACAAAGGGAAGGTACCGAAGGATCTTCACGGGAATTGAGAGTTGTTTCTTCACACCATCATCGGAGTCTACCTCCAGATACCTAGAGGATTTGCATTTCACGCAGCAGGTTGCGTCTGCGTATTGTTTTCTGAATAAAATGCATCCGTTGGGACAAGCATGTATTTGCTCATAAGGCATCTTAAATGCACGGAGGACTTTCTTAGACTCGTACATGCTCTTCGGAAGATTGTGACCTTCTGGAAGAAGGCTACCAACAACCGTCAGCATAACATCGAAGCATTCTCGACTCAAGCTAAACTGCGACTTGATGGCCAATAGTCGTGCGATGGCATCCAGTTGAGAAACCTTAGTGTGACCGTGAAGAGGTTGCTTTGACGCGGACAACATGTCATAAAACGCTTTTGCCGTTGGCTCCGGCACTTCCTCTTCACGTGCTTCGTCAAAATGCACATCTTCAAAGTCATCTAGCATAAATCCAACCCCTCCCTCATCATCGTCCATGCGATGTCGCAACACCTCCTCTCTAGGACGTTGGGACTCACCATGATACGTCCAACGGGTATAATTTTGCATAAACCCATATTTGCATAGGTGTTTACCCATAGCATCCTTTGTTTGTCGACGCTTATTCTCGCACCGACTACATGGACACCAGGTCTTGTCACGTACATTCTGTCTACCAAACGTTGTCTCTAAGAATACTTCAGTGTTCTTGATCCAATCCATGGTCACCTCGGCCTGACTAGGGCGACCCGTGTACATCCACTCACGATGATCCATCTTGTACTAAACTAGGAAACAACACCCGTGTTTAGGGGTTAGTGAGAAACGAGATGAATATAACAATCTAATAGGTAAGATAGGTCCTAATCCCACCAGACAATGCGTAGATTGAGCTCGTATTCACGCTCCGTTCCGATCCAACCCAAAATTTCGGCAGCACCTCCCTGCTGCTCTCCAAACGCACGTCTGGGCAACATGCCAAGAGGATGTGCGTTCGGAGAACAACGGGGAGGTGCTGTCGAAACCCTGGGTCGAATCAGAACGAAGCATGAAAACGAGCTCAATCTACGCATCCTCCAGCTGTCCAAACGTGGACAGTTCGAAACAGTTACGGCGACAGATATGCAAACACATGCATATTCCAAACCGTAACTCTTCCGAACGGGAGATGCCTAGGTTACGCGACAATAACCAAAATTTTTTTTTTGACAACATCTTGTCTCTAATACATAGCAAATCTGCATCAATAGGACGGCACGATGGCTGTCACCCACATACACACATCACGACGTCATGGCCGACATCCACAGACACATATATATATATCACGGCACGATGGCCGGCATCCACATACACAAGATATTAATCAACATAACCATTAAAACATAACAAGAATTACAACGATTATATTAAAATTTCTAAAACATGTATAAGCATTTATTTATATTAATCTTCTTGACATGCATGTAAATAAAATTGTAATATCATTTACGAGGAAGGGATGTTGAAAGCAAACAAAACATGTGACGTTGTATTAGACAATAAAAAACATGTACAAAGCATATTAATCATTCATGTTCAAGCAAAATATTAATCCTAGGTTCTAAGGTTACCGGTAGGGTTTGATGCGAGATGAGGACGATGAAGCCGAAAAGATGACGGTGACGCCGGTAAGAGAGCGCTAACCAAATTATATCTATCTAAAAATAATTAAAAAAATTAGTTATAAGATAAAATAATTAAACAATGTGAGAAGCTACACTAAACAACATAAAATTATAAAATATCAAAGACTATACTAAATAATTCAACACATGAGACACTAACTCTAAGTTCAATATATATATGCAATATAATGCATGTCTCAAATAGTATAGATGCATTTACTATTTTGCATTTACTATTTGAGATCCAATTTGTATATATTATACGTATTTATATTTTAAAAAAATGAGATATACATGTATACCTATGCGAGGCGGGGTAGGGAGGCGGAGCCGGTGCCGGGGGCGGCGGAGCGGGTGGCCGGGGGCGGTGGGGCCGGCTAGGTTGGCCGACTGCTCGGTTGCGGCCGGGGGCGGCGGCGCCGACGGGGCCGGCGGCCGGGGGCGGCGGCGCCGACAGGGCCGGCGGCCGGGGCGGCAAGGGGGGCGCAGGCCGGGCGGGGGGCCGGCGGCCGGTGGCGGCGCTGGGGCCGGCAGCCGGGGGCCGGTGGCGGAGCCGTGGGCCGAGGGGCGATGGGGGAGGGAGCTAGGCGACGGGGGCTGGGCGGCCGGCGGCGGGGTTGCAGGGGGCGGGCGGGAGCAGGCGGCGGCGGGGGAGCAGGCGGCGGTGGGGGGGGGCTGCGGGGGAGCAGGGCGCAGATCTGGGCGTTATTGCGCCCAGATCTGTGCGGGCCTTTTTTAGCAGGATTTCAAGGTTTGCCGAGTGCCAAATTGGGAGGCACTCGGCAAACGGGTATTTTTTTAAAACCCTTTGCCGAGTGCCATTAGGGAGGCACTCGGCAAAGATTATTATTTTTTAAAAAAACCCTTTGCCGACTGCCATTAGGGAGGCACTCGGCAAAGATTTTTTTAATTTTTTTAAAAAAAACTAAAATAGAAAAAAAGATAGTAAAAAATCCCATAATTTGGCATTATATAATATACAGTTATATTTACTCCTAAAAATTTTCTTAGTTCAAATAAACAAATTTAATGCACTTGTAGTTCAAATTTGTGATCTTTTAATTAAATTCTATAAAAAAGTTCAATTACCTAAAAATAGCAAGCTAGTACTAAAAATACCAAATTTGGACATGGTATAAGATACATTGGGATTTATTAGTATAAAAAGTTTTAACGGCAAACAAAGATTTGAATATCAATTTGGTTCTAAACCTAGCTCATTCCATCCATAAACACATTTACCTTCTCCTCGATTCTCTAGTTTCCAAACGTCGTACATGAAAACTTTGTCGAAACATTATGAAATTTTTATCACAGTATATATGTATGATACAATGACACCATGTCAAGTATCATATTTTTTAGGCATCAATTTAATTTTATAGAATTAAGAAACCATTAAGCTCCATGTTGCCGTCCGAGCGTCGTAAATTACGTTTTAAATATTTAGATATATTTAGTTGTAAAAGATTAAAAATAGAATCATGAACATAAATATGATTTTTCTACAATTTTTGAGTCATTATTTCATGTACATGCAGTTGTAATTTGACACACTTGGAAGAAAATCCTAGAAATAGGATTAATTTATTAAAAATAGCAATCCCACTCATAAAAGTATGAAAATTTTCCATGGATTAACAGATGTTGAATTATGACTGTAAAAAAAATTCAAGTTCAAAACATGTTTTAAATGTGATATAGAGTCAAAATATGTTTTCACATGAAATAATGGGATCATCATACTTTGCCGAGTGCATTTAGATATGGCACTCGGCAAAATTGATTTTTTTGGTCTTTGCCGAGTGCCATTCCTATTTGCACTCGGCAAAGATTTTTTATACTATTTTTTTAAAAAAAATAAATAGAATAAAGACAGTAAAAAATCCCATAATTTGTAATTATATAATATACACTAATATTTTATCCTAGAAAATTTCTAGGTTCAAATAATCAAATATAAGGCACTTGTAGTTTAATTTTGTGATATTTTACTTAAAATCCTATAAACAACTTATTTAACCAAAAATAGCAAACTAACTCTAAAAAATGCCAATTTATACATGGTATAAGATAAATTGAGTTTTAGTAGTACAAAAAGGTTTAAGTTCAAACAAATATTTAAAACTCGATTTGCTTCTAAACCTAACTCATTTCATCCCTAAACTCCTAAACCTTCTCGAAGGTTGTCCAATTTCTAAAGGTCATACTTGAAAACTTTGTCGAAACATTATGAATTTTTTACCATATTATATATGTATGATATAATGACACCATGTCAAGTGTCATATTTTTTACGCATCAATTACATTTTCTATAATTAAAAAACCATTAACCTGCATATTGCCGGTCGAGTGTCGTAAATAAGATTTTAAAAATTTAGTTATATTTAGTTGTAAAAGATTACAAATGTAATCATGAACACAAAATGATTTTTCCATAATTTTTGAGTCATTATTTCATGTACATGCATTTCAAATTTGACCCATTGGAAGTAAATCCTACAAATACAATTATTTTATTAAAAATATCAAACCCACTCATAAAAGGATGAAAATTATCCATGGATTAAAAAGATGTTGAATTATGACTGTAAAAAAATTCAGGTTCAAAACATTTTTAAATTGTGATATGGACTCAAAATGTGTTCTCACATGAAATAATGGGTATTTCATCTTTGCCGAGTGTTTTTCTGGTGGCACTCGGCAAAGGCTAGGGTTTGCCGAGTGTCCGTTAGTGGCACTCAGCAAACCCAAAAAATCACCCGTGCCGTCATCACGCCGTCAGCAAAAAATTGGGCGGGGCATTTTTCAGGTTGTTTGCCGAGTGCCACCTACAGGGCACTCGGCAAAGAGCTGGAATTGCCGAGTGCCACGATGTTTGCCGAGTGCATGACATCTGGCACTCGACAAAATAGTGTTTGCCGAGTGCCCGATGAATTGCACTCGGCAAACATTGTGGCACTCGGCAAACGTTTGTTTTCCGGTAGTGTTGTCTTTGATCAGTCGACACTGCCGCTGTGATCAAAACCAAATTTTGTATAACTATTTGTGTTATATTTAAAGATTAAAAAGAGTACAAGAGAATGTATGAATTTTGAAGTCAAGGTGCCCCGTTTGGTCCAATAATAGTTTGAATTTTGAAACTTAAATTTATATTTTGTTTCAAAGTTTTTTAATTTAGTAGTATATATACATTTTAAAAAGTCACCAAGTAGACTAGTAATATTATTTTTTTAAAAAATAAAAATTCAAAAATCACTTTGGATTATAATTCACAAGACGGCTGTATGCATGTTATTATAAATTTGACGGCATTTGTTTCACAAAATAATAATGATGAGGACGATGCCGTTTGTATATGACGAATCAGTTTAAATTGATTATGTACGATTGTTTTTGTGTGGACATTAAAGCCAATGTAGTGAAATTTCAAACACACAAATTAAATTATAAAGCGACATCCGTATATTATATACATTATAGTGTACGTGGATGAATTAACCTTCTTTAGTAATTCCATTTTGCAAATCGAATGGGTTTCAATCGGAGGATTATTGGATAATGAAGTAATGATTTTGCTAAACTTATTTTAGAACCAACCTTAGGATTATTGTAACATACCAGAAATTTGTGAAACTAAACAAATATATGATAAGAAATCAAATGGGATTCCCTATGTATAGTATTTATATGTTTTAAAGCCAATGTAGAGAAATTTGCCAACACGTGAATAAATAGCTCAAACCAACATGTGAATACAACTCAAAATCTAAAAATCAGGGAAGATTCGAGAATCTTCCACAAAAATTTTTATGTAGTTTGATTATTTACCACTTGTGTGTATAATAAGTATATATGGTTATCTGAGTCTATGACAGGAAGTCAAAGTGATAAATAATTGAAAACTTTTTTAGGAGCGACAAATCATCGAGCATTAAAAAATGTGTCAAAATAGCTACTTGATTTTTTTCAGCACAATCGTGAAGTTCTTCTCCACTAGTCTACACCTGAGCACCCGCGCTGAGCTAGGCAGAGCTGCCAGGCTGCTAGAAGGTAACCATCCTGATACATACAATGATTAAAATAACCCGTCGAGCGAATGGTTTGGTTCATCTGATGATATATGTGTATTTATTTTGACGCCCCATCTATTTATAAGTTGGAGGAGTTATTAGTGACAGGTGATAGTTACCACCCGTCACTGATAATGTACATATCAGTGATGTAGCTCTAACCATAGACTCATTGCTTTATGCACCACAATTGAGACTACCTTAGACCTTACTGTTGCCACTTGAATCTCGGTAGTCTGGTGGTCTAGGTAAAGTGTAATATATTTTTCACAGTATTGTCTTGAAAAATACTATAAAAAAATAAAACAAAGTTACTAAAGAAGGCTATTTGTATATATGATCTAGTTAACCAATTACATGTACAAATAACTTACTACCAACTTCTTGTTAATGATCGTGTTATTTATTGTACAGACATATAACTGACTTTTGGAGGATAAACCAGACGAGATGTCTTGTGGGAGTGCCTTCCTTGCTGGAGTTATATCTATTGGATTGCTAAAATAATAGATGTGCTTCAATTGGTTTATTTGGTCGGTGTCGACCTCCCTGGCTATCCGCTTACCCTTCCTGTTTGCAACATTGCTAGGATTCTTCCCTGACAATATAAGAAACCATTATAAGAACGTAAACAACACATGTGCATGTGTAGTCATTGTCCTCTACTTTGATGGTTGTTGGAGTCTTCTCACTACTACAAAGCGATACTGTAGCGGCGGGCAAAACCGACCTGTAGTGGCAGGCATCCAGTCCGCCACTGCTCTAACGCCACTGCTATCCCTGGTTAGCAGTGGTGGGCAGAGTGCCCGCCACTGAGGTGTCAACAGCAGTGGCGGGCGCGCTGACCTCATCTGCCCGCCACTACTATTGATAACAGCAGTGGCGGGCAGATGAGGTCAGCGCGCTCGCCACCACTGTGTCAACAGCAGTAATGGGCGCATTGACCTCATCTGCCCGCCACTACTGTTATCAATAGCAGTGGCGGGCAGATGACATCATCGCGCCCGCCACTACTGTGTTTACCTCATTACACATAATGTTGTAAACCTTAATTCACATAGTCTCACAAACCAAAACACAGAAATTATATGCTTCACACAACCATCCACATACACAGCAGCAAAACATCCACATATCCACATACACATCCACAACAGCAACACATCAACACAACGACAACCGATCTCATCAATTTACAAATTTACAAAGTTTACATTTCATCACACATCAAGTTTAAAAAGTTTACATATATCAAAATTTCAAAATTAACCATTGTTTCACAAATACATGCTCATGCGGTTTATGTTTCACAAATACATGCTCATGCTCATGCATCTTTTCTTTGCTTCTCATCAGCTTCAAAATTTTTAGCGATTTGTTGTTCTTGCCTTTTTGTTCTTCTGGTCCAATCATACAAAGTTGGATGTTTGGTCACTTCACCCTCAGGATCAAAGAATACTCCGTGCTCATGAATAACTTCATGCATCGTGAAGCGGCACATCCTTGATACGATTCCATACATTTTTGATTCTGAGAGTTGGCTCTTCTCGGCAATGGTTGATGGACCTGACGCCTGCATACATAACATATAAGTACATACGTTACAAGTGATATTAGATTAACACACAATAAATTAACTTACTTCTTTACTGAGGTCAGAGACTATCCGCGCAAATTTTCTTAAGCCATTGCTCACGAAATCACACGTGTAGTACCCGCAATGCACCGAACCAAGAGGTTGTTTGTGACACTTTAAAATAGACAAAGTTAGAATGGTATATAGTTTGGCTTTATCAATTTAATTAAGAAATTTCAAAATATAATATTACTGGATAGTTGGTTCTGATATGCATATCTTTCGGCCTCTGTGGATCATGTGGGACACCTAACCTTTCCACGTAGTATTTGTATGCACTCTGAATAACATTTAATATATATTGATAATCTTTTTTGGGTTTGTCGAGAGAGTCGAGCACATAAACCCTTGAGTCTTTCGGGTATATGAGAAGTGCAATCCAATGATCACTATCGAAAGAAGTAATATATGATTATGTTAGTTTCATAATCGATAAAACGTTATTAAGTGGATATAGTGGGTATACTTGCTTAAAATTATATGCCCCACTTATCATTTCTCTGTCACTCCATTTATACATGCATTGCGTAATATATAACGCGGCACAATTCCTTTTATTCTTCTTATGTGCGTCTTGGTCTTTATTGAACATCTTTTTTTGAAATTTTTTCCGACCGGCGGTCTAGTACTTGTCATTGTCCCGGTTTAGTACCGGGTTTAGTGTACTTTGGCTTATGAATGATGGGTTCAAGTACCCATATTTATTAGAAGTGTTACAACATGAATTCAAACTGCATATGTTATGAAACAATAGTCAATATAAGACATGATTAATTTTTGCTTTGTATTGACAAAGTATAAAGTACTTACAGGCACCAGAGTATCATGTGTGTGACGTCGATTCACTTCAGACAGAACATCCGATGGAAGTCGTCGAAAAATAGTGCAAGAGTAAACTCTGGGCAGTTGAATATTTCTTTTGTAACCTTCACTTCTATGTGTGTAACACCTAACGCAGACGCTTTGAGGTACTAGTCATGAAATGATCCCATCTCTCAAGGCATACTCTTAAGTACTCGTTGGGGTAATAATGGTTTGCCTGGTTCATATTCAATATAATCCTCGTCTCTGTAGGTCCATTTATCAACATATAGTGAGGCCGCTTGCTTTTGTACTGGAGCCTTTATGGGAGCCTCTACGGGCGTAGAACGTGTTTGCCCCACAGTACTAAAAAATTTAAGCATTTCAGATTTAGGCGCAGAACACTGCCCAACTTGAACAATTGTCTTGTGGATTGTTGGCTTTAGGCGTGCATCATGTTTTTCAGGCTCGGCCACTGGCACTTGAGGCTCAGCCAGAACTGGCACTGGAATTTGATCTGGCTCTGACACTTTTATGTTGGGCTCATTAGTGGGCTGGAGCATTGGCACTGGCTCTGTAACTTGAGGATCAGGATCAGTCACTTTTGATTCTATCACTTCTGCCACTTTATCGAGCACTGGCTCTTCCTCTGCCTCTTCCTCTATCTCACGCTCATCAACAGGTGATAAAGATCCTATATTTTACACATCGTGAGATGAAAGATATGTGGGGATTGTGATGAGACAATAGGCGATTTACTCTGAGAACTTGTCTGCAGTAATTTGATATCTCGTCTCTCCCATAGGACAAAGTTATTTAGAGAATCTCCGATTGTCTCAGTCCCCTCATCAGGCATTGGAAGATCCAAGGGGTCATTAATAAATCTGTCGTTAGTGATCTCATTGAACTGAACCTTGGTATAGTCAGCAGGAATAGGCCGATTGTGAAATAAATCCCCAGGCATAGCAATGCCTCGTGCAGCATCTTGGGAATGCCCTTTGCGCCCCATCGGTACATGCAGGCTGCATGGTGTGTCCTCTTTAATATAATTTATAGGAAATTTGTCTTGTACTGAGCCAACACTGCTTGGTACGTCGAGTCGTACCTCTGGCACAATTATTTGTCCCGCTGTAGCCTGCATTATGTTTGGATTCTCGTTAATAAATTCAAAAAAGTGTCGCTCCCACTCTGCACGGCGCACTGCGGCGTCGTCTGTGCGTGCTTGACGCTTCTTGTATGTGGCACCCTCCTGTTTCTTGAAAGTATTTTTCCAGGGTGCTATAGAAGAGACACCTCGGGTGCGCCCTCGATGTTCCTCATTTGCGAGAGCACATGTAAGCTGGTCATTACATCCCTCGGGCTTGAACTTTCCAGTCTTCTCCAACTCAGCGATTTCCTGTGCTTTCTGGAATACTTCACTAGTCCGTGAGTCGAAGAGCATATATTGGCCCTCGGGTGTTTTTTTAGCTCGACCTAGGAGCCATCTCTTAGTGCGCTGATCAGCACCTGAAAACTGTTCAGGTAACCCAGCCGCACGGTCCTTCTTCTCCTTTCTACTCCACTCATCCTCCTTGGCCTTATATCCACCTGGCCCAAGTTTATGTGGGAACTTATTCTTCTTATTAAGTTCTTTGAACATGATGCTCTCTTGTTTGGCTTCTTCCGAGCAATGCTGCATTTTGAATTCGTTCCATTCATTTGGCATTATAAAGCCGTAGTCGTTGAGCAGCGACTCATCTTTCTGAAGGTATTGTGTGTTCAGTTTAGTCCTAAATGTACGGAGAGCCTTCCCAATAGTCTTCAATGTGGCAGCTTTAGCGTATTCTAAGCAGTCTTTCGGGAATTTATAATGCGCTTTTATATGCTGCCACAATTCGTTCTTTGTAGCTTCAGGGATAGTCTTCCAATTTTTCCAAACTATCTTACATCGCTCCCTGGCGAGACATCCACAGTCGTTACGCCACTTCGATGTGATTTCTTTTGGCTTCTTTGGAGCCCCATCAACATGCACTTCTTCAACCTCATAGATAGCTGTATGCAGCTTGTTCTTCTCCCGTTTCCCTCTCCGTTTCACATTTGCAGAGGATGTTGTGGCAGCGGGCTCAACATCTGTTCGCTCAGCTGACTCAATAGTTAGGACAATAGTTGTTCTTTTCTCGACTTGGAATAATCGGCGCTTGCTTACTCGCTTTGGACGATCCTACGATGATAGACAATGTAAGCTTCAGGAATGTAATCCTCGGTTAGAAGCTTCTCTAACTTGTTACTAACGTAATAATTACCTCCGCTTGAGCTTCAGGAATGTAATTCTCATCGGCGTCTTCTCTCGTTCTCTTCTTCCTAGGCTCCATTGGATGTTCATTCTCCGGAGATTGGTACGAAGATTCGCTATCGGAGGATCCTTCAGATGAACCCTCTTTATTTGTTTTTGCGGGAGACTCGTAGATGAGCTCCTCGATGGAACGTCCTTCTTCCGCCATAGATAAACTATTCATAGTTAAGAGGCTAATGTATGAGAATTTTTGTTATGCAAAAAAGGTCTGATGTCATATTAATCATAAAGTTAGGATATTGTGTTGTTCTCTCTCTATAGTGTTGTTGAGGCCTCAGCATATTTTGTGTTGTTTTTCAAAATGTTCATGGCTGCCATGGAACCATGTGCACATCCATTTCCTGTCAGCAACATGAGAAAGAAGAAGCTGTTGACAGGAATGAATGTGTCACATGGCTTGATGACATACATGAGATAACTCATTAACAATTTGCATCATAGACATCTAAAAGGAATTGTGGAATCTAATATTGGTCTTTAGCCACATGAACTTGAGGATTAGTATAGTAGCCTTAGAAGTAATAACAGTAGTAAACTGATCACAGTGTTGTTGAGGCCTCAGCATATTTTGTGTTGTTTTTCAAAATGTTCATGGCTGCCATGGAACCATGAGCACATCCATTCCCTATCAGCAACACGAGAAAGAAGAAGCTGTTGATGGAAATGGATGTGTCCCATGGCTTGATGACATACATGAGATAACTCAATAACAATTTGCATCATAGGCCTCTAAAAGGAATTGCAGAATCTAATATTGGCATTCAGCCGGATGAACTTGAGAATTAGTATAGTAGCCTTAGAAGTAATAACAGTAGTAAACTGATCACAGTATTGTTGAGGCCTCAGCATATTTTGTGTTGTTTTTCAAAATGTTTATGGCTGCCATGGAACCATGTGCACATCCATTCCCTGTCAGCAACACGAGAAAGAAGAAGCTGTTGACGGGAATGGACGTGTCACACGGCTTGATGACATACATGAGATAACTCAATAACAATTTGCATCATAGGCCTCTAAAAGGAATTGCAGAATCTAATGTTGGCCTTCAGCCGGATGAACTTGAGGATTAGTATAGTAGCCTTAGAAGTAATAATAGTAGTAAACTGATCACAGTGTTGTTGAGGCCTCAGCATATTTTGTGTTGTTTTTCAAAATGTTCATGGCTGCCATAGAACCATGTGCACATCCATTTTCTGTCAGCAACACGAGAAAGAAGAAGCTGTTGACGGGAATGGACGTGTCACACGGCTTGATGACATACATGAGATAACTCAATAACAATTTGCATCATAGGCCTCTAAAAGGAATTGCAGAATCTAATGTTGGTCTTCAACCGGATGCATGAACTTGAGGATTAGTATATAGTAGCCTTATGTAACGCCCTGAATTTTATCAGGCGTTAAAAATAAAATAAAGTAATTAATAAATGAATTTCAAGAAAAGGATTCAGTATAAATCGATAAATAAGAAATCTAAAATGCGAGCTTAAAAATTTCATTTAAAAATAAATCGCGACTAGTGTAATTTTTCCAAAATTTTTTCGGGATTTTTGGTGCAAATGAATTAATTAAGATATAATCGATATCATTTTATCGCAAAACTCTAACACTAATTATTAAAATATATTTCAACAAAAATGTTGTGTGGATAAAATATATGATATTTCAATTAAAAATAATATAAAACCAAATAAAATTTGGCAAGAGAAATTTCTAATAAATTTCTCCCACCTCAAATATATTTAGGTTTTTATTAAGAATTTTTGTAATAATCCATAATATTTCAATGAATAACTTTAATAAAAATAATAATAATTGAATCACTATCTTTCCAATATAATTTAAATCATCATTTCCGACTATCTATATCTTTTCCCAATCAAAAATCCGTAGGAATCAACGTTCTATTTTCGGTCGCGAAATTAAAATCCCATTTTAACTGCGTGTTTAAATCCCATTAAAAATCACTTTAAAAATTATTTTTATATTCCCAAAAATGAATTAAAAACCTTGTTTTGGTGTTCATGTTCGAAAATTTCTAATTTCGACGCGAATACAAAATTAATTGATTTTTCAAACCGCCGTTTATTCGTTAAAATATTCACGCGTTATTTCTTTAAAATCCAAGATTTCTAAATTTATTTTAAATTTCAAACTTTCCAAAAAATTTTAACTTTTTCTTAAAATTTCAATTTTGAATTTTCAGAAAAATATTTTCCTATTTTTTTCCTTCTTTCCTTTTCTTTTCTTTCCTTTTTCCCTTTTTCTCTTTCCTTCTTTTTCCTTTCCTTCTCTCTCCTTGCTTTCTTTTCTTCCTGCGCACCTCCCTTGGCTGCACGCACAGCCACCTCCACTCCCTCCTTCCATTTCTCCATTCCTCTTCATTTTTTCCTCTTTCCTTCTTCTCACTCTATTTTCCTTCCTTTCTCTTTCCATTTCTCTCCCTTTCTATTTTTCCCTCCTCCTTCCATTTCTCCATTCCCCTTCCTTTTTTCCTCTTTCCATCTTCTCCCTCTATTTTCCTTATTTTCTCTTTCCATTTATCTCTCTTTCTATTTCTCCCTCCTCTTTCCATTTCTCACTCCTCTTTCCATTTTTCCCATAGCCCTTCTCCCCCTATAAAAACCATGCCACCCTCTCATTCTCCCCACACCACCCTCTCCTCCTCCCTATGCCACCCTCTCCAAAACCATCCACGTCGGCTGCGCAGCCATGTCGTCCTGCGCCCCGTGCGCCATCCGTTGTATAGCGCCAAGCCGATACTCCGCATCATCGTCTTTTGTTCCCTCCCGGTGAGAACACATTTTCTTTTGATTCACTTGCTCCTATTAATTAAATTATTCCATGTCTAATTATTGCATCATAATTGTTTCTATTCCACTATGTCATCTTGTTCATCGATACGTTTCAACTATTAATTAATATTGATCCTAAAATATCATTATCAAAACCGGATGATCCCGCTTTGATTATAATATATATAATGGGTTATTCTCGTATCGTCCCTTAATCCTTGATAATCTATTTAATCTAATTTATTCGTTATTTTTATTTGATCCTTTATCGTCAAATTAATAATATTTATCTCGATTTATTAGGTCAAAATCTCATTTCAACTATGTATTTAAATTTCGTTAAAAATCCTTTTTAAAAACTATTTTTATATATTGAATTAAGAAGAGAAAAATAAATACAAATCATGATATATAACTCAGGATTTGAGATGAGTAATTTATGTTAAGTTTCTCAAGACAAAATAATTTTTTATAAGATTTTATAAATTTTATTTTAAATTGCAGAAAATAAAATTTAAATTATATGGACCGTGTAGGAATAATAAAATGGTTAAAACAACGAGAAATTAAGAATCTCAAAAAGAATTCAAATTTTGGGTTTGGAAATTTTATTAAATTCTTCAAGCTAAAAATATACACTAGGCTTTTTATTTGAATTTTTAATATTTTTATAACTATTACAATAAATACAAACATCATATAAGAAATTGGTTAAAAACTTCATTTATATACTCTCCCCAAAAATTCATATCTCCTTCAATTTAGCTCCAAATTCGACCATTCAAATTTTGTAAAATCTATCTTTTTATTATCTACACTTTTATGCAATAAAAACAATATGTTTATTTGGCACATAATAATCTTATTAAATAAAGAAAAGCCCCCTTTAGGATTTAATTATTATTTCATTTAAGTAATTCAGAAAAACCCTTAAAAAATTATATATATTAATTTCAGATGATATATTGACTCCCTTTTCACTGTTTGTAATACAATAAAAATAGAATATTCATTTTGCTCACTTTATTCTATTAAATAATATTGCAAAAGCCCTTTTAGGACATTTAATTAATTCATTTAATGAAAAGTCAACACTTTATGAAAATATCCTAAAAACTTATATAATAACTTCAGAAGACATAATAACTTAATTTCACTCTTTTTTACTACAATAAAACATTAAGGTTAATTGTATACCTTTTTGCTTCATCTCTAAAAAGGGGAAATAAAAACCCCTAGGAAAAATAATTACATCAAGTCATAAATTCAGAAATCTCATTAGAAATCAATCTTAAATATTTAAGTAACAATTCCCTAAAATTTAAGACTTTATCTCCTTTACTTAAATCCAACAAAAACATGTATGTTGATATGGTTGATTTGTTTTGGATTGTTTATTGAATGTTTTATTTACTTTTCCATATCGAGAAGACTACGTTGTCGTCGAAGAGCCGGAATATTTTCCCGAGGTTCCACCCTCACCATTCGCGGATCAAGGCAAGTCATCGACCACCTCTGTGGAAACAGTTGATCATTATTGAGCCCATGATTTAATAAATTATCGCTATAACTCATAGGTTAATATTGCATTAGTCAAAGATCAAGCCCTACACTTATATTTATTAGATCCTCGTCCTTGTGTGCAAACCCAAGCCATGCTTATTGAGCCTTAACTCCTTGTCACTCTACAAATATTATATTAGCTAGTGCCCAATGTACCGGCACAACTACTATAGGATATAAAGAATGAGTCGTAGTTGGATGGATTCTGGTATATGAAATACCCCGTTATTCTTGTATCTGGACTCTGTTGGAGTTGGGTATGTTATAAGTATGGTGGGTTCCGGGTGCAAGCCCGTTATTCTCGTTAATAAATTCAAAAAAGTGTCACTCCCACTCCGCACGGCGCTCTACGGCGTCGTCTGTGCGTGCTTGACGCTTCTTGTATGTGGCACCCTCCTGTTTCTTGAAAGTATTTTTCCAGGGTGCTATAGAAGAGACACCTCGGGTGCGCCCTCGATGTTCCTCGTTTGCGAGAGCAGATGTAAGCTGGTCATTACATCCCTCGGGCTTGAACTTTCCAGTCTTCTCCAACTCAGCGATTTCCTGTGCTTTCTGGAATACTTCACTAGTCCGTGAGTCGAAGAGCATATATTGGCCCTCGGGTGTTTTTTTAGCTCGACCTAGGAGCCATCTCTTAGTGCGCTGAACAGCACCTGAAAACTGTTCAGGTAACCCAGCCGCACAGTCCTTCTTCTCCTTTCTACTCCACTCATCCTCCTTGGCCTTATATCCACCTGGCCCAAGTTTATGTGGGAACTTATTCTTCTTATTAAGTTCTTTGAACATGATGCTCTCTTGTTTGGCTTCTTCCGAGCAATGCTGCATTTTGAATTCGTTCCATTCATTTGGCATTATAAAGCCGTAGTCGTTGAGCAGCGACTCATCTTTCTGAAGGTATTGTGTGTTCAGTTTAGTCCTAAATGTACGGAGAGCCTTCCCAATAGTCTTCAATGTGGCAGCTTTAGCGTATTCTAAGCAGTCTTCCGGGAATTTATAATGCGCTTTTATATGCTGCCACAATTCGTTCTTTGTAGCTTCAAGGATAGTCTTCCAATTTTTCCAAACTATCTTACATCGCTCCCTGGCGAGACATCCACAGTCGTTACGCCACTTCGATGTGATTTCTTTTGGCTTCTTTGGAGCCCCATCAACATGCACTTCTTCAACCTCATAGATAGCTGTATGCAGCTTGTTCTTCTCCCGTTTCCCTCTCCTTTTCGCATTTGCAGAGGATGTTGTGGCAGCGGGCTCAACATCTGTTCGCTCAGCTGACTCAATAGTTAGGACAATAGTTGTTCTTTTCTCGACTTGGAATAATCGACGCTTGCTTACTCGCTTTGGACGATCCTACGATGATAGACAATGTAAGCTTCAGGAATGTAATCCTCGGTTAGAAGCTTCTCTAACTTGTTACTAACGTAATAATTACCTCCGCTTGAGCTTCAGGAATGTAATTCTCATCGGCGTCTTCTCTCGTTCTCTTCTTCCTAGGTTCCATTGGATGTTCATTCTCCGGAGAGTGGTACGAAGATTCGCTATCGGAGGATCCTTCAGATGAACCCTCTTTATTTGTTTTTGCGGGAGACTCGTAGATGAGCTCCTCGATGGAACGTCCTTCTTCCGCCATAGATAAACTATTCATAGTTAAGAGGCTAATGTATGAGAATTTTGGTTATGCAAAAAAGGTCTGATGTCATATTAATCATAAAATTAGGATATTGTGTTGTTATCTCTCTCTAGTGTTGCTGAGGCCTCCGCATATTTTGTGTTGTTTTTCAAAATGTTCATGGCTGCCATGGAACCATGTGCACATCCATTTCCTGTCAGCAACACAAGAAAGAAGAAGCTGTTGACAGGAATGAATATGTCACATGGCTTGATGACATACATGAGATAACTCATTAACAATTTGCATCATAGACCTCTAAAAGGAATTGCGGAATCTAATATTGGTCTTTAGCCAGATGAACTTGAGGATTAGTATAGTAGCCTTAGAAGTAATAACAGTAGTAAACTGATCACAGTGTTGTTGAGGCCTCAGCATATTTTGTGTTGTTTTTCAAAATGTTCATGGCTGCCATGGAACCATGAGCACATCCATTCTCTATCAGCAACACGAGAAAGAAGAAGCTGTTGACGGGAATGGATGTGTCCCATGGCTTGATGACATACATGAGATAACTCAATAACAATTTGCATCATAGGCCTCTAAAAGGAATTGCAGAATCTAATATTGGCATTCAGCCGGATGAACTTGAGAATTAGTATAGTAGCCTTAGAAGTAATAACAGTAGTAAACTGATCACAGTATTGTTGAGGCCTCAGCATATTTTGTGTTGTTTTTCAAAATGTTTATGGCTGCCATGGAACCATGTGCACATCCATTCCCTGTCAGCAACACGAGAAAGAAGAAGCTGTTGACGGGAATGGACGTGTCACACGGCTTGATGACATACATGAGATAACTCAATAACAATTTGCATCATAGGCCTCTAAAAGGAATTGCAGAATCTAATGTTGGCCTTCAGCCGGATGAACTTGAGGATTAGTATAGTAGCCTTAGAAGTAATAATAGTAGTAAACTGATCACAGTGTTGTTGAGGCCTCAGCATATTTTGTGTTGTTTTTCAAAATGTTCATGGCTGCCATGGAACCATGTGCACATCCATTCCCTGTCAGCAACACGAGAAAGAAGAAGCTGTTGACGGGAATGGACGTGTCACACGGCTTGATGACATACATGAGATAACTCAATAACAATTTGCATCATATGCCTCTAAAAGGAATTGCAGAATCTAATGTTGGTCTTCAACCGAATGCATGAACTTGAGGATTAGTATATAGTAGCCTTAGAAATAATAGCAGTAGTAAACTGATCACAGTGTTGTTGAGGCCTCAACATATTTTGTTGCCATGGAACATTAGAGGGGAAAACAACACAAAATATGATGAGGCCTCAACAACACAAGAGAGAGAGAACAACACAATCTTCTAACTTGAGGATTAATATAGTAGTTTCGGAAGTAATAGCTGACTATTGTAGAACAGTAGTAAACTGATCACAGTGTCAAAGGTGGGAAATGTATGAAAACTCTTATTGGATACAGTAGTCAGCTATTACTTCTGAAGCTACTATATTAATCCTCAAGTTAGAAGATTGTGTTGTTCTCTCTCTCTAGCGTTGTTGAGACCTTAGCATATTTTGTGTTGTTTTTCAAATATGTTAATTGCTGCCATGGAACCATGAGTACATCCATTCCCTATCAGCAACATGAGAAAGAAGAAGTTGTTGACAATAATGGATGTGTCCCACGTCTTAATGACATACATGAGATAACTCAATTACAATTTGCATCATAGGTCTCTAAAAGTTGTTCTAAAAAAGTGGTAATGTGGTATGCAATATTTCTCATGGCATAACTTATATATAGAATACTTCACCCAAAATTAGACTAATATATATTGGGTGAATGGTACATTTCCATTAATCAATGCCAAAATAGGTGTAATAAAGTAGTATACAGTGGTTCTACAAATGATCAATGTTTTCAAGTCGTCGTCTACTCGACGATTAATCGACGATTGCTCATCAAGTCGGTACCCAGACCCCCACGTACTGTGTAACCCTAGCTGGCATATTATTGCTCCTGTGTTGGCGGCGACTATTGGATTTCTGGCCGGCGGCTGCTGCTGAATTGCTGGCCGGCGGCTGCTACAGTACCTCCTCTTTCGAAGATTATGAGCAGATCCTCCTCTTCTAACTCCTCCAAAGGTGAGCATTCCCTCAATCCCTCATCCTCCTCCACGTACTGTGACTCTTGCCTAAACCTTTACCAGTACCTTAAATATGTTCTGCACCTTAGATGTTTGTCTACTACTTGAATACTTGGCTACTTGCTACTGCTAGTTATTTGATTATTCATATGTTCTGCACCTTAGATGTTTGTCTACTACTTGAGTACTTGTGATGTTTGCTGTTTTTAGTTGAATTGCTGATGTTTTGCTACTCTGTTTTAATTTAGTAGTTAATCTTCATGGCTTTGTGAGCCATCTATTTCAGTTTCAGAACTTGTTTATTTCAAATTGTGAACTGTAATGGCAGCACACATGAGCCATGACATATTTATCTTTAAGTACGACTTAACTTGCATTGCACCAAAATAGAAAAAATAAAGACAAGCCTAAACTACATTCCACAATCAACATTTTCTCTTTTAATTTGTTCACCAAAAAAGGGTATACAGTTCTCATACCAAAATTTTATCCGGACAGAAGATATAGCTAGGGATTTAATTAAGAGAACATGCATGTTCGTCTGAATCAGGGCATTAATTTCAGAGAAAATTGGAAAAGGGGAAATTTTTAGCAACCTGAACGGGGACGGCGGCGTGCGCTCGGGGACGGGGACGGCGGCGCGGGGTCCGGGGACAGCGACGTGGGCTCCGGCGGAGTTTGGGGCGACGACGGCGATGGGTTCCGAGGGTGGCGGCGCGGGCTCTGGGACGGGGATGGCGGCGTGCGTCGGGGACGGGGATGGCAGCGACGAGGGGTCCGGGTACACCGACGCGGGCTCTGGGGATGGGCTTCGAGGACGACTGTGATGGCTCCGAGGTGGCGGCGAGGGGTCCGGAGACACCAACGGCTCCGAGATGGCGGCGACGGGCTTCGGGGATGACAACGATGGGATCCAAGGGTGGCGGCGCGGGCACTGGGAACGGCAGTAACTGGCGGGAGAAGATTAGGGCTTAGGGTTTTCAGACGGCTGGAGCGAAATATTTATATAGGTGGATTAGCAGTGGCGGGCATGCTGATGTCATCCTGCCCACCACTGCTATTTTCTCTTAGTAGTGGCGGGCTGGTGACGTCAGCGTGCCCGCCACTACTAATCCACCCGCCGCTGGTGCTCGATGCCACTACTAAAAGGAATAGCAGTGGCGGGCTGGTGACATCAGCATACCCGACCGCCACTACTATGAGAGGTGGGGGTTATCTAACATACGTTGCGATACATTTCGAGAAACACTTTGTAGCGCAATGGTGCGGGGGTTGCTTAGGTGCCATGCGGTTCGAGGTTCGAACCTTGCTGCCGGTAGGCGGTTTGAGGTTCGAACCTTGCTGCTAACATCCAAACATTTTTTTTTACATTTCTATTCTAATTTTCATGACTTTTTTATTCATGTTTAAATTCTAGTTTGAACTTGTTTTTTTTAACAATAAAAATACATCATAACTTATCAAATTTAAAAAATTGGTATTTTTCTGCCTCATTTTACTTTTTTTATTTCATTAAGAAATCTGAGATTCTCCGGGGATGCATTAGGGTTTAGAGAAGAAATGACTGAGGTTTAAAAGCAAAATCTATAGTTTATTCTTCCTTTGAAATTGAAACTTTTTGTATAATAAAAATACAACACCAATATTCTAATTGCAAAAATTGGTATTTTTCTCCCTTAGTTTATTGTTTTTATTTCATTAAGTGTGTTTTTATGATCAAAGTCAAAACAAGTTCAATTTGAACTATAAGACATGAAATAATTCACCAAAATTTATAGAAAAACCATATTCATGTTTTGACTCTATAATTTAAAACCATCATAAAAAATGTAGGTTTTCACAACACTCGATCGACAACTTGTATTTTTATAGTTTTTAATCCTTAAAAAATAAAATAAAGTCTAAAAAAGATGAGACTTGTCATGTTGTTATGATATGATCGATCCATAGATGTTGTCATAAAAAATAAAATTGTTTCGAGAAAATAATCATGTAGGACGTTAAGAAACCTAAGATTCTCTGGGGATGCATTAGGGTTTAGAGATGAAATGACTCAGGTTTGAAAGCAAAACCTATAGTTGATTCTTCCTTTAAACTTGAAACTTTTTGTACAATAAAAATACAACACCAATATTCTAATTGCAAAAATTGGTATTTTTCATTAACAGAAATTGGTATTTAAATGCAAAAAAGTCCACGTTGAGGTAGGGATTATCTAGCATACACTACACAAATTGCCGAGAAATACTTTGTAGCGTAGTGGTGAGAGGGGTGCTTTGGTGCCATGCGGTTTGAGGTTCGAACCTTGCTGCCGACAGACGGTTTGAGGTTCGAACCTTGCTGCTGCCGCCAAATCAACATTTTTTCTGTTTTGTACTTTTTTAAATTTTCAGCACTTTTTTATTGATGTTTAAATCCTCGTTGAACTTGAATTTTTTTTAACAATAAAAATACATCATAACTTATCAAATTTAAAAAGTTGGTATTTTCTGCCTCAGTGTACGTCACTCGACTTAGTAGTGGCGGGCCGATGACATCATGCGACCATGTCATCCTCCATCAAAGGTTCTAGAAAGATATCAATGTCATTGCCAGGTTGTTTTGGACCAGAAATTAGAGTAGTGAGCATAAGGTATTTTCTTTTATAGCACAACCATGATGGAATGTTGAAAAAGCATAGAAAGACCGGCCACATATTATGTGGGTTTCTCATCTCACCGAAGGGATTCATTCCATCCGTGCTAAGTCTCATCCTGATATTTTAGGATCGTCCGAGAAATCTGGATGGGCCAGGTCAAATGATTTCCACTGCCTAGCATCCGCAGGGTGCCGAAGTTTTCCGTCCTTCTTTCGCACAGCGAAATGCCAGATTAATAGTTCAGCATCTATAGGATTAGAGAACATACGTTTCAAGCGATCAATCATCGGTAGGTACCACATTACTAAGGCTGGAACTTTCCTCTCCGTCTTTTTTCTAGGATGGTCTTCAATAACATTTTTATTCCTCTTCTGCAACCTCTTATTATTCTTTTTTCTAGTGGTCATTGTAGTCCTCCACACAGTCATTTGGACGTTTGTATCGACTTGCGTTGTACTGCAGACATCTCTCTAACAATCCATACTCTTTTCGATATAGGATACAGTGGTTCGGGAATGCATGAATCTTCTGAACGCCCAAAGTCAACGGACAAATCATCTTCTTTGCTTGGTACGTATCAGATGGTAGACCATTGGGTTTTGGCAAAACCTTTTTTAGGAGTTGTAAAAGATCTGAAAAACTAGTGTCAGACCATCCATTGCTGGCCTTCAGTTTCATAAGCTCAAGAATTGTGTACAACATAGTATACTGCTTATCGCATCCGTGGCGTTCCTTGTAAACAAGGTTTTTTGATGCTTTGTCAAGTGCTTCAAAGTTATCGTATCCTTTGGTTGTAGTTCTCTGCAACAACACCTCAGGCGCAACATTTCGCATCAGTTCCTCCACATCAAAGG
The DNA here is from genome assembly GCA_019279435.1 of Zizania palustris. Taxonomy (NCBI): domain Eukaryota; kingdom Viridiplantae; phylum Streptophyta; class Magnoliopsida; order Poales; family Poaceae; genus Zizania; species Zizania palustris. The sequence continues at coordinate 12,352,273 of JAAALK010000080.1, forward strand.
CGTCATCATCATCATGTTGATCAACATCATCATGTGTTATGTCGGATGTATGATCACCACCTCTTCTATGTTGATGAGCATCTTGCAGCACATCAGAATCTTCAGGAGGATTTTGGCCCATCTCATCGTGTTTCGTCCATATATAATAGTTCTTCACGAAACCATTTTTCAACAAGTGAAATCGTATGGTTTCACGATCTGAACACGGATACATCGCTTCGTTTTTACAAACTTTACAAGGACAATATATTGCCTCTTCACTCTGACGGGAAGCATATTGTGCGGCAGCTTCAGTAAATTCAGTTACTCTGTTAAAATATGCCACCACATCTCCGTCGTTGGACGAGTACATCCAGGACCTATGCTCCATCTAAAACATATATTATTTGAAAAAATATTAATAAATTCATTATTGTTAATTTTAGTAATTTACAAATTGAAAATATATTGATTTATTATCGCTCATAACAACATTAATTAAAAATGCTTTAATTCAAACTATTTATAAAGCAGAAAAAATTATTAAATAAATTAACTATATTGGTTTCTCTCTCTCCAAACAACATAACTCTAGATCTATAATCATAAATCAAATTTAAAAAGAGATTAAAATGACGTAAATCAATATACAAGTGATGAATAATTGTGAGTAGGGTCATATTTGTTCATTTGGGAGAAGGAAACACTGTAAATGGAAGATTATTTGAAAATTTCTATTCACAAATCCTAAATTAGTAAAATGTTAATAACTCATTGTATACATGATTAAATACAAAATAATTATGAGATTCGGCATGGATTTACCTCCTAGAATGAAATCCTTCAAAAGAAACGAAAACAAAGCCTCCCCCTCTTTATCTAGATTTTTGTCGCCATTGTACGAACAAAATTAAATGCGAACTCCGGTAGAGCTCGGGGAGGAAGAAGTTGCGCATTTATAGCTAGAATAGTAGTGGCGGTCGCAAGTGATGTCATCAATACTTTAGTGGCGGCCATCTTAGCAGCGGCGGGCAGCACCAGCGCCCGCCACTGCTATTGATAAAATAGTGGCGGTCCGGGATGATGTCAGCACCGACCGCCACTACTTTACCAATAATAGTGGCGGGCGCTGGTGTTGCCGTCAGCACCAGCAACTGTAGTGGCGGGCATCTAATGGCCCACCACTACAGTGGTTTTGCCCAACGTCACTATACTGACGGTTTGTACTAGTGTCTCGTCACCAAAGTTAGTGTAGAATTTGGCCATAACAGTCAATGTGACATATCCCATTGTTATTATCAAATAGTCCCCTTGTGTTAGGCCACCTCTTCTACTAAATTCAGGCCACCCTTTGTGGAGGCATATCCTACCGCCACCTGGCTCACAACCTCAACCTCAGTGGTGCACTCATCTCTTATCATTATTTGGAGGGTATCGCCAGCACGAATGTTATTGATTTCATAAAATCTTTTTGATAAATACTACAACAATAAGGTAATGATGCTTTAGTTTGTTAACACAATAAACAATACATGCAATGTACAAAAAAAATATAAACCTGGTGACGCCCACCGTTAACTAGATGATTGATCTTTATTGAGCAACTATTGGGAACATAGGTTGGTACATTTAGATCTCTCTAAATATTTGTCATACCCTTGATTCACAAATTCAATAAGCAATTTTTTCATATAAATGGATGTATAAATTGATATTTAATAGTAAGCATGAACAAACTTACGAGAATGAGAATGCAACTGATCCGAGGTGCGGAGATGCGGAGGGCATCAGAGCGGGATTTTTTTAAAAAATAATGCTTTTTTTGAAAAAAAAAATCAAATATGTATAACAGTTTCAAAAAAATGCAAAAATAAATAGTTGTCAGCACTTGATGGGCTAACTTGTGCCACGTGGCCCTGAATCAGCCAGTGATCGACTGACTTAGACCATGTCAGCGCGAGTCATCCGACCAACGATCAACTCAGATTGATGTGACTTGAGTTGGCACATCAAGTGCTGACTACTTGCCCACACTCAACTGAAGCTTTTTCTTTTCTCCAAACAGCGAGACGCATGGGCATATAATAGGCATCATTAGCTAGACAAAAAACTACAGGATGGCACTCAAAAAAGTTGTTCATGCAGTACAAACTTTGGCTACTTGAAAAGACATCGCATTTTTCAGAATTTATTTGATTTTTTATAATTAAAAAACTTTTAAGCTCGACATTACCGATGAAGTGTCGTAACATAATTTTTTTAACATTTCTTTAAATTTAGTGGATAAGAACTAAAAATGAAAACAAATAGTGAATGTAATTTTTCTATAAATTTTAGTGCATTATTTTAAGTACTCGCAGTTCAAATATCACATATTCCAATTTAAATACTAGAAACACAATTAATGATTTAAAAATATAAAATGGATCTAGCAAAATAAAAAATATATTGGATTATATATGTTGTATTTTGATTATATAAAAAAAGTCAAGTTCAAACAAACATTTAACCATCAATTTACTTTAAATCATAGCTTATTACTTCTCAAAACTCTAATTTCTCTCAAGAGAATCTCAGATTTTTAACATCTTATATGATAAAAATTTAGAAACATTTTAAAAATTTTATTATGATATCTACGTATAATATTATAACATTGTGACAAGTCTCGTATTTTTCAGACTTTATTTGATTTTTTATAATTAAAAAACCCTTAAGCTCTATGTTACCGATGAAGTGTCGTAACATAAATTTTTTAAAATTTCTTTAAATTTAGTGGTTAAGAACTAGAAATGGACACAAAATAGTGAATGTGATTTTTATATAAATTTTAGTGCATTATTTTAGGTACTTGTAGTTCAAATTTCACACATTCCAATTTAAATACTAGAAACACAATTAATGAGTTAAAAATAGCAAATGGATCTACAAAAATACAAACAAATTATATGGTATGAGATATGTTGTATTTGTATTATATAAAAAAAATTCAAGTTCAAACAAATATTTAACCATCAATTTACTTTAAACCATAGCCTATTACTTCTCAAAACTCTATTTCCTCTCAAAAGAATCTCAGATTTCTTAACATTCTATATGATAAATTTCTCGAAACATTTTCAAAATTTAATCATGGTATATACGTATAATATTATAACACCGTGATAAGTGTAGTATTTTTCTGACTTTATTTGATTTTTTTATAATTAAAAAACTATTAAGCTCCACGTTATCGATGAAGTGTCGTAACATAAATTTTTTAAAATTTCTTTAAACTTAGTAGATAAGAACTAAAAATGGACACAAAATAGTGAATGTGAGTTTTCTATAAATTTTAGTGCATTATTTTAGGTTCTTGCAGTTCAAATTTCACATATTCCAATTTAAATACTAGAAACACAATTAATGAGTTAAAAATAGAAAATGGATCTAGAAAAATACATAAAATTTATATGGTATGAGATAGGCTGTATTGTTATTATATAAAAAATTCAAGTTCAAACAAATATTTAACCATCAATTTACTATAAACCATAGCCTATTCCTTCTCAAAACTCTATTTCCTCTCAAAAGAATCTCATATTTATTAACATTCTATATGATAAATTTCTCGAAACATTTTTAAAATTTTATCATGGTATATACGTATAATATTATAACACCGTGATAAGTCTCCTATTTTTCTGACTTTATTTGATTTTTTATAATTAAACAATTCTTAAGCTCCACATTATCAATGAAGTGTCGTAACATAAATTTTTTAAAATTTCTTTAAACTTAGTGGATAAGAACTAAAAATGGACACAAAATAGTTAATGTGATTTTTCTATAAATTTTAGTGCATTTTTTAGGTACTTGCAGTTCAAATTTCACATATTCCAATTTAAATACTAGAAAAACAATTAATGAGTTAAAAATAACAAATGGATCTAGAAAAATACATAAAATTTATATGGTATGAGATATGTTGTATTTTATTATATAAAAAAATTCAAGTTCAAACAAATATTTAACCATCAATTTACTTTAAACCATAGCCTATTTCTTCACAAAACTCTATTTACTCTCAAGAGAATATCAGATTTCTTAACATTCTATATGATAAATTTCTCGAAACATTATCAAAATTTTATCATGGTATACACGTATAATATTATAACACCGTGATAAGTCTCCTATTTTTCTGACTTTATTTGATTTTTTATAATTAAAAAACTCTTAAGCTCCACGTTACCGATGAAGTGTCGTAACATAAATTTTTTAACATTTCTTTAAATTTAGTGGATAAGAACTAAAAATGTACACAAAATAGTAAATGCAATTTTTCTATAAATTTTAGTGCATTATTTTAGGTACTTGCATTTCAAATTTCACATATTTCAATTTAAATCCTAGAAACACAATTAATGAGTTAAAAATAGCAAATGGATCTAGAAAAATACATAAAATTTATATGGTATGAGATATGCTGTATTTTGATTATATAAAAAATTTCAAGTTCAAACAAATATTTAATTATAAATTTACTTTAAACCATAACCTATTCCTTCTCAAAACTCTATTTACTCTCAAGAGAATCTCTGATTTCTTAACATTATATATGATAAATTTCTCGAAACATTTTCTAAATTTTATCATGGTATCTACGTATAATATTATAATACTATGATAAGTCTCGTATTTTTCAGACTTTATTTGATTTTTTATAATTAAAAAACTCTTAAGCTCCACATTACCAATGAAGTGTCGTAACATAAATTTTTTAATATTTCTTTAAATTTCATGGATAAGAAATAAAAATGTACACAAAATAGTGAATGCAATTTTTCTATAAATTTTAGTGCATTATTTTAGGTACTTGCATTTCAAATTTCACATATTTCAATTTAAATCCTATAAACACAATTAATGAGTTAAAATAGCAAATGTATCTAAAAAAATATATGAAATGAGATATGTTGTATTTTGATTATAAAAAAATTAAACTTCAAACAAATATTTAACCATCAATTTATTTTAAACCATAACTTATTAATATTCACTAACTTAAGTATTCCATAATTATATAAATAATAAATAAACCATTAATATAGTGATAATATATTATCTTGAGTCTAAGTTTAATCTGTGTGAAATCCTAAAAAGAATACGGATGTATCCATTTTCATATCCATATTCAGCAGAATTTGGATATCCGTTTCCATATCCACATTTGTAAAACGAATTTGGATATTTCCGAATGTCATCCATATTTAATTCGTATACGAATAGGGATATCCATATTTACAGTAATTCGAATGCGAATACGAATACGAATAATTCGGATATTCTGACATCCATATCCATCCCTACTTTGCTCTCCCTACGCACATGCAAATAGTTGGTACTATAGTCAGCACTTGATGTGCGACTCAGGCCAAGTCAGCCTAAGTCAGCCGTTGGTCGGCCGACTCGCACTGACGTGGCCTGAGTCGACCGATGGTAGAGCGACTACTACCTATTTTTGCAAATTTTTGAAACTTCTATACACATTTAATTTTTTTTCAAAAAAATATTATTTAAAAAATTCTCGAAGCAGAGAGAAGCACGATGAAGGCGACGTCGACGACAAGAGTTTAGGATTAGGGCATGCGCAAAATGAAAGCGTGATGATTCACTTCGGTACCCCGCCTATTTATAAGTGGGAATTATTGGTGACGGGTGAAAACATAACCCATCATTATAGTGGAGCTCTTTAGTGACGGGTCATGGTATGACCCGTCACTAATGGGGGTGCCTCTTCTTTAGTGACAGGTCTAATTACGACCCATCACTAATAATACAACATTATTAACACGTGTGAAATAATCCACCACTAAAAATGTATTATTGACACACATATTTTACCCGTCACTAAAGATTGTCTTGTGGTAGTGGTAGCTTTAGTGACGGGTAAAAGATGTGCGTCTAGTAGTGAAGCCAGAAGTTTTACGAAACCTGGACGAGCTTCTCAGCCTAATTAAGATGACTATATACAAACATGTCCATACTATCGTACGACAAGCCTAATTGTATTGTGACTAAATATGATAGAATTTTGCTATAAAATATGATCAAACACATATAAAAGTTCAAATATGAAAAATACACGGAAATGATAATGAGTAGATAATTTGAGTACCTTGTCTTCTAAATATCCAATGCATTAATTGTGCCTATGAGGCAAATTCATTTTTCGAAGTTTCATATCTTGAAATTATTGTGTCTCTGGTTGTGCTAAGCTTTTACTTTCAACAGATGCAAGGTTTCTTGTATCAATAAAATATATCTTCATGCCTGAAATTCTAATGCCAATAATTTATAATTCAATCTAAAGTAAAGCACTAACTAGTAACTCCTAATTAGGCATTTATATTGTATACTTAATATATACTTACTATAAAGGGCAAACTGAGAGAATATTAGAAGATAAACTTGAGTTTGCGAGCACAGCTTACATACCTGCTGAGTGCCTGTTACTGTGACTAGCGACGATGAGTAGTGATGGCAGACATACTACGGTGGACGCCAGTCACCAGAGCCCAAATGCTAGAGCCTGGACGACGTGCTGCTCAACGCCTTAGGTGATGTTTGGCAGCTAGGGGTTAAAGCTTAGTCACTATCGCATTGAATGTTTGGATGCTAATTAAAATGACTAAACATGAGTTAATTATAAAACTAATTATAAAACACATAGATTAATTCATGAGACGAATCTATTAAACCTAATTAATTCATTATTTGATAATGTGGTGCTATAGTAAAAAAAATTCTAATGATAGATTAATTAATTAGGATTAATAGATTCGTCTCAAGAATTAACCTAGAATTTCTACAACTAATTTTATAACTAACTTATATTTAATCTTATAATTAGCATTCGAGCATCCGATGTGACAAGAGCTAAACCCCTTTTTGCCAAACACCTTAGTGGCTGCCTTGTGCAGCAGATGAACAATCATTTTAATAAGTTAATTCAATTGAGTGGATTGACTAGAGCGTGGACTTGTCAGTTGGTCTGTCTTATGTGGGCTGTGGACAGCAAGATTAGTACTATATGGGCTAAATTAATAAGGCCCAAATCATAAAATCAAGCCTATGATTGCTCTGCTTGGACGCCTGCTACAGTGTTGTGTTTAACACTGGGTCGCTGCTTCCTTTTTGCCCGGGTCATCAACTAAATAATAGTAATTTATAGTACACATTATCATTATTTTTTCATAGCTAATTAGCACAAAGCCCGGTGCAGGTGCCCACTCGGCACGGGAGGTAAATCCGTCACTGCGTGCGTCAGTAAAACATTTTTAGTGACGAAATATTTCACACGAGTTTTTCAAACTTCAATAGAATTAAAAAACCACATTGTCGATCAAGTGTCACAATATATATTTTTTCAAAAAATTATTTCAATTTAGTGCATAAGCATAAAAATAGTCTAAACAATATGAATATGATTTTTATATAACTTTTGGTTCATTGTTTTGTGCACTTGCGGTTCAAATTTTACATATTTCAATTTAAATCCTAGAAACATACTTAATAAATTAAAAATAGCAAAATGACCAATAAAACTACAAAAATTTTACATGGAATAAGATATGTTGTATTTTGAGTGTAGAAAAAAATTCTCAAATCATGTTAGAAATATCACATAGGCTCAAAATATTCTTTTACACAAAATAATGGCACTTTTCGGTTTGCCGAGTGTTTTTCGAAAAGCACTCGGCAAACCTAGAAATTTTGTTTTGCCCATCCAAACATGTCGTCGCGTTATCTGCTAGTATCTTTTTTGTTGATTGTATTTTCAAAAAACACTTGACAAACAATTGGTTTACCGAATATTTTAAAAAAAACACTGAGCAAACTCATCTTTACCGAGTGCCCAAAATAATGCACTAATTTAAGTTTTTTTATAGTGAATACAAATCCTAAAAATATTTTATAGCTTGTTTTACCGAGCCTTGCCTGTATATTAATGGACATAAGGGGCTAATTCATTATAATAATATTAGAATTTTATAGCACGGCATGCGATGCGTGTCATAGTGAGCGCCAAGGCACAACACTGTTGAGCAGAAGATCGAGGAAGAGAGAGAAGAGGGGAAATGGAGGTTACATGATGTGAGGTGAGATGTACCATAATATCAAAAAATGATGGAGAAAAGTACATCTCAAGAAGAGAGTCAATAATTAGTTTTTCTCTAGTTCTTCAATTCTAGCGTTGTTTGGGTCGAGTGTTTTCTGTCAAATTACATTGAAGAAAAACATAGACTCACTATAGTCTCTCTTTCCCCATTGGTAAAATATTTCTTATTTTGGCAATAAAATAATGATCTGAGCTAGCATCACATGACAATCATGAAACTTTATTTCACTAATAACCATCTCAAGCTCCTTTAGGTCGATAAGTTTGCTAATATTCGATGAGTAATCTAATGGAACTTTAATGCTATGCAAGAATTCATAAAACCCCTTCCTCTCCTTTCTTGAAAGGGTGATGCAAGATTAATGCAAGAACTTTCCTCTATATGTCTATTATGATATTTTGTTTTGCCTAGCATATTTAGCATTATTCCGAAGAGATTGTCACACACTTTTTTCAACATGCATTGGATCGATGAAATGGCGAATATCTAGGAATTTTCAATATTCAAGCTCTCACAAAACTGACTTCTTGTTCCATATTTCATCACAACTATTGGAAGGACGTTTTCACTTGCTGAGTACAACATTTATGCCCTTTACCTGGTCATATACATATGCACCTCTGAAATGCTTAAGAAGTTATCTTTTCTCTACGTTGCCATCAAACTATAGCTTCATTATTTTGTATGAGTGTTTCATTATAAGAAACTATCGATGTCAGATGAATGTATACCATTTTCTTAGAATAGTTCAACCATGTGGTCAATGTTTCCTCCAAGTATCGTGGGTAAGATTCACCTTTCTTTAGCTTTGTTCAGACAAGTTACGATGAACCAGCATGCCATTTATTATGAAAAACAACATGTGATGTAGCTGGAAGTACTCTCAGATGTATTTGTCCCAAACTCAACACTTAAGTGCCATAGAGATTTTAGATCATCCACCAAGTGTCTAAGATATACATCATTGTCATTGTCAAGTTGTTTAGGACTAGAGATCTAGATCGACAACATGATATATTTAAATTTCTTACAAAGCTAAAGTGGAAGGTTATATATAGACAATAACACTAGCCATGTGCTATGCGCACAACTCATATATGTTACCAAAGGGTTTCGTGACATCCATACTTAGGACAAATATAGTATTCCTGCAATCATTAGCCAATCATCGAAATGTGATGTTAACTATTCACTAAGTGGAACCTACTAGGTGTCATGTCATCGAGTCATTCTTATGACCCTCTTTGTGCTATCTCAGCTTCTTAGACTCATTGGCATTTGTAAACATCCGCTTCAGATGGGGGATTATAAGAAAATACCACATCACATTCCTCAGAACTTTACTTCTCTTGCTCCCGTCATCTAGTTCATCGTCATCTTTTCTATTCTTGAATTGATGTGTTCCACATGTTGGACATCTATTAAAGTATGCATACTATCCACGAAACAGAACACAATTATTACTACATACATGTATTTTCTCTATGTTCAAACCTAGACGGCACATAATCTTTTTAGCATCGTACACGGTGGTAGACACCTTATTATCTTCTGGTAGTAGGTCCCTTAGCAAATTCAGTAATGCTTTAAAACTCACATTCGATCATCTGTATATCACTTTCAGTTGTAGCAATATCAGGATAGTGTATAAGAACTTGTGCTTCCATTTACGGCCAAGATAGATCGGTGTTTTAGAGTCTCAAACAAGTTTTGGGAATTGAGCAAACTCTCCTTTCGAATATGAACATTGTTCCTTTGCATAACACACTATCTGGTCAAAATTGTCTACTATATCAATAAACTTATCTTTATTAATTTCTAATATATCATTATTGTTCATGTAATCCGTATCACCAGCCCCACTTTTATCTTTACTACCATCATAAGTAATCTGATATACATTGTTGTTGTTTTCTCCTTTGATTCTTCGCTATGCTTGTTCCATATATGATACCCCTTTTTGATTGGTCATAGACATATTATAAATTTGGAAACTTCTCTTCGTTCTTACAGTCGTAACATAGATACTACATTATAATATTTCTACTATCTTCCATGTCTACTCTAGTAGTGCTTATAAAAAGATTATACCCCACTTAAGTATTCATTGCATGTATGATAATTAAGATACTTCTAACGCTTGTTGTTGGAATATACATAATTATGAAAAAAAACAACCATCATGTCTAAGTTTATGACTTGTGGCAATTAAAGCATGCTTTGGGCACTAATAGGCAAGGATAGGCCATAAATCCCATTTAGGGATGTGCGGCCGTGTAGCTAGACCTCATGGTCCCATATGGTTCCAGAGAATTTCGATGGTATCTTCTCGCTATTCTCCAAATACATGCATTGACTTGGGGTTGAGAGGTTTGTTTTATCTGTAGAACAACATGAGTACACTACCAAAACTCTCTCTAGAACTGTACGAGATCATGTGGTCCAGCTACACGAGCCACACATATCCAGATTGTCTAAAGTGTGTGGATAGTTTGGGAGTGTCTTCCTATAAATATGACCAGTTGCTCGATCATATTTAAAACCCAACACTCTCGAATGAGAGATGACATAATCGGTTGTGCAACTCTAATAACTTATATAAAATTTGTTAACAAAATTAATTCATTAGTTGTAATTCACTAATTATTTCGCTTTGTTTAATATATAAATATATATATGGTGGTGCATTAATATTGTAGAAAAAATATAACGTTGGCCAAATGTTGCTACTAGCAGGGGTGCCTGGCAGAGCACCAGAGCACGTAATAGTGTGGGTCGCCATCCCTAGCTGCGTGTGTGTAGTGGTTGGTTGGCCGATGGTTGGGGATTTAACTACGTTTAGTCGATAGTTATGGAACAAGGGTGAAGTCGGTAGCTAGGGGGGAATAATTACGGAGCTCAATGGATCCAAGCTCCTTAAATATTTATCATCAATGACGGTTATTCCTAAAAACATGTCACTAACGGTGGTCTTAGGGTTACGAGCTCTTTAGTGAAGCAGGTAAAATAACACGTGTTACTAAAGATTACACCTTACAGTGATAGGTGGTATTGTGACCGTCACTAATGGGAGTACCCCTGTTTAGTGATAGGTGACAACATGACCCATCACTAATAGGGTGCCCATATTTAATGATGGACCGCATTACGACCAATCACTAATATTACATTATTACTAACGTGTGTAAAATAATATATCACTACAAGTATATTACTGATGCACATCATTGATCCATCGGTAAAACTCTATCATTAAAAATTTGTTTCCATGGCATGACAGTGAAAAACGCACGCTCATTTTTTAAAAAAAAATAACTATATATATGCATATTTATTAACTGGACCAAAATCTAACCCAATAACTCAACCCAACAACCTATTTCCCAATCATGTTCCCGCTTATCTCTTCTCCCTACTCTCCAGCCATGCAGGACTCAACTGCATCCCCGTTGCTCATCGCCCTCTGCCCGCCAACCACTGCCCTACCGGCCACTGCCCCCCGCTTCCGACACTCATTTCCCCCTCCAGTTTCCTCTGCTACCCGCCAAGGCACCACCCGACCCACACGACACGCAGCCCGCCCAGTCCGGTCACCGCAGCGTTGCCCCGTTGGTGGCCGCCCTCTTCTTCTGTGTTGTCTCGACCACTCGGATCATTCGCTCTCTTTTCTTACATGGCTGAAGGTTGAAGATGAACAATGTTTTTGCACGACCAAACGTTGCTTAACTCAGCTCTTAATAACCAAGAGATTACATTGCGTTTTATAGCCTAACACAACCCGCATGGAACACCATACACCTATCCTGCACTACGCATGCACACATGCAAACAGATAGTCCTAACTCTTCTCTAACTAACGCACGGAGCAACGAACTCATGCGCAGATCCTCCACGACCTCGTGCATGCACGCGCTGCGACCGAGTCTCACACTCACGCACGCCTCACAGGCTTCCAAGACACATACGCACACACGCGTACATACGCAAATACACGTACATCGACGACGTACACATGTAATCAACGACATACTTGGGTTTATTCTAACAATCTCCCCCTAAACTCAGCACCGCTGTTCCGCACTCACTAGAACGTCGCTTTCTTGTCGGTGCTGAACGACACCATCTCGCTGCGCTCCGAATGCAGCTTCATTCGACGGGAGACACACATCCCTAGGCGCACATACGCCTCTTCTCTTGGCGACACACATCGTCTTCATCGTCTCCGGCGACTACACGTCGTTGATTCGACGTCACATGTCATCTTCTTCGGCTCCAGCATACGGCCCAGCGACCTTCAGCATGCTGCCCGCGCACGACGTTGGCCGCCTCGCACGCCGCACAAAATAGCATCACATATCTATTGGTTTTTTTGGTTACCCACAATAGCAATGCTCTCACGTAGTACCATATGCCGCTGTTGACACGGAAACGTGCCCCCGCACTTGGGTCAGTTCGACGATCCAAAAGTGCACGGATACTTAGAAACAAGCCTAAGCGTGACGTGGCACCGACGTCGCGTTCTGGCTACCCTTAGTAGTGATAAAGGGGTGGAGTCGTCAGGCAACCAGATTACGCAAAATAATACAATTAGCCGAAAGAGATAGATTAAACAGGATAAAAATCAGCAAACCAGTCGGAGCCCGTCTGGTTCGAAGTATGGTGCGAAGGATTCACCAAAGTGTACCTTCGGCGTCTGGTGCGAAGTACTCCGCCGAATGGTGCTTCGGCGTTCGGACTGATCTGGCCGAAGATGGACTCCGAACGGATCTAGACGCGATGATCACCTCCGAACAGCGGGGTTTGGCGTGTGATCTCCGATACAGCAAACTACGGAATAGTGACGCGAGGGCCGCGCGCGAGTGCAACTTCGTCCGGTGCGGAGTATAGTCGTGACGAAGCCCGTTGCAACGAAGTATGCTAGCGAAGCCCGTTGTCGGAGCCTGCAGTCCCGCCGAAGGGTGTCTTGGGACCTCTGAAACCAATCTCTCAACTCAGGACTCCTCTGACGAAGTAGCTCCGAACGTAGGAACCTGCAACAAATATGATTCGAAGTACCAATTCGGCCTGAGGACCGAATTTTGCTAAGTGTTGCACTAGTAGCGAAGGTAACAATCCGTTACACAGATTAGCGGATACTTCACAGCCGAAGTAACAAGGCGATAGCAATCTATTACGTAGATTAATGGATACTTCACAAGCAAAGTAACAAGGGTTACCACTGTTCTGTAGTGGCCGACGGAGGGCTTCCAAGCAAACCCACGAAGAGGTACAGGAAAATAAAGGTAAAGTAAATATGATCAAAGCATGGGGCTTTGGTTTGGTTTGAGTTGGGGGGTCTCTACGCCGGCCTTGCCTCTCTATTTATAGGGGATTAATTCCCAATCTAATCTGCTATTAATCCGGTCAGATAGAGATAAAGATTGAGTTGAAAACGCATACAATTTTACCTCTGCCGAAGTGGGCTTCGGCCAGGCCCGTCGAGGCCTGCTCCTCGGGCCGAAGCTTCGGTAGCGTGGGCCTCCGAAGGCTTCTCGGTCGAAGCCCATGAGCTGGCTAGAGGCTTTCGGAGCCCATAGCTCGATGGACTTTGGCCCGGTAGGGCTTCGGACAGACCCTGAACATGTGTATTTTTGGCCCAAATCACCAAAATTGATATTTTGACAATCTAGTCATTAATGCCCTTTTTTGCTATCAACAGCCGCATGCAACGACTGCTTGCAGCAGGTCCCACACCGAGCTAAGCTGCCAATAGCACTCACTGGACACCGACCACATCATGTTGTCAGGAGTAATGCCGCACAACACACGCGACGTTGCTGCCCGAAGCACCCTGCCGCGCCGCACGGGGAGCTGCATCCTATCGCCTGCACGTGATGTCGTCATCGGCCGCACGTCCTGCCACCTATTTGTGGCATCGCCGACGCCCCGCATGGACGGCCCTAGCGTGTGCCCAGTAGCAACGCCACCGCTGCCAAAACCAGTTGGCATACTATGCTGCCCGCACGACCGTCGGGTCGCAATCCTGTAGACGCCACGCACACCCCACGTGGCCGCACACATTGATGCACGCTCCGACGCTCTGTAGGCGCCGCACCAGGCCAGAACGTGCCCCGCCGCGCCCGAACGTGTGCCGCCACAACCGCTACTCCACAGGCGCTACACCATGCCCGAACACGGACTGCGCCCCAGATGGCTGGCCTGCCTGTGTCACCGCTCATGGCGCTTGCATGCTCGACCACCACGACATTGTCGTGGGTGCTCTCTTGAACCTTGTTCTCTGATACCAATTGTTGGCTCAACCCCTCGGATCGCTCGCTCTTATTTCTTACATGGCTGAAGGTTGAAGATGAACAATGTTTTTGCATGACTAAACACTGCTCAACTCAGCTCTTAATAACTAACTGATTACACTGTGTTTTATAGCCTAACACAATCCACATGGAATGCCATACACCTATCCTACACTACGCATGCACAGATGCAAACAACCAGTCCTAACTCCTCTAACTAACACACGGAGCAATGCACGCGCTGCGACCGAGTGTCACACTCACGCACACCTCACAGGCTGCCAAGACACATACGCACACACGTGCACATACGCACGTACATGTACATCGACGATGTACACATGTCATCAGCGACATCGTTGGGTTTATTCTAACATTCTGCCCCCGTTTCCCTCTCCAATCTCCTCTGCCGCTCGCCACGGCGCTGCCTGGCATGCTGCCCCATGCGGCACATCGCACGACGCATGCCCATTCAGCCGCCGCAATGTCACCACCACCTGTGAGTTAGTGACTGAACCTGCACTTCCTGCGTATCTGATTTCCTTGTGAAATTTGAGCGTACCTTGGATGGCGATGTACGTTGTCCTACAAAAAGGCTTAGTGAAGGATGTGTGTAGTGCCAATGTATATGTTCAGAGCGGTGAGAAAAATTGCTCATGGGAGCTGATCCGATAAATTGTTTTTGGTTTCGTCCTGTTTGAACACACGGGCAACACGGGCACATGGGATTAGGATTGCGATAAGAATCCTACTGTTCAGATATTTGACATCGCTTAACAATTGTTGACAGAGTTCTTGCTTTGAAGTATTACATATTTGTGTATTCACTTAATTGTCTTGGTAATAGTTGAGCTGACAAGATTGATTGTTTATCATTAATTTAATTTATTGTTATTACCAATCTAATTTCCATTATATTACGTAACGTGGTTACAAATCTGTTTTTAACGTCATTTATATAGTATATTTAATTTCGTCCGCTGACAACCAGCCGCGCTGCTTTCGTCCTCCACTCCGATCGACTGAGACGGCGGCTAGCTACGACCGCGCGAAGCACGACACGACGCCGGCCGCGTGCCCCTCTTATCGATCTCTTCGCCGACCATTAATTCCTTTTATCCCTTTATGCGATGGTGACGCCGGCGTCGCCATTGCCACCTCAGTGCTCACGCTAGCTACGTACCCGATCTCTAAAGCAAAAGCCTAGCTACCTACGTACCTACCGGCGCATATGCCCTCCTCTTCGTGGCTATCACCATCTCTATCCTTGACCGCGCAGCAGTGGTGGGCTGGCGGCGTGGCAACGGGGAAAGAAAAGACACCTGAAATCCTCTTTTGCTCGGACCATTCCGGTGAGTGGCGCTGGCGGGCCCCGCCGGCGCCGGTGACCCCCGGAATAATTGGCCGTCCTGAGCGCGAGCTTTATATAAGACGCAGGTGAGAGACGTTCTTCTCGACAGTGCAGCGGCGGAAGAAGTTGCTGCAGGGAGTGAGCAACTGATCGAGTGATCTTTGATTCTTTGTCGCTGTGGACTGTGGTGGTGATCGACCGGCCGGAGATGGTGTTTCTGCTGGGGCTTTACGGTGGCGGAAGCCGGAGGAGAGTGAACGGGAAAGACAGCGCAGGGCGGCGGCGGTCGGCGAGGGCGCCGCGGTCGGTGAGGCAGCTGTACTGGAAGCTGAGGTCGAGGTGGAGGAACGCGGCGTCGCGGCCGAGGAGAGCCGGCGCGACGCCGAGGTTCGAGTACGACCTGCACAGCTACTCGCAGAACTTCGACGACGGCCTTGTCTCCGGCTACCGCTTCTAGCAGACTCCTCCTCCTCTTCTTCTTTCTTGCTCTCGCCATTGCTGCCGGCCGGAGAGTGCAATACTGACAAGTGGTACTATTAGGATCAGCTTGTGATGTTGTTCATACAAGTTGCCTCTTTATCTTCTTCTTCTTCCTCAGATTTGCCCTCCCTGTAACACCATGGATGCATGAGACAGCTACTGAACCAACTTCGATCAAACCAGAGCAGGGATGAATGCAATTCTGATGTGTGATTCAGGTGATTAACAAGAGCTTGAAGATGCTTGAATTTTGATGATTTTGCAAACTAATACCATCACCATCATAATTTTATAACCATCAACTCCAGAAATTCTGATTTGAAAGATTGAATTTGTTGGCTTCAATTTGCTGAAGTGAAAGAGGAGAAGCAGTGCTTTTGTTGTCCATTGGAGTCCTACGACGATGATAAGTTTATTGTTTCTCTCATATTTCTGTCACTCGTAACTGTTCAAACACAGGTGAATACTTAAATGATCCCAAATATATTACTATCGAGTGACGTCATAACCATAGATTTCATATTAAGAGTGACGTATTATCAATTTTGTTTGCTACGTGAGAAAAGAATCAACAGAAAAACAAACTTCAATCATGCCATCTAATCCAAGATTACACAACGAAAAATCTGCAGTGTTTTTAAATTAAATCTATAAAGTGGCCGAATCGTCCGCGGATTCCGTTCGCACCCTTCCCCGCGCTCTAGACACCCTCGCAAGAAGAAGGGAAAAAGGAAAATAGAAAAAAAATAAAAATGTATTTTTAAATTTTTGAAAAATCATACAGAAACTAAAAATTCTGCACAAAGGTACTTAAATTTTAAAAAATCACGCAGAACTATAAATTTTCTTATCATCACAGCAATAAAATAAACCCGTCGCAAAGCACATCTCTATTTCGCAAAATCGCAATAGGTAAGACGCAAGAGCTTGGCCCACAAGGCCCATCGTTCTGCCAAAAGCCCATGCTCCCAAGCCCGACCCGTCATTGCCTCGTGACGTCACCTCACATAAAAAATTGATAATTTTTCACTCTCAAAATATAATTATAATGAAAATAAATCTGATAAAAAATTATCAAATCTCGCCACACGTCACCGTCCCATCTCCTTCAGACCCTCTCCTTTCCCCTCCCTCGCCGCCGTGGGCGCGCGGAGGACTATACACGAACCAAGGCGGCACCGGATAACCCCCGCAACAGCAAGCTTCACGGCTCCTCCAGCTAGGCTGCGCCGCGCCGTAGCGCCGCGGAACCCTAGGCCCCGAGCCTAGCCCGGAGGAGGAGGAGAGAAGGAGGCCGGAGGCGGGTATGCTGTTCCAGGTGGGAGGGCAGGGAGATCGGCCCACCTTCTTCGAGATGTCCGCCGCGCAGCAGCTGCCGGCCAGCCTCCGCGCCGCGCTCACCTACTCGCTCGGGGTAAGCGGGTGGCCTCACGCCGCTCCTCTCCCACGACCCACGATTCGATCCAAAGTCTCTCGGAATAGGTGACATCCTGGGTTGTAGTTTGGCGACGCGTCTGGGATTTCTGGAGATGATCAAACAGTGCTGCTCGTTCGTAGCAGCACGCATTGTAGTGATCTAGATCGAAGAGTTGGAGATGATCGGAGGGTGTGGGCTCTTCTTGTGGTTTGATTTGTTTATGTGCCAGATTTACTTGGTGCATGCCTAAGAGTATAGTTGGTCGGTGCTAGCTTGGTACATGCAATTTGCAGACACAGAAGTTGCTTCTGCGGTTAGCTATCACATTTTTTTAGTTTGTTTGGCTAGTTGCACACACTTTGTTTGATTCATTGGGAACATTGTGCAGAATGGTTACATTGAGCTCAACTTTTTTTAAAATACATTGAGCTCTCAGTGATGCTGTTCATTATGTTAGACAAATTCCTGATCTTATTACTGCATGTGTTTAATTTTAGTTTATTATGACTCTTGTTTAGAGTTCTAAGTTTCTAACTAACTCATATTATTTTTTGCAGATTTTTGCACTAAGACGGCCATTGTTGCATAAAGTTCTAGATTATGAGGATGAATTCTTTGCTTTATTAATGGCTGTCCTTGAGTCCCACAGTTTGCGAACAACAGGTTTGTCGCCACAAAAGTATAATTTTCATTTGCTTCAAATGATCTTCTATGTTCATGACCTTTGGAGTTTCTTCTCTTCTCCCAAGCGGAATGGAAATACAGAAAAACAATAGAAAAATGTATTATAGTGCTGATCTTGAGCTAACTTTGTTTTCTCGTAAATAAGCAGGATGCAAATTATTCAATAAAAATTTGATGCTAATTTTGTTTAATTAATTATCACTGCTTTTCTTCCTTGCCTAGTATGACTACATGAGGGAGTAGCGAACTGTTTGGTTTGGTTAGTGGAATCTGGAATATAATGAACCCACCTTAGGGTCAAGTCATCCCACAAGTGACTCGTGGAACGTGTCCATTTCACAACTTTTCTTGGATGGCACTACTCTATACTCCACACAATTTGCTGTTCGTGTCTAGTCCATTCAGGATGGGTGTGCACCTAGTGCCCTGTCAACCTGCTTCAGTCGAGTTGTAATATTGATATTGTAATAATTTTATCCATGACTCTAGTGCAAACAAACTTCACTAAGCATATTACTAGCTTGTTCTTTGAGATATCTAAATGCCATTGTATTTGATCATAACCGTCTTATATATTTCCTTTCAGATGGTTCTTTTTCGGAGTCATTGTACGGTCTCAGACGGAGACCTGTTAAGTTTTTGGAAAAGGGTAGTAGTTCTCGTGCAGAATCAAATGATAAAACATATGATTCTGCACTACAGAAGCGCCAGAAAGTCCTTTCTGTTGTTTTTTTGGTATGATCTTGTTTAGCAGAATTAATTTCAAATATTACTGCATTTTTTTGTTTTGGCTTTTTGTTTTCTTGGTAAACATAGTTTCAATTGTGCTTGCCACTTGTATAAGCAACTAGTACCAAAGTCTACCAAACTGGTACCTCTCAACCACATTCATTTAAATTGGTTCATTACAAATTGAACACCTTGAAACAAAACTCGCCATATGCGATTTTGCAAGGCTCTATTATGTTCCTTGAGTTGCTTTTTTACTTCATGCTGCTTTGTTTATCAGCATTTTACAATTGACACCAGTGCTTGGTTTATTTGTACCATGTAGTACTTATCCAGTATGAATACCACTATACCAGAGTCTCCTTTTGCTCTATTTACTGGCCCTGGTGCTCTTAGTGAATCTCAGAGTTCAGTTTTTCTTATTTGAAAGTTGAGTGAGGATAATAAAATGGTTATTACTTATTAGTCTTAATCTTGATTTGGTCTGTGGTCGGTTGGTAACAATATTTGTCTTCTAAGTTCTAATTGCTTTCTACTGGTGTAATATACTCAATTCCATGAGAATATCATTTTCATTTTTTATCCACTGTGCTGTTGGTAATTGGTCCTGTCCTGCTTGTATATTCAGCACCAAGACTTAATGTAGTTGTTGAATGTATTGGCGATGCACTCTGTGAAGCTGTCATTTTTTTCTGCTTTTATGATACCGTTTCATGTGTTACCTCAGTGACTCAAGTAAAGTGAATAAGTGATAGGTTGTGCCACTTGCAAAGTCAACCAAGTTTTAAATTTGTTCTTGTTAATACAAGTACATTATATATATGCATCACAACCAAAATGCTTTTGTAAAAAACTATAAAATGCATATCACAATTTTTTATGTTGCAATAAAATTTCTTGATCTTGGGATATTTATTTTATTTATGCTGTCTTAATATTTACATAGGTTGTTTTGCCATATTTCAAGTCAAAGCTCCTTTCCATATACAACAAAGAAAGGGAGGCCAGGTTGCAGGCCAGCCTTTGGGGTCAGGGTGAAGTTAGCTTTGATGAAGCTGGTATTGTTTCAGATCAAGGGGAAACTTCTCAAGCACAGGTTGTGGCTACAACTGGAGAAGTATCAAATATGGCACGTATTAAGAAGAATTTTGCAGCATTAATAGGTGTTTGCTATCCATGGATTCATGCAACCAATGAAGGTTTGTATTACCCACATGCCAGGAAATCTTGTATAAAGCATAAGTGTTCCAGCTTTCTTCTGTAGCTATTGATTTTAGAGATGTTAGTTAGTACAAACATATTATTCTAAGTTAGACCAATAAAGAATGAAGTTATTCCAGTGGTCCAGCCTCAGTTTGTTTTGTATAACCTGCTATTTGTTGGCTCAGTCCTTTACTCCTTTTATTTTGCTGTGTGAATGGTTGCTTTGTTCTATTTGCCCAGCTTTAAACAAATTCATTTACATCACTGTGCTGTGTTGATCTGTTTCATCAGATGAGTTATGCGGGTAAACATGATTTTTACTTACCAGGTCTCACATTGATTTGCAGGTTTCTCATTTGCTTACCAGTTGCTGTATTTGTTGGATGGTACCGCATTTTATGGTCCAGCACTGCATGTGCTTGGGCTTCATGTTTGTCGTGCTACAGGGCAAGAGCTGGTATGATACTTAGGCCCTGTTTGTGAAGCTTAAGATTTTGAAAATCAGTTAGTGATTATCTAGCCGGTGAAAATCTAGAGAAACCGAGGTTCCCTAGTTTCTAGATATTAGTTCATTTCTGAATTCTACAGCTATTGAGTTCCACAATTTGAAACAAGAATCTGGGTTGTTTGGGAGAGGCGGAGAGCTACAGATTGTGAGAGTAGCTGTAGCTGCCAGAATCTCTCCTAAACATGATCTTACTAATTTGTTTCAGCTGCTTGACTATTGGTTGTCTCAACATATGAAGAAACATATTTTAAATCCTATTACTGTGATATGGACACCTTTTCTACTTTCTTTCTTCTGGGTTTTCTTGCTGACCATTTTCCTTTTTTAATCCAATTAAGTGTGATCAGATGAACAAATTAATTTACATTCACAAATGCTAATTTATTTTATTGTAACTTCGGGACAAAGTAGATGGACTCGTCTTCTCGGATATCAAGAATCAGAAATCGTGAACTTGAGAGACTTCGTGGTCCTCCATGGATGAAGGTAGTGAATGACTGTATGGCTCTACTCAAATGGCAGCTTTTCTCAAGTATGGATGCTTACTAATAACACATAACATTATTTTTTTGTATTATCTCTGCAGACCGTGCAAAGGGTGTTACTCAACTGTATGTACACTAGTCTAGATTATGCACAAACTGGTTTGATTGCTGCAGTCTTCTTTTTCAAGGTTAGCTCTCCAATTTTCTGCTCTAGAAATCTAGGTCCTTTGTCTTTCTGGTATAAATATTCTCGCCATGGCCAGTCTATTTAGGCTGAATTGTTTCATGAGTTATGTGAGCATACTAGAGTTAAATATTTGCGCCATATGTATTGGGATTAACTCTCTAACTTATAATATGGTTTTCCTTGCACGGTTGCACCCTCTCTTATAGTCTTGTGTTGAATTTTCACATTTCTCCCAACGGTAATGCAATATGATGTAAACCATGACCCTCCTCTAAGAGCTGCATTTAATGTTTTCTATCTGGTGGTCCTGTGTAGATGATGGAATGGTGGTATCAATCTGCTGAGGAAAGAATGTCAGCTCCAACTGTATATCCCCCACCCCCTCCTCCACCACTACCAAAGGTATATATGCTTAAGCTGTATGCTAGTCAATATCTGCAGAAGGCTACTATCCTTTTCTGAAATCTATTTTATATATCTCCCACCCCCTCCTCTACCACTACCAAAGGTATATATGCTTATGCTGTATGCTAGTCAATATCTGCAGAAGGCTACTATCCTTTTCTGAAATCGATTTTTGCATCAACATGATGAACAGAACTTGTGATCACTGTTTGACATGGGCATCTATTTCTTTCACCAGGTTGCTAAAGATGGACTTCCCTTACCACCTGACCGAACATTGTGCCCCCTATGCTGCCAGAAGCGCAATAACCCCTCTGTTCTTTCTGTTTCTGGTTTTGCATTCTGCTACAGTTGCATTTTTAAGTCCGTCTCTCAGGTAGGTTACTGTCATAAGAAACCTTCCATTATTGTGGTCAGACAGAAGCACCCCATTATCATAGCCGTGTATCATTTGCTAATATGACATTGTTTTATTCTGCACTCTACAGCATAAAAGGTGTCCCGTCACATTGATGCCTGCCACGGTAGAACAAATCAGACGCCTCTTCCATGATTTGTAATTTGATTAGATAGAACAGGTTCTGCTTCCTGAAAAGATTAGGGGAAGCCGGTTATACAAAATCATACTATGCAGCCATCCATTTTTGTTGACAAGATCAGGAGGAACTCAGCTTGGTCCATCTTGATACTCAAATTCTGTGTTCATACAACACTTGTAATTTGTTTTCTTACTTGGAATATGAGCGGCAAAACAAGCACAGCTCGAGATCTTGTTACTGATGTACAGTTACTGTACTAATTTATTTATACGAGGTGACCGATAACATGTAAAAAAGCCTACATGTTACTCCCTCCTTCCAAAAATCTTAAACCTATTAAGTTTTTAATTTTTTCCAAAAATCTTGAATCTATTTGTAGTTTACGACTCAAGCATTAAATTAGCTTTATTTATCATGCTATAGTTTCATGCATGCAATAATACTACTGTTTAATGCATTAGAATAAATATATGAAAAATTTAATTTAATAGTAGCACTATTTCTTTTTTCTTTGGTTTTGATGTAAAAAGTAATAAGTCTAATATTTTTGATGGAGGGAGTACCTCTCATGTCTCTGAAAGAAAAAAAAGTTGTGTTTTTAAACAACCATGTTGTGCTGTGAGCATGATTTGTGGAATTATGGATGAATCTGTATTATTTTTTCGATAATGGAAATAAATTCAACCTCTACATCAAGATGTATCTGCCCAATGTGAACCTGTATCATTCAGCTCTTAACTGCCAGGGATTAAATGTGTTCTGTTCTATTAACTGCAAACGTTGCCACTCTTCTGCTACTTAGTCTAAAAATGTCGCAACTCTTTCTATAATTAGCACACTAATCTAACACCTGTATTTTGAATATCTAAAAAAGGCCTGGTAATTTTCAAGATTCCGATGCTTCTCAATGTCATCTCTCGTGACAAGAAAGAACGCTAGAAATGGATACGCTTTTTTACTATCTTACTGGATAATCTGTTTATTTTTAATTCAATATTAATAAGATCAGCTATACTAACCTCAACATTAGCTAACAAGTTTATATTAACAATATTAACATAAAATCAACGACTGCAATATATGTTCCAAAACATCACTCACGGTGATGTCGGTTGGGACTTTGGCATACCCTAAGATCTAGGAGATTAAACCACTACGGGTAGAGATGGTAACAGGTAAGTACCCGCTGGGTAGTACCATTCTATACCCGTACCCGCGAAATTAAATTCTACCCGATACACTATCCGTGCCTGCTCACGAGTAACAAACTGTTTCCATACCTGTACCCGAGCGGGTAATACTACCCGGTGGGTATTCCACACCCGGTAACCACCCGACAAATAACTATCAACCAGCAGCCTGTCACCAATTAAACAGACCAACATGTTCATGAATCAAAATAAAATAAGGTCATCATTCGAACACCAATACAAGACGTGCTCACATGCAGCGTGATGAGCTTGGGCCTTGGGCCAATTTGTCGATTTGGGTAATTTAAGCTAGGAGCCTGGGACATATGTTATTGGTGCAGATATATATTACCCATGGGTATGCAGGTATAGGTAGTACGTAGTCGTACCCGTACCCGTTATACCTGATGGGTAGATGTTTTCTTCCATTAATGTACCCGTGGGTAAAAATATTATTCCATACCCGCCTTCATATCGGGTAAAACCTGTCGGGTATTCAGGTTTCGGGTACCCATTACCATCTCTAACTATGGGTGTGTTTGGTAGGATTCCAGCTTTAGTTTCTTTGTCATGTGAAGTTAGAGCTTCTGAAGATAGAATTAAGCCAAAACACTTTTCCTTCCACTGAGATCGCTTCAGAAAAATAAACTAGAATGGTGAAACAATGGTAAAATAGAATCTAACCTTGTTTTACTCATGGATTTCAGGAACCAAAACTCTACCGAACAAACCTACGTACCCTCCCTATTAGTATTTTCGCTTTCACATCCCTTTTATGGCTCAGTGGATGAGACACTGCTATCTAGTTGTATGGGTTTGATCCCTCCGGAAGCTGATTATTTTTGCTCTTTTTGTCTATTTTGATGATGCCACGTTTTAATTTAAGATTTATTATATTATTTAGTACATACATATTAAATTATGGTGCAAATTTAATAATTATTTACGTAATTAGAAAAATATTTTTATTCAACTGCATATAGAGATTTTGATATGGCATACAAACTTAATTTTTTAATTTAATAATTACCATATTATTTAATATGTGTATACTAAATTACGATTTAACTTAATAATTATTTACCCAATTAAAAATATTTTATCGATTGTATATAAAATTTTTAGCTTGGCGAACAATAAAATCCTGATCTGCCGTGCCACCGTGTGAACCGGAGAGGATCTCATTTGAGCTAGACATGGGCCGGAACGAGAGTGCGACTGACGTGAGGCCCGTTCTACATGGGCCGGGTCTGATATATATCCCCAGGGCTAGAGGCAGAGTCATTCTTCCCCTCTCTCTCTCTCTCCCCCCGGCGGCGGCTGCTTCTTCTCTCTCGCGGTGGACATGGCGGAGGTCGAGGCGGCGGCAACGGGTGCGTCGGAGAGCCCAGAGGTGGAGGTGGCGGAGGCGTCGGCGGCCGAGGGGGGCGCGGCGAAGGCGCCGCACAAGCTGCAGAGGCAGTGGGCCTTCTGGTTCGACATCCAGTCCAAGCCCAAGCCCGGCGCCGCCTGGGGGTCCTCGCTCCGCAAGGCCTACACCTTCGACACCGTCGAGGATTTCTGGTGGTACGTGGCGCCGCCGGTGCCCTTGCTCCGCTCCTCCGTCCTTGCTCAATCCGTTCCGGTCGGATCTGATTTATGGGCTAGGGTGCTATGTTTGTTACTCTCTAGTGGTTTGTATGCTTGATTTAGTGGTTATGTGGTGCGTACTTCTGGTGGATTGGATCGGGTTTCCGGATTACCCTTACGCGAGAAAAATCTATAATGATTACATGGTAGTTTTTTTTGTTGCGGATACACTTGTTAATAATATGGTTAGCTACTGTTTTTGTCAGATCTAATTACTGCCATCAGTGCTTGATTTATTATGCAAAATTTTCAAGTGTAAATCTGCATCCGGATATTTAGAGATGGTCTTGTGTGTTGTCAATATCAGTCAGACGTAAAACGCTGGTATGGTGTTGTTTAGGGTTGTGTTCGTTGTAAACAATACTCCCTCCCACATAGTCATGTTTCCATACATGACACACATTGGATGTTTTTGATCTTTTACTTGTACCTTTTTATGGTGAAATATACGAGAGTATCAATTATTCAACATATGAACTCACCATTATCTCTTTTATTTATTAATCAATCTTGCATGATACTTGATTTTTGTCTGAAGATACATAGAATAGTTATGATTATTATTCAAGTTTTGATTTCTATGTGTGCACACATTACCCTAATCGATGTAAACTTTTGAAATGGTAGCAGTATTTGCACACACTGTTGTTGTGTTTTAAAATCATAATCACATTTACTTTTTATGCTATGGTATGTTTCTGCTGCACTTGTTACTGACTACTATCTGCTGGATGCTTTTGAATTTGGTTTTCCGATTATCCTATATACGCATGTATGCTCGTTCTTTTACTTATGCCTCTTTGTTTCTTGCTGCAGCATGTATGACCAGATTTTCCGTCCAAGTAAGTTGACGGTGAATGCTGATTTTCATTTATTCAAGGCTGGTGTAGAGCCAAAGTGGGAAGATCCAGAGTGTGCAAATGGGGGCAAATGGACTGTGCCGTGTAGCAGGAAGGCCAACCTTGAGACCATGTGGCTTGAGACAGTACATTTCTCTGACATCATTGTTTGATTGTGTAGAAGCCTAGAAATGATTAAGAGATAACATCTATTGCTTGATTTGTCTTCTGATGTTTCTATCTATTCTGCCAACTAACTTTTCTAACACACAGTTGATGGCTCTGATTGGAGAGCAATTTGATGAAAGCGATGAAATCTGTGGAATTGTTGCTAGTGTCCGCCAAAGAGGAGATAAGCTTGCACTATGGACTAGGACTGCCAGCAATGAAGCTGTTCAGGTTGGTTCTGAAAAACATTCTGTAGTATATAATGAGTTCAGGTTGGTTCAGCATGAATGTTTCTGTTTATCAACTTTTTCCATTTTACTTATTTTGCTCAAGTCAGCTGTGTTATAACTGGGCAAGTATTTGGTAGTAGGCTGGTCTTATCAGCGTCCTATTAGTGCTCTTCTTAATTTCGTGTCTTGTTCCATACCAGTTTATCTATTTGTTGTATTGAAATGATCTGTTTCTGTAATTAATATTTAGCTTCTTGCAGATCTGAGCCATATAATATCTCATGAAGATAGAACTATTTTTGTTTGATTTGAGTTTCAGTTTTTAATGGGAGTCTGTGTCAGACAGAAATTCAAGTGATTACCTGGTGCCTGTATCATGCAATATTGTTGATTCAAGCATTATGATCATGATATATTTCATCTCCGATATGTTGCATTGGAGCATTGTGTTATATAACACAACATGCTTTGCTGGTTTGCAGTCTATTATGAATTGTAGAGCATTGGAATAATAGTTGTTTTTAACTGTAAAACTCAGTGTTCTAAAAGGCGCTAGGCGCTAGTCGGGCGGGGACCAGGCGCCTAGCGCCTAGGGGCGCCTAGGCGACGCCTAGAGTTGCCTCCTTTTGTTCTGTTTCATGCTCCCCTCCCCTCATTCTCCTTGGGCTGACTCCCCTTCCCTCTCCTCCTCCACCTCCAGACCCCTCCCCTTGCCTCCTCCTCTAGCTCAGGAGCTCCTCTCCTCCTCGCCGGATCTGGCAGCGTGCGTGCCGCCGGTCGCCGGATCTGGCAGCGACGCCATCGCGCCACGCCGCCGGATCTGGCCGCGCGCGCGCCGCTCGTCGCCGGATCTGGCTGCGTGAGTGCCGCTCGTCGTTGGATCTAGCCGTGTGCGTGCCGCCGGTCGCCGGATCTGGCCGCGACACCATCGCGCCACGCCGCCCAGGCGCCGCCTAGAGCCGCGGTCAACCGCCCAGCGCCGCGGTTGACTGCCTAGGCGCCTGGGCCACCCAGCTCGCTGCCTGGAGGCTCCGTGCGGCGCTGGGGTGGCGCCCAGCGCCTAATCCCGCCTAGGCGCCCGCCTAATCCCGATTTTTAGAACACTGGTAAAACTTAACCCATATAAATAGCAACAAAGCAACCACTTTGTAATTCCAAAGCTCTTAAACAATTCTCTGTCTTTTCTCTGGTGTGGACTTAGCAAATTTTCGTTTTTACCAACTGCCTTTGCATAGCGTGTGATTTCTTTGATCATACAAAGACGATATTCAATGTGCATCTGAGTTGAATATCTCCATTGCTACGCAGGTAAACATTGGCAAGAAGTGGAAGGAGATTGTTGACTACAATGATAAGATGGTCTACAGCTTCCATGTACGCATCTAGACTGTGTTTATTGTTGGCTCAAATCACACATTCTTTGCTCACTGTCTTTTGAATGTTGCGTTGATGCAGGATGATGCCAGAAGGGACAAGCCAAGCAGAGGTGGACGTTACACCGTGTAAGACACCGCAAATATCACACAGCTTGGGCCTTGGGCAGTGGCCGTGGCCGTGGCCGTGGCCGTGGAGTGTTATGCCCATGTTGGCGTCTGTTTTTCAGTACTGCCGCAGGCTTCAAACATTGTTCTTCGACGCAATTTTCCCACCTGTTATGTTGCTTTGCTCTGTGGTAGCTTATAGTAAAAGATACAGAGATGTTGAGGATCTTGTACGCCACTTGATTTTCCTCGTAATGTGATTTAGCAACCGAGAGGAGCCGTTGCATTCTGAGCTGCTTGCATGTCATATTCGAAGTACTAGAAGGTGCACACCATTGTCTTTCGCAGTTTACTGCAAACTCCAAATCCATCGGCTTTCCCCCGCTCATTTTATGCTCTACTGAAAACCCGACCAAAAAAAGTTTAGATTTGCAAGTTGTTTCTATTAACTACTTTATCTGGCCGATCCCTTTTTTCATAAACGTGTTTTGTGTTTCTCACGTAGTCACGTTTGAGCCGAGAAAAGAACGAGGGAGAGGAATGTGTCGGCGTGCTCCTGCACTTCGGTCACCGTCAGAAATCGAAATCGCAACGTGTGTTGTGTTCTTTAATAAGGGCCTGTATAAAATAGAATGTGAAAAATAGTTTGCGAAAGATGGATGAAACTGTGAGTATTAAGAATTATTTAAGGGTTTAAACGAATACACTTAATGATAAGAATTTGATAAATTGTTTTTTAAATCCGATATTTATATATATAAAGAAAAAAATTACAAGATCGAGCTCCTGAAACGTGCTTGGTCTTAAATCATAGGTTAGTCTAAAACTTACTACGGTACCAACAAAACAAGCATCGGAATTTTTTAAAAATATTTTTTTTCAAATCTGTATGTCCGTTTCAAAAAATTACAGAAGTAGCATGCGGTCGGCACTTCAAGTGCCGAGTAGAATGCCGACTGGTGCCACGTCAGCTCCAATCGGCACTTCAAGTAATGACTAAATGTTGCCCCCTATAAGAATCTGCCACGTCAGCTCCAATCGGCACTTGTGGTGCCATGTCAGTTCCAGTCGGTACTTCAAGGACCGACTGAATGCTGCCCCCTATCAGATTCTGTCACATCAGCTCTAATCGGCACTTGTGGTGCCACATCAGCTCCAATCGACACTTCAAGTATCGATTGGATGCTGCCCTCTATTAGATTCTGTCACGTCAGCTTTAGTCGGTACTTGCTGACTGGAGCTGACGTGACATCCAGTCAGTCGGTACTTCAAGTGTCGACCGCATACTATTTTTACAAATTTTTCAAATAGACATACATATTTGATTTTTTTTAAAAATATTATTAAAAAAATTCACAAGCATCGTCGTCTGACTTCACACAAAGTTGAGATGACACTCCTACCGTCTCCCATTTATACACGCTAGCGGTGGCTTGATTCGGAGCTCCCTCGCCGTCACCGCACCAGAAAACGGCGAGGCTGAGACGTCCACCGCAACCACACCACCAACACATCGCCGTCGGTTCACCCGTTTCCTTCCTGCGAGAAAATAAAAAAAAAACACCTTTTGCTTCAAGTGCACTGCGAGTCCGCGACGCATTTCCCTCGCGTTCCGATTCACCTACAAGCTCGATGGATCGATCGAGCTGTGATCTGCAACCGACCGGCCCCGCCTTGCGTTCCAAGCGAGATGAGCCGTGCCTAAGC
This sequence comes from Zizania palustris, assembly GCA_019279435.1. NCBI lineage: Eukaryota > Viridiplantae > Streptophyta > Magnoliopsida > Poales > Poaceae > Zizania > Zizania palustris. Next base: position 12,381,939 of record JAAALK010000080.1, read on the forward strand.
TATCTGCATGAATAGCTGTGCCTGTCACGCTGCTGCTGCTTGCCTAGCTTGGCTTGCGCTCTAATCAAAGCCGGACGCCCCAACTCACGGTTAGGGATGGCAATTATACCCGATTACCCGTTTACCCGCGGGTAAAAACCCTAACAGGGTCGGGTTTGTTCTCAATTTCATACCCGATGGGTAAACGGGTACGGGTATGGGTATCGATTACCCATACCCGTTTACCCGTTTACCCGTTTATCATTACTATAAAAATAAATGTGAAACCCTAATACCCATATCCTTCTTCTCTCTCCTCTCTCCACCCTCACCTGCCGCCACCCCTCCCATCCATTCTCTCCTCGGTGCCACTGCAAGCCTGCGTGGCCGCGCGCATGTACCTCCGCACGTCGCCGAATCACATCGACCCATCGCTTCTCATCCTCATTTTCATTCACTTTTTTCACGGGTAAACGGGTATACCCGCGGGTATACGGCGCCCGCGGGTAATGGGTATGGGCACGGGTTTTTACCCGTTGGGTAAACGGGTACGGGTATGGGTATGCACTACCCGTACCCATCATACCCGATTGCCATCCCTACTCACGGTTGGTGCGGGACGACGACGCCACCCCGCCACCTCACTCACCGCCGCGCCAGCGTGCCTCGCCTCGCCTCACCTCACCTCACCTCACCTGCGGCTATATCACGTCCTACATTTCCGCCGCTTGCTCCTCGTCCACGTCGCTTCACCGATACCTCACTCCTGCCCCCGCCCGCCATGGACACCGGCTCCGTCACCGGCGGCCTCGTCGCCGGCTCCCACCAGCGCGACGAGCTGCACGTCATGCGCTCCCACGAAGAGGTTCGTAAGCACGCTCGATGGCTGCTCAGTGCTCACTGCTCGCACACCGGCGCTAGCTCGGCATTGCTGACAGATGAGTACGTGTACGTGTGCGTGGATACATAACATAGGGGAAGGTGCGGAGCGCGGCGGACGTGAAGACTTGCCGGGCGTGCGGCGACGAGGTGGCGGCGAGGGAGGACGGGCAGCCGTTCGTGGCGTGCGGCGAGTGCGGCTTCCCGGTGTGCCGGCCCTGCTACGAGTACGAGCGCAGCGAGGGCACCCAGTGCTGCCCCCAGTGCAACACCCGCTACAAGCGCCAGAAAGGTTACTACACACCTCTCGATCCCCCAATATAATTGATCAACGTGTTCACAAGATCGAGCTTGACAAGATGTGCCTCGATGGCTGCAGGGTGCCCCCGGGTGGAAGGGGACGAAGACGACGGCGCCGACATGGACGACTTCGAGGAGGAGTTCCAGATCAAGAGTCCCAAGCAGCCCAAGCCCCACGAGCCTGTCAATTTCGACGTCTACTCGGTGAGACCCTTGATCTGAAACCGGCCCGTTTCTGAATGCAAAATGCGCGTCAACTGAGCCGAAAATTGGGCGTCGTACGTGCAGGAGAACGGGGAGCAGCCGGCACAGAAGTGGCGCCCCGGCGGCCCGGCGTTGTCGTCCTTCACCGGAAGCGGTTAGTACAGTAGTCATCGCAAAGCAAAATCCCACGAAAAATCCCTCCTTTTACTGTTACCGTTTGTCTGATTTGAGAAATTGCAGTGGCTGGTAAGGATCTGGAGGCTGAGAGGGAGATGGAGGGGGGCATGGAGTGGAAGGACCGGATCGACAAGTGGAAGACGAAGCAGGAGAAGAGGGGCAAGCTCCACCGCGACGACAGCGACGACGAAGATGACGACAAGAACGACGACGAGTACATGCTGTAAGAACTCTAGCTCCATCCATTTCGATCGGCACAGGATTAGGATTTTGAAAGTTTTGATTTTGGCGCGAAAATGTTGCTGATGGTGATGGACGGATGGTGCGTGTTCAGGCTGGCGGAGGCGCGGCAGCCGCTGTGGAGGAAGGTGCCGATCCCGTCGAGCATGATCAACCCGTACCGGATCGTGATCGTGCTCCGGCTGGTGGTGCTCTGCTTCTTCCTCAAGTTCCGGATCACGACGCCGGCGATGGACGCGGTGCCGCTGTGGCTTGCGTCGGTGATCTGCGAGCTGTGGTTCGCACTGTCGTGGATCCTGGACCAGCTGCCCAAGTGGTCGCCGGTGACGAGGGAGACGTACCTGGACCGGCTGGCTCTGCGGTACGAGCGCGACGGCGAGCCGTGCCGGCTGTCGCCGATCGACTTCTTCGTCAGCACGGTGGACCCGCTCAAGGAGCCCCCCATCATCACCGCCAACACCGTTCTCTCCATCCTCGCCGTCGACTACCCCGTCGACCGCGTCAGCTGCTACGTCTCCGACGACGGCGCCTCCATGCTCCTCTTCGACACCCTCTCCGAGACCGCCGAGTTCGCCCGCCGCTGGGTCCCCTTCTGCAAGAAGTTCGCCATCGAGCCCCGCACCCCCGAGTTCTACTTCTCCCAGAAGATCGACTACCTCAAGGACAAGGTCCAGCCCACCTTCGTCAAAGAACGCCGCGCCATGAAGGTACCATCCGCCATTGTTGCCGACTTGTCGCTCACCCCGTCACCCGTCACCTCCTCACCACCAAGAAACACAATTTCTTCAATCTGCTCTAATGGCGGCGAGTCGGTGTGATGCAGAGGGAGTACGAGGAGTTTAAGATAAAGATAAACGCGCTGGTGGCGAAGGCGCAGAAGAAGCCAGAGGAGGGGTGGGTTATGCAGGACGGGACGCCATGGCCGGGGAACAACACGAGGGACCACCCGGGAATGATCCAGGTGTACCTGGGGAGCCAGGGGGCGCTCGACGTGGAAGGGAACGAGTTGCCGCGGCTGGTGTACGTGTCGCGAGAGAAGCGGCCAGGGTACAACCACCACAAGAAGGCCGGCGCCATGAACGCGCTGGTCCGCGTCTCCGCCGTGCTCACGAACGCGCCATTCATCCTCAACCTCGACTGCGACCACTACGTCAACAACAGCAAGGCCGTCCGCGAGGCCATGTGCTTCCTCATGGACAAGCAGCTGGGCAAAAAGCTCTGCTACGTCCAGTTCCCCCAGCGCTTCGACGGCATCGACCGCCACGATCGCTACGCCAACCGCAACGTTGTCTTCTTCGACGTGAGTGAGACGCATATAATACGTGCACACCCTCCTCTGATCGTGTCATTATCCTCTCCGGCGGCGGCTGACCGTGCCGATCGATCGCTCGAATGTGCAGATCAACATGAAGGGGCTGGACGGGATACAGGGGCCAGTATACGTTGGGACGGGGTGCGTGTTCAACAGGCAGGCGCTGTACGGCTACGACCCGCCACGGCCGGAGAAGAGGCCAAAGATGACATGCGACTGCTGGCCGTCGTGGTGCTGCTGCTGCTGCTGCTTCGGGGGAGGCAAGCGCGACAAGTCGCACAAGGGCAAGAAGGGCGGCGAGAGCGGCGTCGACGAGCCCCGCCGCGGGCTGCTCGGGTTCTACAAGAAGCGGAGCAAGAAGGAGAAGCTCGGCGGAGGAGGCGCGGCGGCGCTCGCCGGAGGGAAGAAGGGTTACCGGAAGCACCAGCGCGGGTTCGAGCTGGAGGAGATCGAAGAGGGCCTTGAGGGGTACGACGAGCTGGAGCGGTCGTCGCTCATGTCGCAGAAGAGCTTCGAGAAGCGGTTCGGCCAGTCGCCGGTGTTCATCGCCTCCACCCTCGTTGAGGACGGCGGCCTCCCCCAGGGCGCCGCCGCCGACCCCGCCGGCCTCATCAAGGAGGCCATCCACGTCATCAGCTGCGGCTACGAGGAGAAGACCGAATGGGGCAAAGAGGTAATTCTACCGGTCACTAGACCACTGGTGCTTACGGCTTAGGGATAAAAGAGTAATCTTTCTTGCATTTGGCTGCAGATTGGGTGGATATACGGGTCGGTGACGGAGGACATCTTGACGGGATTCAAGATGCACTGCCGGGGGTGGAAGTCGGTGTACTGCACGCCGACGAGGGCGGCGTTCAAGGGGTCAGCACCGATCAACTTGTCGGACAGGCTGCACCAGGTGCTCCGGTGGGCTCTGGGCTCCGTCGAGATCTTCATGAGCCGTCACTGTCCTCTCTGGTACGCATACGGTGGCCGTCTCAAGTGGCTCGAGCGCTTCGCCTACACCAACACAATCGTCTACCCCTTCACCTCTATCCCCCTCCTCGCATACTGCACCATCCCCGCCGTCTGCCTCCTCACCGGCAAGTTCATCATCCCCACGGTAACCACAGATCCATGCATGCCACCTTCAACCTCATCGATTTCAGTGAGCTGACGTACATAGTACTGACTACTGACTCGATTAATGTTCTTTCAGCTGAACAATCTGGCTAGCATCTGGTTCATCGCGCTGTTCCTGTCGATCATCGCGACGGGGGTGCTGGAGCTGAGGTGGAGCGGGGTGAGCATCGAGGACTGGTGGAGGAACGAGCAGTTCTGGGTGATCGGCGGCGTGTCGGCGCACCTCTTCGCCGTGTTCCAGGGCCTGCTCAAGGTGCTCGGTGGCGTGGACACCAACTTCACCGTCACCTCCAAGGCAGCCGCCGACGAGACCGACGCATTCGGCGAGCTCTACCTCTTCAAGTGGACCACCCTGCTGGTTCCCCCCACCACGCTCATCATCATCAACATGGTCGGCATCGTCGCCGGCGTCTCCGACGCCGTCAACAACGGGTACGGCTCGTGGGGCCCGCTCTTCGGCAAGCTCTTCTTCTCCTTCTGGGTCATCCTCCACCTCTACCCATTCCTCAAAGGTCTCATGGGGCGGCAGAACCGGACCCCAACCATTGTCGTGCTCTGGTCCATCCTCCTCGCTTCCATCTTCTCCCTCGTCTGGGTCAGGATCGATCCCTTCATCCCCAAGGCGAAGGGCCCAATCCTTAAGCCATGCGGAGTTGAGTGCTGAGCTCCCAGCTGCTGCTGTTGCTTCCGGCGAGCTCGCTCACACGCGCGTCTCCACATTTCAGCTTCATCTATGGAGTATTTTGACTTTTTTTGTACAAGTTTTGTGAGTGGGATTAAGTGTTTTGGGGTAAATTTGTAACAAACAGAGGTGCAGATCACTCGAATTGAACAACATTGTATATGAATTTGCGCCCAACTTTTTACACGCAGAAGCAGAACAACATTGTTTTTGAATTTGCACTCAACTTTGTTGAAACTAGATGTAAAATGTAACGCACAGAGTCTACCGACTTCGAGTTTTATTTAAATTCTGTAGGAAATCAACTTACAAAATGTTCATCACACGGCAAACGTCTTACGACAACCAAATTGCAAATCGAAGGTTGTATTATTACACTAAAACAATAAAAAGGTCTTGGCGATGAACATCTTGCTCTAGGACTCGCGTCATTGATTGGGACAACTACTCCAGGCCTTCATCTTCATAGGACTCAGTATCTAAAAATTTTAATCAACAAGGGTGAGTATAGAGATACTTAACAAACCACAGATATGCATATAATGAAGGCTTATCATAAAAGGGCATAATCAAGGCTTGAATTTACATAAAGAAGCATAATAAGTGTTGTTAAGCTTTAGTGAACAGTATTAAAGCATGAATGTAAATGCGGAAGTAAATAAATATTGATTTTGTAACACCCTTATTTTCAAATCAGCAAGCTAAATTTTCAAATCAGAATTTGAATTCAAAATCTTCTTAAAGGCAGAATGATTTTGCAAATTAAAACATTGAGCTAAAATTTCGAATTCTAAATTTTTATAATTTTTTAAGGATCCTAGGGCCAATAATTTATTTTAAAAAATTATTTTATAATTTCAAGATTTCAAATTCATATTTCAAACTTTAAATCCAATTTTCTGAATTTAATTTATTTGAAAAATAATTAAAAACATTAGTGGGCCGCAACCTCACTTTCACCCCGCCGGCCCAGTCTAGCCCACCTCCCTCTCTCTCTCTCTCTGCCAGGTGGGGCCGCCCTGTCGGCGCCGCGCGCCGCACACCACACGCCCCCTCTCTCTCTCACTGGCGCTCGAGCCCCACATGTCGGCCGCCTCCGCTCGCTGCAGTTCGGGGCTCGCTTGTCAGCCCCCACAGCCTCCCCTCGTCGGCGCCCCTTTTTCCCCTCTTCCCTTCCTCACTGCAACAGCAATCCCGGCGAAGCCGGCGCCCACCCACACGTTCTAGAAGCCTTTGGCCCCCATGATTCGGACCCTATATAAGTCCCGTAACTGAATTCGTAACAAGATTTCGCAATCGCCCCCTCTACTCGTCGGATTTCGCCCTCGCTCTTAGTTCCACCGTCGCCCTCCGTTCGCCGCTAGCTGCCGTTGGCGACCGCCGCGCTCGACTCCTCGTTGCCCGCCGGTTCTCGGCGTCGCTTCAATTTGGGCTCCCCGCCGTCGGAAGCCGCTCGCCGCCGTCATCCCAAAAAACCCGCTGCCAACCGCTCGCCGCCGGCCATCTTCCGCCGTTGAACCCCGCCACCTCTAGTACCGCTCGGTTCCCCTCCCCGTCCTCTTCCCGTTTTGCCATCATTTAGGGCCATAGGCCGCTGCTCACCGTCGCCCGCCACTCGTCGGCATTCGGCCGAAGCTAGGGACGAAGTCCTTGGGCACCTCGTGCCGCACGCGCGTGCCGGATGCTTGGCCGGCCGTTGGATGCCGATCCAACGACCCAGGTTGGCCTGGTCCGTGGCGCGGTGCGCGGGTGCACGGTGCGCGTGGTCCACCATGGACCACGTGCACGCGCGGTCTGCGGTTCATCGTGGACCGCATGCGCGGTGCACGGTGCGCCCGGTTCACCGTGGACCAGAGCGATTTTAATTTCAGAAATTCATTTTAAAAATTCCAGAAAATCTTTCAAACTTCAAAAATTCATAGTAAATTCATTTTAACTCGGTTTTTGCCCATTCAAATTTCAGAAAATCCAGAAAATTACGCTCTTCAATTTTATGCAATTTTTTGTACTGTTCATGCTATTTATAATACTATTTTAATTCTTGTTTCCTCGGTTTGCGTGTTTAGTCGACATTGACGCTAGCGAGGAGTTGCAATTTCCTGCTGAAGATATGTACCAGTACTACGAGTACCAAGGCAAGTCACACCCCACCCCTTGAGCATACTTGAACCCAGAATTTTATATAAATGCTATAAAATATAGGTTATAAATGCATTTTGAACACACTTTTGAATATTTAGTTAAAGTTTAGTTTAATCCCTGATGTGCAAACCCAAGCCATGCTTTGTACTCTGTTCTCCTTGTCGCCTTATAATATTTAATAGTTAGTGCTCTAAAGTAGAGGCACACTTGCTAGCATTAATTTAATATATACTGTTAGATAGGTGGATCGTCTCTATATCCTTGTTATATCTCGTCTCGTTGTGATTTTGAGTCATGATACATGAAACATGGAGAATGATGTTGTGTTGAGCATGGTGGGTTCCGGGTGCAAGCTCATAAATTGATCAGTCACACCCGAGGCACTATAAGGACTGGTCTGCGGGATCTGTTACGAAGCATAACAGTACTAGCCACAAGTCTAATGGGTAAGACCTAATCTAAAGTATGGGTTGATTCAGCTTAATGCACCGAGCGGAGGGGACGAGTTCATCGATCAGGAGTTACCTGGTGGTGGTTTAGTCCGACGAGGCACGAATGGGGGTCTACATCTACCAATCGAGGTCTACCCATGATTTACGAGTGAGATCTCAGTGGAGCGTCGGTGAAACCTAGTGTGGTTGTCCTCTTGTTGAGTCAATTCATATGATGGATTTTGGCATGAACTTGGTCAAGGTACCGTGGTGGTATTTTGGTTCACGCTGGGTTCGTGCCTTGTGGGTAATGTAGTACACCTCTAATCAGAGTATAAACTTTTTGAAAAGTCGTGCCCATGGTCACGGTCGGCCTAGTGATGTTCTCCACAGTTAGATTTCTACATTTGTGTGAATGCATTGATCATGATGGGATGGTTTGAAAGAGCGAGTTGGCACGGGTGTGCAACTCAAGGTAGTGGGAAGTTATTACTCATATTTACTTTAGTATTTTACATTCATATTCTAATACTGCTCACTAAATCTTAAACAACATTAAACATGCTCTTTTATGCAAAACAAGCCTAGACTTTGTTCCTTTGTTATTTAGCCTTTATTATATGCATATATATGACTTGTTGAGTACCTCTGTACTCACCCCCGTTGATTAAATTTTTTTAGATGCTGCTTATCGAGAAGACGAAGGCTAGGAGTAGCGATCCAATCGAGGAGTCAGGTTTTGGGATCGAGATGTTGACAGCCACTTTTGTTTTGCTTCCGCTTTAATTTTAGTTTGTAATCAGTGTAGCCCATGAGCTACGTACTCTGATTTTAATTTCGTTTATGCGTCGTCGGTTTATGAACATCTTGTTATATTGATATTTTTAAGATTCAATAAAGGTCGAGTTCTTTTGAATTCAGGTTGCCACAGATTCCCACTACCTCGAGTTGCACACATGTGCCAACTCGCTCTTTCAAACCATCCCAAACATAATTGTAACATTCACACAATCGTAACCAGATAACTGCGGAGAACATCACTGGGCTCGCCCATAACCATGGGCATGACTTTTCAAAAAGGTTATACTTTGATCAGAGGTGTACCATTTTACCCACAAGGCACTTGTCCCAGCACACCACAGTGTGTTAACATGACCCAAGTCATAGGAACTCATGTCAAAACCCTTCATATGAATCAACACAACAAGAGGACAACCACACCAGGTTTCGTCGACGCTCCACTGAGATCTCACCCGTAATGTCATGGGAAGACCCCGAGTGGTAGACGTAGACTCCCATTCGTGCCTCGTCAGACCAAGCCATCACTAGGAAACTCCTGATTGATGAACTTGTCTCCTCCGCTCGGTGCATCATGTTGAATCGACCCATACTCCAGATTAGGTCTTACCCATTCGACTTGTGGTTAGTACAATAATGCTTCACAATAGATCCCATAGACCGGTCCTTATAGTGCCCTAGGTACGACCACCAATGCCCGAGCTTGCACCCGGAACCCACCATGCTTATAACATCACCATTCTTCAAAGCTAAAGAACTCTTTTCCAGAATATCAACGAGATCAGACATATCAAAGAGTATAGAGTTCAACCTAACTAGTATTGTAGTTATTAATGGCGAGGCTGAGAAAGTGTGCTATTACATTAGAGCACTAACTAATAAACTTTATAAGGCGACAATGCAGGAATGGTACAAAGCATGGCTTGGGTTTGCATATCAAGAAATAAAGCTAGCATTAACTATATAACTATTTGTTTGATCTAACATGCAAGTATAACCTATGTGTTGTTGCAATATTATTTGAAAACATGGGATCAATCATGCTCAAGGAGGGGGTGTGACTTGCCTCTTGCGCTTCTAAAAAACCTTTTAACTCTTGACAAAGACTTCCGAATCGTGCGTGAGGTCCTTCAAATCTTCAAGAACACGAGGCTCTACACAACACACAAAACAAGACAAACACCCACAAACAAGACAATGAAATATTCTTATTAATTAGATTAAAGGATTAATTAAGAAGAGTGATGGAGTTTGAAAAGAGAATATAGAGTGAATTAAAACTATTGAGCTTGAGTTGAGATGAGGATAATAGATTGTATTCGCAAAAGAGGAGAAGTTGTGTTCAACCAAGTTGAATGCTAACGAACAGGAAACAACGGTTCAGGAGAGAGAGACGATGAATGGCGAGGAAGCATCGAAACAACATAGACACAAAGGTTACAAGATTAGATTAGTACTACATGATCACCAATTTTTGGCAATGAAATATCAATATCAAAATTAATCAATGGTTGCGGATTGATTCGCCATGGACGGATACAAAAAAGAACAGTGACAAGGATTGAATCCGATGAACATTGACATGGCCCGAAATGAAGGGATGACAATTAAAGGTGGTGACTCAACACTACTCGGAATGAATGGATAACAAACTATAGTTGAGCCAACAAAATATGTTAGAACCAATGAACGATGGTACATATCAGAATCAATGAATGATGACACATAGCAGAATAAAATAACAATGATGAGCTATGGCGTTCAAAGGCACATGACATACATACCAAGGTTAGGCCAGAACATGATTAATAGGTATGACGGCAATATAACAGAATGAGCTACACGATAGATACAACGATTTAATCGAATGAAATAGGTTAACAGGGGACCAAAGGATAATAAATTGAAATCAACAATCATCAATGAGGTATATGATAAGATGATTAACGAAGATGATCAACAATTTGATTAAGGTAATGGGAAGATGGATCCTCACCGAGGGGCGATGAAGAAGATGATGTGGCACTAGATTGAATTGGGCGATCGGTCCAATCAAACATGGATTAGGTGTGATTCAATATCAACCTAATCGAAACGGAATAAATTAGAATGGTGATCTAACAATGAACAAACTTCACACAACGGGAAACACTAGCGCGGAAATGAAATAATATTTTGATAAAACGAGATAGAACCACAATAAGATTTATGACATGTATAAGATTGGTAATAATAATAACAATATTAGATGACCGATCGGAATGAAATAACAACAATATGATATACAAAATAGGGTTACAACAGAGATTGTGACATGATGATAAATAAAGGGTCATGACATACAATTCGATTGACATGAACACAATGACGAAATAGATAGACACAACAATACGATAATGAACAAATTGAGATCAATACTTGATAACAAGGTTTATGAAATGATGGATTAAATTTGAATAATGAACAGATTGAGACATAAAAATCTATTAAAACTATTTAACAATTTGATAAGAATAAAATAGAGAGGGATTCTCACAATGAGGTGATATTATGGCAGCAGATCGAAGTTCTTTGGTTTCTTCTTGCTGCAGCGAGGAGGCGGAGAGGCAAGTAGCAGGAGGTGTGGGGCTACGAGTTGCTGCTAAAGAGGAGGGGCAGTGCGGCTTCAACAATTAGGACCCACGGGCAGAACAGCACATGGCGCTCAGGGAGAGGAGGAGATGGTCGGCGGGGTGGAGTGGTGGCTACAGCGGAGAGGATGGTTGGAGAGGGCGGCAGACCAGCATCGTGAGGGAGGAGGCAGGGGATCGAAACCGGTGGCTCGCTGAAGGCAAGGGATATGGGCGGCGCGGCGGTTGTCCGGCGACATGGTGAAGGAGGAGGCGACGCACGGCGACGGCGGCGCAAGGAGGGAGCATGATGGAGATGTGCATGCGGTTGGAGGCGGGGCTACAGCATCGAAGAAATCATACGCACGGTTGGGAGGGCGGCGTAGCTAGGGCGCAGGCGCACGCGGGCTGGATCAGGATTCGGGATTCAACAGTGGAAATTATTCGGTCATCACTTGGAAATTTCGAACAAAATTTGACCGAAATTGTAACAAAATTTAAAACAAATTGAAAACTTTTATAGTAAATTTTGTTAATTTTATATACATTTAACTTTTATAGTAATTCAGATATTATCTGTTATTTAATTTTTTATTAAGCTAAAGTTTTTAAAACTTTGGTTACATTTAAAGAAAAAATATATAAACACTTGTAATATCAAATAAATAAATTATTAAAATATATTTATAGTAAATTTAATAAACTAATTAGATATTATTGTTGTTAGTATATTTTACGTACTACTCATCAAAACTAGAAAACAATTTATAATTTTATATACTTCCTAGGATGCACAATAATTTTAGTGTAAACTGTAAATTTTGCTATCTCAAAACCAAGATTTACGTAAAGAATATTATACTCCACGAGAAATAAGAAAGGAGTAATCTTGGACGTAGCCGAAGATTTTGGATCCTTGTCGACTCGAGTACCCGTTCACCCTGAGCAGTACGTCGCATGCGTGAGGTTTATGGCAGTGGCGTTCTGCATGGCACGCACGCGACGAGACGTGGGCACGGTGAGTAGGCTTGGAGACGACGGCAGGGATGCTAGGCGTCGTGTGTCATCAGCTAGCCTCTTGTCCTATATCCACGACAGGAACCGAATGTTAATTTAGATATTTATTTCTTCTTAGATTTTTTAGGTTGCATATGAACTCGAATTAAATCTGTTGAGAAGAGCAAGATTTATAGAAGTTTCTCATATATTAACGACTACAAATATTTATGTAAAAATGTGTAGAATCTTGAGTGTTATAGCAACTTGAGAAGAAACTAAAGATAAGATATTTTTTGAAATGAATGTGGAAATTAAATCAATAGCTCATATGTTGTCACATGTTAATCATTCAATGGTCTTGTAAATCTATAAATAAAGGCATCCTTCCCTCCATTCCAATTGAATAGTGTGAGAGTAAAGAAAATAAAAATAGTCACCTGAAGAATTATGTAATCGCTTGTGTAATATTTATTTTATTAATAAGTAGTCTTTTCTTGTAAGTTATAGTAGACAGAGTGATTATTAACATAGTAGGTAAGCAACCTTATGTTTATGTGTGACCTACAAACTAGCAAAAAAATAAATAAAAATAATCATCTCATCAACCACTAGGGATAACAGAGAAAATTGAAGTATTAAGAACAACAATCAGAAAGAAGTGGATTTGTCTAGTCATTAGAAACAGTGCAGTCACCAAAAAACACAATAAACAGGAGAAGAAAACATGAAGCTGGTAGGTTTTCTAGAGTTTTATATGTAAGGAATGCATTGGTAGACTCGTGTCGATATTAAACTAAGGTAAAAATTCAAATTATATTAAAATTTTTTGACCGGTTAATACTAATTCGGAACTCACCGAAATGGGTGAATTTCTGACCATTCGGTCCGAATCCTAGATCCCTAGGCTGGATCGGGGTGGCACGAGCCGAACTTGGTGGAGGGAGGAGGTGCAGTGCTGGGGATGGGGCGTAGGAGAGGCGGTAGGGAGAGGAGGGAGAACAGATGCTGCGCTGGGAGAGATGGGGAGGGAGAGAGAGGAAAGGAGGAGGTAGAAGAAGCCCCTGTGCATGGGATGGGGTGCGCAGCGGAGGGATGGAAAAGAAAAATGAAGAAAGAGAAAAAGAAAAAGAAAACAAAGGAAAATAAAAGATTGAAAAAAATAGAAAAATAATTTCTTGAAAATTTAAGATTGGTTTTCGAGAAAAAGTGAAAAGTTTTTGGAAATTTTGAAATTTAAAATAAATTTAGAATTTTTGGTTTCAAGGAAATAACGTTGGAATATTTTGAAGAGAAACGACCGTTCGGAAAATCAATAAATTTTGTATTTACGTCGAAATTAGAAATTCCGAACACGAAAATAAAACCAAGGTTTTTAATTTATTTTGGGAATTCAAAATATATAAAAACAATTAAAAGGGATTTTTCATGGAATTTAAACCACACGATTAAAAAGAGGATTTTAACTTCGCGAACGAAAATAGAATATTGATTCCTCCGGATTTACGATGGGAAAAGAGAGATAGTTGTGGATGAAGATTTCAAACTCAACCGGAAAGAAATATGAATTTATTTTTTTCGATTTAAAGTTATTTACTGAAATATTATGGATTACTATTCTAGTTGCAAAAACCTTAATGAAAATAAACTTAAATTGATTTGAGGGGTGATAAATTTACTAAAAATTGATTTGATTTGGTTTTACATTACTTTTAATTGAAATTATTTATCATATATTTTATTCACACAACAATTCTATTGAAACATATTTTATTAATTATCATTAAAGTTTTGTGATGTAATGATATTGATTATATCTTAATTAATTCCTTTGCACCAAAAATTCTGGAAAATTTTTGGACGCAATTTAGAGCAAAGAGAATTTTAAGAAAAAAATATTCTTGCTGCGATTTATTTTTTTGACGAAAATTTTAAATCCGTACTTTAGCTTCATTGTTTATCACGTTAAATTGAGCTACTTTTCTTGAAATTCATTTATTATTTTATTTATTCTATTTTTAACGCCTGATGAAAATCAAGGCGTTACATAAAATGGAAACAACAAATAGTCAAAGAGAATGGATTCTTGTATCATTTATTGATTAAAATCAGGTAAAAACTTCTCAGGATGCCCATGGATCACATGAGACAAATGTTTAGTGGCATTAATATAAATATGCCATAAACATAGACGATGACTTGTATTTCAGAATACATATGCAATTGCCCCTGCCATGGCAACATGTTGTGCTGCTAGAACTGGCAGCGTTTTCAGGTTCTTTCATTACTATATAAGAAAACCACAAAGAGAATAATCTGGCCTTAACAGCCACCATGCGCGGCATGCTTACATACTGGGCGACTCGCTCGCTCACGACGAAGGTGGCGGAGCTACAACAACTGAGTAACTAACTCTAGCATGTAATTACTTCATAGCGAAATAGAAGCTTTATTTTGCTGACTGAAAGAAACAAACTAGATAAGTGAGGGAGTATCTAACAATTCTCCCCCTAATCCCTCACACTCTGACCTATGAAATTCCAATCTTGATGCTCAGTTCATGAAAAAGTACTCTTCCCAACGTCTTGGTCAAAATATCCAAGAGCTGTTCCTTCATCACTGTGTAGGTGACGACGATTCGCTCTTCCTCGACGCACTCTCAGATGTAGTGATAGCGTACGTCGATGTGCTTGCTTCTATCGTGGAACACTTGATTTCTGCACAAAGCGATTGTCCTTTGTTTGTCAATGTCGTCAGCCATGTCTGCGTCACTGTAGCCGACCAGAGTAGGCATTCCTTCCTCGCGCCTGGTGTAGTGAAGTCCATGCTCCTTCGTTCCCGCTACGTATCTGAGGACATGCTTGACCGTGGCGAAATGATCTGCATGCGACACCTCCATGAAGATACTTAGATACCCAACCACAAAAGCTAGGTCTGGCCAGGTGTGCAGAAGGTACCAAAGCGAGCCGATGATGCTCTTGAATCCCATCGTGTCCATTGGCTCAACTGAGCTCTGTTTGCTCAACTTAAGCCTGCTCTCCATGTGTGAATTACTTGGATTGCAGTCTGCCAAGCCACACTTCTCTAGAAATTTCCCTGCATATGCCGACTGACACAATGTGATTGTAGCACCCCGCCCCATACGGCCTTCGCTGTACCGAGATGAGTCGCTATGAAACTGAATCGAAACAAACATCATACCTGACATTCGTCCAATTCAGTGGTAGCTCATCAAAAATCTTCTTATTACAATATTATCTTCTTACAAAGCTACTGATGAGGCATATCTCGCAGCAAACAATCATTACAAAAGAACAGCCAAAGCAAACATACACTCACATCAACAGCTAACTCCTAGATCTACTTGGGAACTAGGCCCGAAACCCCCCTACTCTTCTGAAAACTCATCTTCAACGACAATCTTCATTTTCTTGGGATCTTGCAGAAAAGCCATATCTTCATTATGTTTCTTTTGGGTGTTGAGGGGGAAAAAGAAGGGTGAGTACATACGTACTCAACAAGTCTTGGAAAGTATTATATATGCACGAGAAAGTCAAGGGCGGCTGAGGCTCAATAAAAACCCATGCAAGTTAAATTGACTGAGTGTTCCCTAGTCTTCGATAGAAGTCCCAACCTCTATCGGTTTTCCCAAAGTGATAAATATTTCATTTTCAAATTCTTGAGACTTCTCAACCTCTTTCAACCTTTCCACCATCATTCCTCATTTTTTTCATAACAATCATTCAAACTTTCTCAATTAACCAATCATTCTTCCATTACGATCCTTCCAATTACTTTACTTTGGTACTAGCCTACCTTTCTCTCGAGAAGGTTTTCCCCATTTATCCTCATCATATTTTATCTCTCACCCTAGGGTTGAACCCACCCTCTCTCTATGAATCCATTCGACTTCCCGAGCTACACAAGCTTGTTGCCGACCACAAAGGCTGGTCGTACAGCCCGAGGGTGCACTCTGGTAACGTCCCTTCCCACAAATCAGTTTGATTAAACCAAATCATCCCAAGACTACGCTAGGGAAACTACCAGGGCACGCACCTATGACCGTGGGCACGACTGTTCGAATAGTTCATACTTCTGCAGAAGGTGTACACTTTACCCTAACATCACGATCTTACTCCTTAACCGGCCAAGAAAAGGAGGTTCACTACAAGACATTTCTCTAGCCGACCTAGGATAACTCATTACCACATAGACGGATCCAACCAAGGATCCATTGGACCTCAACCCCCTTCTCCTCTGAAATACAAGGGTGCTCAAATCCCCTTTCACCTCTCCCTACCACCTTTCTTCATAACCATCACAATCTCATATGGGTCCTTGAGCCCATAAACTAACCATGGAGTCACCCCGGGCATTTCACATCTACTGGCAATCGGACGATCCTAAACCCACTATGTACTCAACCATGGACACCCCATAATGTCCGTAAGGTTGCACGATTTGTGTGCCTGACGTTTTTCCCACGGAATCGGTCCTTATGTGCTAAACGAAGTCGGGCCTCTACGGCAACGACAACGCCTAACAATTTACAAACATTCTCCACTTTCCCTTTTTCATCCCATCCCAGTTTAACATTTTGACAAAAATGAAATTATTTCCAATCTCCATTTTTCACCCACACACATCATTCATTTTGCATATGTAATATTCGTGCGAGAAATAAAACAAGTGTTGACCGCTCTAACACCCACCGATATACTAGGATGGGGTTATAGCAATCTCAAAGGTTTAACAAGGATTTAAGGTAATCAATAATCAAGGGAAGGCTAAGTGCGACAATGTTAGGTTTTAGCCGACTTAATTGCTCAGGCGATCAACCTTAATCTCCCGTGTATATGTATGTGTCCTAAACATGCATTTGTATAAAGTTAAATTTAAAAGATTGGGATCAAGCATGATCGAAGGAAGACTTGCCTTGAACCGTATAGTACTCGGGATCTTCGGGGTCGTAGTCTCGCGGGTCTTTGGCGTCGGTAACTATAGTCCAAATAACATCACATAAATAAAAACACACAAAGTTTTAGGAAAAAACAATTTTATACTACTCTAAATAAACATTTATAATTTTAGAAATTTATATAAATTTGAACGGAGCTATAACGAGTTTTATATGAATTTTTGAAGTTTAAACATTTTCTGAAATTGACAAAAGGTACTGTGTGCTATTGGGCTAAATGGGCTGGTGAAAAATAATTTCGGAAAATGGAAAAAGTACTGTTTAAAGCAACCGGGCCGGCCTGTTTACTGTATGGGTTGTGCTGGTTTTAATTCCTGAAAATAGAAAATGTTACTATTTGTGGTGGGCTGGCCGAACCGGCCCAAGGGAAAACAGCGTGCGGGAAAGGTTGGCGGGGCGCGCTGGCCGTAGGCTAGCGGCTGGTGTGTGGGACCCAGCTGGCAGTGGAACAGGGACCGAATAGAAGGCAGTGGCTGGAGGTTGAAGACGACCTACAACGACTGAAACTTCTTCGGGGCATAACTTCTTCATAATAACTCCGATTAACTCCAAATTTTAAAAGTAGGTTCTACATACCATGATGAACATAATATACGGTTGGATTTCCAATTAGAGCTATGGTTTTCCCATAATTAAAATGGTGGTAAATGGGCAGAGGGGTGGCATTCTGGGCGATGGGGGTACTCTGGCGACCAACAGTGAATATTTTCACGGGATTAGCACTATAAGGAATCTATCCATGGTATATGATCGACCTGTAATGACCCGTACAAATCTACCCACGGTGATGCCTAGAGGTTTCCATAGCTCAATGTCACCGGCGAGCTTCGATGGCGTTCTGCCATGGATAAACCTTGGAACATGAATGATAGAGCACAAGAAAGCTACGGATACAAGGAATTGTGTGTATTTTATACCTCGGGTTGGATCGGGGTGCGGTGGCGTCGACACGGGTCTCCGGCGAAGGCTCAGTTCTGACGGCAGGGGCTTGCGGTGGAGCTCGGACTTGGAGGCACTCGGGGTAGGTTGAGGACTCGAATGGGGTAGTGGACCATTCGGCTAAAGCTTGAAAAAAAACCTTAATCGCGGATGGGGTATGGGCGGCGACGTGTGGTGTAATGGTGACGGGACAATGGCGCACGATGGGGTATGGATAGAGATGGCAACGGGTACACGAAACCCGAGTACCCGATGGGTTTTACTCGACAAGAAGATGGATGTGGAACAATATCTTCACCCGCGGGGGCCTTATTGGGCAAAAATCTCTACCCAATGGGTAGAGCGGGTGCGGGTGCGGCTGCATAGTACCCGTACCCGCTTACCCACGAGTAAATACATCCGAAGGCCCATGTGCATTTCCCTACAAATTCAGCCCATTCGTAATATGCTGGTGGTGACTTGATATTAGTGTGGAAGTAATATGCTCCAATGATCTATTAGACTATATTTGTTGGTGTAAATTATTATTACTTGTAGATGCATATGACATTTTTCAGTGATATATTTATGATTTATAGCAGGTCTGAAATTGGGTGTGGGTTACCCGTCGGGTACAAATACCCG
Source organism: Zizania palustris (assembly GCA_019279435.1). Classification (NCBI taxonomy): domain Eukaryota; kingdom Viridiplantae; phylum Streptophyta; class Magnoliopsida; order Poales; family Poaceae; genus Zizania; species Zizania palustris. The sequence goes on from JAAALK010000080.1 coordinate 12,400,351, forward strand.
TGCAGGTGCGGGTGTGAGTAAGTTTTTGTACCCGCGAGCGGGAGCGGGTTTTATAGCGGGTGAATTTTTATCTAGCGGGTGCGGGTGTGGGCGGGTAATACCTAACGGGTGCGTATCTGTTGCCATCTCTAGGTATGGAGCAGAGTTGGTGCGGCGACGTGCTTGTGCTATCAGTCGGGACTATTGGGAGTGGTTGGATGCGACGGAACAACAAGGGTCAACAGTCACACCAGTGTGGGTACGGGGCAGCGTACTGGCGCGGTGCGCTGGCGAGGGTGGCGCAGCGCACAGGCGCAGTCCGGGCGGATGTAGGCACAGGGCGTGCCAGTGGACGCTGCCTGGTGCAGCCAGCGCTCGGCACCGTGATGCGTGGTCGGTGCACAACGTGGGCATGTGGCCTGGTGCTGGCTGGCCAGATGTGCGGCCGGGTGAAATCCAACGAGAGAAAAAAGCAGGAGCTTTTTTCTCTCGTTGGAAACAATTGTTTTTTTGAAATAAATAAATAAATAATAATATATAAAAGTTTGTAAACGACACTTGTGAAATTCTGAGAAAATTTTTGGAAAATAAGGATTAAAATATGAGAATTTTTATATTAAGGACAGAGACAAAGTTGTTTAGATGAAAAAAATGATTTACGGATTAGAATCATTTGTTGGAAGATAAATGATATTTTCGGATATTAAATAGAGAATTATATCTTGAATAGTATTTTTAGTTCATGATCAATAATTTCAGCGTAGAATTAATGAATGTTTATTGAGTTGATTTATAATTTGATTTTGAGATTGGTTTTAGAATTAAATCACGTGAATTATTTGTCGGTTTAACAAAAAAATAGTACTCTTAGACTAGATATAGAATTTGTTTGGGGTCAAATATTTAGAATCAACGATTGCATCGGGTAATTAGATTGGAGGAAGTTTCAATATTTCAAAATGAAATGATCGGATGATAAATAGTGATTTCCGGATTTGATGAGTGGTTTGGCATAATTTGGTAGAGTAAAAGGATAATTCGGAAGTAGGTGAATAATATTTTTGGTTTGGAATTCGATTGAGATTCCCTTTGGATTTATTTTGGCACTAACGACCATAAATCGACAAGAAACCAAAATTTCACAATTAACATTTGGTGATGCCCCGATTTAACAAATCAGAACATTATTGAATTTCCAAAGAAAAACAATAATACAAGAGGTCCATCATGCAACACGTACATACGAGCAATCATCCGTGGTACGCAGACCACATTATTACAAAAGAGTAAAATTAAAATAAGTAATTCAAAGCATGACGAACGCCCTCTTCAGGATCTTCTTCTTGACTGGGTTGCTACTCCAGACCATCTTCGTAGTAGGCATCCTCTGAATTGTGTGTCCAACGGGTATGAGTACAAAAAGTACTCAACAAGCCACCGCAAGTGCAAATAGTAATGCAATATAATAACAAATGAAGGGTAATGGCTAAAAGTGCGGAAAAGTACATTCTTCAGTTATTGCATTTAGTGTAGTCAAATTTTATCAAGCGGAATAATAAATATGAACATCATAATACCACCTAACTCGAGGAGTACATTTTCCCTCCTCGCACAACAGTCCTTACATGTCAAATCATCATGCACATTAACATGTAGAGAATAAAATTATGAATTTTCTGGAATTAAAATGGTAATTTTTTGAGTTAAAATGCGCAAGATATGAATTTTATAAGTTTAAAACTATTTCTTGAAATTAATTTAAATCCAAATACAGGCGTCGGTCCACAGTGAACCGGGTTCACCGTGAACCCACGCACTGTGCACGTGCACCGGATCCAGATCCATCGTTGGATCGCGATCAGGCGGCCACGGGCGAGGCGGGGGCGCTAAGTCATCGCAGACAGCCAGGATTAAAATGTCGAACCGGTACACGATGGATGGCCCAGATTCATCGCGGGTTTTAAATATAAACGAACAGCTCAGATTAGAATGTACCGCTTCGCCAAGATCTAACGGATCTGATTAAACCGTGCGAACGGTTTAAACGCCACCGTCGGATCCAGATCGCACGGTCATGATCGAATCCGACACGGCACGGGTACTCCACCCATGCCGGTCGTCTTCTCCTACGACGGCGAGCGGGCCAGGGGCCACGGCGAGCGACGGCGAGGGATCCTAAGGGCTAAAATGGAATGAGGGGACTACGGGGATCATGAGGGTACCGTTGGCAAGGCGAGAGGTCATCGGAGCATGGCCGGCGACGAGCGTAGACGATGGAGGCGTTTGGGTCCTCGTCGGCGATGGCGTTCCGGCGGGGTTCATCGATGACAGAGGGGTGGTCGAGGTCGGGGAGGCGCCTATGGTCACGATGGTGCGGTTGTCGAGGACGGAGGGGGACTCTAGCGACGGCTGTAGGACCGAAAGTAGCGACCAGAGGGGGGGTGAATGGGCGCCTAAAAAAATTCTTTCGAATATACGGCCTGTTCCCAATACCCAACGCACCTCAAAAGACTAAGCAACAGAAAATGAATAGGCAGCCTAAGTCTAAAGGTATCTAGCCTAGAAACAACTGATGTTAAACAGAGAACTACCAAAGCTGTGTAACTAGGAAGACAAACAAAGTATACTAGACATGTCAGGCCAAACTTCTCAAAGAAATGATCTGAGTGTATATAAAGTGAGATGAGAAGTTACTGTTCGGATTTGTCTCTTGTTCGAAACTTGGCGAAGCCCGCTTCGCACGTCGAGGTCTGCTTCGGTGGTCGAAGCCTGCATCGTTGGTCGAAGCCTGCTTCACTGGTCGAAGCCTGCTTCGGAGATTAGTTGCGAAGCCTGCCGAAGGCTGTTGTGAAGATGCCGAAGGTATGTTTTTGGTCTAGCCTAGTTCGAAGTGGCAGGTAGTGAAGTATGCTTCGAAGCGAAGTATGACAAAGTCGGAGCCTGCTTCAAAGTGTGTACTTCGAAGGCAAGACTTCGAATACTGCTTCGAACCGAGTGCTACGAAGCCTATCCTCCGAACAGAATACTTCGAACGCAACGCACAGACAGACAACCTTCGAACAAAGGAGCGAAGCCTGTCACACGACAGAGAAACCAAATTCGAAGCCTACACTCTACCTTCGAAAAAGCAACCTTCGGAGAGGACGGATGCAAAAACACTGAGCGAAGTCTATCAGTGAAATTAGCTTCGAAGCTAACTCCGAGGCCTGACGAAGTATTGACTTCGAATAGCTAGAGACTGTAAACACCTTCGCAAATACTGTCGAAGTATGTGAAGCTGTCAGAGCACAAGGTGTACTACGAAGGTAGAGACACAACACAAACTTGAAGCCGAAGTTCAAATGAAGCCTTCAGGGATATCAGTTCGAAGCCTGCCTCATGGAGCTGAGGGGCTTCGAACAGAGAAGGGGCTTCGCAAGAGAACAGCCAGAAAAGGTACTCAACCTAGTCTACTCCGATCAAAAAGCTGCGTAGTAAAAGCAAAAAGCTGGCACTAGAGTACTATTGCTATAGTGTAGTACTACTACTTGCAACAGCAAGAACTAGTACTACTTGCGTGAAGAACACAACCAACAGAAGCAATCCGAAGCCTTCACAATCGGGAATAAAATCACTGTGAACGAATTAATTACTGCAGATCCATTAAATGAGAAACTGCACGAGGCATAAGGAATAAAAACATCCAACAAATAGAGAACAAAATAACAGAACTGCAGCTATCAGCCTGGCGGCGCACACAGCAGAGAGAAACAAACACAGGAAACAAGGAGATGACCCAATGAATGATTCAAAAAGTGATTTCTAGAAGGGTAGTGCAACCCTAGGGATTGGGGCCCTATTTATAGGCTGCCCAATGGCCTAGAATATTCCACCAACCCCTTAGGGTTTTTTACAGATGCAGAAATAAAGCAAAAGACTCTACTGCCCTTAGGTATTTTTACAGACACGACTGACTGACTGTGGGCCTAGAGACACAGATGACTTATCCAGAAGCTAAGTTTTCGTAGCGACTACGGCTTCTCTTCTGGACAGTCGGATACAAGATCAACGGTTGTCAGTTTTGCGCCGAAACTGACAAAGCCTCCACCGACTTTGCACCAGGTACCCGGATTGGGCCGGCCCGATTCCGCAGCTCTCTCAGCCCGGCGATTACTTACCGCCCGTGTACCTGAGTCAATCCTGGTCAACAGTCCAGTGGGTCTTCTACTGCTTCTGGCCCATGTACCCGGATTGGGTCAGCCCGACTTCGCAGCCTCCTCTGCCCGACAGTCGCTCGCTGCCCGTGTACCTGAGTCACACGCGGCCCATGAAACAGCAGATCTCTTCTTCTTCTGTCCTCTTTGACTATCGTTGACAATGAGTCATCACTTCTGTAGCCATGAGGCCCACGCTATTCAGCATGGCTCCTCAACGGCGAATGGTGACTGGAGTGGGGGTGGCGGTGTGGCGCTAAAAACCAAAGGGGGGCGCTTTGGTTCGTTGTCAACTCGATCAGGCGTGCGGTCTGGACGCGGTGGAGGCCAAGGACTTAAATAGAGGCGTCGGCGGGGTTCAGAGGGGGAAACATGCAAGGAAAGCCGAGGGGGAGGCTTTAACTCATCGGTGAGGTCTCGCCATGCACGGGCACTGCGATCCCGGGGCTTAAACACGTGGATTAACGAGGGGAAACGACCGTCAGGGCTCGGGGGATCAATTTATGGCGCCAATTTAATGAGAGAGGGGCCGACGAGGAGGATCCGAGGGCGAGGTCATCGGCCGGTGTGATTTGGGGGCAGTGGCGCGAGGTGGACGATGGTCCTGACAAGCGGGGGCCACAGGTCAGCGGGGCGTGGGCATGGCAACGGGCTGGACTGATGGGTGGGGTCGGGCTCGGCCGCAAGGGAGTTGGCGCCTACAGGTGGGGTCAGGTTGTCGGGCGTGCGCGCGGTGGGAGAGGGGCTCACTGATAAGCGGGGCCCGGGTGTCAGTCCAAGGTACGGGAAGGGAGCGGGCTGGGCCGGCCGGTTGGGGGAGATTGAGGGAGGGAGGCCCGTTACTGTTTCAATCCTTTTCCGAATAAAAATAATTATAGAAATTAGTTTAAAATATTTGGGCTACTTCCAATGGTGATAAAAATTTGTAAAAATTCTCAAAAATATATCTTGGCCTTGGGATCATATAAAAAATTTTCTAGCCTCTGGTTTGGTCATTTCACCTAGGTTCTAGTTCAAATAAGCTAAGAAGGGCATTAAAGGTATTTCCAAATTAATTAATTCCAGAAAAATATAATAAATGGTATTTTTATTTCTCTGAAAATTTGGGGTGTTACAAACCTATCCCCCTTACAAAGAATCTCGTCCTCGAGATTGGAACGTTACTCGAATAACTCGGGGTATTGGGCTTTCAACTCGTCTTCTTTTTCCCATGTGGCTTCTTCAACGGGGTGGTTGTCCCACTGAACCTTGCAGAAGCGAACCACACGGCTCCTGGTTACTCTTTCCTTAGTTTCCAGGATCTTGACGGTTTCTCAATGTAGGTCAAGTTTTCTTGGACGTTGAGTTGTTGGAGGTCGGCTTGTTCGGCGGGCACACGGAGACACTTCTTTAGCTGAGAGACGTGGAACAGATCATGGACTCCTTCCAAGGATGGAGGCAGCTCTAGCTGATATGCCACTTCTCCTTGCCGTCGAAGAATCTAAAAAGGTCCGACATAGCGGGGTGCTAGCTTGCCTCTCATGTTGAACCTTTGAGTGCCACAGAGGGGAGTGACTCGGAGATAGACATAACCGCCTTCCTCAAAGGCCAGGTCTCTTCGTCGGTTATCGGTGTAGCTCTTTTGTCGGGACTGGGCTATCTTTAATCTGTCCCTGATGATCTTGACCTTCTCTTCGGCTTCTCTCAATATATCTATCCCAAACAGCTGTGACTCTCCGGTCTGATCCTAGAGCAACGATGTTCTGCACTTACGCCCATAAAGTGCTTCAAACAGGGACATCTGCAAGCTAACTTGATAGCTGTTGTTGTAGGAGAACTTCACATAAGGCAAGTTCTTGTCCCACATTCCGCCAAAGTCTAGAGCGTAAGCTCTAAGCATATCCTCCAATACCTGGTTGATCCTTTCGGTTTGACCATCAGTCTGTGGATGATAGGCGATGCTAAAGTTTAGTCAGGTGCCGAGTTCCTCTTGAAGGTTCTTCCAAAACTTAGAGGTAAACTGACTCCCACGGTCAGATGCAATCTTCTTTGGCACTCTGTGCAGGCACACAATCCGGGTCATATACAACTCAGCCAACCTTGCGACAGTGTAAGTTGTCTTGACGGGGATGAAGTGAGCCACTTTAGTGAGTCGGTTGACGATCACCTAGATAAAATCATGACCGACTTGGGTCCTGGGTAGTCCTGTGATGAAGTCCATTCCTATTTCTTCCCACTTCCATTCGGGGACCTTGAGGGGTTGCAACAGTCTGGTAGGTCTCTGGTGCTCTGCCTTGACTCGCCGGCAAGTGTCGCACTTGGCCACATACTCAGCTATTTTCCTCTTCATGCTTTCCCACCAATATTTCTCCTTTAGGTCTTGATACATCTTTGTACTCCCGGGATGTATGGAGTATAGAGTATCGTGGGCTTCTTGAAGGATGAGAGTCTTCAACTCAGGCTTGTCAGGTACGCATATATGATACCATGCTCGTCCTCGGAGAATTCGAGGGCTTTACCCTTCTGCATGTTCTGTTGGATCTCCAAGATGTCTGGATCTTCCTTCTGTGTTTCCCGGATCTGATCTAATAAGACAGGTCTAGTCTCTAAAGCAACGAGATACGCTGGGGTGGCGATCCCTAGATTCAGTCTTTCCATTTCCTTATATAGCAAGGGGGCCTGGTCCTGTATTATGATGGCATTGCAGTACCCTTTTCGACTAAGGGCGTCTGCCACCACATTGGCCTTGCCTAGATGATAATGGATGCCCAAGTCATAATCCTTGATCAATTCCAACCATCTCCTCTGCCTGAGGTTCATGTCCGGTTGGGTGAATATATACTTGAGGCTCTTGTGGTCGGTGAAGACCTCGCATCGATTCCCCACAAGGTAATGTCTCCATATCTTCAAGGCATGAACCACGGTTGCCAATTCCAGGTCGTGGGTCGGGTAGTTCAACTCATGTGGTTTGAGTTGTCGAGAGGCGTAAGATATCACCTTCCCATCTTCCATTAAGACACATCCCAATCCTTAACGAGAGGCATCGTAGTAGACGTGGAAGTCCATCCGGATGTCTGGCAGGGTCAAAATTGGGGCTGACACGAGCTTCTTCTTAAGGGTTTGGAAGCATTCTTTGCAATCTGGGGTCCATTCAAACTTTACTTCCTTCTGCATCAGTCTGGTCATAGGCTTGGCTATCTTTGAAAAGTTCTCGATGAACCGGCGGTAGTATCCGACCAATCCAAGAAAACTTCAGATCTCGGTCACGTTCGTGGGTTGTAGCCAATTGGTCACTCCTTCTATGGTGGTTGGGTCCATAGCTATTCCTCCGGTAGATATGACATGACCGAGGAACTTCACCTCAAACGACCAAAACGCACACTTGCTGTATTTGGCATACAATTGTTGTTCCTTTAGCTTTCCGAGGGTCAGACGGAGGTGGGTTTCATGTTCTTCCTTGGTCTTGGAGTAGACGAGGATTTCATCGATGAATACCACGATGAACTTAGCCAAGAACTACATGAACACATTGTTCATCATGTTCATGAAAAAGGTCGGGGCATTCGTGAGTCCGAACGTCATCACAATATACTCGTAGAGCCCATAGCGAGAGGTGAAGGAAGTCTTGGGGATGTCTTCTTCTCTAATCCTCAATTGGTGATAACCTGATCTGAGGTCAATCTTGGAAAACACCGAGGATCCTTTCAGCTGATCAAACAGGTCATCGATCCGAGGCAATGGGTACTTGTTCTTGATGGTTACGTCGTTTAGGGCCCTATAATCCACGCACATTCTTTTAGTCTTGTCCTTCTTCATGGTGAAGATGACCGGTGCACCCCAGGGTGAGGTACTCAGTCGGATGTACCCTTTTTGTTCCAGGTCTTCGACGTTGCTCTTGGCTTCGGCTAGTTCATTGGCGGCCATCCGGTACATGCGCTTGGAGATTGGAGTGGTCCCGGGGACAAGCTCGATTCTGAATTCGATGTCCCACTTGGGAGACATTCCTGGCAGGTCCTCTGGGAAGACGTCCATGTACTCCTTGACTACGGGCACTTCCTCTAGGGCTAGTGAGTGGAGAGACACCTCACGAGGTTTGCGGTTGGTCATCCGAAAAGTGACGGCTTCGTCTTCGGGGTTGGTCACAGTTATAGATTTGCTGGCACAGTCGATCACTCCCTTGTGCTTCATTAACCAATCCATCTCTAGGATGAGGTCGAGTACGGTACACTTAATGAGGACTGGTTCGACCTAGAATAATACCCCTTGAATCTCTATCTTTACCTTAGGGTTGTACAAGTGGGCTAAGGTTTTATTGCCTGGGGTGGCAATCATCATGGGGGATGGTAGAGGGAGCACTTCCAAGTTGTTGGTTTTCACAAAATCCTCCGAGATGAAAGAGTGTGTTGCCCCAGAGTCAAATAGTATTATAGCTAGTATGGAATTGGCGGTAAACGTACCGAGTACGACTTCAGGAGCTTCCTGAGCTTCCTCCGCGCTGATGTGGTTGACGTGGGCACGAACCGCCTGGTTGGGTGCCGCGCCTTGAGTCTGCTTGGGGTGAGGACACTGATGTGCGTAGTGCCCTTCCTTCTGGTAGTTGAAGCAGACGACTAGCTTCCATTGGCGGTCCCTCATGATCGGGGCCTTGGCGGTGGGCGTCGGCTGAGCGGCCGGAGCTGGTGGAGCGGGGTGGGGATGCCTGACGTTGGATCCACGGGCGGCATGTGGCGGCCTGTAGACGGGCCGAGGATGGTAGGCGGGCGCTGGTGGTGGAGGGATGAAGTGGGGCCTTTGAGGGTTCGCCTGATGATGCTTGAACGCAATCATCTTCCTCTTCTTGAGGTCCAACTTATTTTGCTCAGTCTCTTGGATGAGCGCCTTGTTCACCAACCGTTGAAAGTCGGCGTAATCGGTGGCGACGAGCTGGATGGAAAACTCATCCTTAAGTCCTCGGAGGAACTTAGCCTGGCGGAGGGCGTCGGTTCGCACCTCTTCTGGCGCGTAGCGTGCCAGACGGTTGAACTCATGGAGATACTCCATGACAGTCCGGCTGCCTTGTTGCAGGTCACGAAACTCCTGCTAGTTCACCGCGATGACTCCGGCGGGGACGTGGGCGGCGCGAAAGGCGATGGTGAACTCCGCCCAAGTCACCACGTGGTCCTCCGGTTGAGACTCGTGGTAGTTGTCCCACCATTCTACGGCGGGACCCTGGAGCTGATGAGTGACGAACGCCACTCTCTCCCGGTCAGTGCAGGGGAGGAGGTCCAACTTCTTCCCGCTGGTGCGGAGCCAATATCCGGCCTCCATGGGGTTCGTTGTGCTGGAGAAGATCAGGGGCCGCACGCGCAAGAACTCCGAGAGTTGAGGCGCGGTGCGGGGGCTGGTGCACGAGGGGCGGGTTCCACATTCTGCAGCTGGTCCAACTGCGCCTGTTGGTGCTGCATCTGGGTGAGGAGGGCGCTAATCAGCTGGTTCTGATTCGCCATCATCTCCACCAAGGTGGGGTGGCTAGCTGATGGCGGCCCAGTCTGACGTTGGCTCGTTGCGCCCCAGTTGGGCACAACACTTCCGGGCAAACCGTTGCTTGCCCCTTCTCCGTTGTTATACCCGGTGTTCTGGTTGTCGGCCATCTTCTGATCATACAAAAATTTTTGTCACAAGATAAAACTTAAAGTAAGCTTTACCGAGAAAATGGCCCAAAGGGGCCCATACATATATAGGTGGCACAAAATGTTTATTACATCAAAGTTCTTATTTTATCCTACCCACAACACAAGTTGTTGTAGGTAGCACCACATTCAAAGATTTATTTATACATCAATCAACGCTGGCTATCGTCTACTCGCCATCGAAGGCGGTCTCCGTGCTCTCGGAACCACAAGGGTTCTGAGGGACGGTGGGCTCAAGAAAATTCTCGATGGTGGGGTCAGAGACGATGGCGTGGCGTGAGGCAAGAGCGCTGGCACTGGATGGTCCGACGGCCAAGGGGTGTGGCGGGATCCTCTTGGGGCGAGGGGCGGGCTCGTGGATGGGCTTCTTCCTCCTGGGACGAGGTGGACCATCTCCGCTATGTCCTTCTGCAGCTGTATAATCTTGCGCTGCAGCTCACCATTCTGTTGGATCAAGTTCTTCGTCTCTTGACGAAGGAACTCGACCGCCTCATGATGCTCCTCGGCGTACAGCACGGCCTCGGTATGGAGATCGTCTATGGCCTGAAGGAGGCGCGTCTGCCGGGCCATGACCGGATCGTGATCAGAGTGAACTCCGATGTAGATGCTACGGTGGGCACCGGGAGTGCGCTTCGGCACGAGCCGGAAGGACGTGTTCTGAAGACGATCATCATAGATCATCCTCAGCTCCATGAGGGCTTGGAGGGCGACGCGTTGGCACGCGACGTCGAAGGTTGGGCCTCCAAGTGCTGCCATGAAGAATGGCAGGCGCTCGCCGGATCCGTGGATGGTAAGGGAGATGTCGCAGGGTCCTACGAACTCTTCCATGTACACCCCATGGAACTCGGGCTCGAAGAAGAACCCTAGGAAGGTGACCATCATACGGAGCTCCCTAACGAAGCCCTCGAAGTGGCGGCGGAAGCTATGCACTTGGTAGACTGGCATCTACAAAAACAACAAGTTGAAGGAAAGTGAGGAGAGGAACAAAGTTATAAAGTAGGTTTTCATAAAATAGTTTTCATCCAACTGAGTGCTAGGCTAGTCCGTTTGGCTTCCTACAGTCAAGTCGGCTCTGATACCATCTTGTGACGCCCCGATTTAACAAATCGGAACATTATTGAATTTCCAAAGAAAAACAATAATACAAGAGGTTCATCATGCGACACGTACATACGAGCAATCATCTGTGGTACGCAGACCACATTATTACAAAAGAGTAAAATTAAAATAAGTAATTAAAAGCATGACAAACACCCTCTTCAGGATCTTCTTCTTGACTGGGTCGCTGCTCCAGACCATCTTCGTAGTATGCATCCTCTGAATTGTGTGTCCAACGGGTTATAGTACAAAAAGTACTCAACAAGCCACCGCAAGTGCAAATAGTAATGCAATATAATAACAAAGGAAGGGTAATGGCTAGAAGTGCGGAAAAGTACATTCTTAAGTTATTGTATTTAGTGTAGTCAAATTTTATCAAGCAGAATAATAAACATGAACATCATAATACCACCTAACTCGAGGAGTACATTTTCCCTCCTCACACAACAGTCCTTACATGTCAAATCATCATGCACATTCATTTAAAAGTAAACTAACTGTGGGATGTCACGCAACCCGCCCTTGACCGTGGGCTCGGCTTTTCGAAAAGATTTATGACTCTGATTAGAGGTGTACTACTGTACCCACAAGGCACACACTCATCCCAAACACCAAGGTGTAACGAGATGACCCATACCATGGGAACTCGTGCCAAAACCTCGGCATGAAATGGTCCAAGCGATAACAACCCGCTCTAGGTTTCGCCGGCGCACCGGGCCACATCCCGGCTAACGTCGCACCCCCTTTTGCGCCACGTCGGTACAAGCCACCCACAGGTGCTGCTTGAACCATCTCCAAGTGGTGGCCTCGGTTTGGAACACTCCATACCTTAGTTAGGACTTACCCATTAGACTTGTGGTTAGTACGGAAGTGTATTGCAACAGATCCCACAGACCGGTCCTTATAGTACCCCGGGTGCTACCGATCAATGCCCTAGCTTGCACCCGGAACCCACCATGCATACACTCACAACCAAAACTCTATCACCAACAGCATTCCAGAGATAAGGATAACGGGGATCATATAGTAGATTCCAATCGCTACGACTCATTCTTAATCCTATAGCAATCGTGTCAATACATTGGACACTAGCTAATAATACTAATCATATGGTGACAAGGAGTTTAGACTAGATAACATGGCTTGGGTTGCACATCAAGGTCGGGGGATCCTAATAAATATATTGTAAGGGTTTCATTTGACTAATGCATGTATATCCTATGTGTTTTAGCGATAGTTTAATAAAACATGGGTTCAACATGCTCAAAAGATTGGTTTGGTGACTTGCCTTGTTCATCGAAAGGTGACGGGGAACTTCCGGGTAATACTCCGGCTCCTCGGTGGCGTCGTAGTCTTTTCAACATGAATAATAAACATAACATTCAATAAACAAAACAAAATCCACACAATAGGCATATAGGTTTTTGATTTGGTTTGAACTAAGGAAAATAAAGTTATTAACTTTCTGAAGTTTATCTTAAGAACATATTAAAATAAAATTTTAATGAAATAATGGCCTTTCTAAAAGGGATAATAGTGTAAACTAATGTATTTTAAATTTTCTAACTAATTCAAAATAAGGGGTTCAGTGTAAACCTAGTAGTTTTTCTATACTAACATGAAAAGAATAAAAGATATTTTTTCTAAAATTGAAATGAACCAATTTGTAATTTACCCTAAGGTGCATTTGAATATATTATTAAATAAAAATAAAATACTCAATATAAACCTACTGTCTTTATTGCATTAACATGTAGAGAATAAAATTATGAATTTTCTGGAATTAAAATGGTAATTTTTGGAGTTAAAATGCGCAAGATATGAATTTTATAAGTTTAAAACTATTTCTGGAAATTAATTTAAATCCAAATACAGGCGTCGGTCCACGGTGAACCGGGTTCACCGTGAACCCGCGCACTGTGCGCGTGCGCTGGATCCAGATCCACCATTGGATCGCGATCGGGCGGCCACAGGCGAGGCGGGGGTGCTATGTCATCGCGGACGGCTAGGATTAAAACATCGAACCGGTACGCGATGGATGGCCTAGATTCATCGCGTGTTTTAAATATAAACGAATGGCTCAGATTAGAACGTACCACTTCGTCGAGATCTAACGGATCTGATTAAACCGCGCGAACGGTTTAAACGTCACCATCGGATCCAGATCGCACGGTCGCGATCGAATCCGACACGGCACAGGTACTCCACCCATGCCGGTCGTCTTCTCCAGCGACGGCGAGCGGGCTAGGGGCCACGGCGAGCGACGACGAGGGATCCTAAGGGCTAAAATGGAATGAGGGGACTACGGGGATTACGAGGGTACCGTTGGTGAGGCGAGAGGTCATCGGAGCGTGGCCGGCGACGAGCGTAGACGATGGAGGCGTTCGGGTCCTCGTTGGCGATGGCGTTCCGGCGGGGTTCGTCGACGACGGAGGGGTGGCCAAGGTGGAGGCCAAGGACTTAAATAGAGGCATCGGCGAGGTTCAGAGGGGGACGCATGCAAGGAAAGCCGAGGGGAGGGCTTTAACGAGGGGAAACGACCGGCAGGGCTCGGGGGACTAATTTATGGTGCCAATTTAATGGGAGAGGGGACGACGAGGCGGATCCGAGGACGAGGTCATCGACCGACGTGATTTGGGGGTAGTGGCGCGAGGTGGACGACGGTCCTAACAAGCGGGGGCCATAGGTTAGTGGTGCGCGGGCGCGACAATGGGCGGGACTGACGGGTGGGGTCGGGCTCGGCCGAGAGGGAGATGGCGCCGACAGGTGGGGTCGGGTTGTCGGCCGCGCGCACGGTGGGAGAGGGGCTCGCTGACAAGCAGGGCCCGGGTGTCAGTCCGAGGCGCGGGAAGGGAGCGGGCTGGGCCGGCCGGTTGGGGGAGATTGAGGGAGGGAGTCCCGTTACTGTTTCAATCCTTTTCTGAATAAAAATAATTACAGAAATTAGTTTAAAATATTTGGGCTACTTCCAAGGGTGATAAAATTTGTAAAAATTCTCAAAAATATATCTTGGCCTTGGGATCATATACAAAATTTTCTAGCCACTGGTTTGGTCATTTCACCTAGGTTCTAGTTCAAATAAGCTAAGAAGGGCATTAAAGGTATTTCCAAATTAATTAATTCTAGAAAAATATAATAAATGGTATTTTTATTTCTCTGAAAATTTGGGGTGTTACACATTTTATCAAAATTAAAAGTTTTAGAACAGCTTGAAAATCAACATGTTACAGTGATACCATTTGATCCTTGCTTAACTTCAATTCCAAGGTAATAATAAAGACGTCCAAGATCACTCATTTGGAATTTTTTCTTCATCTCAACCTTGAAAGCAGCAATGAGCTCTCTGCCAGTACCGATCATGATTAAATCATCGACATAAACACCCACAACCAACCTACCACCATTGCTGCTTTTGATGTAGATTCCATGCTCTGAATTGCTCTTCTGGAATCCAGGTGACACCATTGTGGCATCAAGTTTGGCATTCTAGGCCCTCGGTGCTTGACGCAAAACATACAATGCCTTATGGAGATGACAAAACCTTGAGGCTATTGATCATACACTTCTTCCTTGAGAGTGCCGTTGAGAAACACACTCTTCACATCCATGTGGTGGACCTCCCAACACTCGTGTGCATCAAGCACCGGCATCATGCAGACTGATTCCAGACGGGCCACCGGAGCAAAAACTTCATCAAAATCAACCCCAGCGCACTGGACGTAGCCCTTCGCTACCAGTCTCGCTTTGTACCTCTCAACATCGCCGACTTCGTTCCTCTTCACTTTGTAGACCCATTTGAGGCCGATGGCGCGATTCTCTTGAATTGCCTTGATCTCATCCAGCATTGCTGCACGCCACACGACATCATGTTCTGCTTCTTGAAATGAGGAGGGCTCTTCAGCAGGAGTGAAGTTCAGCTCTGCACTCAACACTCTGCGTGCAAATCCTGGTGGAGATGTGTCGCTGATCACGTCATTGATGGAGCGCAGACGAAGTGGAGCATCATCATGTTTTGCATCAAGGATGTCTTCATCAGCCCCGGGGTGCTCATTTTTAGATGCCACTGGGTCTCCCAGGGAGGGTGATTGTGCATGATCTTGCCCCGTGTCTAGAGTGAGCTTGGTGTCGTACTTGATGATGAATGGCTCACCAATGCTCCCCTGATCAGCTGCTGAGTCATTCCAATTCTTCACCTTTACCAAAACATATTTCATCTCTCAACCTAGGGTTGAACCTCACCCTCTCTCTATGAAGCCATGCGACTTCCCGAGCTACACAAGCTCGTTCCTATCCACTAAGGCTAGCCATACACCATGAAGGTGTACTCTTGTAACGCTTCCCAACCCACAACTCATTTCATTGTTCAAAACCAAAGTCAAATACTGCGCATGGGCAACTATCATGGCACTTGCCCATGACCGTGGGCACGGCTGTTCGAACAGTTTATACTTTTGCAGAAAGTGTACACTTTACCCTTATGACACGAACTTACTCCTGATACCCGTCGGCATAGGAGATTCATGACAAGGTATTTCCAAAGCTGATCTAGGATAACCTATTACCACATAGAAGGGTCCCTCTCGACCAAGGATCAGGCAGCCTCTGCTCCTTCTCCCCTAAAATCCCATGGGTGCTCATACTTCTTACGCCTTCTCCCTTCCTCCTTCATCTCCAACAATTTATCACAAGCCAAAATCACGTCCGAGTAGGACTTCACAAATCATTCACAAAACCATGAGACACCCCGGTGATTTTATATCCATCGGTAATCAAGTGATCCTAAACCCACTAAGTCCTTAACCAGGGACACCCCATAATACCCGCAAGGTTGCACTTTAGTGTGCATGACGTTTTTCCCAAGAAATCGGTCCTTATGCGCCACTTGAAGTCGAGCCACGAAAGGCAGCGACTACCCATGGCAATTTTTACCCAAAACACTCATTTTTCATTTGCTTTCAACACGATTGGTACTTGGTACCGTTTTCAAAACATTCCTTCAAAACCCATTTTATCCCACACGATTCATTCATTTCAATGATTGCATTTGATATGAAATAAAAGATAAAAAGTTGATTGAATATAACCCACATCACAATACTAGGAAGGGGTTATACCAATCTTTATGGTTACAAGGGTTTACAAGATTATCAATATTCAAAGGAAGGCTAGTGTGACAAGTTTAGGTTTTAGTTAACGCAATAGCGCTTGGCGATCGTCAATAATATTGACTGTATGTGTGTCCTAAACATGCATTTGTATGTAAATAATTTAGCAATCATAGGGGAAAGCATGATCAAAGAAAGACTTGCCTTAATCCATAAAGTACTCACGATCAAAACCAAAGTCTTCAAACGCGTTGTCTTGACTTGTTTTCCGAAGCGGTGTCTTCAAGAGAAACATTACAATAAATAAAACATACAGGAAAGATCCTAATATTATTTCTAGTAATGCCAAGGTAAAGTTTGGAATTTTATAAAATCTCAGGAACTTGAACGGAGCTGATCAGAGTTGAAATGAATTTTATATAGTTTTTGGGATACTTTCTAGAATTGTTTGAAGTGTCTCAAATTTTCTGGAAATAAAGGAACAGTACTGCGCTGCACTGTTTACTCGGGCTGTAATGAGCTGAAAACGTGGGCTCGCACGTGAATCTAATGGGCTTAGGCCTGCTTTTATTTTCAGAAAATAAAATGGAACACTTAGCAGATTGTTATTTTCAAGAAATGGAAAATACCCCTATTCTACTGGGCTGGCCGAACCGGCCTATTCGGCCGAGCTGCGCGGCTTCCACGCAGCAGCAGCACATGCGGCCAGCGGTGTCTGCTAGGTCGGCCCGGCGCCGACGCGTGGGACCGATGCCACGCACGGCAGCGCGCGGCTGGAGCGGTGGATGCAAGGGCATTTCCAACCAAGAAACTATCTAGTAGTTTCTATACATGTTATGTTACTAAGAAACTATTCATAAAAACTCACTCTCATAATGCATGGTTTTTTGTCTCTATTTATTTTTCTCTCTTTTGCCCAATCATAAATAAGTGGGCCCATCTATAAAAACTACTACACTCTCCTAATGCATGTAAAGTGGTTTCTTCATCCTTGGTATTAGTGATAGAAACCATTTCTTGCATGAGAAATCATTTCCTCAACTTTTCTTCTCTTTTCTCATTAACTCTCATGTCACATCAGATTTTTGTTTATGTGGACTACTATTTAATGCTATAGAAACTATCCTAGTCATTGCATTGAAGATGCGCTAAGCGGTGCGGAAGCAGCAGCGTGTGGGTCCCAGCAGCAGGTGTCACGTGGCGGCTCGCTGGCATGTGGCTCGGCATGCAGCGACCTGAACCGCGGGCCCCAGATGACAGTGAGACGAAACAGAGGGTAACAATGGCGGCTGGAGGTTGAAGAAGATGTTCTACTGTAACACCGTTTTTTTTTCAAACCGTTGAAACCGTATTTTCAAACCGAATTTCAAATTTATTTAAAGGATGAAAGGTTTTACAATTTAAAACCTTTATCTAAAACTATTGAATTTCGAAATTAATTATTTTTGTAAGGGTCCTTGAGCTTTAAAGTATTTTACAAAATTATTTTGAAATTTTTCGAATTCAAATTCATATTTTAAACTTCAAAACCATTTTTCGGAATTAATTTTATTCGAAAAATCTTTTTAGGTTTTAGTGGGCTGCGCCCTCGTTTTTGGCCCAGCCAGCTCGCCACCCACTCCCCCTCCCCCTCCCCCTCTCTCTCTCTGTCGCGTGGGGCCCGCCTGTCGGCACCGTCTCCCCGCGCCAGCGCCGCCCTCTCTCTCTGGCCGCCCGGTCCCGCTCGCCAGGCCGCCTCCGCCCGCTGCCGCCCGGCCCCGCCTGTCAGCCCCCATCTCCCCTCGCTGGCACCCCTATTTCCCCTCTCCCCTCCGCCGCGCAACCGACTCCCCCGCTTTCGCTGGAGCCTGCACGCACGCTCTAGACCCCCACTTTCTCCTCTATCCGAACCCTCTTAAGGCCCCGCAACCGATTCTAGGCTCGTTTTCCACTTTCACGCACCCCCTTCGCCGGATTTCGCCCTCCAGTGAGCTCCGCCGCCATCGCCTTCAGCCGCGCGCCGCAGCCGCCGACGACTGCCTCCGCCGTCGCCGTTCGCCACATCTTCCTCGCCGTCGTCCGCCGGTCCCCGGCACCTCTTCGATTCAAGCGTCCCGCCGCTGGAAACGCCCCGCCGTCGTCCACCCGAAGCTCCCTGCCGCCTCTCCCTCGTCGTTGGCCGTCTTCCGTCGCCAGATTCCGCCGGCCTAGGTAGCCCCTAGCTCCCCACCTCTTCCTCTTTCCATTTTTGGTGTTAGATTGGACTCTAGGGCCTCCGTGCGTCGTCGCCGCCGTCGCCGCCATTCGGCCGGAGCCAGGGAAGAAGGCCCCCGTCGCCCCTTGCCGCACGTTTGTGTCGCCCCCGTGTCGGACGCCCTGCTGCCCGTTGGATGCAGATCCAACGGCCCACGTGGTCGGTCTGTGGCGCTGGTGCGCGGGTGCGCCGTGCTCCCGGTGCACCGTGGACTCCCCTGGCGCGCGGTCTGTGGTCCACCATGGACCCAGTGCGCAGGTGCGCGGTCCACCGGTTCACCGTGAACCATTGTCGCCTGGTTTAGGTTTAAAACTAGGCAGAATTGCTATAATTCTTGTAAAATTATTTATAAATTCAAATTAACTCCGTTTGAGCTCATTCAAATTTCTACATGTTCATAAAATTGTGATCTACGTACTGGTGTAATTATTTTGTACTGCTTGCATAACTTATTGTACGTTTTCTTATTATTGTGTTATTTTAGCGCTTTGTAGTTGAAGTCGAAGCTAGTGAAGAGCCGCCACTCGCCGCCGAGGATCCGTACCAGTGCTACGAGGATCAAGACAAGTCATCGGACCCTCTTGTGGACATAGTTGATCATGTCGAACCTACTTTTTGCAACGATCGCTATAACCCATAGGTTGATAACTGCATTAGCGATAACATGTTCACTCGTTTGTATATTTAGCTAATGTATAGTATTTCTCCGTGAAGTACAAACCCAAGCCATGTTTGTATCACATTCTCCTTGTCGCCATCGTCGCTTAATAGCTAGTGTCATATAGTTGAGGCGCATTACTTGCTAGCTTAACAACTGTTACTCCTAGTAGTCTTGTTATTCTCTTTATACACCGTTGGATATATATATATATGTCTCGTCTCGTCGAAGTTCTGAGTTGTGGTAGGCGAAGTCGAGTCGATGTGGTATTGAGCATGGTGGGTTCCGGGTGCAAGCTAGGGCATTGGTGGTCGCACCCGGGGCACTATAAGGACCGGTCTGCGGGATCTGTCGCAAAGCATTGTCGTGCTAACCACAAGTCTATGGGTAAGACCTAATCCGTAGCATGGGTCGGTTCAGCTCGATGCACCGAGCGGAGGAGACAAGACCATCTATCAGGAGTTGCCTAGTGATGGCTTGTGCTGACGAGGCACTAATGGGGGTCGCACGTCTACCAATCGGGGTCTACTCAGCCATTATGGGTGAGATCCCAGTGGAGCGTCGATGAAACCTAGTGAGGTTGTCCTCTTGCTGAGCCGGACATGCGAAGGGTTTTGGCATGCGTTCCTGGGACTTGGGTCCTCGTAACACACTGTGGTGTGCAGGGACAAGTGCCTTGTGGGGAAAGTAGTACACCTCTGATCAGAGTATAACCTTTTCGAAAAGTCGTGCCCACGGTTATAGGCGAGCCCAGTGATGTTCTCCGCAGTTAGCTTTCATTGCTGGAAGTGTGAATTGCATATCATGTTTGGGATGGTTTGAAAGAGCGAGTGGGCACAGGTGTGCAACTCGAGGTAGTGGGAAGTCAATACTGATATTTACTTCAGCATGTTTATTACTGCTTTAACACTGCTCACCAAAGTTTAAACAACACTTTACATGCTTTTTACGCAATGAGCCTAGTCTATGCATCCTTGTTCAACAGCCGTCATTATTTGCATGTCCGTGCTTGTTGAGTACTTTGTACTCACCCCGCGTGGGTTAATTCTTTTAGATGTTGTGTATCAAGAAGAAGAAGTCCAGGAGTAGCGTCCCAGTCGAGGAGTCGGATCCCCAGAGCCAAGACGTTCTGCAGCTGCTTAGATTTGCTTCCGCTTTGAATTTGTGTTGTAATAAGTGTAGCCTATGAGCTACGTACTCTGCTTTACTTTCGTTTATTTCGTTGTCAGCTTATGAGTGTCTTGTAATAATGAATTTTCATTTATATTCAATGAATTGCGGTTCGTGAGAACCCGGGTCATTACAAGATGGTATCAGAGCCGACTCGACTGTAGGAAGCCCCCTGGACCGTCGATAGGAACTATTTAAAATCTTTTAAACCTATTTACTTGGATAGTCTTGTGTATACTTCTTGTCTACTCTTGTTTTATACTGTTCTCACACTTGTCTATACTTCAAAATTTTATTTGTAGCATGTCGATTCCACCGAAGACCCGCACCAGCTACTGCTGCCACCTCGGAGGTTTCGTCCGAATGCTGAGGATCGTCGTTAGGGTTCTCGAGCTGGAGGATGAGCCCGCCTTTGAGGGCTACTTTCCCTGTGTGGGAGGTGCGGCAGATGAGCGTTGTGAGGTGGTTGTCACTGTCTTTGGCCCCGAAGAAGTGATGCTCTTCCATACGGCTACCGCTACTGCTACTGGGTTTGAGACTGCTTGTCAGGAGGCGGCTTTGCAGATGCTAGCGGAGTTGCGGTATATGTTTGATACCCGCCTTCGCACATCTATTTACCGTCACCTGCCATCTCGCAGCCCCGGTACGAGTCAGAGCTTCTACTTGGGCCCTTCTTCTGCCAGTGACCCAGTGGGAGGCCAGGACCTCTACATGCTTAATACGATGGATTCCCTTCACTCTGCGGCACTTTAGCGTGCAAGGGAGGGTGACGTCGTGATTCAGTCTTTGAGGTCGGAGAATGAGGACCTCCGTCGCCAGCTCCTTGAAGCTCGGGCTAGGTCCGCGTCCCCTCGCACAGGACCTCGCATCAAGAGGACCGCGAGGAAGGTGACAGGTCATCCGCCGCGGCTGCAACACCAGTCCCCGCAGCCAGTTCCTCCACCAGCAGAGCCGAGATCCCCCGTTGGTGACACAGAGGATGTTGTCTGTGACATTGAGATGGCTCCCTAAGTCATTGTAGAGCGTCGTTTGAGCTTTTGGTCATCAGCGTTTGTTAGTTTGGTGTCTATTAGTTCGATGATTGTAGTTGCTTGCATGCATGTTTGTTAGATTATTGCTTGGAGTCAGTTTGTGTGTGTGCAGACCCGGCAGCCTGTGTCGAGGATGTACGCGTCGTAATGTCATTTTGTTAGAATAACTCTTCATTTATTTCAGTAATAAGAGAAACTAGTTTGATAAAAGTTATTATCTACTTTGTTGAGTTTCCTCTACTTTACTCTTGGGTGGGTCCGCTTATCTTCTTACAGATGACTTCCAACCCGAGTGGCAATCCTGAGGCTAGCAATGCTAGAGCCAGTCAGCCAGCTACTGGAGAGCATCATCAGGCAGCCGAGACTCAGGCCAATAGAATTCTAAGAAGCTTGGGTGGGCTCAGTTGGGGCGCCACAGGGCCTCGTCAGGCCGTACCGCTGCCCGCGCCGATCCATCCCACCTTTGTTGAGGTTATGGTCAATTAGAACAACATGATGGCTGCTCTTATGTCACAGATGCAGCGGCAGTAGGAGAAGCTTGAGCAACTCGAGCAGCAGTTGTCAGTGAGAGAGTGTCATGCTCCCCCACCAGCACCAGCACCAGTGTTAGCACCAGCACCTGTACCTGCGCCATCCCCGGTCCCACCTCCAACACCGGTGCCGGCTTCACAGTTGTCAGAGTTTCTGCGGGTCAGGCCACCCACCTTCTCCAGCACTACTAATCCCATGGAGGCAGGTGATTGGCTCTGCACTATTACTAAGAAGCTACATCTGTTGCCGTGTACTGATCAAGAGCGTGTGACGTTCGCCACCCACCAGCTGCACGGACCCACCGCTGAGTGGTGGGATAACTTCCAGGAGGCTCACCCGGTTAATCATGTTGTTACCTGGGCTGAGTTCACTGCGGCGTTCTAGTCTACGCACATACCATCCAGATTGATAGCACTGAAGAAGCAAGAGTTTAGAGATCTGCAGCAGGGCGGTCGTTCTGTTACTGAATATTTGCATGAATTTAATCGTCTGGCACGATATGCTCTAGAAGATGTCCATACTGATGCAGAGAAGTAGGAAAAGTTCCTTGGAGGTATCAAGGATGAGTTGAAGCCTCTGTTGCTGGCCACTGATCATGCTGACTTCTAGAGGCTGGTTAACAGAGCCATTATTCAAGAATCAGAGCAAAAACGCAAGATGGTTGTCTATCATTTCCCACCGAACAACAATCAAAGGCCCCAGATGGCACCAGCTCCCTCAGTGCCAAGCTACCAGCCTCGACCAGCTTACCGGCCCTCAACTATAAGTGGCCCCAGTTCGGTAGCGTCCCATCCAGCTCCCCCATCAGCTCAGAGTTTAGCTCAAGCACCAGCTCAAAAGGCAGATGTTTTGAAAGACAAGTTTGGGAAGCCAGTGGTCTGTTACAATTGCCGTCAAGTGGGCCATTATTATTCAGCTTGCCCTCACCCGAAGCTACCCCAAGCACCTGCTCAAGCTCCCGCCAATCAAGTGGTTCGTGCTAGGGTGAACCATATTACTGTAGAGGAAGCTCAGGAGGCACCAGAAGTGGTATTGGGTATGTTTCTTGTTAACTCAATATCTTCAGTTGTTTTATTTGATTCTGGGGCAACACACTCGTTCATATCTGCATCGTTTGTAAAGAAGCATGATTTGAAAACTTTGCTACTATCCAAGCCTATGCTTATAGCCACTCATGGCAAACAGACCTCGGCTGATCTATTTAGCCCAAGGGTGCTAATAGAGATTCAAGGGGTAGAATTCCGGGTAGACCCTGTTCTAATAGAATGCAAAGGCTTAGATGTCATCCTAGGGATGAACTGGTTGGTTAAACACAAGGGAATGATTGATTGTGCTAGTAGAGAAGTTACCCTGACCAATGAAGATGGACTCGTCGTCACCTTCAAGATGGTAGGGAAAAGAGTCGAGACTCCAATGGTGAACCAGATAGCCTTGGAGGAGGTATGTGTGGTCAAAGAATTCATGGATGTTTTTCCTGAAGATCTACCAGGGATACCGCCGAAAAGAGACATCGAGTTCAGAATTGACCTTGTACCAGGAACCACTCCCATCTCAAAGTGTCCGTACAGGATGGCCGCTAATGAGCTAGCGGAGGTGAAGAAGAATATTGAAGATCTCGAGCAAAAAGGGTACATCAGGCCGAGTACTTCCCCATGGGGAGCACCGGTAATCTTTGCAATGAAGAAGGACAAGACAAAGAGAATGTGCGTCGACTAAAGGGCTTTGAATGAAGTCACTATCAAGAACAAGTATCCGTTGCCTCGCATTGATGATCTGTTTGACCAGTTGAGAGGAGCTTCAGTATTCTCTAAGATTGATCTCCGATCAGGTTACCATCAGTTGAGAATCAGAGAGGAAGATATCCTGAAGACTGCTTTCACATCGAGATATGGTCTGTATGAGTATACAGTGATGTCGTTTGGACTTACTAATGCTCCAGCATTCTTTATGAACATGATGAATAATGTCTTCATGGACTGTTTGGACAAGTTCATTGTGGTGTTCATCGATGATATCCTCATTTACTCCAAGACCCCGGAAGAACATGAAGAGCACCTTCGTCTGTCTCTTACGAAGCTAAGAGAGCATCAGCTATACGCCAAATACAGCAAGTGTGAGTTTTGGACGTCTAAAGTGAAGTTTCTGGGACGCATCATATCAGATAAGGGAATAGCAGTGGATCCTACAACCGTTGAAGTAGTGACAGATTAGTTGCAGCCTACATCAGTTCCGGAGATTCGTAGTTTTCTTGGATTGACGGGTTATTACCGTCGATTCATTGAGAACTTCTCCAAGATTTCCAAGCCCATGACCAGATTGCTACAGAAGGACACCAAGTTCAAGTGGACACCAGAATGTGAAAAGCGTTTCTGTACCTTGAAGAAAAAGTTAGTCTCAGCACCAGTGTTGACTCTGCCAGATATTTGAAGGGATTTTCATGTGTATTGTGATGCGTCTCGTCAAGGACTAGGATGTGTATTAATGCAAGATGGAAAGGTGGTATCTTATGCCTCACGCTAGCTTCGTCCTCATGAGCTGAACTATCCTACTCATGATCTAGAGCTAGCAGTCGTAGTGCATGCCTTAAAGATTTGGAGGCATTAACTCATCGGTAACATATGTGAAGTGTTCACTGATCACAAGAGTCTGAAGTATATATTCACACAGCCAGATCTGAACCTCAGGCAAAGAAGATGGCTAGAATTGATTAAAGATTATGACATGGGAATTCACTATCATCCAGGCAAAGCTAATGTAGTGGCAGATGCACTGAGTCGAAAAGGGTATTGCAACGCAATAGTTCTCCAAGACAGAGCCCCTATGTTGTGTAGAGAGATGGAAAGATTGAATCTGGGAGTCACAATTCGAGCATACCTTGCTACGCTCGAGGCAAAACCAGCACTCGAAGATCAGATTCGTGAAGCTTAGAAGGAAGATCCAGATATGGCAGATATAAAGAAGAACATGATGAAAGGGAAAGCCCCCGGTTTCTCGGAAGATGAAATGGGAACAATTTGGTTTGGGAATCGTCTTTGTGTGCCAGATAAGCTAGAGTTGAAGACCATTATTCTGAAGGAAGCCCATGATACCTTGTACTCTATCCATCCCGGAAGTACGAAGATGTATCAGGACTTAAAAGAGAAGTATTGGTGGGTCAGTATGAAAAGAGAGATCGCTGAGTATGTGGCGATGTGTGACACTTGTCAGCGGGGCAAAGCAGAACACCAAAGGCCGGTAGGACTGTTACAGCCTCTTAAGGTTCCCGAGTGGAAGTGGGAAGAAGTTGATATGGACTTTATTACCGGTCTGCCCAGAACTCAAGAAGGTAATGACTCGATATGGGTGATCATTGATCGTTTGACTAAAGTGGCTCACTTCATAGCAGTCAAGACAACTTACAGTGGTCCAAAGTTGGCAGAATTGTATATGGCTCGGATAGTGTGTTTGCATGGTGTTCCGAAGAAGATTGTTTTAGACAAAGGAAGTCAATTTACTTCAAAGTTCTGGAAGAATCTACAAGAAGAGCTTGGTACCCAGTTGAATTTCAGTACAACGTATCATCCTCAGACAGATGGTCAGACAGAAAGGGTTAATCAGATTCTCGAAGATATGTTGAGAGCTTGTGCTTTAGATTTTGGAGGTTCTTGGGATAAAAATTTGCCATATGCCGAGTTTTCCTACAACAACAGTTATCAGGCAAGTCTGCAGATGTCACCGTTTGAAGCTCTGTATGGTCGCAAGTGCAGAACCCCTCTGCTTTGGGATCAGATCGGAGAAAGTCAAGTTTTTGGGACAGATATCCTCCGTGAAGCTGAAGCCAAGTTCAAGTTTATACAGGATAGGTTGAAGATAGCTCAGTCTCGTCAAAAGAGTTATGTTGATGTTCGTCGCCGAGATCTATCATTCAAGGAAGGAGACCATGTTTATCTCTGAGTCACCCCACTCTGTGGCACTCAGAGGTTCAACATGAGAGGCAAGCTCGCACCTCGCTTCGTTGGGCTGTTCTTGGTTACCCATCGTCGAGGAGAGGTTGCCTATGAGCTAGAGCTACCTGCGTCATTGTCAGGTGTGCACAATGTGTTTCATGTCTCGCAGTTGAAGAAGTGTCTCTGAGTGCCTACTTAGCAGACCGATCATCAGCAGTTAGAGATACAAGAGGATCTGACTTATGTGGAGAAGCCTATCCCCATTCTAGATACCAATGAGCGAGTTACAAGGAGCAGGGTTATCAAGTTCCGCAAGGTTCAGTGGAGTAACCATTCGCCAGAAGAAGCGACGTGGGAAAAGGAAGATGAGTTGAAGGCTTCGCATCCCGAGTTGTTTGAAGGCCGTTTCGAAACTCGAGGACGAGATTCTTTGTAAGGGGGTAGGTTTGTAACACCGTATTTTTTTTTCAAACCGTTGAAACCGTGTTTTCAAATCGAATTTCAAATTTAAAATTTATTTAAAGGATAAAAGGCTTTACAATTTAAAACCTTTATCTAAAACTATTGAATTTCGAAATTAATTATTTTTGTAAGGGTCCTTGAGCTTTAAAGTATTTTACAAAATTATTTTGAAATTTTTCGAATTCAAATTCATATTTTAAACTTCAAAACCATTTTTCGGAATTAATTTTATTTGAAAAAGCTTTTTATCTTTTAGTGGGTTGCGCCCTCGTTTTTGGCCCAGCCAGCCCGCTAGCCCGCTCCCCCTCCTCCCTCTCTCTCTGTCGCGTGGGGCCCGCCTGTCGGTGTCGTCTCCCCGCGCCAGCGCCGCCCTCTCTCTCTCTGGCCACCCGGTCCCGCTCACCAGGCCGCCTCCGCCCGCTGCCGCCCGGCCCTGCCTGTTAGCCCCCATCTCCCCTCGCCGGCGCCCCTCTTTCCCCTCTCCCCTCTGCCGCGCAACCGACTCCCCCGCTTTCGCCGGAGCCCGCCTGCATGCTCTAGACCCCCACTTTCCCCTCTATCCGGACCCTCGTAAGGCCCCGCAACCGATTCTAGGTTCGTTTTCCACTTTCGCGCACTCCCTTCACCGGATTTCGCCCTCCCGTGAGCTCCGCCGCCATCGCCTTCAGTCGCGCGCCGCCGCCGACGACGACCGCCTTTGCCGTCGCCGTTCGCCACATCTTCCTCGCCGTCGTCCGCCGGTCCCCGGCACCGCTTCGATTCGAGCGTCCCGTCACCGGAAACGCCCCGCCATCGTCCACCCGAAGCTCCCCGCCACTTCGCCCTCACCGTCGGTCGTATTCCGTCATAGGATTCCGCCGGCCTAGGTAGCCCCTTGCTCCCCACCTCTTCCTCTTTCCATTTTTGCCGTTAGATTGGAATCTAGGGCCTCCGTGCGCCGACGCCGCCGTCGCCACCATTCGGCCAGAGCCGGGGAAGAAGGCCCCCGTCGCCCCTTGACGCACGTGTGTGCCGCCCCCGTGTCGGACGCCCTGCTACCCGTTGGATGCCAATCCAACGACCCACGTGGCCGGTTTGTGGCGCTGGTGCGCGGGTGCGCCGTGCTCTCGGTGCACCGTGGACTCCCCTGGCGCGCGGTCTGTGGTCCACCATGGACCCAGTGCGTGGGTGCGCGGTCCACCGGTTCACCGTGGACCATTGTCGCCTGGTTTAGGTTTAAAACTAGGCAGAATTGCTATAATTCTTGTAAAATGCTTTATAAATTCAAATTAACTCCGTTTGAGCTCATTCAAATTTCTACATGTTCATAAAATTGTGATCTACGTACTGGTGTAATTATTTTGTACTGCTTGCATGACTTATTGTACTGTTTCTTATTATTGTGTTATTTCAGCGCGTTGTAGTTGAAGTCGAAGCTAGTGAAGAGCCGCCACTCGCCGCCGAGGATCCGTACCAGTGCTACGAGGATCAAGGCAAGTCATCAGACCCTCTTGTGGACATAGTTGATCATGTCGAACCTACTTTTTGCAACGATCGCTATAACCCATAGGTTGATAACTGCATTAGCGATAACATGTTCACTCGTTTGTATATTTAGCTAATGTATAGTATTTCTCCATGAAGTGCAAACCCAAGCCATGTTTGTATCACATTCTCCTTGTCGCCATCATCGCTTAATAGCTAGCGCCATATAGTTGAGGCGCATTACTTGCTAGCTTAACTACTGTTACTCCTAGTAGTCTTGTTAATCTCTTAATACACCCTTGGATATATATATATATGTCTCGTCTCGTCGAAGTTCTGAGTTGTGGTAGGCGAAGTGGAGTCGATGTGGTATTGTGCATGGTGGGTTCTGGGTGCAAGCTAGGGCATTGGTGGTCGCACCCGGGGCACTATAAGGACCAGTCTGTGGGATCTGTCGTAAAGCATTGTCGTGCTAACCACAAGTCTATGGGTAAGACCTAATTCGTAGTATGGGTCGGTTCAGCTCGATGCACCGAGCGGAGGAGACAAGACCATCTATCAGGAGTTGCCTAGTGATGGCTTGTGATGACGAGGCACTAATGGGGGTCGCACGTCTACCAATCGGGGTCTACTCAGCCGTTATGTGTGAGATCCCAGTGGAGCATCGATGAAACCTAGTGAGGTTGTCCTCTTACTGAGCCGGACATGCGAAGGGTTTTGGCATGCATTCCAAGGACTTGGGTCCTCGTAACACACTGCGGTGTGCAGGGACAAGTGCCTTGTGGGGAAAGTAGTACACCTCTGATCAGAGTATAACCTTTTTGAAAAGTCGTGCCCACGGTTATAGGCGAGCCCAGTGATGTTCTCCGCAGTTAGCTTTCATTGCTGGAAGTGTGAATTGCATATGATGTTTGGGATGGTTTGAAAGAGCGAGTGGGCACATGTGTGCAACTCGAGGTAGTGGGAAGTCAATACTGATATTTACTTCAGCATGTTTATTACTGCTTTAACACTGCTCACTAAAGTTTCAACAACACTTAACATGCTTTTTACGCAATGAGCCTAGTCTATGCATCCTTGTTCAATAGCCGTCATTATTTGCATGTTCGTGGCTTGTTGAGTACTTTGTACTCACCCCTCGTGGGTCAATTCTTTTAGATGCTGTGTATCAAGAAGAAGAAGTCTAGGAGTAGTGTCCCAGTCGAGGAGTTAGATCCCCGGAGCCAAGACGTTCTGCAGCTGCTTAGATTCGCTTTCGCTTTGAATTTGTGTTGTAATAAGTGTAGCCTATGAGCTACGTACTCTGCTTTACTTTTGTTTACTTCATTGTCAGCTTATGAGCGTCTTGTAATAATAACTTTTCATTTATATTCAATGAATTGCGGTTCGTGAGAACCCGGGTCGTTACATCTATGACTAAAAATTCTTTAGGTTGGTTCTCTCCACTCAGAACTCTGATTGATACAAAATTTTGTAGATAGCTTCATCATGCATATAAGATGATATCCTACAGCTGGATCTTTAAAAATGGCTACAGTTTCTCCGGAAATAAAAAGGGATAAAAGACCGGGTAGTCTATGTGTAACAAGATGGAGAAGCTTTGGTGATGATCGGATGGATGTTTCACCAGATTAGAAGTCCTAGAAGGTGTACGATATTATCGGATGGTTCTAGATTTCTATGGAAATGGCTAGCGACGATGGACCAAAAGGATGGCTATGGAAGCACGTCGCCGGCGATCCTCGGCCTCACCCATGGCTATACAACTATGGGAAAATGATAATAAGACTATGGTGATGCTATTACAAAGAGGAATCATAGAATAAATCTACCTCGGGTTGACGGGGCAGAGAGCGACGGCTACTGCGACGATTTGGGGGCTTTGCGAGGAGGCATAGTCCAATGAAATTAGCTGCATAAATGGATTCACCAAGATGTCATAAACACGTTCCCTTGCTTAGATTGCGAGTGGGAGCAAAGGAAAGGGAGAACCAAGGCGTACCGATAGAGGCAACAATGAGGGCTCCAGTGGGAATCCGGCGATTTGGGACTTCAGTGAAGCTCGGGTGGAGGCTGAGAAGGTGTTCGGTGTGCGCAACAACTGAGCCTCAGGAGTTTTTATAGCCAGAGAGCGACAGCTGGCCGACGGGACGGTGTGCGGCGCGAGCGGCGCGACACGCAGGGGCGATGGTGGCAAGGCGACAGAGGACGTGGCGAGCGGCGCAGAACGCGAGCGCGCGGCCTGGCGCAACCGGCGCTTGGCGTGTGGCCAGCGCGGAGGCGGAGCGTAGGCATGTGGCTTGGCGCAGCTCCGGACAGCAATCCATGGCGTGACGCCAAATACAAAAATTCTGATTTTTGATTTAGAGAGAAAAATTGAATCAAAGAATGTGAAGTTTTGCGTACAAATAGATGACAGAAAAATTGCATCCCTTGGCATTTGATGTATAGATGTCTTTACGAATATACGTGTATGGTTTGGTATGAATACAATTTTAATCGGTTACGTTGGAATCAAACATTTGAGTTAGATTACTAGGAACTAAAGGTTTGGATTAAATGATTGGATTAAGTAAGTAGAGATTTATTTAGTTTTGGGAAAATTATTTGCCTTGGATGGTGAATAGTATTTTCAGATATTGAATAGAGAATTATATTTTGAAAAATAATATTTTCAGTTCATGAATAATAATTTTAGCGTAGAAGTAATAAATGTTTCTTGAGTTGATCCATAATTCGATTTGGAGATTGGTCTTAGAATTGAATTATGTGAATTATTTTGTTGGTTCAGGAATAGTACTTGTGGACTGGAGATTGAGTTTATTTGGGATGAAATATTTTGATTCAACGATCGCATGGAAGAATTGGATGGGAAAAAGCTTCAAGATTATATATTAGAATGGTCGGATGGTAAATAGTGATTCTTAGATTTGATGAGTGGTTTGGTGTAAATTACTAGAGTCAAATGATAATTCAAAGAAAGGCGATTGATAATTTTTTGTTTGGAATTGGATTACTGCTTCTTTTGGATTTATTTTGGCACTAACAACCATAAATCGATAAGTGTTGGGGGAATAGTTTTCCCTTGAACAGGGGCCAAATGACGTCAACCTCCGACAGCCTTCGGCCCGGAGCCCAACACTGTAAAAGCCTGTATCTTCCCAAAGAAGCTGTTTCCAAGCCTCAAGGTTCACTTCGGAGCCTGTTAGGGCGAAGCCCCCGAGCCCCGTCGAAGCCCTCTGGAGCGAGGTCCCTCGGATCCCTCTGGAGCGAAGCTCTCAAGATTCCTTGAAGATTGCCAGAAGCTGTCTCTGGCTAACTTCGAAACTAATCTCCGGGCCTTGTCCGGAGTTAGCCTTCGAGCCTGTTCGGAGTTAACCTTTGAGTTCCCTTCGAAGCTCCTCAGAGCCAGCCTCCGGACCCTGTCCGGCCAGTTCAAAGCCAAGTCTCCGAGACCTCAGTTCGGAGCTCAGTTCGGAGCCCAGTTCGGAGTATGCTTCGAAGCCCCCTTCGGAGTGTACTTCGAAGCCTCCTTCGCAACCTCCGCCAGAAGAGCTCCGGCCCCTACTCCGAACCCAGGAAATATCTACGCCTCGCTACAGTGTAGAGGTCATACCGGGGGCCCCTCCGCCCCTGGTATGTCATTTAGCTTGTCAAAGTGTGACGTTGTCTGACACGTCTGTAAAGCTGTAAAGCACTTTTGTACAGTAGCTAGCTCCTTTTTTCCTTTTTACCCCTATGAGCCTAGGGCTTATAGAGGGAATTTTGGTCTTTTCCTTAAGGCCCGCGTGCCTATAAAAAGAAGGGCCAAGCCCTTGTAGCAGGGTACCTTCTCTAGGGCCATGAGACCCCGGAGCTTACTACTACATAATGAGGCATACCATGCCAAATCCACCACAAACTGGACGTAGGGCTATTATCCCCTAGGGGATGTCCGAACCAGTATAAATCTTGTCTCCCTATGATACAACCCTTCGAGGTTCATTTTATACTCCGTATACACATATACAAAACATGTGCTGTAGCTAACAAAATTGCTACAACAGTTGGCGCCGTCCGTGGGGAACCTAGTTCTAAAAGCTAAGTTCTCTGCCACTGTCTGCAACCCGATGTACGCTTGAGGGGGGAGCTTCGAAGCTTCTTTTGCTTCGCGCACCCTTCGGCAAGGGGCTTCGGGTGCAGTTCGAAGGTCATCTTCGCCTTCCTCCACCCTTCGCCTTTCGGAGCTCACTCTCCGGCAAGGGGCTCCGCTCCACGTTTCAATGGCTGTCAAAGCCCCAGGGGCTACGAGGTATGTACAGTTCGAAGCCTTACTTCGATGTACCAATATGCAATTACATTAATATAAATTCGAAGCCCTGCTTCGCCTTAAAGTCGAAGTCCTGCTTCGCCTTTAAATGCAAATTTTTGCTCCATCTTATTGAAAAACCGAAGCCATGCTTCGCCTTATCAAAAACATGAAGCTTTGATTCGCCTTATTTAAAACTCGAAGCCTTGCTTCGCTTTACAAAATCCGGAGTACCCCTCCGAAGGCTACACAGTGCCTCCGGGCCCATAGCAGTGGGCTAGAAGGACTCCGGGCCACTGGCCCGATGCGTCCAAGGACTCCAGGTCATCGACCTGATGCATCCGGGATCCTAAGGCCACTGGCTAGAGGTATCCTAGAATACTGAGATCCGTTCTCAGTTTTCAGAGTCGAAGGTGGCTCATAGTCGGAGGTGGCTCAACTATCACAGGTTCGGTGAATCCACACCAAATATCCTTTTCACTACAGGACCAAGTTCAAGAAGCCTTGCTTCGCTATCTGAACACGCACCGAGGCCTCGCTTCGTGTGACGTGATCCAAGCTAAAAATTAAGCATGTCGAAGTCATGCTTCGCTTAAAAATCTGAGTGCGTTTCGGAGCCTCGCTCACGCACAACATCCAAATCCCAGCATGCTGAAGCATGCTTCGCTTAATTTGGCTATGTTGAAGCCTTGCTTCGCTCCAAATTAACGCGTTCAAAGCCCAAAAAAGGCCTTCTCTCAATGTATTCCAAGCATCCGAAGCCGCCAAAAAGGCGCACCCCTTCGCATTGTTGCCCGCACCAGCAACGGCTAAGTCCCTAACTGCCACGAGCAAGGGGGAAGCATGTATGCGAAGTGTGCGAATATAATACGCAGTACGAGCGTGACAAGCTAAAACGTTCGAAGCTATCAAACAATGCGAAGCATGCAGACGAAGTATGCAAATACAATAAACTCCATTCATTGAATAATAATTGAGAAGTATGTTACAAATATACTTCGAAAACAAAACTATGAGTAGTCTCTATCTAAGCCTAAGAAAAATCGAGTGCGAGGCCCCATCCCTCGCTTGCCTTTCTTTCGGACAGGGCCCCCTCGGCTGGACGAAGCCTCGTCGGAGCCTGCTCTCCCACGTCCGGCTCGTCCAGGCTCCGAAGCCCGCATACCTCGTCTTCCACTTTGCAGGTCACTCCAAGTCTGCGAGGCAGGCGGTGCCGTGTCGAAGGCAGAAAAATCTAAGGCTTCATCGCCTGCCAAGGCTGTTCACGGAGGTAAAGGTGAAGAACTCCGAAGGGACTCCATTTTAACAATGGCCAGCAGATCCTGAACTACTTCGGGGATGGATTCGCCATCAGACCCCCTCGGAAGCTTAAACCGAGGGGGGCATTCGGACCTAGCTACCTCGAGGACGGCCCACAACTGGTGAAGTTCTTCAGAGTCCTCAAGTACTTAGAAGTAAACATTCGGAGATTGAGTCTGGGCAGGTATAAATCACCCCCGCGTTCATATTAATAAACTGATAAGTTTTTACAAAGCCTACAGCTAAGAATTACAAGGAGCCTAAGGAGATCTACACCTTCGGAGGCGGAGGTGTCGATGTCGAAGGCCGATTTGGCGAAGCAAGTGCTTTGGCTCGGCGAAGGCGGAGGGCCTTCTGAAGCTCGAGGACTGCTTTGCAGCCTTGGGCCTTCCAAGGCTCCTAAAGCCGCCGCTAGGCTCCGCGGACGTATGTCGGAGGCATCACCAAGTATTGGCCCCCGAAGGCCACCGGGGTCGTGGAGGTTGCTGCTTCGAGGTGGTTGCACCCCACGTCATGAAGCATTTGCAACACTCCTTGGCCCGCCACTTGGCCGGCCATCAAGGCGAAGCCTTTCAGAGACTGCTCCACCGACGAAGTCACCATCTTCAAGAATGTGGTGCGGTCCCCAATTGGATCCAGATCACCGAAGTCTGGAGCCCGACATTCGGTCCCTATTTGTTGTAGGACCTCGGTCAGGCTCAGAGTGGCTTCGTCGAGGTTGTCAACAATGAAGTTCTCAAGTGACTGAGCCCGGTGGCAGAGTTCGGAGTTCTCCTTCGCCTGCTGGGCTTCGGCGTCCTTCGCAGCCTTGAGCTCTGCGCGGAGCCTGTCGATATCCGAGGCCAAGGCTTCTTTAGCCTTGCTAGCCTCGGCCTTCGCTGCCTCTGCCTCAACCCTCGTCGTCTCGGCCTCGCCCCTCGCCGCATCGGCTAAAGCTTCAGCTCGCCTTCGCTTTTCGGCTTCCACCGAGACTTCGCGTCGGAGGGCCTCCTTCTCCTCCGCCAGGCGCATCATCCGCCTGTCCGCAGAAGTCGAAGCTACTGCATTCAGTGCGAAGGCCTGAAAGAATTCAAGAAATCATAAGTGTTGATCAAGGATGAAAGTATAACTCGAAGGCTGTATAGGACTTCACTCACCTGCACAAGGGCTTCGTTCGCATTGATAAAAAGTTCCATGGGGTTCGAGTGGCTGAGTTGAGCCACCAAGGCCCCTGCCTCCGCAGCTGCACAGGCCTCGTGGAAGCTGTTGATGGCCGCCTCTGTCACGGCCCCCTTCGGCCGAAGAGGCCGGACAATCTCCTCCGCTGCAACCGCCTGCGCAGGCTTCGGCATGGCCGGGCTTAGCTCCACCACCTCGACGTCCTCGTCGCTTTGAGGGTCCCCTTCGCCAAGGTCGCTGCCTCCGCCTTCTTCAGACGTGGAGCTATCGGACTTTGAGCTGCTGCTGCTGCTGCCGGAGGCCTCTGCCGGCTTCACCGTGGTGGACCTCGCACCGGCGTCAGCTTCTGTCGGCTTCGTTGCGGTGGGCCTCGCACCGGCATCCTCCTCTGCAAAAAAGTCTAAGTAAAAATATGCGTATTGAAGAGAAGCATGTTTGAAGTGGTTACCTTCGTCAGAGATTTCTTCGAAGGCAGAGGGGTCAACAAGCGCCCCCCAGTCCCTTTATTGCGAAGTTGACACGTCGGCCTTCGTGCCCGAAGTCGTCGCCGTCGAAGCCTTCGCTACCTCCTTGGCAGCCGGAGCACTTGTGGGTTCCGCAGCTATTTGAGGGTCCGCGGCCTCTGCCTTCTCTGGAGTACAGTCTTCAGTCGCGGGGACCTCCAGCCGAGCCCTCGAAGTTTCGGGCTCGTCGTCGTCCCCTCTCTTCCTCTTGGCCCCGGCTGTCGAAGCTGTGAGGTGGGAGAAGTCTGGCAGGGCTGGGACCTCTTCGTAGCCGAGCAGGGTCCACACCCTGTTCCAGTGCTCCCAAGACCCCACCGAAGCAATCCGCTGGGCTTGCTCCTCCGGTGTCGGAGCCCCAACAACACGCTCTGCCGCCGCGATGGCCTCCTCCGGAGTCCTCACTTCAAGATGGACTTCAGAAAAGTTCAAGTCAGAGTGAGGTCTTTGCGAAGTATGAAAGTGGAAAGATTTCGAAGTCTTACAGAGGCGTTCGAAGGCCAGCTCGTTTAAGCCCCCTCGGCCCGAAGCTTGGAAGAGCCCCTCCGGCCAAGAGCGCGCAAGGGGGCTGAGTCGGAGGGTGATGAACTCCTCCGCGAGGTCCCTCATGCTCATCTTCGCTGCAACCCTTCGGAGGAGCGAGATCCTCGAGCGAAGGGTGTCGGAGCTCGTCTTCACCACCCCTTCGCGTCTGTAAGAAATAAGTGCATTGGTACTCCGAAGGGGAGAGTTCACGCCGACGGAGGCGTAGAACCAATCTTGATCCCACTTTGAGTACCATTTGCTGTTGGCGGCCCTCGCCGGGAAGGCGTCTTGGTACTCCCTCCGAAGCTAGAAGTTTGCGCTACCGAAGGTCAAGGCCCTCTTGACGCGGTTTGTGCCTTCCCTTGGCTTCGGCTGGCAGTTGGCATCGTGGAGGGCGACGAAGACGTCCGCGCGGCCCTCACAGCCTTCGGCCCTCATGGCCCATTCAAAGACAGCAAGCCTCGCCACGGCGTTGGGCGAAAGCTGAGGAAGTTCGAGGTTGTAAGCCCTCAGGACTTCGCTCAACATTCCCACTGCTGGCAGCCCGAGGCCGGCTTCGAAGAAGGCTTCGAACAGCACCACCTCGTCAGCCCGAGGTCTTGGTATGGCTTCCGTCTTCTCTGGCACTCTGAGTTGGATCTTCGCAGCAATCCTTCCTTCGCAAGCCCTCCGGACGGACTCCTCTGTAGAGATCGAAGCCCTCATCTCCAACGTTTGCTCAAACTTGTCGGATGGCATCCGAAGGTCCCTTGGCCCCAATCGCCTCGGTGCGGGCTTCGCTGCCGCAGCCGCCGCTGCCTGCAGTTGGGCGGAGCTCGAGCTCGGGCCCAAGGCCAAGGCCTTCGAAGCTGCCTTCTTCGGCATTTTGGTGGGACTTCGGCGCGAGGGGCTAAAGCTAGCGAGGGGTGCTTCGCGCGAAGCCAAGGAAGAGAAGAGAGCGAAGGATGTAAGGCGTTGGGAAGAAAGCAAATGAGAGTGTGCCGAAGCCACCCGCGGTAAACCCCTATTTATAGGCGGTAAGAATTCCGACGGTTCGTGGGCCGAAACCACTAAAAGGTGGGCCTCCAGCGAAGGCGAAGCAGCCCAACGCAGGCTAACGGTCAATTTTCTAGCCGTTGCGGAGCCAGTTGATCTCCCCGAGGTCATACTGACAGCTGACGTGGGTAGTTATTACCTGCGAATTTCGAAGTCACCTTCGGTCCAAGCTCCGAAGGCATGATTTCTCTGAAGTTGTAATTTTTGGGTCATTTGTCTCAAGGGAGCGCACATCCCTTCGTCCCGAAGGCCTGCACGCGAGGGGCTACTGTTGGGGGAATAGTTTTCCATTGAACAGGGGCCAAATGACGTCAGCCTCCGACAGCCTTCGGTCTGGAGCCCAACACTGTCGAAGCCTGTATCTTCCCAAAGAAGTTGTTTCCAAGCCTCAAGGTTCACTTCGGAGCCTGTTAGAGCGAAGCCCCCGAGCCCCGTCGAATCCCTCTGGAGCGAAGTCCCTCGGAGCCCTCCGGAGCGAAGCCCTCAAGATTCCTTGAAGATTGCCAGAAGCTGTCTCAGGCTAACTTCGAAGCTAGTCTCCGGGCCTTGTCCGGAGTTAGCCTTCGAGCCTGTTCGGAGTTA
The DNA here is from genome assembly GCA_019279435.1 of Zizania palustris. Classification (NCBI taxonomy): domain Eukaryota; kingdom Viridiplantae; phylum Streptophyta; class Magnoliopsida; order Poales; family Poaceae; genus Zizania; species Zizania palustris. The sequence continues at coordinate 12,437,236 of JAAALK010000080.1, forward strand.
ACCTTCGAGTTCCCTTCGAAGCTCCTCAGAGCCAGCCTCCGGACCCTGTCCGTCCAGTTCAAAGCTAAGTCTCTGAGACCTCAGTTCGGAGCTCAGTTCGGAGCCCAGTTCGGAGTATGCTTCGAAGCCCCCTCCGGAGTGTACTTCGAAGCCTCCTTCGCAACCTCCGCCAGAAGAGCTCCGACCCCTACTCCGAACCCAAGAAATATCTACGCCTCGCTACAGTGTAGAGGTCATACTGGGGGCCCCTCCGCCCCTGGCATGTCGTTTAGCTGGTCAAAGTGTGACGTTGTCTGACACGTCTGTAAAGCTGTAAAGTACTTTTGTACAATAGCTAGCTCCTTTTTCCCTTTTTACCCCTATGAGCCTAGGGCTTATAGAGGGCATTTTGGTCTTTTCCTTAAGGCCTGCGTGCCTATAAAAAGCAGGGCCAAGCCCTTGTAGCAGGGTACCTTCTCCAGGGCCATGAGACCCCGGAGCTTACTACTACATACTGAGGCATACCATGCCAAATCCACCACAAACTGGACGTAGGGCTATTATCCCCTAGGGGAGGTCCGAACCAGTATAAATCTTGTCTCCCTGTGATAGAACCCTTCGAGGTTCATTTTACACTCTGTATACACATATACAAAACCTGTGCTGTAGCTAACAAAATTGCTACAACAATAAGAAACCAAATTTTTGCAATTAGCATGTTATCCAAATTAAAAATTTTAAAATAGCCTAAAAATCAGGATGTTACAATTCACGAAACCGTGAACACAAAACTAAATCCAAATATGCATCCATCAGATCAAATACATACGGCCGCACCTGCGAATAAAATTGTATCCCTAGTCTAACCTGTCTGGGTAGTGAATCGATTTTTTCGCTCAAATCGGACATGCCTGTAGTTACGTCCTAAAGTATCAAAGGGAAGGGATGTGTCCGAAACAGATGGGTTGTAACTTGTACGGACACGTCCTTTCTCAGGTGGATCATATCATCTGTAACAAACTTTTTACACACTGAAGGAAACCAAGCAAATGGCGGTGCGTGCTGCATTCTGCTGTACAAAACTCTGCTAATGGAAATCGTTAGTTTTTTTACTCAATGTGTGAGAATCGGTGAGGTCGCCTATCCTGATCACCCCGAACGGCTTGTCCAAGGTCGCTCTCCGGCAAGCGGAGAGCTCCTGCGCGACGGCGCGCATGGTCGGCCGGGCGCCGGGGCTCGTTCGGACGCACGACAGCGCTACGACGAAGGCGAACACGACCTGCCCCACCAGCTGCCCCGCCGGGGGGTCCAGCCTCTGATCCACCACGTCCTTGAGCAGCAGCATCTGCGACGACGACTCGCCGCCGCCAGCTGGTCCGTCGGCTGACGGCGACTCCATCATCAGAGAGCTTATGAGCTCGCCAGGGTACTTGCCCATCAGCATCTCCATCGCCACGACGCCGAAGCTGTACACGTCGCACTTGGTCGTCACCCTCAGGTATGCCATCTCTGCGGCAAGAACGTGCAGGCAATGTGTGAACGGCAATGGAGGACTCTGTGCGCGCGTGTGCGTGTCTCACCGTGGCATGCACCGTGCTAGCTGCCATGGATGTACGGATGTTCTGTACCTGGTGCCATGTAGCCGTAGGAGCCGGCGACACTTGTGCAGTTGGAGCGGCCGGCGGCGAGGAACCTCGCCGTGCCGAAGTCCGACAGCCGTGGCTCGTAGTCGGGCTTGAACAGGACGTTGTTGACGGAGACGTCGCGGTGGATCATCGGCGGCGAGCAGTCGTGGTGCAGGTATGCCAGCGCGTGCGCGACGCCCCTGATCGCCCTCAGCCTTTCCGGCCAGTCGAACCTGTAACCGCTGCCGCTGCCGCCGCTGTCGCGCCCGCTGTACAACACCGTACCGAGGCTGCCCCTCTCGCTGAGCTCGTACACCAGGTACATGTACCCGCCCATGGCGCAGAAACCATGGAGCTTGATGATGTTGCGGTGCCGGACTCGTGTCAGGGCCCTCACCTCGTTCTCAAAGCTCTTCTCGCTGATGCCCCAGCATGCGTTGCCGGTCTCCGACGCGTCGAGCCGCTTCACGGCGAGGGAGTGCCCGCCGGCGAGGTCCGCCCGGTACACGCTCCCGAAGCTCCCCTTGCCGATGCAATACGCATCATTGAAGTGCTCCGTCGCCGCCAGGATGTCGCCAAAGGAGAACGTCGTGTCCTTACTCCATATCGAAGCCTGCAACGCCTTCGTCGAGCTGCCGCTCGTCGCCGTCTCGACCGTCTCTATGACTGTTCGCCTCACCTTGCGGAACACCACCCAAGCCACTGTGACAATGGACACCAGCAGCGCGGCGGCGACGGAGAGCGTGACGGCAAGTATCAGCCTCTTGTTGTAGCCGCCGGAGCCGCCGCCGCCGGTGGAGTCGGAGCCGCAAGAATTCAGACCGGCTATGTCGCCGCCGCACAAGCCCGGGTTCCCACTAAGATCCAGCGCCGCCAGAGACCTCATCTTGCCGAGCAGAGGAGGCACCTCGCCGGAGAGGTTGTTGCTGCTCAGGTTCAGATACCACATATTGGCCAGCTTCGTCAGTTCCATCGGCACGCCGCCGTCGAGCGCGTTTCCTGACAGGTCCAGCATCTCCATCTTAGTGGCATTCCCCAGTGTCAGCGGGATGCGCCCTGACAAGACGTTGAAGCTCAGGTTCAGTTTGGTCAACTGCAATTTCCCGAGCTCCGGCGGCATCACGCCGGCTAGACGATTGGATCCGAGGTTCAAATCTTGCAAGGCCATGGACCCGTAACTGGGCGGAATTTTTCCGGTGATCTTGTTGCCGTCCAGGTGGAGGAAGGAGAGGCTCTTGAATTGTGCCCAGTGCTCGGGGAGCTCGCCGTCGAACGAGTTCCCGGACAGGTCAACGTAGAACAGCTCGGGATGCGAGCCGAATATCTCCGACAAGTCGCCGGCGAGCTGGTTCCTTGCCAGCCGAAAGCGCACCAGGTTCTTGAAGTTGCGGTAGCAAGCGGGCACGGTGCCGGAGAGGTGGTTGTCATCAAGGCCGATATACCGGAGGTGCACGGCGCTCGCGCATAGCCCCGGCGGCAGACCGCCGGAGAAGCGGTTGTTCGCCATGCTGACAATGGAGAACTGGCCGTTCCGGCCGAAATCTGGCGGGATGGTCCCGGAGAGAAGGTTATCGAAGGCGATGAGACCGAGCAGCTTCGGCAAGCGGGCGAGCCCCGCTGGCAGCTCGCCCTCCAGCATGTTGGTGCTTATGGACAGCTTCTGCAACGCCGTCATGTTCCCGAATTCGTCGGGCAGTCGCCCGGTCAGCTTGTTGTTGTAGAGCCGCAGCGTCTCGAGGCTCGTGAGGTTGCCAATCCTGCGGGGGATCACGCCGGAGAGCTCATTCTCGGCGAGGTCCAGGAGCCTGAGTTTCACCAGCATTCCGATGACCGGAGGGATCGCGCCGGTGAGGTTGTTGGTCGCCAAGGATAGGAACTCTAGGCTCGATGCCATACCGACCTCCATGGGATCTGGCCAGTGAAACGGTTGCCGTCTGCCTGGAACACTTCGAGATTGGTCCAGGCGGTGAAGTAGCCCGGCAAGATCTCGCCGGAGAGCATGTTCGTGGAGACGTTGAACTCCCGCACTTTCGTCAGCCTCGCCAGCGCCGCTGGCAGCTTCCCGGTGAGCTTATTTCTGGCGAGCCCAATGACGGTGAGGTTGGTGCAGAGACTGAGCTCGCCCGGAATGGTGGAGACCATCCCAGCGTTGCTGACGTTGATGTGCTCCAGAGCCCGGAGCTTGCCGAGAGAGGTAGGGATTGTGCCGCCCAACGGGTTACCGGAAAGCTCAAGCGTTCGCAGCCCGGAGATGTTGCCGAGCACCGGTGGTACGCCACCGTTAAGGAGGTTGGAACTAAGAACGATGCTCTGGAGCTTCGCCAGCTTCGCAAGGGACGTCGGTATCTTGCCAGCGAACTGGTTGGACGAAAGGTTGAGGTGCTCAAGGTTCGGCATGAACTCCGGCAACGTCGCCGGGATCGGGCCGGACAAGTTGTTGTTCGACAAATCAACGGACCTCAGGTTGAGCAGCGGCGACGACACGTTCGACGGGAACGAACCCGTGAGCGAGTTGAGGCTGAGGTTGAGGCCGGCGAGACCAGGCAGCAACGAGAGCTCCAGGGCGTCGAGCGTGCCAGCGATGCCCGCGCCAGCCACGTCGACGCGGACGACGCTGCCGGAGGCATCGCAAGCCACGCCGCGCCACGCGCACGCCGTGACGGCGGAGTTCACGCTCGGCGACCGCGTCCACGATCCGAGCGCCGCCGGGCGCGGCAGGCTGTCCTTCCAGGCGAGGAGCACCTCCGCCTCGCCCTGCGCGCCGCCCGCGCAGCCCAGCGAGGCCGACACGAGCAGCAGGAGCAGCAGAATCCCGCGCGTGCGCCCACCGCCCGCTTCGTGGCGCTTCATCCCTGCGCGTACAAGGGACAGCGTGGCCGGCCTAAGCGGATCGGCGCGCCACGGCCATGGTGGTCATCGCCTGCAAAGAGCCGAGAAGCCGGCGGTGGTTGTGCAAGTGCTAGCAAGCCAACAAATTTGGGAGCTAGCTTGTTTGGCGTTGCGGCGGCAAACCATTAATCTGTCAAATCTTATATTTCTGGAGCTGTCACCCCCAATTCTCGATAGACTTCAAAATGTCATGTACCAATCATACACCAATTATATATTTCTATTTCAAGATTTACTGACTACTTTACTGTATCAACCTTAGGAGAACTTGGTCGGTGTATGAGTTTAACTTCTGTAATGTAGCTGAGAACCGAAAATATCCTCAATAACAAAATTTGTTTGATAAATATCTATTACTCCCTCCGTTTACTTTTAAATAACGCAGTTGATTTTTATCTTAACGTTTGATCATTTGTCTTATTAAAAAAATTGAAATATCATTTATTTTGTTATAATTTGTTTTATTATTGAAAGCACTTCAATTATAATTTATATTTTTGCATATTTGCATAAATTTTTTGAATAAGACGAATGATCAAACGTTGAGATAAAAGTTCATTGCGTTATTTAAAAGTTAACGGAGAGAGTATTATAATTCTTCATTTTTTATATCATATTGTTGACTTTTATCATAATATTAACCATTCATCTTATTAAAAAATCTTGTAAATATGGAAAAATATAAGTTATGTTTGAACTACCTTCAATAATAAAACAAATAATATTTAAAAAATATTTTTTAATAAAATAAATGGTCAAATGTTGTGATAAAAATTAACGGAGTTGTTTAAAAAAGTTGTAGTATATAGTTCGAGCGAGTTCTAAGACCCGAATTCTTGGGGTTAATTTATTTTATGTCATTACAATTTTCACCGTTTGCCAATATATCATTAGTGTGTCAATGATAAATGAGGATCACCACAGTCATTAACAGTGGCATGTAGACAATTTTTTAAAATTATAATGACATGTGAGTAATTTTTCTAATTCTATTAGGGTTTGTTTGATGGGTTAATTTTTTCCGTGCCATTACAATTTTTGCGGTTTGCCAATATGTCATCGATGTGTCACTGACATATGGGGGCCACCACAGTCACTGACAGTGGCATATAGGTAATTTTTGAAAATTATAATGGCATGTGAGTAATTTTCCCTTGTTTGATAGATTGAATTTCTCACTCATTCTATATGCATGGACCGGAAATTCAGCCTTCCAAACAGATTATTAAGTATAAATATGTCATCATGCTTTTATCAAAGCTGTCAAATATGTCTAATGGATTAAAGCAATAAATTTTTATATTTGGATTTGTAACATTTCCAAAGCCAAATTTTTGAAAAAGACAAAAAGCAGTAATAAAATACTCAAAATTAGATTCTAAAATTTAAATTTATCTACATTTTTACAAAGTGTAAACCAGCCACGCAATGATGCCCCCACTCCATTATTTGACACGCAATTAGCACAATCTTTTAGATAGCTTCCTCCGTGCATGCCGTGGACCAGTACCATACGCAAATCATGTGTTGGATCCATTAATTATCTCTACCTTGCTTGAGCTGCATGCTGTCCACGTACGTACGGGAAGCTGCACTAATTGACGGATATATAAAAATTATTTTAGATACTGCGTGAAGAACATTATGAATTTATGCCAGCAATTTTGTTGATCTTATCAATGTCAACAGGTGCATTCCTTATTTGCGAAATCGCTGGAGCTGGGTCAGCTAACAGTGCATGCTTTGACAGCAAGCGGAGTACTCGTTCGGTTTGTTATCAGATCAGCTCCATTCATTCTATTTTTTAATGAACTGATATGGTGTTTTATCTCGTTAGCATAAAATTAATAGTAACAAGCCAACCCACTAAATCAATAACAAAATACTATCATAAAGTTATTATTTGCTAATTTGCTATTATAAATTTATTATTATGACCTATAAAATTATCATATAAAAGTATGAAATAAATAACATGTGTGATAAATTTGATGGAATCATAGAAATAATAATGGAACAATGGACGTTTAATTTTTGAAACCTTGTGTATTCTATTTATTTCATATTTTAATGTTTGATACGTGATTATTTGAATATTTATTATTTAATCATATTTTAAATAGTTGGCTCGCGAGCTAGATCAATGTTGGGGGAATAAGTTTTCCCTTGAACAAGGGCCAAATGACGTCAGCCTCCGACAGGCTTCGGCCCGGAGCCCAACACTGTCGAAGCATGCCCATATCTAAAGAAGCATTTTCTAAGTCCCAAGGTTTTCTTCGGAGCTCCCTGGAGCGAGGCCTTCGAACCCCTTCGGAGCCCTCCGGAGCGAAGCCCCCAAGATCCCTCTAAAGTTTGCAGAAGCTAAGTCTCAATTTAGTTTCGGAGATATCCTCCGGGCTAACTTTGGAGTTAACTTTCGAGAGCTCCGTTCGAAGTTAACCTTCGACCTCCTTTCGAAGCTCCTTTCGAAGCTAAGTCTCCGAGAACCCAGTTCGGAGTTCAGTTCAAAGTATACTTCAAAGCCCACTTCGGAGTGTACTTTGAAGCTTTCCTTATGGCCTCCGCCTGAAGAGCTCCGGCCCCTACTCCGAACCTATAAATATCTGTAGCTCGCTATAGTGTAGAAGTCATACCAGGGGCCCCTCTGCCCCTAGTATGTCGTTTAGCTGGTCAAGAAGTGACGTTTATCTGACACGCCTGTAAAACTGTAAAGCACTTTGTACAGTAGCTAGCTCCGTTTTCCCTTTTTGCCCCTATGAGCCTATGATTTATAGAGGGCATTTAAGTCTTTTCCTTTGGCCTGCTTGCTTATAAAAACAGGGTCAAGCCCTTGTAATAGTTCAGCTGCTTCCAGGACCATGAGAGCCCCGAGATTCTCTAGACTCCACCAAGGCATACTATGCCAAATCCAGCACAAACTGTAAGTAGGGCTATCTCGAAAGATAGATATTTGTATATATGTTCTCTTGTCACAATCATCTTCTCTCGTCTAATTTCTTCACCCAGTCTCCAGTCTCAATCAATAACAACCGTTTATAATTTAATTTTTTAATCTCGTAACAAACTTCAGAAATGATTGTATTTTTCTGATTATATCATGGACGGAGGTAGTACCTAATATAATCTTTTCTTGTTGCTAAAGTTTGTCACAATGGTCTGTCAGCTCGCTATCAACGTCAATTCACGAATACAGCAAACAAAATTAAGACGAGGTCTACTCTTGAGAACAGAGGAAAAAATAAAGGGAAAAATTGCTACAGAATACTATAAAACATTGAATTTGTAGCGGATATATTTGCTGCGTAACACCGTTACTAATATTTTAATATTTTTAAAAACCCAAAATGCTCCTCGGTAGCCCCTTTGCCTTTGCCCCCAAGCCTCTCCATAGGCCCCGCTGCCGCCCCCGAGCCCCCTCCGCAAGCCTCGCCACCCCCGAAGCCCCTCTGCACATTGGGCCGTTGTGTCACCACTCCCGTTCTTCTTCCACGAGCTCTCCGCAAGTCGAGCCACTACCCCCGAGTCTCCTCCGAAAGCCACACCGTCGTCGGAGAGTCTCCGTAGGCCAGGTAGCCGCACCCAAGCTCCCTCCGCCGCCCCTAGCCCACAAAGATCGAGAGGAGAGTGAAGAGAGGACATCTCGCAAAAATATCTCCAAAAAATATTAAAATATTAGTGTCGGTGTCTTGCAGCAAATATATTTAATTGGTGATGTCTTCAAGTAAAACAATGTTTTGCGATGTCAAAGAACAAATACCATGTTTTTATTTTTCCAAAAATAAATGGTTTTTTAAGAAGACATTTTTGTTTATTTTTAGAGAAGGCCACAATATGTTCAACGTACTCGGAGTTTCGATAGGATCTAATACAAACTTACTCACATATATTTCATAAAAAAATAAAAAATGTCTCTAGAGGATACAAAAACATTTTACAGTTTTTGGAACAAAAGAATCCATTTTATACGACTTGATTAGTCGATTAATATGGTATTATAGTTCCCGCGTTTTTTGTAGTCGAACTTTTTCTGAATCCTGAAATGTTTTCAGATGAGCACGAATCGGTTGCACAATTCAGTGTTCTGGCACGGCATATATGCTCGGTTAAAGGTCCACTACAAAATAAGTAAGCAACAAGTCGTAGCAAAATTAATGTAAGCAGATGTGAATAACACACTGTCACAACAAGCATAATAATAATATAACATTAGAATGTGAATGTGGCCTAACATCTTTCTACATGTGTGTTTGTACGACGGCTCGAAGATTTATGTTAGATCTATGGTTTGTTTTAGCGGTTTGTATTATAAAATAAAGTAGAAAAACTTTTTATTTTTGATAAAAAATAAAATCAAATGATCCAAATAAATACCATCAATCAAACTTACTTTACTTTTAGTATAAAATAAAATTAGATGACTGAGGTTGTGTTTGGTTCCTTTAGTTCATAAACTAAAGTTTAATCCATCACATGTTTGGTTTTATGTATTAAAATTCATAAATAGAGTTGAACAAAGATTATTTTACTCTTGCAATAAAAGACATGAATTTTTCCAACACACTTTAATGAGGGGTAGAAGTGTCTGAAGCTCACTTTAATCCAGTTTAGTCCCTCTCATATGGACTAGAGGACTAAAACCTTTAGTCTAAATTTTAGTTCACCTATTTAAGTGTTTAGGAACTAAAAGTGCATAAAAATAGTGGACTAAACTTTAGTCCATATGAACCAAACAAGACCTAAAGTAGACACCGTTATAGATAAAAAAAATAATCTAGATTTATGGGATCAAACTTTTGGAGTAGTCGCACTTTGAAACGATTAGTTAATGAAACGAACTTACCCCAAAGCCTCTATCGGATCAGTACTATGACCGGCGGAATATGGGCAAGTGTGCCTTCAAGACATTGGAACGGTCAAAAGCAGCTAGTTTTTTCGTGGGATGGAGTAGAATTCCGCGTCCTAAGTACACAGTTTTTTATGTCACCATTAACTATCTTAAAAAGATTTAGGGTACAATTGGATCTTAAATATTAGATTCAGAATTGAAGAATTAGAATTCAATTCTACGAGATAGGTTGTTTAGATATTTTGGAATTAAAATTATGAAATTCTATCTAGAATTCAACCTAGCTAGAATTCATAGTTCAGCCTAATTTCTCTTTAGTAAAAAAGAATTGACTAGAATTATTATATTACCCCTCCAGATGAACTTATATGAAGATGATGATGTTTTTTTGTAATAATGAAATTAGTTACATGGTTTGATCATCCAAACAAGTTTTAGAATCAGTTCTTATATTTTAATTCTATTAGATATCAAAACATAAATATTGAATTTCAATTAAATTCCACATAATTCAATGTTTATAGAATCTAAAATAAATTTCAATTTTTCAATACCTAAGATCCAAACGGGATCTTAGGGTAGAGCCACCGCGACGCCACGTGTGTGTACACACACTAGCTACATGTGTTGGAAATTGAAAAATTAATTTATTAAATTTTGGTTTTAATATTTTATACAATCATCGATTTGTATTTTCTAAAAAATGATTCCATTATAAATAAAAAATCAATTTTTAAAATTTTGGATGTATTTTAATTATGTATCAATAATATTTCATATATACTTGATACATTAGCTGAGGCAGAGGATTGAGACAGTAGTTAGTAATCACATTGATCACTCGTTGACTTGATGATGGTCCGATTGCCGTTGAGTTAAAGTTAACTAAGGTTCTGTTTGAATTGGAGTTGCTTATTTTTAGGGACTTTCGTTTAGTCTCTAAAATCTCAAAGATCATTGCTTATGTATCATTGCTTATGGAGACTAAACTTTAGTCCATTAGTCTCTTAAAAATTACTTATATGGACTAAAAATATCATTCACACTCTATCATCATTTATGAACTCTTATATTTAAACAAGAGAACTAAACTTTAGTTTATATAAAAATAAACAAGTTTTAGTCAAAAATAAACAAGATCTGTTTAGAGTGGCAACAAACAAATAAAATACAAATTATTTTCCGCAATTTCAACACAGGCCGCCGTTCCAACCGCAAACGTGTTTAGATAGTTGGGCTGCCTCTGCTATGTTCCTTCAAATTTCAGGCCCAACGTCTGATATGGCCAATTTCACGTGCAAGTCATTTTCTCTATGCACTACTAAGGATCAAGACGACCCGACTTATTTTAATGCTGTAAGAAAATTTACAGTGAATCTAACCGTTTATACCGTTCATACGGAAAATTCATAGTTTCTATGTGATTTTCAGAAATTCAAGAGTTTTTACGAAAAATTCATACCTTCGTGCAAGATACAAAAATTAAAATACTGAAATGCAAAAGTATATTTTTCTTATTTTTTTTCTTTTTCTTTTTTTTTCTTTCTATGCTTTTCTTCATGTATGCTGCACGCATGCGGGATGGTTGGGCGCTTGAGACGACTGCGCTGGGCGGGGCGCACAAGCGTGTGGGGAGGCAGTTGGAGGCGAGCGCGCGGGAAAGGTGCGGACCGAATCCGCGTTTTATATTAATAGAGATATGTCCATTTGAAATTTTATTTTCAAATAAAATCTAACGACTGATGTCGAGATCATCTTATTATTGGACACTCCGGTCAAAAAAATATAAACGGGACACGATTTTATTTCCATAGAAAGTTTTTTTTGGGTTTGGGGGGAGGGTATTTGGTTATTATGGTGTATTATAGCATTTACTACTTTAAAGAATACGTCGTTAAAGAAAGACATTTGTACTTGCAATATGTTAGACCGATTCATATTGATCATGAGCAGATATTAAGTAGTGTATATACGGCAAACATCCGAGTGTTTTTTTAAAAAAAAACATTCGACAAATTCTAAATACTCAGCGAATATTAGATTTGCCGAGTGACGTAGGTATTTGACAAAATGTTTGAAAATATCGATCCATCAAAGTTGTTGACGTCTGATGGGCACTCGGCAAAGTACCATTTATGGCATTAGATCTGCCCCCTGCTATAATGAATAAGTGTTGTTTGGAGCTTTATTGGAATTGAGAAAATTTCATCTTATTATTGTCTTTACTATTATTTACTATTCTCAAGATTATTTTGGTTATTGATAAATAAAAAATATCGTCGATAAACAGCAAAATGGGTATTATTATCGTCGGACCGCTGAAACTTAGAAATATTCTCCGTTGAGCGCTTGAGCTTTAATTAGCAGCAGATTTTTCATCATGGCCAAAAAAGATAGACGAATAAAGCAGTTTCCAAATGGAAACCGACGACTCGATCTTAGCATTATTTACATGTAAAGATACCCATTAAAAAAATCTTCCTATGAGATGAAATATATATAAATTTGGGTCTAAATTATCCTCAAACCCATATCCGCATAAGTAAAATATACCTAGCGAGTAACTTATACCCATAATAACTACTGGGAATCACTGAACGACTATCAGATCACTGGAGCGTGGAGACTGTGGAGCACAGGTGTTTGGTAGCAACCGTATCATGTCTTGAACTATGTAGTGAGGAGTGAGAAATAGAGGTACACACCATCGGTCGGCGCAAGACTTGGGGGTTAGACGCTTAGAGAGAAGTGGTGCCAAGGAAAGAGGAATTTAAGAAAAACTGAAGTCAACTTAAAGTTTTAATAGATTGAACTATAAATAAATGGTTCATTAGGTGACGGGTATTCGTCAGGTGATGAGTATGGACAATATAAAATCATATTCATACCTATGTGTACCTATCGAATTTTATTTTTCTCAATTGATAAACCTACTGATAAACCTAACTATGAACAATTTAATCCGTATATATACTCTAATAAAATAAAAAACTATTGAGTTTTGGGTATTTTCGTTGCAATCTTTATTCGGACGACGATCTTATTCTAGCCATCTTCCTCTTCAACCAGGCCTTACATGTTGTTTTCGGTGTTTGTCTGTTTATTAAATTACGTTTAAACTCAAGAATTTTAATTTTAATATCATATTAAGTTATATACATTAATCAATTAAATCCAAAAATTTAAGCTAATAAAGAAAAATGTACAATTCAGTTTATATTATAAGATGAATTATTGTTTTGCGTTAAGCTCAGCAACAATTTATAACTTGTGTCAGATCTCTTTAGTTTTTTTTGCCGGTTTTACTCCAATTAATCGTGAAGTTGTAAGGTTTTATGGCCGCCCGAGTTTTCTCTTAAACTAGGTCAACACTCTCCCTTGATCTTCCTTTTCCGGATATTTGTATTAGAGTAAAAAGTGATTCTTTATTGATCGATTATCAAGTACAGTATACATGTATATTTATAGTAGATGAATAATCGTGTCTTTTCGTAGAGTCGCGTTCGCCGTCGCGTCGGTTCGAAGAGTCACGTCCTTCCGTCCTTCCGCCGCCGCGTCTGCTGCTGCGTACTGCCTGTGCGCCGCTTGCCTATGCTGCTGCATGCACGCTGAACCGGCGCCTTTTGTTGCTGCATGTAGTTGCTGCATGCATGGCTGCTACTGCATGGGCCCACAGGCGGGCCCACAGTGAAGATTACAATGCGTAACACTCCCCCTTAATCGAACTTTAAACCATATGATTGATGTCGTATGATCTGATTACCTCAAAAATTTTATTAGAAAAATTTTGAGAGTAATTTTATAAAAGAGAATAATATAACCTTTTATGATCTGATGATCATAAACAAATCATATCTTACATAATGACTCCCCCTGAATCTTGCAAATTACGGAGTCTTTGCATACCTATCCCTTTAACATATTTTTGGAATATCGAGGTTGGTAGCGATTTCGTGAATAAATCTGCTAGATTTTCACATGATTTTGTTTGTAAAACTGTTATTTCCCCATTCTTTTGTAATTCATGTGGAAAAAACAATTTAGGGGTAATATGCTTAGTTATATTACTTTTAATGTAACCAGTTTGCATCTAGGCGATACATGCAGCATTATCTTCATAGATAATTGTGGGTGATTCTGATGAACCAACATTGCATGTTCTTTGTATATGATTAATCATTTTTCGAAGCCATACACATTCTCGTGAAGCTTCATATAAAGCTATAATTTCAGAATGATTAGTCGATGTAGCAACAAGAGTTTGCTTCGAGGATTTCCATGAAATGGCAGTACCTCCATATAGGAAAAAAAATCCTGTTTGTGATCTGGCATTATGTGGATCAGACATATACCCAGCATCAGTATATCCTATCATGGATAAGTCTTGATTTTTCTGATAGAATAAACCAAGATCTCTTGTACTATTTAGATATCTTAAGATTTGTTTTGCTCCAACAAAATGTCTTTTAGTTGGTGCCGCACTATGTCTAGCTAGCAAATTTACCGCAAATGCAATGTCCGGTCTTGTACAATTTGCTAGATACATAAGTGCTCCTATTATACTTAAATATGGAACATCAGGTCCTAATAGTTCTTCACCTTCTTCCCTAGGTCGGAATGGGTCTTTATCCATTTCTACAGATCGAACGACCATAGGGGTCTTTGATGGATATGATTTATCCATATTAAATTTTTGCAATATTTTTTCAATATATGCAAATTGGTGAATTAATATTCCTGATGGAAGATGTTCAAGTTGTAAGCCCAAACAGAATTTAGTTTTACCTAAATCCTTCATTTCAAATTCCGTCTTAAGATGATTGCTAGCTTCAATTATATCTTGTGTAGTTCCAATGATGTTGAGATCATCAACATACACTGAAATAATACAAAATCCAGTGATGGACCTTTTAATAAATACACAAGGACAATCATTATTGTTAGAAATTAGAATAACCTTTCTTAAGTAGGAATTCACTTAGTCGGTTGTACCACATTCTATCCGAGTGTTTTAAGCCATAAAGTGACTTTTGCAATTTTACACAAAATTTGTTGCGATTTATATTTGGATTTGGGGTATCAAGTCCTTCAGGGACTTTCATGTAAATATCTGAATCCAATGACCCATATAAGTATGCGGTCACAACATCCATTAATTGCATGGATAAATTCATTTGTACTGCCAATGATATTAAATATCGGAAAGTTATTCCACTCATAACAGGAGAATATGTTTCATCATAATCGATGCCGGGTCTCTGCGTGAACCCTTGTGCTACAAGCCTCGCTTTGTATCTCACCACCTCATTGTTTTCATTTCGTTTACGAACAAAAACCCATTTCGATCCAACGGGGAAAACATTTTGAGGAGTAGGTATTACTGATGTAAATACCTCTCTTTTTCTTAGCGAGCTTAATTCTGCCTCAATAGCTTCTTTCCATTTGATCCAGTCTGAGCGCTTAAGGCACTCTGCCATGGTCTTAGGTTCTGGATCTTCCTCGAGGTCTTTAGCTATACTTGAGGAGAAATATATGTCGACAATTGTAGTCTTTCTATTATAAGATTCTCCTGAATTAATGTAATTTGTGGATATTTCTTCTAACTCTTGAGTATTTCCCATATTAATAGAGTTAGTTATTTCCAATGGTCTAGCATTTGTATTGGTGCACCCATCTATGCTAGATTTAGGATGAGAATCATCCTCCTGGTGTCTTTCAACATGAGGTTGAATTGCATTTACTTTTTAGAAGATATCTTCCTTTGTTTTTTGGATTGCTTTTGAGAAACATTAGTTGCAACCAGATCTCTCCCCCTGATCTTAGGATTTGGGAGTTGAGTTGTTTGATGAGGTATTTCAACTCTTTCTGGTGCATTAACTGCAGGAATATGAGATTTTGTGACACCCTTATAATCAGTAAATGCGTCTGGCAGATTATTTGCAAGTTGTTGCAAATTTATTATTCTCCGAACTTCTTGCTCGGATTCTATAGTACGTGGGTCTAATGATTGAAAACCAGTGGCGTTCCAATCAATTTCCTGGCATTTATTATGGTACAAATCTCCCCCTAATGTCGGGAAATTATCTTCATCGAAGATGCAATCAGCATACCGGGCAGTAAATAAATCCCCTGTTAGGGGTTCGAGGTATTTGATGATTGACGGTGAATGATACCCGATATATACGCCTAATTTTCTATGGGGACCCATAGAGGTACGCTGTGGTGGTGATATCGGTACGTATACAGCGCAACCGAATATTCGCAGATGGGAAATACTTGGTTGATTTCCACATACTAATTGTAACGGGGATGTTACATGATATGCAGTTGGTCTAATTTGTATTAAATCTACGGCGTGTAAGACCGCATGACCCCAACAAGAGGTTGGTAATTTGCAATTATGTAAAAGTGGTCTCGCAATTAATTTTATTCTCTTGATTAGAGATTCAGCAAGCCCATTTTGGGTATGAACATAAGGTACTGAGTGTTCTAGATTGATACCTAGAGCCATACAATAATCATTAAATGCACATGAGCTAAATTCAGCGGCATTGTTCATCCTAATAGTTTTTATCCTATGTTCAGGATGGCTAGCTCTTAATTTGATAATTTGAGCCATTAATTTTGCAAATGCATGGTTCCTTGTAGATAAGAGACATACATGGGACCATCGTGTGGATGCATCTATAAGCACCATAAAGTACCTAAATGGTCCAAATAATGGTTGTATAGGACCACAAATGTCTCCTTGAATGCGTTCAAGGAAACTGATTTGTTCATTTTTAATTTTAAGATATGATGGTCTTAAAATTAATTTTCCCGTGGCACATGCAGTGCATGTAAAATCTGATGATCCAAGAAATCTTGCAAGATTAATATTGTGACCTATGGAGTTGCTAATAATTTTTCTCATCATCCCTATGCCGGGGTGACCAAGGCGATTGTGCCAAGTCTTGAATTTATCAAGATTTTGAAAAATTATTTTAAACGCAACATGTGATACGGGTTTTATGTATGTGTAGTATAAACCAGATGAAAATGAAGGAAATTTCTCAAGTATCTCTTTGTTTAATCCGTTGGATTTGGTGAGAAATAAGTATTCTACATTATTTTCAGTTTGGGTTTCAATATGGTAGCCATTTAGACGGATGTCTTTATAGCTAAGCAATGTACGAGTTGAATCGGGATACAGGAGTACATCCTCAATTATTAACTTTGTACCCATTGGGAGCGTAATCGTGGCTCGACCTGAGCCTACAATTAATGCATCGCGTCCGGCGATAGTCATGATATTTCCATATTTCTTATGAAGATTTTGGAAATATTTAAGCTCACGTAGAATTGTGTTAGTAGAGCCACTATCTACTAAACAAATTTCCTCATCTTCCATCTATTGTAAAATCCCGTAAATAATTATAATAAATACTAAAAAAATGAGATAAAGAGATATGATATCTACATATATATATATATATATATACATATTATGTTTATAATAACATGTCAAATACATATTACAATATATGTTTATATTTATACAACATTTATAGTTCTTAATTTGGCTATTTTACATATGAAATATGTATAATTTATTTGAGATCCCCATATATATCTTCAATGTGATATTCGACTATCATATTGTCGATATTGGATGGGTCTTGCTCCTTCTTTTGAACTTCATTTTGATGGGCGCTTTGAGAAGGTCTCGCAGGTAAGTCGTTGACTTGTTGTTCATTGAAGTGCGTCTCAAACTTATTCCGATGAACTTGCTTATCCTTACCAAACTTTAGATAAAGTTCAACCAAATGCTTTGGGATCCTACATTTGTTAGTACGATGATTCGTACATCCACATCTTTGACAAATTTCAGATTTGTCTTTAGGATTGTCCTTAAATGGACTTTTCCCTTTATTTGTCTTATACCCATGCCTGTTATTTTGAAACTTTGACTTTCCCTTAAAATTTTTATTCCGTTTGTTGCCATGAAATTTAGTACGCTCAGAGTTAAAATGTACTTCAGGAAGAGGAGCTGCGCCTGTTGGGCGATTTTGATGATTTTTCATCAAAAGTTCATCATGCTTCTCCGCCTGAAGTAATGTGTATATTAACTCAGAATACTTTGTATATTTTTGTTGGCGATATTGCTGTTGCAATACCCGGAATGTTGGATGGAAAGTACATAAAGTTTTTTCAATCATTGCTTCTTCTGAAACAGGTTGATCACAAAATTTCAATTTAGAGCAGATTTTATGTACGGCGGAATTATAATCTGCTACTGATTTGAAATCTTGAAAACAAATTAGTGACCATTCACGTTAGGCTTCGGGTAATATGACATTTTTCTGCTGCTCATATCGATCTTTAAGAGATTTCCATAGAGCAAGGGGGTCTTCTTCCATCACATATTCAGATTTTAAATCTGAGTGTAGATGATGGCGTAGAAAATGGAGTGTGGCATATTTGTTGTAGTCTGGGATCTCAGGTGCATTTGGTACTGGATCCATAATGGTATTAATACATCGACGGGCTGTTAAATTTATTTTAACATCTTGTGCCCATGTCAAATAATTACTACCATCTAAAGCAAGTTCAGAGAATTCTTTCTTTGAAATATCAGCCATGTCCTACATATAGGGACAAATTTTAATTTACTAGGAGAGTAAATAAATATAAATGTTGTAAATAAAAAATGCTAATTATGCATAACACATAGTGTAGATGACTCTTTAATGTATAGGTAATAATTTACCATTAATATGTTGTTTAATATTCCTGATGGATTAAACAACATATATAGTTTATTTATAGGAACAAGTTGGTATTTTAATATTGAAGGTAATCACCATATGGTGTAGGCCTATCAATATTTGAGCAAATGATTTTGCTGCTTGTGATACGAATAACGTCTAATTTAGGTAAATGATATTAGTCGTTGTGGTCGTATTTAAATCAATAGTTGTTTAAGTGATAGTCATCAAATTTATGTAGCATTTTTTTGAAGTTGATGCTTAAAAAGACATGTATATAAAGAGAACATGCATATATATATATATGACGATGATATTGTATTTCTGCCTTATTACAAAGGGGTTACAACACATGTAATAACACAAACAATGGCAGAAATGTAAACAACATTTTAAGATCTATTCATAGATAGGTGGTCCTAATAGACCACTTGTGAGGAATGCTATGTAGTCTTCCATGGGAGCGTAGGTGTACACTCCATCCTCCTTCTTCTCTGTCATTGTAGTAGGTGAAAGTCCTGGTATAGGCATATATGACAGAGGAGTTGGCTGTGGGGACTCCGTTGGAGTTGGCAGTGTTGCTTGGAAATCAGATAATAGTATGTTATTCCAATCATATGCATTGCAACCCCGCCTAGCAGCCATAGTGGGGGGTGTTGTTCCACGGAGGTGCATGGCCGATGGCGGCATGCCATGGTACTCATGCAGGGGCGTGGCGCAAAAGCCTCGCGGCATCGGCACGGCGTGGAAACTCGGCGGTGGCGGCGGCGTGCCGTGCGGAAGCAGCGGCGTTGGTGCGGCGCGGGGACCGCGAGGCGGTGGCGTTGGTGCTGCCGCAGCGGGGCCACGCGGAGGTGGCTGCGCGGCGGGGCGGTGAGGCGGTAGTGCGGCGGGGCGGCGAGGAGGCAGCTGCGCGACGGGGTCGCGAGGCTTTAGCGCGGCGGGGCGGCGAGGAGGCGGCTGCGCGACGGGGCCACGAGGCGTTAGCGCGGCAGGGCGGTGAGGAGGCGTCAAGGAGGCGGCTGCGCGACGGGGCCGCGCGACGGCAGCCGCGGACCGCCAATGTGGCGCGGCGGCGCGGCGCGGGCGCAGAGGGCCGGCGGCGTGGCGCGGGCGCTCCTTGCAGCAGCGGCGCGGGAGCACCAGGTCGGCGCGACGCGGGGGCCTCGCGGCGTCAGCCGCGGACCGCCGATGTGGCGTGGCGGCGCGGCGCGGGGTCCTCTCGGTGGCAGCCGCGGACCGCCGAAACGGCGCTGAGGCACGGTGCGGGGGCCGCGCGGGGGCGTGGCGTAGCGGCCGTGGGGCGGCGACGGCGGAGCGCTGGACCAGGCCGGCGTGGTGCGGGGGCCGCGCGGGGGCGCGGCGTAGAAGCCGTGTTATGGCGGCGGCGGAGCGCCGGACCAGGCCGGCGTGGTGCGGGGGCCGCGCGGGGGCGCGGCGTAGCGGCCGTGCGGCGGCGGCGGTGGAGCGCCGGCCCAGGCCGGCGTGGCCGGTGCGACGGCGCTGGTGCGGTGGCGCCAGGCCGGCGTGGCCGGAGTCCAACCGGAGGAAGCCATTCCTACGAAAAAAGAAAAACTAGCGTTCGTACCTTTTTGGCCTAAAACTGCTGGTTAAGCGTGTTGCTGATAACGTATTAGAGTAAAAAGTGATTCTTTATTGATCGATTATCAAGTACAGTATACATGTATATTTATAGTAGATGAATAATCACATCTTTTCGTAGAGTCGCGTTCGCCGTCGCGTCTGTTTGAAGAGTCACGTCCTTCCGTCCTTCTGCCGTCGCGTCTGCTGCTGCGTACTGCCTGCGCGCCGCTTGCCTATGCTGCTGCATGCGCGCTGAACCGACGCCTTTTGCTGCTGCATGCAGGGCTGCTACTGCATGGGCCCACAGGCAGGCCCACAGTGAATATTACAATGCGTAACAATTTGTTTAAAAAATATATAGGGCACTCTTGTTCCTCGTTGACTTAGGACCGAATTCCGGATCCTGAAATACACACTGAAGCTGGATTGAAGCACTTGAAGCTGGCTAGATCCTGTTCCATCACTCTAATTCATTTTTCTGGAACGCTCTTAGTAGGATCCACTCCCCTGAAAAAATATTTGACTTGACTCTAGCTTCACAGGATAAAGAAGCTTGAGCTAGAGCACTGTCAAACGCACCCGAAGCGTGCTATATGTTCATCTGCTCTACATTTCATGTGCTTTGGTCCCCATCTTTCACGAGAAATTTAAGCGTGATTTTTTGCCACCCTCAACATTGATATTGATTTTTATCATTTTATGATTTTAATTAGCTTTTATTTCCATTTCCTCTCTTAATACACAGGGAAATTACTATCTTACCCTTTCTCGTTTTTTACTTCATATGTGTTGCGGTTAATTTCATCCCAGACGCATTGCGTCTACTCACCGCCGTCACACCCACTAGCCAATCAACGCCCGTTGGATGCACCCCTTCATTTTCTATATAAACATGTATTCAATCATCAATAAAGTAGTTGTTCATTTTCATCAATCACTGTATTCAATCTGTGTTCTTGCATTCTTCAACTTCAAACTCAAACACGTC
Organism: Zizania palustris; assembly: GCA_019279435.1. NCBI lineage: Eukaryota > Viridiplantae > Streptophyta > Magnoliopsida > Poales > Poaceae > Zizania > Zizania palustris. The sequence continues at coordinate 12,457,894 of JAAALK010000080.1, forward strand.
AGCACGATAGCATTCTACCTGCCGATAGCAAATACTCAGCGCAGAGGAGAAAGAAATACCAGGGGTGGAGGAATCTTTGCACTCGTTACGATTTGTTTTGCCTCCTCGTTCCTCTCCTTCCTTGCTCTCCCGTCAACGGTCAATACTCAGCACAAAAACTGAATTATTTTGTAAGAACCACTGAAATCATTATCACGAAGTAATGGAATGTAACAGCCAAACACATTCGTTCAGGGAAGCACAGAAATTCCCTAGCTATTAATAGAGGAAAAAGAATTAGAAACTAATTAAAATGATATAATGATAACAAATAATAGCCTATTATTGAAGACAACAAATAAGCAATTTTCTCGTTCTTTCGCAAGATCGATCTATTGGCATCTCCCTTCTGTTTCCATGTGATTCATCGTTTCATCCGCAGTATCAGACAATGGCATGATCATGCGTGTACATACGTACCTGTACCAGGTGTGTAGCGATCGAGCTAATGAAAGCACTGGGTAGTTGTGTTTCCATTGACTCGAGGCTACGATCTAGTAGCTCGATCGATCTCTCTCTGCTACCCTTAGTTTTCAGCGTGTTCATTAAGTGCTGGGTGTTGACTGCTGAAAGAGATCGATTTGGTTCGATCTGATCTTCTGCTACAGCAACCGACAACTAAAAGGACCGGTAGTAGTATTGAAGAGTACGTCCATTCTTTCTTCTACCCTGTACGTACCGTGTTTTAATTGCGCTTCAATCTCTTGGAGTTGTCGTTACGTACGAAACAATAGTTTACCGTGGAGGTACCTCAATAAGGTTATCTTAAAAGATGACACAAATAGAGTTTTTAGATTGGTTTGGGTCTTCCATAGAATAATAACCCTACTCATATATATAATGTTATGAAAATCAGGTCCATATGACCTAATGCAGCGGAATCAACAAGATCAAAGAGACGTCATAAAAAGATCGCAACGAAGAAACAAACCGATACACGATATTTGTTAATATAATGAAGTATTACGACTCTGGGACGTACTATTGGCGCTCCTCCCCATAAACGATGTCTACATCGGCATCCGAGTACACCACAACAACGCCGCTCGCCCAAACCAACCATCTACATTGTCTCCTTTTGGTTACACAGGGGTTGACCATATATTTATATAACCCCATATATAGGTACATTATTAGACTAGGACTCTACCTATATCTCTATTACAACTCAAAGTTCAATCATAACTAGATCAAACATCGATATTCGACACATATCTCTAATATACTTGTCGGGGATATAACCCTGGGTACCATGTCGAGTGGTTTCGTGCCGACTGTCAGGCATCCGGCCAACTCGTGAAGATTGACTTTGGGGGACCACAAGTCCTCTGAAGTCCACAAATGGGAAGAAGTCTGTCCGAGTGCTAGAACTCCAACGGACGACCTTCAAATCATCAAGGCAACGGTTACTTCCATAAGGGCCGTCATTAAATATGATAGTTATTTCTGCCAATAACCCTCTATTATCTGGTTGTTTCTTCAGTCATTAGCATGCCAATTACCCCTCTATAACCCCCTCTCCTTCTCGTATAAAAGGATCAAGGGGAGGATTTAGAAGGGGAGTTGGCTCGAACATTCTTGGACGAGAGAAAAGACATACACATTCATACACACATATGTGTAGGGTTGTTATCCTTAAGGAGGCCTGAACTTATCTAAAAACTCTCCTGCGTCTCCTCTCTCACCTTTTTTGCCTCACCTGTTGAGGTAACCATCGGTTCATAATCATGACTCCCCTTTTCTACCAACACAAATCAAACTACAAGTACCCCCATAGGCTATTGTTGTTCCCACGCAATGACAATAATCCACCTTGACGAATATGTTCGCCACCTTGAAGTCGTCCATGTGCGAACCTCTGTGTATCGACTTTAGTTGTTTCTCCTTTCGCCGCTTATGCAGAACGGTTTCGTGAGGCTGATCCCACAGCCGTATCAACATCCGAATCATACACCGTCAAAGTTGCATTGCCATCATCCATGACTCCACCTTCAACAACGCCACCCTTTAGCTTGTAATGGTGCGCGCCTAACTTCTCACCAATCATAATTGTCTTTCCTCCATGCATGACTCTTAAGGTATTATCATCAGGTGTCGCCTGATATAACTAGCCTTCTTCATACAATAGCCCGAGGGAAATTAGATTTCTTGTTAGCCCCGGTACATGTTTCACACCCTTTAGTAGTATCTCCTGTCCATCACACATATTGATCTTGATGTCGCCCACTCCAATGACTTGGTAACCCAAATCATCACCCAAGTAAGCAAAGCCACCATTGTCATCCCTAGTGTAAGACAAGAACAACTCTCTCTTTGGTGTTGCGTGAAACGAGCAAGCTGAATCCAACAACCACACTTTACAAGACTTTTCATTTGATACTATGAAAACATCACAATCGCTCTCCGAGTCATCTTTCTTGTTGATAGTTACCAAATTTGCGGATGCTTCATCCTTTTTCAGTGTCGGACAATTTCTCTTTATATGTCCCCACTCCCCGCACTTATAGCACAACGACCACTTCTTCTTCTTGCCCTTTTTCTCATCTAAGCCATGATCATTCCTGACACGCAAAGCATCACCAGAAGATCCTTCTGTCGCATTGTTCTTCTTCCTTTGGTTATGAGCAAGCAACGCCGCAACAACATCTTCCGACTTGATGGTTTCTTTGCCATATGTCAATGTAGTAACCAAGTACTCATAAGCATCCGACAACGAACACAGAAGAATAATTGTCTTGTCATCATCCTCAATTTTCACTTCCACCTTAACAAGGTCAACGATTAATTGATTGAAGACATTAATATGCTCTGTGAGATTAGACCCCTCCTGCATCTTCAAGTCGAACAACTTCTGCTTCAAATACAGCTTCTGGGTTAATGTCTTGGACATAAATTGACTGGCCAATTTATCCCAAATTTTCTTTGGTGACATTTCTTCCATGACGAGATACATGATATGACCAGAGACACACAATCTAATAGTCACAGATGCATGTGCCTTCATCTCATCGCACTTATCATCATCCACCTTCTCTGGCTTCTTATCAGTAAGGGTCTTCAAAATTCCCTATTGAGTCAACAGATCTTTCATCCTCGTCTACCACAATCTGAAGTTGTCGGTCCCGTCAAACCTCATCACCTCAAATTTAGATGCCATCAACATCATCCATTGATCCACGATTAGATCGCATGTTGCCGCGATCAAATCATCCACACCAGCTCCACGTGTCTCTTTATCGATCCACCGATGACTACCACCGAGCCCTCGTGTGCACTGCCTTGGCACAACATAACCCTCCTCAAAAAGGGCTTCGCCTTTGTAGTATTCAAGCCTCCGATGACTTTTTCACGCCGATTACACAAGACGTGCTTTGTCGACCGCTCAAAAAACCAACCTTTGATCGAAGGCTTTTATTTTAGATCAAGCTTCTCTCTTTCAGATCTACATATTTTGGCCTCCCTTTGATACATATTTATACCCCTTAAAAGAACCCAAAATCTAGAAAAATAGAGCCACTTCTAATCGGACTCCAAATCCAAAATATACTCAAAATCCTACGCACGGGCCTCTCTGACCTATTCAACACCGCCTCCTGGGCTGTGCCAGCCTCTTGGGATGGCTGTTGCGAGTCTGACCAACAATAGCCTAGGCTGCGCCAGGCCAAGCCGCCGTGCTTGGGCCAGCGCCTCCTCCCGCGACAGGCTGGCGCCTAGGCCGCGACATGCTCCCTTCTTGGGTCGCCTCCTCACGCTTGGCCGCCTGCCTGGGCCAGCCCTAGGCTGCACCATCCAGCTCCCGCCTAGACCGGCTCCTTGCGCTAGGCCAGACCGCACCTGGTTGGGAGGTCGGTCCACGTGGCCACACTGCTGGTGCCGGTCCTAGCGCACGCCCTCCTCAGCAATGCCACCGCTACCAAAGCTAGTCATCTTGGTCCGTTGGTGCCGCACACGATGCTCCGCAAGCGCCTCGCTGCCTCGCTAGGAACCACCACCGTGCTCAACATCCGCCAAAATACAATCTCGTTTCTAGATCTGTTCTCCTTTGCAGATAAAATTTCTACAGATCTCCATGGCTTTCACCATTGTCATTGTTTACTCAACCTTGAGCCTAACAACCACCGTTGCTCACATCTTATGAGCCGAAGTCCCACCATCACCGCAATACTTCCCACTGCACCGTTGATCTTCTAGACGTCACGTCTGACCGACCCACCATCGAACAGCAGCCTAGCCACCAATCAACTTAATCTCTCCACGTCTGGTCTGATCCTAGTTGATCATAACTCATTGGACGGTTCGAGCTACCCACTCAAAGTGCTCCAACCCTATAGATCGAGTTGTCGATCGCCGACATGCTCCATCATCCCGCGTCTCGTGTAATCCTGCGCAAGACGGAGCATCATCGCGTCTCAAATCTGATCTTCCCAATCCATGGCTCTGATATCACTTGTTATAAAAATCAGGCCCGTATGGCCTAACGCAGCGGAATTAACAAGATCGAAGAGACTCTATGAGAAAATCACAACGAAGAGACAACACTGATGCACGATATTCAGTAACAAAGTCTTACGACTCTGGGCGCTCCTCCCCATGAACGGTGTCTATGCTGGCATCCGGGCACACCACGACAACGCCGCCCGCCCAAACCAACCACCTACATTGTCTCCTTTTGGTTACAAGGGTTGATCACATATAAATATGGTCCCATAGGTACCGTATTAAATTATAACTCTACCTATATCCTTATTATAACTCAAAGCTGAATCAAAAATATTTTGATCGAACACTTATATTCGACACATATCTCTAACATATAGTATGAGTTTAAAGACGAAAATTGGTCTAAGCATGTGGATGAAATGTCTATTAAGTCTAAAAAACTTGCTCCTAATAAACTGTACGAAGAGATCTCAGGGTTGTCATTAATGTGCCCAAGACCTGATTATTTACGATGGAAAAGTGTCAGATTATGATCACTTGTAGACAGTGGCAGAAATACAGGGGGCTGGGGGCGTGCCCCCCTACTGCCATCCAACTCCTCCTATTCCTCTTTTTTTATATTGATAATAATAAAAATTAATTATTAATATAAATTTTTATGTTGAATGCGGTAGAATCTCACGTATGTTGTCTTATTTTTTTCAATTTCCTTGTCTTTTTATATACCTACATGATTTTCTCTATTTTTCATGTATACTTTTTAACTTTCTCCTAAACTGCATTGCGTGTATATATACATAATTTCCTTCTATAATAGCATATACACGTAGACATAATCATCAAGTGATCTGTAATAACCAGTCATTCATGTATTTATAATTTTATTTTAATTTTTATCTCAATTAAAATCTTAGCATGCCACCCCGCGTGTTCTGACTAGGCCCCCACATGGCCACGCCACCTGCGGTAGACATCGGCCATGTCCTACCATCCTGCGCTGCTGCGGTCGGTGCCGTCCTGCACCGTGCATCCCTACTTATTGCATGTTTTATTGCTTATTACTTCTTAGAATCTTATTTCTTAGAATCTTATGTTAACAATATAAATAAAAGAACACCATTCGTTTACCATTCAAGTTCAAACAATATAAACACGAATGGAGCTAGTTCTCACAATAATACAAGAATTAATTATGAAAACTTCATGAATCAAAGAACAAATATTGAACAAAAATTAATTAATTATACTAAAGAAAGTGCATTGAACCTTTGATCCTTTGAACTTAGCCTCCCTATATTTTCGGTCTAGCTCCATCAATGCTTGTAGATGAGGAGTTTGTCTCCTCCTCAGCTTGATTGATTCCACCGGAGCAGCGAGTGCGAGGGCGTGAGGCTGTCCGAGACGAGCTGGTGAGTAGGGAGTAGTGAGGCGAGGACGCCGTCGCCGGGGAGCTAGATCTCGCCAATGCCGCGAAGACGAGACACCGTGCGCGTGGTGTACCTGGTGGTGGTGGTCTCTACTGAGGCGGTTTTAACGCCGGCGGATGCGGCGACGGCGTCGGAGGCCGAGGCGCTGCTGGCGTGGAAGGTCAGCCTGCAGGACGGCGTGGCCGCGCTGTCAGGGTGGACACGGGCGGCACCTGTCTGCGGGTGGCCTGGAGTGGGCTGCGACGCAGCCGACTGCATCGTGATGCTACGGCTCTGGGCCTAGGACTCGGTGGCGGCCTCGACAAACTCGACTTCGCGGCGTTTCCGGCGCTCACCGAGCTCAACCTCAATGGGAACTATAACCTCAACGACACCATCCCGCCCAGTATCTCGCGGCTGAGCTCCCTCGAGTTGCTCGATCTCGGCAACAACGGGTTCAATGGCTCCATCCCGCCAGAGTTCGGTGACTTCTCCGGCCTCGTTGTGCTCCACACCTCCACCTCTACAACAACCGCCTTACCGGCAAGATCCCGCTGGAGATTGGCAACATGACGGCGTTGAAAATCTTGGACGTCAACACCAACCATCTGGAAGGCGAGCTGCCTCCTACCATCTCGGCCCTCAGGTGTTGGAAATAATCTTGTCATTAGTGTGTTTTATTGGCATATGTTAAATTAGTATGGTTGGATCGTGTGTGATGCATGTTTAGAAGGCTAGAATTTGTGTGTACGACTGACTGTATGCAAATACCGAGTCTTCCGCTGAGTACGTGGTGAGTGGAGATAACGTGGAGACGTGGAGTGAAATGTGCACAGGCAGCATGTGCCATGGCAGGACGTGTGGTCCATGCATGCAGGTGGTGTGTGCGTGCCTGCGTGGTAGTGCAGCTAATGAGCATTGCTTGATTAGTGTGTGGCTATTTAAGCATGTAAACATTTTTGTTTAGCGAGAAGAGAGATGTAGATTTTTAGAGTGCCTCCGACTTTGTGTGCTTGCGAGAGTGTTAGCGAGAGAATCTAGAAGTGAAAAGCAAGTGTTCAAAGTAGTGTTCTGATTTGATCGCTTTCTTGTGTGCATGTGTGTTCATCGAGAGGAGAGAGTGAGGATCTATTCGAGTGGATTAGCTCCAACATCAGGAACCTCCAATACCTCGACGTGTTCGACAACAACATGAGCGGCCCCATCCCGCCAGACCTCGGCAATTATTTGGCCTTGCAGGTCGTGAGGTTCACCAACAACAGCTTCTCCGGTCAACTACCGCGGAACCTCTGCGACGTCTTCACGCTGAAGGCTTTGATGGTGAACAACAACATGCTCACCGGTGAGCTGGCCAACTGCTGGTGGAACCTGCAGAGCCTAGAGTTCATGGACCTATCCCACAACTACTTCTCAGGTGAGATCCCTGCAAAGACAAGCTACAATTGTTCTCTTGAATCGGTTCATCTTGCCGACAACGGCTTCACCGACAACTTTCCATCAGCGTTAGAAGGATGTAGCACGCTGGTCACCATAAATATAGGGAACAACAAGTTCTTTGGTGGTACCCCTCCTTGGATTGGGACAAGCATCCCATCGCTGAAGATTCTTAGCCTTAGATCGAACAATTTCACTGGGGAAATCCCTTCAGACTCACTTCGGACTCACTACTACAAATCGCTACTGTAGTGGCGTTGGAGTTTTCCACTGTAGTGGCGGGCCATTAAATGCCCACCACTACTATTGGTAAAGTAGTGGCGGTCGGTGCTGACGTCAGCCCAGACCGCCACTATTTTATCAATAGTAGTGGCAAGCGCTGGTGCTGCCCGCCGCTGCTACGCTGTCCGCCACTAAAGTATTGATGACATCACTTGAGATCGTCACTACTATTCTGGCTATAAATGCGCACCTTCTTCCTTCCCGAGCTCTACCGGAGTTCACATTTAATTTTGTCCGTACAATGGCGACAAAAATATAGATAAAGAGGGGGGAGGCTTTGTTTTCGTTTCTTTTGAAGGATTTCATTCTAGGAGGTAAATCATGCCGAATCTCACATTTATTTTGTATTTAATCATGTATATAATGAGTTATTAGCGTTTTACTAATTTAGGGTTTGTGAATAGAAATTTTCAAATAATCTTCCATTTATAGTGTTTCTTTCTCCCAAATGAACAAATATGACCGTCCTCACAATTATTCATCACTTGTATAAATTTTTAGGTCGTTTGAATCTCCTTTTTAATTTGATTTATGATTATAGATCTAGATTTATGTTGTTTGGAGAGAGAAACCAATGTAGTTAATTTATTTAATATTTTTTTCCTACTTAATACATATTTTGAATTAAAGCATTTTTAATTAATGTTGTTATGAGCGATAATAAATCAATATATTTTCAATTTGTAAATTACTAAAATTAACAATAATGAATTTATTAATATTTTTTCAAATAATATATGTTTTAGATGGAGCACAGGTCCTGGATGTACTCGTCCAACGACGGAGATGTGGTGGCATATTTTAACAGAGTAACTGAATTTACTGAAGCTGCCGCATAATATGCTTCCCGTACAAAAGCAGGCGGGCTCACTTTCTGTTGATAAATGGACCTACGGAGACGAGGATTATATCGAATACGGACCAAGCAAACCATTATTACCCCAACGAGTACTTAAGAGTATGTGTTGGCGGATGAGAATATTTCATGACTGGTACCTCGAAGCGTCTTCATTAGGAGTTACACAAATAGAACTGAAGGTTTCAAAAGAAATATTCAACTGCCCAGAGTTTAAAATTGCACTATTTTTCGACGACTTCCATCGGATGTTTCGTCTGCAGCGAACCGACATCACAAGCATGATGCTCTGGTGCATGTAAGTACTTTATACTTTGTCAATACAAAGCAAAAATCAATCATGTCTTATATTGACTATTGTTTCATAACATATGCAGTTTGAATTCATGTTGTGACGCGTCTAATAAATATGTGTACTTGAACCCATCATTCATAAGCCAAAGTGCACTGAACCCGGCACTAAACCAGAACGATGGCAAGTACTGGACCGCGGGTCAGAAAAAATTTCAAAGGAAGATGTTCAATAAAGACCAAGACGCACATAAAAAGAATAAAAGGAATTGTGCCACGTTGTATATTGCGCGGTGCATGTATCAATGGAAGGACAGAGAAATGATAAGTGGGGCATATAACTTTAAGTAAGTATACCCACTATATCCACTTAATCACATTTTATCGATTATAAAACTAACATAATCATATATTACTTCTTTCGATAGTGATCATTGGATTGCACTTCTGATATACCCGAAGTACTCAAGGGTTTATGTGCCCGACTCTCTCGACAAACCCAAAAAGAATATCAAGATATATTAAATGTTATTCAGAGTGCATACAAATACTACGTGGAAAATTTAGGTGGCCCACATAATCCACAGAGGCCGAAAGATATACTTATTAGAACCAACTATCCAGTAATATTATATTTTTAAATTTCTTAATTCAATTGATAAAGCCAAACTATATATCGTTCTAACTTTGTCTATTTTGAAGTGTCACAAACAATCTCCTGGTTCGGTGCATTGCGACTATTATACTTGTGATTTCATGAGCAATAACTTAGGAAAGTTTGCGCGGACAGTATCTGAGAATACTAAATAAGTAAGTTGATTTCTTGTGTGTTAATCTAATATAACTTACAGCGTATGTACTTATATGTTACGTATACAGGCGTCAGGTCCATCAACCGTTGCCCAGAAGAGCCAACTCTCAGAATCAGAAATGTACGAAATCGTATCAAGGATGTGTCGCTTCACGATGCATGAGGTTCTTCATGAGCTTGGAGTATTCTTCGATCCTGAGGGTGAAGTGGCCAAGCATCCAACTCTGTATGATTGGGTCGGAAAAATGAAAAGGCAAACACAACAAATCGATAAGAATTTTGAAGCTGAGAAGCAAACAAAAAGATGCGCAAGATATGAGTTGGCCTTCCAAGAAAACATAAACCGCATGAGCATGTATTTGTGAAACAATGGTTAATTTTGAAATTTTGATAGATGTAAACTTTTTAAACTTGATGTGTGATGAAATGTAAACTTTGTAAATTTGTAAATTGATGAGATGGATTATTGTTGTGTTGATGTGTTGCTGTTGTGGATGTGTATGTGGATATGTGGATGTTTTGTTGTTGTGTATGTAGATGGTTGTGTGAAGCATATAATGTAAACTTTGTAAATTTATAAATTGATGAGATGGGTTGTTGTTGTGTTGATGTGTTGTTGTTGTGGATGTGTATGTGGATATGTGGATGTTTTGCTGTTGCGAATGTGAATGGCTGTGTGAAGCATATAATAATTTCTGTGTTTTGGTTTGTGGGACTGTGTGAATTAAGGTTTACAACATTCTGTGTAATGGGGTATACACAGCAGTGGCGGGCAGATGATGTCAGCGCGCCCGTTACTACTGTTGACATAGTGGTGGCGGGCTCGCTGACATCATCTGCCCGCCACTGCTATTTCTAACAGCAGTGGTGGGCAGATGAGGTCAGCGCGCCCGTTACTGCTGTTGACATAGCGGTGGTGGGTTCGCTGACATCATCTGCTCGCCACTGCTATTGCTAACAGTAATGGCGGGCAGATGATGTCAGCGAGCCCACCATTGCTGTTGACACAGCGGTGGCGGGCACTCTGCCCGCTACTGCTAACCAGGGTTAGCAGTGGCGTTAGAGCAGTGGCGGACTGGATGCCCGCCACTACAGGTCGTTTTTGCCCGCCACTACAGTATCGCTTTGTAGTAGTGACTTGTCGAAGCTTTCTTAGCTCCAGCTGCTAGACATGGCCAACAATGGTTTGACAGGATCAATTCCCAGAGCTTGGGCAAACTTAAGTTCCATGAAGAACCCTAAAATAAAAATTTATTATAGTTATAAAAAAAATACGTCAGATTTTTACTTACGAGGATAGAATCGATATAATCTGGAAGGGGCGGGAAATGATCTTCCAAACAACAATTGAGCTTATGACAGGTATTGATTTGTCAGGAAACTCATTGTCTCGATGCATCCCAGAAGAGTTAACGAACCTCCATGGCCTTCGATATCTGAACTTGTCGAGAAACCATCTGTCATGCGGCATACCTGAAAACATTGGCAGTTTGAAATTTCTAGAGTCCCTTGACTTGTCATTGAATGAACTTTCAGGAGCCATTCCTCCAAGCATGTCCACTATATCCACCCTCAGCAATCTGAATCTCTCGAACAATCATCATCTATCGGGCAAGATACCTAGTGGTAATCAACTTCAAACCCTAACTGACCCATCGATTTACAGCAACAATTCTGGGCTCTGTGGCCGTCCGTTGGACATTCCATGCACAAATGCTTCGCTCGCATCAGATGAGAAATATCGTACAACATGCGAGGACCAGTGGCGGCTATACTACTGTGTGATCGCTGGAGTCATCTTCGGGTTTTGGCTGTGGTTTGGATTGCTCTTTTGCATCGGGAGATGGAGGCATGCCCTTTTCCGGTTTGTTGATGGCATGCAATCTACGGTTATGCAGAAGGTGTCCTATTATTCTATCGAGAGGAAATACGATCAGCATTTGTAGCTGTGTTTTATGAATATATATGAAGTCTGTTTAGTTTTTTCATTGTGATTTAGTTGTCACCGAAGGAAAAGATGGCAAGCTTTCATTGTATTATAAGACTAAGAAACATGTAAAGTTGATGAATTGCATAATTTTGTGATTGACAGCCTTCAGAATAATTTCACTATATACATATCACCACCAGTTAAAGCTATAATTTTTTTTTCTAAACTTGCCTTTGTCACTAATCTGGTACACTTGAGACTCTGATAATGAATTCTTACAAATCACTAGCTGTGAAATTCCCCTTTTGCCTGGTCACTTCTGATAGTCCGTTAGCTTGCATACTGTGATAAGTCTGAATGGTTCAGAAAGGTAGGCCTGAGCATCATGTTAATGTATGATTAAGAGTTTGTTTAGAATTAGATTATTTTCTAGAATCTGCTATGTATTCTGGCCTAACCTAAACTTTTTCTGTAAGTATGTTTGTCGAACCACTATGAGATTTGTGCTAGATTCAAAGTTTGTATTATAGAACAAAGTAAGTGAAAATTTTATTTTTAATACAAAATAAAAACCAGCTGACTTAACTAAATACTCTGGATCCACCCGTAAGTAACGTAACTTTGTATATAAGATTTTTTGAGTCATATTTTAACTAATTAATTATAAGAAATGTTGATATAGAGATGTGTCATGCTACATCTAGAGTTTGTCTTAAAATAAAGTGATCTAAACTTTTATTTCTAGTACAAGATAAAAACCGTATAGCTCAACTTAATACTCTCAATCCACTTACCGCTCTAGATCTAAACTTTTTAAAAACTAAATTTGAATAGTTACCTGAAAAAAATCTTAAAATCTTAGATATAGAGACGTGTCACATCTAGATTTTGTATCATAAATTAAAATTATTTAAACTTTTATTTTAAGTGTCAAATAAAACTTATGACTCAACTTAATATCCTTAATTCACCTACTAATTGTTGGAACGACGGATCGAACCAGCAGGTTTTAGTGGAAAACAAGAGTAGTGTATTCAATGCCTTGGTCAGCTTGCCCGTTACAACTGTAGTGAGGGGTATTTATAGGGCGCCCCGCCCAGAGGACTAAGCGCCTCCGGGCTGCCAACGGCCACCCGACCAACCCTGACCTGTAGTACAGACAAAGAGATACATAGTACAGACAAGAAGATTCGACTCTGACAGCGTATCGGCCGTGTCGGATGCTTCCTGCGCCGCCCGACACGGCTCAGAAGATCGCGATCCTGTCCTTTCGCACGACCGCCTGGTCCTTTTTCCGCCACGACTCTCTTCGGGCCCGTCTCGCCGGGTCAGCCGAGAGCCCCGGGCCTTCAGCCTCCGGAGGACGAGCTCCCGTGTCCTACGCCGAAGGGCGATCTCCGGCTTTGCTCCTCCGGAAGATGACCTCCGGCCACGCTCCTCCGGACGGTGACCTCCGGCCACGCTCCTCCAAAAGGTGGCCTCCGGCCACGCTCCTCCGAAAGGTGGCCTCCGGCCACGCTCCTCCGGACGGTGACCTCCGTCATCAAGCCTGGGCCCTCCGGCTGGGGGCCCACCCCGCCGACTCCAGGGATTATCTCCCCCAACAGTAGCCCCTCGCTTCTTCCCGCTCGTAGTCCTGCAATAGGAGGGGGTGGAAGCGCACAAGATAATCCCGCCAATTCACACGAGTGCGTACCTCACTTTAGGGCGCCGCATCCACCGGGGCGCTGGAGTGCACTGAGACGGGGAGTCGAGAGACCAGGGAATTAAGCCCTGCCTCGGGCTTCCGGCCGCTTCCAAGACACCGAGGGGGGTTGACCGAGCTGACCGGAGGCTGGCGCATCTTGACTCCGGGGGCTCCAACCCCGAGGAGCCGGGCGAGCGCCGCCAAGAGCAATTAATACGCGCGCCGGCGGCACCGAGGAGACGGATCGCCGGGAGATCGCCCCCGCGCCCCGATGCGCCAACCGGTTTTAAATGCGGCGCCGCGTAAACCGCCACGTTCACACGCTAACCGAAACGGGAGTCGAACCGCCGGCCTTTCCGAAAGATATATATACTCGCCCTTCACGGCCTCTTCTTCCTTCACCCTCACGCGTCAACTGCGACTGCTTAGTCCATTGCCCACTCGCCCTCTGAGCCCTGCACTCCTTCCATCTGCTCTCCAAGAATGTCGAGGAAGCCAGTTCCCGCAATGGCGATGGACCCGCGTTTCTTGCAACGCCAGATGGCGGCGGCGGCGGCGGCGGCGACCGACACGCCAGAGGTGCGCGGCGCGCGCGAGCTCCGCCCCGCTTCCGAGCGATTCCGAGAGCAGACGCTGGAGCTCGGGGCGTCTGCGTGCACTGAAGCCTCGATGGAGCAAGCGACCAGGAACCGCCTCGGCCCAGAGACGCCGGCGAGGAGGCCGGGGCGGGAGACGGCCCCGCGGCCGCGGGAAGGCGAGGTCGTCGTCTTCGAAGCCTTCTTCGACGCGGGCCTGGGGTTCCCTGCCTCAGAGCTTCTTGCCGGGGTCCTGGAGGCGTTCCATCTGGAGCTCCCGCAGCTGTCCCCCAACGCCGTGGCCCGCCTCGCCATCTTCGAGTGGGCCATGCGCGCCGAAGGCTGCGAAGGGAGGGCGGAGGTCTTCGCTGAGATGCACGAAGCCCTCTGCCAACCGAAGAAAAAGGACGGCCGGGTGCTGGCCTTCGGGAGCATCAACTTCCAGCTCCGGAGGAGGTACGCGGACTCCTTCCCGGCGAAGGCCACCAACGAAAGGTGGTACTCGAAGTGGGTGAGTCGGTGGTTCTACGTTCGCGTAGGGCTCACCTCCGGCCTGGCCGGAATACCGCGCCACATCTGGTTCCGGAGAGAGGCGCGGGTCGAAGTCAACTCCGGGGCCATCTCGGCGAGGGTACAGCTTCTCCAAATCGTCGACCGCCGGATGAGCATGCGGGACTTGGCGGAGGAGTTCGTGGCCCTCGAGATCCCCCCGCTGAAGGAGGAGTGGCCCGCCTTGCTCCGGAGTAGTCGAGACGCGTCGGTGCCGACGGAGCTCTCTCGCCAGCTTGGTAAGTCTCAGCTTTCTTTCGCCTTCAGTCTTGCTTTTGCGTGCCCGAGGGATACCCCGGCCCTGACGAAAAGATGCAGGATCGCTCGTCGCTCGGACACCCGAAGAGATCGCTCGCTTGGCGGAGAGGATCCTGGGGGTTCCCACCGCGGCCGAGCGGGCCCGCCGGTTGGAGCTGGTGGGCTCCTGGGAACGCTCCAACAGGGTGTGGGGGGCGCTCGAGCTCACGCCCCCGCCTCTCCCGGAGGGCGAGATCCTCCGGGACGTCTCGAAGAGGAAGGCGGGCGATGCGGACGGCTGCCCTTCTCCGAGCCGCTCGAAGAAGAAGAGGATCGTGAGGGGGCCGAAGCGCACGTCGCCGGGACCTTCCTCGGCTTCTCGTTCGGAGGGAGGGGGCTCCAGCGAAGGAGTCCAATCGGAGTCAGGAGATCCTCCGGAGGTTCCGGCTCCGGCTCCACCGATCCAGCCGAGCACCGGGGGGCGCGAGGATGTTCCCCTTCGCCCGGACCCAACGGAGCCCGCGCTGGGCGCCAATCAAGAGTCACGCATCGCCGGAGTGACGCCCCGCCCCGGGACCGCCTCTTCTCCGATACCCGTTTCGGCGGGCGGCTCCGCGGGCTCCCGCGAGAGCAGGGCCACGGACAGCTTGGGCCACGGGGGCCTAGCTGACCCACTCGGCGCCGTCGAAAGGAGCGCCGACAAGGAGGCGGAACTGGCCGCGGTGGTGGCGAGCTCTCCGCCGAACTCCATCGACAACCTCTTCTTCCGCCCAAGCCCGTCGGGCCACTTTCAGCCTTCGGACCGCGTCGACGATACTGCGGGCGCAGGTACGGTAACTTCGTCATGCCTCTTCGTGCGCAAGGAGCTTTTCTGTATTTAACTCCCGTTGCTCGTGCAGGTACCTCGGCCGGAGCCGTGGAGCCAGTCGGCCGCTACCCGGCAGATGCTCCGGACGCGAGGTCCGGAGCCCCTGTCATCGCGAAGGGAGGCTCGAATCCGCAGGACGAGGCGGAGTCCCGGAGCGCCGAGGGGGCTCCTCAGGGGCCCGCCGGGGGCGTCGGGGTCCGGCATCGGCCCCCCGCCGACCTACGAACCGCGCGCGGCTCCGTGCCGCTTCTGCGCCCTTTCCTGACGGAGGGAGAGGACTTCGCCTCGAGGGTGGCCCCAATCCATGACTACTACCTGCGGCTGCGCGATGCCCCGGTGATAGGCGAGCTGGGGCGATCGGATGGCTTGGACCTCGGAAGGGCCATCGAGACGGCCGCGGGCCAGGTACTTTCCTTGGACGCCCTTGACGCCCTCGTCGCGGCTCTTCTGACCACTTCTCCGCATGCAGGTGGTGGCGCTGGCGCAGGGGCAGATGTCCGCTCTGCTTCTCGAGCGCGAACATCACGAGGCGTATGCCGCAGGGCTCGCGTCCCGGGTGGCGGCCGCGGAGAGGTTGGCCCGCGAGCGCTCACTGGAGGCTGAGGTCCTCCGATCCCAGGCGTCGAGGGTGGCGGCGCTGGAGGCCCGAGCAGCGGAGGCGGACTCGCTCAGGGTCCGCGTCGCGGAGCTGGAGGGGCTCCGGGCCCGGGCCGCCCGCGTCGACGAGCTGGAAGCGGAGGTCGGCGCCCTCCGAACCCGAGCCGCTGCGGCGGAGGTACTCCGGGCCTGGGCCTCGGAGGCGGACCGGCTCGAAGGGGAAGTTTCCCGACTCCAAGCTCGGGCCTCAGAGGCGGAAAGCAAGGTCGAAGCCCTTGGAGCCCGGGTGACTCATTTGGAGGAGGTCGAGGCGGGCCTCAACGCGCGGAACGGGAAGGCCGCCGAGGAGCTCGCCGAGGCCGGGAAGACGGCGGCCGAAGCCGCTGAATCCTTGCGGAAGATGTTGGCGCGCTACGGCACTGGCTGCGGCACGTTCGACGTCGCCCGGGAGCCCCTGGTCCGGCGGGTGAAGTTCGTTCGCTCTGCCGTCCGGCAAATACACCTTGCCATGGCGCAGTACGGCGAGGTGTCTGCTCGGGTGGCAGCGTACGGAATTCTCCGGCACCTCGAGGCGTCCGGGCTTCCGCTTCCTTCGCCTTCGAGCCCGCACCCGGTCGCCTTCACGGGGGACCACCTTCGGACGCCAAGCCTCGGCCTGACCCAATCTTGGAGGGCGCTCAAGGCGACCTGGCAGACCAAAGGCCCAGCGGCGATCCAGGCTTGGTTGGAGGATGCACTCCGTGCGCGCGAACCTCCGGCCCCTCCGAACCCTTCAGCCTCGGCCCGCTTGCCGGACCCGCAGGTGTAGCTTCTAGGGATTGGTCTCAGCCTTACCCTGTAATAGCTTAGGGAACTTAGTTATATTAATAAAGACTACTTTTTCGGGACTTACTCAGGGTGTTTGCGGTCGCGATCTTGATGTCGAGGTACTTGAACCGGACGACGCCCTTCGGCATCGCTGGGCCATCCTCGAAGCTGTGCGGGCAAACCGGCCCGCGCGCTTCGTTCTTCCCCGCGGCAGTGACGGACGTGTGGACTCCGACGTCCTTCAGGGGGTTCTGAAGCATGTGAAGGAAGAAGAGAGGGGGTCTCGCTCGCCGTCCTCGTCCTCCGAACCGGTTGACTGGTCCGATACGGAGGCTGACTTAGGCGGAGCGCCCCCGGAGGATGGCGGCCTGCGCAGCTGGGCTCAACTCCAGGCGGACCAGAGAACTTTCCGCGCCCAAAAGAAGGAAGAGGAGCGCAGGAAGAGGAAGGAAAGGTCCGGTCGGGGGGCAAGCACGACTTCCGGTCCGTCTAACCGAAGGGGCCCGCGGTTCCTTCTTGGCCTGGACGAGAGCTTTTCTTAACTTCCTCCTTTGCTTGTAATGAACATTGTATGCTTATGCGCTTGTTTTTGTACGCTTCATATGCTTGCTGCAGCTTGCGCCTCGCTCTCTCTCTCTTCCTCCCCCCTCTTGGCGGGTAGCTGGTTGACTAGCTGGGCGCTAAGTAGCTTAGGAGAGGGAGAGCGGACGGTGCGCGTCACACCGGCATAGCTCTGAACCCGAACGTGAGGGCGCGTCGGGCCGGAGCCCGGAACCCAGAAACGAGGGTGCGTCGAGGCATAGCTCGGAACCCAATTGTGAGGGCGCGTCGAGCCGGAGCTCGGAACCCGAATGCGAGGATGCGTCGAGGCATAGCTCGGAACCCGAGTGTGAGGGTGCGTCGAGGCATAGCTCGGAACCCGAATATGAGGGCGCGTCGAGCCGGAGCTCGGAACCCGAATATGAGGGCGCGTCGAGCCGGAGCTCGGAACCCGAATGCGAGGGTGCGTCGAGGCATAGCTCGGAACCCGAGTGTGAGGGTGCGTCGAGGCATAGCTCGGAACCCGATTGTGAGGGCGCGTCGAGCCGGAGCTCGGAACCCGAATGCGAGGGTGCGACGCGAGTTGTGTCGGTCGGAATAGTGGCTGAAAATTTTATTACCCCGATGGGGGATACAAACAGGCGGCGATGGCCGCGAATAAAGTACATCGGTAGTGTTACGGAAAGTAGCGCTTCAGGTCCCCAGCGTGCCACGAATGCTTCAGCTCTTCGCCTTCTAGTGTAGCGAGGCGGTAGGACCCAGGCCGTCCGAACTTCGTAACAATGTACGGTCCGTCCCATTTGTTGCCCAACTTGGAGGGGGCGACCACTGCGCGGAGGACGAGGTGCCCTGGTTGGAACTCGTTGCGCTTAACCTTGGTATCATACCACCCCTTGGTCTCCTTCTGATAGTGGGACAGGTTGGCGACGGCGCGCAGCCGCGTTTCTTCCGCTAGGTCAAGGGAGACGGCGCGCTCATCTTCAACTTCGGGTGCTACGACGCGCAGTGAACCGGCGCGGAGCTCCGTTGGCGTCATCGCTTCGTCGCCGAACAGGAGGCGGAACGGGGTGAAGCCCGTTGCCCGGGAAACGGTCGTCCGGATGGACCATAAGACCTTGGGTAGTTCGTCGGGCCACGTGCCTCGGGCCAACCCGACAATACGCTTATGAAGGCCGGACAGAATGTGCCCGTTGGCTCGCTCCACGGCTCCGTTAGACTGGGGGTGCCGCACGGCCGCGAAGCAAAGCTGAACTCCCAGCTCGTCACAGAATGCCCGGAAGCTGCCGGCATCAAACTGCGTTCCGTTATCCAATGTGAGCTGCTTGGGTACTCCGAATCGGCACACGATATGCTGCCAGAAAAACTTCTGGACACTTCGGGATGTGATGGTGGTGAGAGGCTCCGCTTCGACCCACTTGGAGAAGTACTCGACTGCGACAACGACGAAGCGTAGGTTTCCCTTCGCTCTGGGGAGCGGACCAACGAGGTCCATGCCCAGCGGGCCAAGGGCCACACAGGAGGGATAGGTAGCAACCTTGCTGGAGGGCGGTGACTGCGTCGGCCCATCCACTGGCAACCTTGGCAGGCGCGGACGAGTTCTTCGGCGTCGGCGATGATGGTGGGCCAGTACACGCCTTGCCGGAGAGCTTTGCCTGCGAGGGCCCGCGGCGCTAAGTGACTGCCGCACAACCCTTCATGTATCTCCCGGAGCATGGCGACACCGTCGGAATGCGAGACGCAGCGGAGCAGCGGGGAACATACTCCGGACTTGTACAGGATTCCATTGATGACCTCGAATGACCTTGCGCGGAGTTGCAGGCGAACCTGCTCTGGACTGGGATGGACTTCATCGCCGCCTGCGAGCGCGCGGAGGATGGGCTCGCGCCAATCGATGCTGGCTGTACAGAGTACTGGGGCCGGGCATGACGACTGTTCGCTCTCCTCCGGGGCGGGGGGGTCGGCCGCCTCGCTTCGATGAGTTACCGAAGGCTGGGCGAGTTCCTCGAAGAAAGCCCCTGGCGGCAAGGCCTGGGCGCCGGCCCCGGCCTTAGCGAGGGCATCCGCTTGGGCGTTGTCGCTTCGCGGGATGTTCTGAACGGAGATGCCCTTGAAGGAGGCTTCGAACTTGCGGATGGAGTCGAGGTAGGAAGCGAGGTCCGGGTGCTTCGCTCGAAAGGACTTGTCGATGTGCCCGGCGACCACTTGGGAATCGGTCTTCACGATCACGCGCGCGGCGCCCAAAGCGAGCGCCTTGCGAAGTCCCAAGAGGACTCCTTCGTATTCTGCGACGTTGTTAGTGGCCTTGAAGCTTAACCGAGCGGAGTATAGGGCCTGCTGACCTGATGGGGAAATGATGACTGCTCCGGCTCCAGCCCCGGAGGCCTGGTAAGCGCCATCCGTAAAAACGGTCCAAATCTCTTCGCCCGTGCTGGCGCTCGCGGGCTCTCGGGCCCACGTCCATTCTGCGACGAAGTCAGCGAGAATCTGGGATTTAATGGCCGTCCGGGCAACGAAGGAGATCCCGAACGGGGCCAGCTCTACCGCCCACTTCCCGATGCGACCAGTGGCGTCTTTGTTTCTGAACATGTCGCCCAACGGATAGGCTGTTGGAATGATGATGTCGTGGGCCAAGAAGTAGTGCCGGAGCTTTCGGGAGGCCATGACGAGGGCATAAGCCACCTTCTCTAGCTCGGAGTATCTGGCCTTGGCGTCGGCGAGAACCTCGGAAACGAAGTAGACGGGCCGCTGAACTAGCTTCCCACCGCACTCTTCCTCCTGAACCAAGGCCGCGCTTGCGGCGGTGCCAGAGGCGGCGAGATAAACCAGCAAAGGACTGTCGGCCCGTGGCGTGGCGAGGGCCACGAGGCCGGAGAGATAATCCTTGATTTGCTGGAAACAATCCTGGCACTCGGGGGTCCATTCGAAATGCTTGGAACCTCGAAGCACCTTGAAGATGGGCAAACTTCGCTCTGCTGATTTGGCGAGAAAACGCCCCAGGGCGGCCAACCGTCTGGCCAACTTCTGCGCCTGCCGCAGGTTCTGAGGTGGCGCCATGTTCTGCAATGCTTGAACTTGTGTTGGACTTGCTTCGATGCCGCGGCTGGAGACGAGGTACCCAAGCAGCTTCCCTGCGCGTGCTCCGAAGACGCACTTGTCAGGGTTAAGCCGAATCCCACACCGCCGGAGGCTGTCGAAGGTTTCGGCTATGTCGGACCCGTGCTGACTTGCGGAGGCAGTCTTGATGACGATGTCGTCCATGTAAGCTTCCACGTTCCGCCCGAGCTGATGACCGAGGGCCTTTGAGATTAACCTTGAAAAGGTTGCTCCGGCGTTACGTAGGCCGAAGGGCATCCGGAGGTAGCAGAACACTCCGGCTGGGGTGACGAAGCTGGTTTTCACTTGGTCTTCAGGCTTGAGCCAGATCTGATGATAACCGGAATATGCGTCGAGGAAGCTGAGGAGCTCGGCTCCGGCTGTGGAATCTACTAGCTGATCGATGCGAGGCAGCGGGTAGGGATCACGGGGGCAAGCTTTATTCAAAGAAGTAAAGTCGATACACATGCGCCATTTGCCAGATGTTTTCTTCTGGACAAACACAGGGTTGGACAACCAGTCGGTGTGACTCACTTCCCTGATGACCCCGGCCCGGAGCAGCTTGTCGGTCTCGGCCTTGGCGAGCTCAGCCCGTTCTGCGGATAGCCTCCGAAGCCCCTGGCGGACTGGTCGTGCCTTCGGGTCAACCGCTAGGGAATGCTCGATGATGGTCCGGTCGACGCCAGGAATGTCTTCGTCTGACCATGCGAAGATGTCGAGGTTGTTGCAGACGATGGCCTCGAGCTGTGCGGATAATTCTGGCTCCAGGCCTCCTCCGAACTTGATCGAGTACTCTTTCCCCCCGTAAGTCAGGGTCTTGGTGATGACTTCGCCTTCTGGGAGGGGTTTGGCGGGGCGCCCTTTCTGCGCAGGGCTGGCCTCCAGTGGGAGGTTGGCGTCTTCAGCGCCTTCACGGACACTGTGGACCTGCCGTGGCTCCAGTGGCGCCGCATGGCCGTACTCGACCCGGCGGGCTGCGGCTTGGTCGCCCAGCACAGACAACACCCCTCCGGGAGTCGGCATCTTGAGGCAGAGGTAGTTGTGGTGAGCGATGGCGCCGAAACGGTTGAGCATCCCTCGGCCGAAGATGGCGTTGTAGGCGTATGGAGCGTCGACGACGTCGAACAGGATTTCCTCGCGACGCTGGAGGGGCGCGGTGCCGAACGCCACTTCCAACAAGACCTGGCCCAGAGCGTCGAGCGGAGGGCCCGAGAAGCCTTGGAGTGGTCGCGAGGCTGGCAGCAGGTGCTTGCGCGACAAGCACAGTTGGTCAAAGGCCTGCACGAAGATGATGTCAGCGGAACTTCCTCCGTCGACTAAAATGCGACGCACCTCGGCTCCGGCGATGTCTGCCGAAATGACGAGTGGGTCGGCGTGAGGAAACTTGACGCCGGCGGCATCCTCGGCGGTGAAGCTGATGGGGACGTGAGACCATTCCGGGAGGATCGAAGGGCTGGACGTGCCGATGTGCCCAACTTCCCGAACGTAATCCCGACGCTGCCGCTTGGACAGCGCTCCGAGGGCTCCCCCTCCGGATATGGGAAGGATCACGCGCTTGCCACGGTCCGGAGCGGCTTCGAGTTTGAGGGCCGGGACTCCGCTGAATCCCTCGGCCGGGGTCACGGCCTCCGGCTCTTCCTGACGCCCGACTATTTGGACCGGGTCCGGCCGAGGGGTAGAATGCCCCCGGTCGGAGGAACCACGACCGGACTGGCGCTCGAAGTAATCACTGCGAAGAGCGAGGATGGTGCGGCAGGAGTCGGTGTCGTGGCTCCGGTTCTCTCCATGGACGCTGCAGTAAAAGGTTCCCCTGGCAGGCGCTCGGGGTGGAGGTTTGGGCCCGGCCTGGCGACTTCCACCGGGCGTGTGCAGGTGCTTGGCGGGCGCTTGAGGGGTGATGCTAAGGACTTCCCCCCGAAAGTGCTTCCGGTTCCGCCGAGAATCTTGATGAACGAGGTCCGGGCGAGCGGGCTCCGGGCGCCGGAAGTCAGGGGCGCGACGTGGGCCCCGGCTGGGCTCCGGAGGCACTTCGTACGCTTGGGCGTTCGGAACCCGGACAGGGACTACCATCGCCTGTCGGCGTATCTGGCCCTCTTCGGACCGGGCGTACTCTTCGAAGTACGTCATAAGCTGCGCCACCGAAGAGATGGGCTTCCGGTGGAGCTTGTCGAGGAGACCTGGGTGGGTGACGCCTTCCCGGGCCGCGTCGATGACTGAAGAAGCCGAAAGCCCCTTGATCTGAGCTTTGGTGTGCGCAAAGCGCTGGGAGTACTGCCGCAGGGTCTCTCCGGGTTGCTGCTTCACTTGAAAAAGGCTCCCGGTGGACATGGGGGCCACGAAGGTCCCCTGGAAGTTGTTGACGAACTTCTTTTTCAGCTGCTCCCACGAGTGGATGGTCCCTGGTCGGAGGGACCAGAACCACCGAAGGGCGATCCCTTCGAGCGCCAGAGGGAAGCATTTGGCCATGGCGTCCCGGCTCCCCCCGGACGCTTCTATTGCCAGAGCGTAAGAGCGAGAGAACTCGCCGGGGTCGGAGTCCCCGGAGTACTTGGGGAGCTTGGCGGCGCGGAAGCTCGAACTGAAGCGCACCCTCTGGAGGTCCGGGTGCAGGGGAGAGTCCTCGTCGAATGATGCGTTCTCCTCTTCCGGGGGGTTCTCGTCGTCGCTCAGGTCCGTGACCGCAGCTCTCGCGGCGCGGAAGGCTGCCGGGGGGGCCGGGGGCCGGAGCGACGCTTCCTGACGCCACAAAGCCAGCTCCGCCTTTAGCCTGGCGTTCTCGGCAGCCAGGGCATCGGCCTGGCTCCCGCTTCCCCCGGAAGTTGTGTCGGGGTCCCGCGAGCGGACGTAGTCCGTCTGAAGGGACACTACTTCCGGGGGTCCACCTGGGAGATGCTGCTCCGGCGGCCCGCCCGGCGACCCGGCCAGGTTGGCGGAGGTCGGCTCGGGCAGGCCGTCGGTGCCTTGAGCTCCGGGTGTCTCTTCTTGCAACTGGGTGGAGCCCGCTGGGGGCGCCGCTCCGACGGTGGTGGTGATGGGAGCTGAAGGATTGGGGTTGACGGTTGGGGCGGGCTCGCCCCCAGCGGTTCGGGTCGACCTGCGCAGGGGGGCCGTGCTCGCTCCTTTCCGGCTCGACATGCTTTGGGTGGATAGGTGTAGAGGACACTAGCTTTTCGGACTAGGATCCCCACGGACGGCGCCAACTGTTGGAACGACGGATCGAACCAGCAGGTTTTAGTGGAAAACAAGAGTAGTGTATTCAATGCCTTGGTCAGCTTGCCCGTTACAACTGTAGTGAGGGGTATTTATAGGGCGCCCCGCCCAGAGGACTAAGCGCCTCCGGGCTGCCAACGGCCACCCGACCAACCCTGACCTGTAGTACAGACAAAGAGATACATAGTACAGACAAGAAGATTCGACTCTGACAGCGTATCGGCCGTGTCGGATGCTTCCTGCGCCGCCCGACACGGCTCAGAAGATCGCGATCCTGTCCTTTCGCACGACCGCCTGGTCCTTTTTCCGCCACGACTCTCTTCGGGCCCGTCTCGCCGGGTCAGCCGAGAGCCCCGGGCCTTCAGCCTCCGGAGGACGAGCTCCCGTGTCCTACGCCGAAGGGCGATCTCCGGCTTTGCTCCTCCGGAAGATGACCTCCGGCCACGCTCCTCCGGACGGTGACCTCCGGCCACGCTCCTCCGGAAGGTGGCCTCCGGCCACGCTCCTCCGGAAGGTGGCCTCCGGCATCAAGCCTGGGCCCTCCGGCTGGGGGCCCACCCCGCCGACTCCAGGGATTATCTCCCCCAACACTAATCAAGATTCTAACTAATGCCAAACAAGGATAATCACACCACCAAAATTTATGCGTACAAACCTTTTGGACGAGTAAGTCCAGATTTATGTCGGATTTAGAGTTTATATGGTATAATAAAATAGTTTAATTTTTATTAAAATTCAAGATCAATAGTAGCTTCAAAAAATTTAGGATCTAGCTTGAGAAACAAAACCTTAAAACCTTATGAAACTAACTTGCGTCCAAAGCCTTTGTCGGATTCGGGTCAGGATTATATTGGGGGGTATGGGCAGTGTCTCGAGCACATTGGAATGGTGAAAACCAGCGAATTTTTTCGAGGGTATGAATGTATGATTGCTGCACAACTTGATGACCGGATAAATGAATAATCTATGATAACATCAAAAAAATATCATAAAGTGCGTTCAGAAGTTATCTCTAACGCCGTGATTTTCGTCGGGCGTTAAAAATAAAATAAAGTAAATAATAAATGAATTTTAAGAAAATTATTCAGAGTAAAGTGATAAATAAGAAAGCTAAAATATAGGCTTAAAATTTCATTTAAAAATAAATCATGGCTTGAGTATTTTTCCTAAAATTCTCCTAGCTCTAAATTGTGTCCCACAAATTTTCTAGAATTTTGGTGCAAAGAAATTAATTAAGATATAACCAATATCATTTCATCACAAGTCTCCAATGTTAATTAATAAAATATGTTTCAAGAGGAATGTTATGTGAATAAAATATATGATAAATCATTTCAATTAAAAATAATATAAAACCAAATAAAATTCGGTTTTAAGAATTTCTAGTAAGTTTCTCCCGCCTCAAATCAATTTAGGTTTTTATTAAGTATTTTGCAACTAAAATGGAAATCAATAATATTTCACTAAATAACCGTAATCGAAAAAGTAATTAAATCATTTTTTCTTCCTAATCGAGTCTGAATCCTCATCCTCGACCATTTGTATCTTTTTCCATCGAAAATCCGGAGAAAATCAATTGTCTATTTTCGTTCGTGGTGTTGAAATTGCATTTTCCCATCGTGCAATTTAAATTCCGTAGAAAATACCTTTTGATATATTTAATATATTTTAAATCCCGAAGTGAATTCAAATCCTTGATTTTGTATTCAAGTTCAGAATTTTTAATTTCTATGCGAATACACAATTTTTCAATTTTCTGAATCACCCATTATTCCTTAAAATATTAATGAGTTATTTATTTGAAATCCAAAATTTCTAAATTCTAAACTTTCCAAAAACTTTTCACTTTTTCTCAAAAATCCAAATTTGAATTTCCAGGAAAACATTTTCCAATATTTTCCTCCTTTCTTTTTCCTTTTTATCTTTCCTTCTTATCTCTTTTCCCTTCTCTCTCCTTCCTTTCCTTTTTCCCTATGTAGGCACCCCTCCTTCCTTTTTCCCTCTGTAGCCACCTCTCCTTCCTTTTTTCCGTGTGTGCCACCTCTCCTTCCTCCTCTAGCGCAGCCACCTCCTCTCCCTCCTCTTTCCATTTCTCCATCCTCTTTCCATTCCTCCCTCGTCTTTCTATTTCTCCCTTCTCTTTCCACTTCTCTCCTAGCCCCTCCTCCCTCAATAAAAGCCACGCCCCCTCTTCTCCTCCTTGGCCGGAACAAGCTGTACTGGCAGCGCAGCCATGCCGTCTTGCGCCCCGCGCATAATCCATCATGCAACGCCAAGCTCCACCCCGCATCCTCACCACCATTCTCTGCGTCTAATCTACATCATCATCTCCCTCTCGGTGAGGACACATTTTTTTGTTTCACTTGCTCCTATCAATTAAATTGTTCCATATCTATTTATTTTTATCACATCATAATTGTTATTATGTTTCTATTCCGCTATCTCATCTTGTTCATCAATTTATTTCGCTCGTGTATGCCTTCATCGCCAAATTATGCTATAGTTCATCAAATTCGATTCATGCCATGGCTCCTTTTGTATCCGTCCATAGTAGATCAATCATCAACCATTAATTAATTTTAATCTTGATATGTCATTGCCATGTCCGTTGATCACGTTCTGATCTATTAACCCGGTAATTCTGTTCTAATCTAATTTATCACATCGTTATTCATGATCTAAATTCATGTTGAGCTATCTTCGTTGATTTATCATTCATTGATTCCGATGTAATCTCACCATTGTAACGGTGCCATTCTGATGGTCCGATTCCAACTAATCTTGAAAATAACTCTATTTATCCCTAAAGCATCTGGTGTTCCATATCATTCCTTTGTGTTCCGTCCCGGAGGTCATATTTGTCATGAGGTGTTGTTCATCATCATTCTATTTCTTAAACTGAAGGTAATGCTCATTGTTCGTCATCAACCCCGGCGTGTTCCCCTTTTCTTAATTCAATCCATTGGTCGTAATTCGATTGATGTTTAATTGATGGATGTGTGATGTTAATCCATGGTCATTTAAGATCATTGATTATCTCTCATTGTCCATTGTCGCTCATTGTTGGATCACGTCGATTTAATCTAGACCCATCGGCATGGTCACTAGGGCTCGATCGGTTAAGCCTTTACGTGTACCTTCAGTCGATCGTCTCTTTATCCTAAATCGAATGGACTAGGTTGTTCAATGGTTGCAACCAATCCTGGTCATTCGCCTGAAACTGTTCATACCCCTTCGTTTCTAGTCATCTATCGTACTTAATTCGACTCATCCTTTGTTTCGAGTCGAATGAAAAATGTCATTCATCGATAGTGAATCAAGTTGATCTATCCTCGTCTTAAGTCAATTTCAACCATTATAATCTTAGTGAGTGTGTTGATCTCGTGTCGATCGTCTCATTTAATCCGAAGGAATAATCTCGTGGTTATTTCTTTTCTTTTTAGGGTTCTATCATTTCATGTGATCTTCTGAATTTAGTATCTTTTGTATCCTACATCTCATTCACTCCATTCAAGTTTCATAATTATCCTTAATCAATAATTTAACTAATAATAATATTTCGTTATCTTGGTTAATTGTTTTCTTAGATTTTTTGTCTTGTTTTACGTGCCTTGTAGATCCTCGTGATCGAGAAGATTTGAAGGACCTTGCGCAAGACCCAAAAGTCTTTGTTCAATAGTTCAAAGGTTTTTCACAAGCACAAGAGGCAAGTCACACCCCAACCTCGATCATATTGAGCCCATGCTTTTAAAATAATTATAGTTATAATCCATACGATTTAATTGCATTAGTCCAATTAAGCCTAGAATTTATAATTATTTAGATCCCATGACCCTGATGTGCAAACCCAAGCCATGCTTTTGATCTATTTTCCCTTGTCACCTTAAATAAATATTAGTTTGTGCCCAAGTATTGGCACACCTGCTTAGTATGTTAAAAATGTGTCGTAGATTAGAATAGTTATTTTCATCTCTATTATAATCCCCGAAATGTCTCATCTCCTAGAATTATAAAGTGATGGAAATGTTGGAAAATGGTAAGTATGATAGCATGGTGGGTTCCGGGTTCAAGTGAGGGCATTGGTTAGTCGCACCTGTGTCACTATAAGTATTGGTCTGTGGAATCTTTTGCAAAGTCTTATCGTGCAAACCACAAGTCTATGAGTAAGACCTAACCTAAAGTATGGAACGTTCCAACATGATCCATTGAACGGAGGGGGCAAGTTCATCTACGTATGGTACAGATTGTACCGACGAGGCACAAATGTAGGTTAGCGTATTTAAGAGGGACCAACCTATGCCATATTGAGTGTTGTCTTCATGTTGGGCGGTTCATATTGAGGGTTTTGGCTTGAGTTCCTTTGACTTGAGTCATCTTAACACACTGTGGTGTGTAGGAATGAGTGACTTGTGGGTAAATTTATATACCTCTGATCAGAGTTCAATCTTTTCATGTAGGGTGTTAAGAAAGCGGAGATTCTCCAAGGACGACTTCAGATTTAAGAAGAAATAAGGAAGGTTTAAAAATAAATTGATAGTTAAATTTTCGTTTGAACTTGAATTTTTGTCTATCAAAATACAACATAACTTATCTAATTTTAAATTTTGGTATTTTTCTAGATCAAAATACTATTTTTCATTCATTAAGTGTGTTTCTAGGATTTAAATTGAAATAGATCAAATCTGAACAAAAGTGCCTGAAATAATTATCAAAAATTTATATAAAAAACATATTCATGTTTTTCGATCTATTTTTAGTTATTACCAATAAATGTAAAGACATTACTAAAAATATAGGTTGCGACACTCGATCGTCAACATGAAGCTTTATAGTTTTTTAATTTTAAAAAGATCTAGTGAAGTCTAAAAAAGACGAGACTTGTCATAGTGTTATGTTATGATATGTAGATGCTGTGATAAAAAATTAAAAATGTTTCAAGAAAAATTTCATGTAGGGTGTTAAGAAAGCGGAGATTTTCCAATGACGACTTAGGATTTAAGAAGGAATAAGGAGGAAGGTTTGAAAGAAAATCGATAGTTAAATTCTCATTTGAACTTGAAATTTTTTCCAATCAAAATACAACATAACTTATCTAATTTAAAATTTTGGTATTTTCTGGGTCATATTACTATTTTTCATTCATTAAGTGTGTTTTTATGATTTAAATTAAAATATGTGAAAAATCATATTCATGTTTTCAGTCTATTTTTAGTTATTATCCAATAAATTTAAAGATGTTTTGAGAAATATTAGTTGTGGCACTTGATCGACAACATGTAGCTTTATAATTTTTTAATTCTAAAAAAATCTAGTGAAGTCTAAAAAAGACGAGACTTGTCACGGTATTATGTTATGATACGTAGATGTTGTGATAAAAAAATTAAAAATGTTTTGAGAAATTTTTCATGTAGGTTGTTAAGAAACCGAAGATTCTCCAAGGACGACTTAGGATTTAAGAAGGAATGAGGAAGGTTTGAAAGTAAATCTATAGTTAAATTCTCGTTTGAGCTTGAATTTTTTTTACAATCAAAATACAACATAACCTGGGCCTAGGCCGGGAATTCCACATACCCCCGCGCGCGTAATCTGGGCCTGGGCCACAAAACTTCACTTTCCGCCCGGGCTGAATATAGACCCAATCAGTGCTGGCCGTCGGATCTGATCCGACGGCCGCGCGAGATCGGCGCCCAGATAAGACCCACGCCTCGCCATGCCCGAAACTCTAATCCATTTCTGCGCGCGCGAGAGAGCACTAGTGAGCGGCGGAGTGGCCAGAGAGCGCGACCGGCAGAGAGTGTTGTCGCGGGCCTGCTCGTCGGAGCGTCCGCTCAACTGAGGGCAAGCGGCACTCCGTTGAGCTGATTCACGGTGATGATGAGTCGTCTGGTCCCGTAGATGCTCCACCTAAGCTTTAGTGATGAGCGGCGGCGACCCGGGGTCTTCTTCCCGGACTCTGGTGAGGTGAATCCGGTGGCAGCTGCGAGGTATGCCCCCGCGCCTTGAGCCTAGTCTTAGTTAGAGTTAGGGTTACGATGAAAACCCTAACCCTAATCCCGTGCCCCTAACCGTAGCGAGGGGATTCTTAGGGGTTTGCAGGGGTCTAACATAGGGGTTTTCTTAAGGTTTGAAGTACAACGACGATGTCGGTCCAAGGGGTTCGACGTCGAACCCTGCGCAACCGTCGCCTGCGCCGAACCTTGTTGCAGTCGCCGGCCTCATCGGCTCTCTCTGGATCTCGTTGCTCCCAGGTTATTCCTTCTCTTCCCTTGTTATCCCTCAGTAATGACATTCCATCTCTGTTATTTTAGTAATTCCAAAACTGTACAAGTGATTAGTTGGTAATATACAAAAGGTGAATTTTAGTTATAGTGACGAGCATAAGAAATGTTCTTTAATTGGTTACAACTGCTACTACTATGCTTTATATAATATTTCAGTCATAATTCATAAATTGTATGGTGATTCATCAAACTTGTGCATATGTAAGCAGTAAGCAGTAAATTACAAAATTGCATTAAGTTGTACACATGTAAGCAGTAAGCAGTAAATTACAAAATTAGATCATTATTAGGAAATCCATCTTTTTTTCCTCTGAATTATATTCTGTCTGTCATACATGAATAGCCATCACCTTCTTTTTACTATTTATACATGTGTATGCTTAGATGGTAGAGGAAGTAGGGTATAGGTTCAGTCTGATTGTTCTGAATTTTTAATACAGGATGGTTGTTTTGGTGCTGTTGTGTTACTTGTGTACATGACTACTTGTGTTGTGTAGGTGCAGTCAGCAGTCTAGTGCTTATTTCAATTATTTGCAGAATTGTTGAATTTTGATGCTGCTGTTTGAGAGAGATAAGTTAATAATTTCAGTTTTATGTAATTACTGCTTGAACTAACCATTTCTTAGTTGATGTTGTGCATGTGCTCAAGAATAGGAAGACAACAAAGTGACAATTTCTTAGTTGATCTTTATTCTGTGATCTGTTGTATGATGTAAATTTCTTGATTTGTGATGTTGCAAATGTACATGTGTTGAAATTGTTGTAGTGTTGAAATTGTTGCAACTGTAAATTTTGTGATGTTGTAAATTGATATGTGATGATGTTATTGAAATTGAAAATATGTGATGTTATTTTGGGGCTAAACTTTCCTATATTAATCTGGGCTTTAAATTTAGCCCAACTCAAATTTGGCCTTTCTCAAAACTGAAGCAAAATGGATTTAACCCAATTAGAATCTCTTCTTATAATGGGCCTGGCCTATTTAAAAATAGACCTAAATTGGTCTGGCCCAATATAATTTTATACATGTCATATGCCACGTCACATGCCAAGTCATACATCTAGTCATCTTGCCTAGTCACCTGACATGTGGCAACACCTAAACAAATGATTTGTGACGGTTTCTGATCAAACCATGACAATTTGGATTGTCATAAATCTGTGACGTTTTTCACTTGTTCGTCACGGAAGGTGTTTAGAGTCGTACATTCTGTGACGTACTGTTTTTTTCACAGTACCGTCACAAATTATATTTGGTGACAAAAAACTCCCTCTTTATGACAATTACTAATTGTCATAGAAGGTCACATTTCTTGTAGTGAAATAAATAGCTCGTTAGGTTGCGAGTATCCATTGGGTGCGGGGTATGGATAGTATGAAGGGAAAATTACTCACATGCCATTATAATTTTTAGAAATTGCCTATATGCCACTGTCAATGACTGTGGCGGCCCCCATGTGTCAGTGACACATCGATGGCATATTGGCAAACCGCAAAAATTATAATGGCATGGAAAAAATTAACCCTAGTATGAAACCATACACATATTCGCGTACCCATCGAGTTTTGTTTTCCCCATTAATAGACTTACAGGTAAACATTTTTTTGAAGGGCACACGGACCGACCTTGTTTGAAGGTCATGTGTGGTGGGATGTGATATGGGAATTTCTCAGGAGGTCACCCATTCTAGTACTGTTCTTGCCCCAACATGCTCAATTGGAGTTCTAATGGGATCCGGTGTCAGGTACTCACATCTCGTTCCGTGAACAATTTAACCTGTATATATATATCCTAATAGGGTAAAAAACTATCAGATTTTGTTTTTCTCTATTAATAAACCCACAAGTGAATAATTTAAATCGTATACACTCTAATAATATAAAAAACCCATCAGATTTTGGATGTCGGATACCCTTGTTACTCTTTCTCTCGCGCTATCTTCCTCCTCATCCAAGCCTTAGATGATGTTTTCTCTTTGAAGACATGCATCGTGCATAAGATAAGGTCATGCTCTATGTTTTGGGTGTTTGTCTGTTTATTTAATTACGTGCAGTGTCAAGTTAGGCTCAAACACGAGAATTCTGACTCTAATACCATATATAGAGTTACGTGCACCGATTAATTTAAAAAAAAATAAGCTTATTAAAAATAGACAATTCAGTTTATATTCTAAGATGAATTATTGTTTTTGAGATAAACTCAGCAACAATAACTTGTGGCAGATCTCTTTAGGTAGTGTTTGGTTTAAGAGATGAGGTGGGATGGGATGAGACGGTTTTGTTTTTTTATGGTGTTTGGTTCAGAATCAGGTAGGACGAATGTAATCATCCCACTAGAAAATATTCCTCTAATATTTGGGATGAGCTCGTCCCAAAAAAGAGTGGATGAACTCATCCCACCTCGCCCGCAAAGGTTTTGGGAGAAGGACAGATGTTTTGGGGTAGAGGCTCTGAGGATGTGCCGAAGGTTTTTGGGAGAGCCGAAGGTTTTAGGCGGGTGTTCTATTTTTTCAACTCACCAAACAAACATAAAATTAGGATATCCCGTTCCTTCAAACTCAACATGAGATGAGACGATTGTATAAAAAAACCCGAAACAAAACCATGGCATGCCACCTTATCGATCTCTTAACCAAATGGAATCTTAGTTGTGCTGCGGCATGAATTTGTTCGGGCTCTCTGTAGTTTATTTTGCCGGTTTTACTCCAATTAACCGTGAAGTTGTAAGGTTTTATGGCCGCCGACTTTTCTGTTAAGCTAGGTCAGCACTCTTCCTTGGTCTACTTTTTCCGGATGTTTGTTTAAAAAATATATAGCGCACACTTGTTGACTCAAGCGTTCTGTCTGCTCATCTGCCCTACATTCCATGTGCTTTGCCGGCCCCCCATACATCTTTCGCTAGATCTATTGGCATCTCCCTTCCGTTTCCAGGTGATTCATAGTTTCATACGCAGTATCAGACAATGGCATGCATATGATCATATGCGTGTACGTACCTGTACCAGGAGTGTAGCGATCATATCGATCGAGCTAACGAAAGCACCAGGTAGCTAGCTGTATTTCCATTGACTTGAGGCTACGATATGCATGATCTAGCTCGATCGATCTCTCTCACTGCCACCCTTAATTTTCAGCGTGTTAATTAAGTGCTGGCTGTTGACTGCGCGCTGAAAGAGATCGATTTGGTTCGATCTGATCTTCTGCTACAGCATGCAACCGACGACTAAAAGGACCGCTAGTGTATTGAAGAGTACGTCCATGGTTTCTTTCTTCTACCCCTGTACTGTGTTTTAATTGTGCTTCAATCTTTTGGATCGAGTTGATGCATGCTGACTGCGTGTTATTTGTTAATGCATACGAAGTCTTGTACTTCAGGTCAGTTGTATTATTATCAATTTATTAACTAACAATTGTATAGCAAAATATTAAGATTAATAGATATACTAGCTAGATATGTTATTATCAGTATTAAATTATTAGATAATGATATGCCGACCAAGCAATAAGACATTATTGTGGTGTGAGAGCGATATGATACCGCAGCGAAACCATAACATTGGATTAGCCACCGGTACGTGATCCGGTCGTCGTTCTTGTGACCTTTTCAACATCAAGCTAGGTGGGTACGTACGTAGCGTCTCATCGAATTGGTTGGCAGAAATTAAGCAAGCTCCTCATCCGTGGTTTATCTTGATAGCCGACAGACAGGTTTGTAGCGAGTAGCAATCTGAAGTTGGGCAGGAAAAAACTTGCACACAGTCCTGCAGCCCGACGTTAGATTTACAGCATCTCTACATCGGATGGTCACGCGCAGCTGCAGCGTTCGCTCGCCTCGGCTCAATCTGCTTTACATCAGCATGCAAACGAACAGTTCGGTATAATCTGTTTACTTTCATCGTTCATCTCCGCGTAGCTCGCTTCCTTACCTCGTTCAACGAACACAATGATCTGTATGTACGTACATCCTGATTCCTTCCGTCGTTCAGCTCTGCACCGACCGCCCTCGTTCAGAAAACACGGCGCTGGGCTCTTGATCTTCCCACGCCGCTCCTGCTTGGCCTCTCCGTCCTGTTCCGCTTGCTGTCACTCAAGAAGCGGATCCAGGAGTCGTGATTGCTGCGATCTAACTGTAATTTTTTAGCTGGTTGTGTTGTTTTGTTTGATCTTTTGGAGAACGACTTTTCCGTGATGTTGCTAGGCTTCTCGCTGCGCCAGCATCGACGTCGTCATCCCATCCTCCTCATCGGAAGCGGAAGCCCCTCCGGCGATGCCTTTCGGCGGTGGTGCGGGCGTGCGGCCCCTCCGGCGACGGCTCACGGGCGGTGTTACTCTTCAAAAAACATAGCCGAGTAAAGTGAGCCATTAGATTAAAGATTAAAATAGCAGACGAGCTGAGCATCCTGCCGCCTGCGGTCCCCCGCACCAAATTTTCTTCCCGATTTTGGTTTGATTGTGAATTGCACGACAAGATCTGGCCGAGTACGTTATACGTACGTGCGTGTGAACCATCGTGACGTGCATGCGTAGAACGCGTGGACCTGCATGCGCCATGCCATGCGAGCGGTCAGCTGGTGGTGACTGGTGGTGGCGCGGCGGGCCATCTATCTATCCCGATCGCCGGCTCCGCTTAAGCCGCGCCGCCGCCGTGACGAGTAGGGGGCTACGATACGGTGCATTGGCCGCCGGAATCTCTCGCCGGCCGAGAGCTCGCGAGCTCGATCGCATGGGCGGCCTTATCTCCCGTCAGAAATAATCTATCCGGCCGTCTCGTCGTTAAGTTACAGCCATGGTCGCTCACGTACGGTACACTGTAAACTGAGTAACGAAAACTAACTCGGGAGTAAAAATCTCATGCCTGTATTACTGACGGTTGAAAAATTAAGGCTAAAAAATAAAAACCAACGAAACCCTTAAATTATGCTCTAAAAATTTAAATTTGGCCACAAATTATAACTTAGAAAACAAATAAGGTGTTGTTTGGTTCTTTAGTCTAAAATTTAGTCCTGTATCAGATGTTTAAATGTTATTTTAGAGTATTAAATACAGATTATTTATAAAACTCATTCATAATTGATGAATTATTCATGAAATGGATCTTATTAACCTAATTACACCACGATTTGACAATATGATACAACAGTAAATATTTGCTAATAATGAATTAATTAGGCTTAATAAATTCGTCTCGTGAATAATCCTCTGATTCTACAATTTAATGATTTTTATAATTAGTTCATGTTTAATTATTCAAATTGATGTCCAAATATTCGATGTGACACGGACTAAACTTTAGTCCATGAAACCAAACACCCGCTAAGTAGATCGTGCCATAAAATGATATTTGGTAGCTTTAATCAAGTTAAACAAGTATGAGATGATATAAATAGAGCGGTTGACTGCTTTTACAACGTGACGATATAATAAGTTTATATTTGGTTGGGTAATGAAGAGTGGCCACAGTGATAACGAGTGAGACGTGAAAAGAAGCCGGTCGCTTGCACTTGATACGACGCAATACAACGTGATATATAAATATTTTTGGAATATGAATCATACCAAATTCATTCAATCGAACAACCAAATATGCTTTTGGTTGTGTCAGATTCAAATATAATGGGTTCATTAGCATACGGATATGTATATATATACCCATGACCAAACGCAACCTAATAATAATTAGGTCGGAAAACTACGTAGAAAAATAGCTAGTTTGGGTGAAAATAACCCAATCCATCTATTTTTAATACTCATCATATCCCGATAGTATTAGGATAGTATTAGACTATTCACAGTGTGGGTTTCATAGTATTAATTATAATGATACATCAGATTTTTTGTTGACATGCTATTAAATTAATGAGGAAAGATAAGAAAATAATGTCAGCTCCATGATATAGTGCTAACTCATTTTCAAGACGGATGAAATGAAATGAAATGCCCACTGTGAGCCAAATCATTTCACCAGTGACAGGGTATTTAATTTAGTTGTAAAATATTTAATTACACTTGTTAGCGTAGCAAATAGTGAAATGAAACTCTTCACTGAGAGAGAATTTTATTAAGTTGCAAAACTGATGTAGCCTTCTAGAAAACAGTATTATAAAACCCACCGCCGTGCCGTTTTCTAAACTCTCACACCAACAACCAGCATCTAAAAACTAGTGACAAATATACAAATATTTCCATCATTTCTGAATGCTGACCCATACACATCCATCAAGCCCGAGATTCTCATTATTAATAAATTCATATGATATAATGCCCACAAATTCAAAGTCAAATAAAACAGCACACAAGTGTACGGGTAGCCACATAGCCTCCATCATTACGCAAAAGAGGCAAAAATCCACTCGGAAACCAGGTGGGATTCGCCGTTTCTCTCCAATGGGAAACCGTTCCCACCGAACCGCCACGTGGGGCAGTCAACCCTCCGCGTTGACCTCTCCGCACCGCGCTGCGACCGCTAGCGCGAGATTAGAAGATAGAAGATAAGTTTCGGAGTTTCGCTCTTCCTCCGCTTGTCTGAGTCTGACTCCACCGGCGAGGTCTGCGAGGCTGAGAGCAAGATCTCGCCAATGCCGCGAAAAGGAGCAGCCGTGCGCGTGCTCTTCATGGTGGTGGCGGTCGCCACCGCGGCGGTTCTCACGCCGGCGGATGCGGCGACGGCGACGGAGGCCGAGGCGCTGCTGGCGTGGAAGGCCAGCATACAGGACGACGCGGCCGCACTGTCAGGGTGGACACGGGCGGCGCCGGTCTGCGGGTGGCGCGGCGTGGGCTGCGACGCTGCCGGCCGCGTCGTGACGCTGCGGCTCCGGGGACTGGGACTCGGCGGCGGCCTCGACAAGCTCGACTTCGCGGCGTTCCCGGCGCTCACGGAGATAGACCTCAACGGAAACTATAACCTCAACGGCACCATTCCGGTCAGTATCTCGCGGCTGAGCTCCCTCGAGTTGCTCGATCTCGGCAGCAACGGGTTCAATGGCTCCATCCCGCCAGAGTTCGGCGACCTCTCCGGCCTCGTTGAGCTACGCCTCTACAACAACAACCTCGCCGGTGCCATCCCGCACCAGCTCAGCCGGCTCCCCAAGATTGTCCATTTCGACTTGGGGGGCAACTTCTTGACCGACCCGGACTATGCCAAGTTCTCGCCGATGCCCAACGTCAGGTTCATGTCGCTCTACCTCAACTTCCTCAACAGCAGTTTCCCGGAGTTCATACTCAATAGCGGCAACATCACCTACCTCGACCTGTCGCAGAATACTCTCTTCGGGCCGCTACCGGAATCGTTGCCGGAGAAGCTCCCGAACCTAAGGTACCTCAACTTGTCCACCAATGGTTTCTCCGGCAGGATTCCGCCGTCGTTTGGCAAGTTGACGAGGCTCCAGGACCTGCGGATCGCCACCAACCAACTCATCGGCGGCGTCCCGGAGTTCCTCGGGTCGATGATGCAGTTGAGGATTCTTGAAATCGGCGAGAACCAGCTAGGCGGGCCAATCCCGCCGGTTCTTGGCCGGCTCCAGATGCTGCAACGGCTCGACATCAAGAGCGCGGGGCTTGTTTCCTCTCTGCCGCCGGAGCTGGGCAACCTAAGCAATCTCAATTTTCTGGAGCTGTCCTTGAACGAGCAGCTCTCCGGTGGCTTGCCGCCGTCGTTCGCCGGGATGCGGGCAATGCGGGAGTTCGGCATTTCCACGAGCAATCTCACCGGTGAGATCCCGCCGGCGTTGTTCACGAGCTGGCCCGAGCTCATATCCTTCCAAGTGCAGAACAACTCCATCACCGGCAAGATTCCGCCGGAGCTCGCCAAAGCTAGGAAACTGAATCTTCTGTACCTCTTCGGTAACAACCTTACCGGTTCCATCCCGACAGAGCTCGGCAAGTTAGAGAACCTGGAAGAGATGGATTTGTCGTCGAACTCGCTCACCGGACCGATCCCCAGCTCGATGGGCAACCTCAAGCAGCTCACGAGGTTAGCGCTATTCTTCAACCGGCTCAGCGGCAAGATCCCGCCGGAGATTGGCAACATGACGGCATTGCAAATCTTGGACGTCAACACAAATCGTCTGGAAGGCGAGCTGCCTCCTACCATCTCGGCCCTCAGGAACCTCCAATACCTCTCCGTGTTCGACAACAACATGAGCGGCACCATCCCGCCGGACCTCGGCGAGGGTTTGGCATTGCAAGTCGTGATGTTCACCAACAACAGCTTCTCCGGCGAGCTGCCGCGGAACCTCTGCGACGGCTTCGCGCTGCAGAATTTGACGGTGAACAACAACAACAACTTCACCGGCCCGCTGCCGCGGTGCCTGAAGAACTGCACGGAACTGAAACGTGTGCGGTTGGAGGGGAACCACTTCACCGGCGACATCTCGGAGGCCTTCGGCGTGCACCCCGGCTTGAACTACTTGGACGTCTCCGGGAACAAGCTGACCGGCCGGCTGTCGTCTGACTGGGGGAAATGCATCAATCTCACGCTCCTGCGCTTGGACGGCAATCGCATATCCGGCGGCATTCCGGCCGAATTTGGGAGCATGACAAACTTGCAAGTTCTCAGCTTGTCTGAAAATAACCTGACTGGAGGTGTTCCCCTTGAGTTGGGTCATCTCAGCCTTTTGTTCAATCTCAGCCTGAGCCGTAACTCCTTTTCCGGGCCAATTCCAGCAAATTTGGGGAACAATTCTAAGCTTCAGATGGTTGATTTATCAGGAAACATGCTTAATGGGACGATACCAGTTGGCATTGGCAAGCTTGGTTCTCTGACATTGCTTGATCTGAGCAAGAACAGGTTATCAGGGCAGATACCAAGTGAGCTTGGTAATCTGGTTCAACTTCAGATCCTGCTTGATCTGAGCAGCAATTCTTTCTCTGGTACAATCCCTTCAAATCTCGTGAAGCTGATTAATTTGCAGAAACTGAACTTGTCACACAATGACCTCAGTGGCTCAATCCCAGCAGGGTTTTCTAGCATGTCAAGCCTTGAAACAATTGATTTCTCTTACAATCGACTCACCGGCAGGATACCATCAGGGAAGGCTTTCAATGCTTCCGCTGATGCATACATTGGGAATTCTGGGCTCTGTGGTGATGTGCAAGGCATAGCTTCTTGTGACCCCAGTTCTACCAAAGCATCTTCTGGTCACCACAAGAGAGTAGTCATTGCAACAGTTGTGTCAGTAGCTGGAGTGGTGTTACTATTAGGCATTGTCACTTGCTCAATACTGTTATGCAGAAGGAAGCACAGGGTGAAGAAAGAGGTGGAATCTAACACCAATGATTCTTATGAGTCCATGATCTGGGAAAAGGAGGGAAAATTCACATTCTTTGACATCATGAATGCCACTGACAACTTCAGTGAAACATTCTGCATTGGGAAAGGAGGGTTTGGAAGTGTTTACAGAGCTGAGCTCTCTGGTGGGCAGGTTGTGGCTGTGAAGAGGTTCCATGTTGACGGCACCGGTGACATACTAGATGTGAACAAGAAGAGCTTTGAGAATGAGATAAAGGCGCTGACAGAGGTCCGCCACCGCAATATTGTCAAGCTCCATGGCTTCTGCACCAGTGGTGACTACATGTACCTTGTGTATGAGTACATGATAAGGGGCAGCTTGGGGAAGGCATTGTATGGAGAGGAAGGGAAAAAGAAGCTGGATTGGGGCATGAGGGTGAAGGTGATCCAGGGGGTTGCTCATGCCCTGGCCTACTTGCATCATGACTGCAACCCAACCATCGTTCATCGTGATATCACTGTGAATAATATCCTTCTTGAGTCGGATTTTGAGCCGCGCTTGTCTGATTTTGGCACAGCAAAATTGCTTGGGTCTGCCTCCACAAACTGGACTTCTGTGGCAGGATCATATGGATATATGGCTCCAGGTATATACAGTCTTTTTCTTATGTTAAACTTGCACTTGTTTTTCCTTAAAAAGGCTCATAGAATTTTTCAACCTAATTTATACTTTAAAGTGTTTCAGTGATATCTTATTTAGGATGTTTCAGTCCTAATTAATGTAAAATCAGATGGCTAAATTTGGTTTGCTTCTCTCATGTAGTTATGTAGTATGTGGATAGACTAACTTCTGATGAAAGCAATTGTTGTAACTTGTAAGTAGAGTGGTCAATATTGAACAGATTACCACGTACTCCCGTCCTGATGTTTTCAGAACATTGAAAGATTTTCATTAGAAAAGAAACTGTACATGTTCCAATTAAGTGCAGCACTGCACTGCATTTAAACTTACCAACTTTAATTCATTCTTGCAGAATTGGCATACACAATGAGGGTCACGGAGAAGGGCGACGTTTACAGCTTTGGCGTGGTTGCACTGGAGGTCATGATGGGAAAGCACCCTGGTGACCTCTTAACATCCCTTCCAGCGATCTCTTCATCACAAGAAGATGATCTACTGCTCAAGGACATACTAGACCAGCGGTTGGATCCTCCAACTGGTCAGCTTGCAGAAGAGGTAGTGTTCATTGTGAGGATTGCACTTGGTTGCACCAGGGCAAATCCTGAATCCAGGCCTTCCATGAGATCTGTAGCACAGGAGATATCTGCACATACTCAGGCCTACCTTTCTGAACCATTCAGACTGATCACACTAAGCAAGCTTACAGACTATCAGAAGTGACCTCTCTCTGTGTAGAGATGTGAAGCACCAGGCAGAAGGGGAATTTCACAGCTAGTGATTTGTAAAAATTCATTATCAGAACCTCAAGTGTATCAGATTAGCGACAAAGGCAAGTTTAGGAAAATGTATAGCTTTAACTGGTGATAGGTATACAGTGAGATTATTCTGAAGACTGCCCATCACAAAATTCTGCTTTTAATCAACTTTTGTATACTCGTTGTTAGTATCTCTGTTGTAACAGACTTGTACAACAATTTTTGTTTAATCAACAACCAGTGCAGTTAAGAAAGTCAGCCTATATCAGTTTAATTTCGTATCCCTCTTTTTTGCTTTAGCTTCATCACTGAATGCAAATGTCTAAACTTTAAAGGCACACTCCATTCTTGAGGTATGTTTTTAACTTTTTATATATGGATTTGGAGGTGGTGATCTGAAGAACCCTTGCCTCCAACGACTCTCACACGGCGGACCTAGAGGTGGGCTTCATCTTATTAATTTCTGCTTTTGCACCTTAACATCTA
The DNA here is from genome assembly GCA_019279435.1 of Zizania palustris. Lineage (NCBI taxonomy): Eukaryota > Viridiplantae > Streptophyta > Magnoliopsida > Poales > Poaceae > Zizania > Zizania palustris. Next base: position 12,498,976 of record JAAALK010000080.1, read on the forward strand.
TGTAATGATAAAAAAAATTAAACATGATCATCTTAGTTTCTGCATCTTACCATAGTATATACGATGTGACGTGCAAGCGGATTGGGCCTGGCCCTGCAACTACGCAAACAGTACCACGAGAGTACTGTTCACGCTACAGTACTCACGTGTGTACTGTTCGGTAGGCGGGCGAGCTCTGCAACTACGCGAGCGAACGGTACCACGCAAGTACTGTTCACGCTACAGTGCTCACGTGGCAGCCTAAACCCATAATTAGTCACTTCGGAGTCAGGTTAGTTTACTATTCTAATTACAGTTGGAGTAGGATTTAGAAATAAAGTGACATCTGTTTTATATAAAGAGGTCAAGACCGTAACCCTACCTTCCGGTCCTGCTTCCCGCGCCTCCGGCTGCATGTTGCCTTCACATAATTGTCACGGTGCCGGAGAGACAGGGCGAACGACCTCTCGTCCTCCTGTCAGCCACGATTCCGTCCTCCGCTCCCTTCCACACGTCCCGCTACACAATGTCTGTGGCAACTTGGATGCTCTCATTGCCCACCTGCGATGGTGTCCGACGGTTTAGTCGCGACACCACTACCAAATCAGGATATCATCGAGGAACTTTATCTAAGCTAAGGCATGCTAGACATCCGTCGTGAATTGGCTACGTTTTTGGAGCAAGTTCAACGCCGGCCAGATCGAGAACCCAGTGAGGTACTCCCGGCTAGGTCTTCACGCCTGGGCAGCCCGCCTCGCCGCTAGACGCCACCCCTTCCTGGCGACTAACACCTTTATAGGGGTTGCCGCAGCTCCATACCAACCAAAGATTTCATCTCCAAACCGATCCCTACTCCCCCGTGAGTTCTAACTAAGAGATCCATCTAGAGGCAGCGTTGTTCTTGCTCCGCTCCATTGCATCAGACCCCTATAGAGCCCTTGTCTCCAACGACTCCCACACAATATTCATGCTTTGGCAATGGCATGCTCCATAAGATCATCTATGTTTTTTAAACAGAAATGGGAAACATGTCCTATTTCCTCTAGGGAAACAAGGTTTTACAGAAGTTCCAACACATACAATAAGACAAAATTCTAATGTCTAGCTATCCTCAATTTTTTTAAATAATATTTTTTTAAAAAAATCAAATATGTATAGCAATTTGAGGAAATTGCAAAAATAGGTACCAGACACACTTGGTTAGCTGACTGGTGCCACGTGGTGCCAAGTCGGCACTTGGTCGACCGACTGATGCCACGTCAATGTCAATTGGCCGACCAATTGCCGATTGGCGACCACATTAGCTCCCTTCGGCGCACAATGGCCTCTTTCCGCCAACTGACGCTGACGTGGCACCAGTCAGCGGAAAGAGCTGTTGGCGCGTCCTAGTCGGCACTTGGTCGTCCGACTAACACTGATGTGGCACCAGTCGGCCGACCAAGTGCCGACTGGTACATATTTTTGCAATTTTCTCAAACTACCATACAAAATTTGATTTTTTTAAAAAATATTATTTCAAAAGTGAATTCATCTATCCTCTCTTGAACCACACATATCAACAAGTATTTGGATTAAGGCATTTCCAACCAATTCCTCATCCCACTTCTCATCCTATTATTTAACAAAATACTCTTAAAAACACTCTCCAACCAACTTTCTATTTCACTCCCTATCTCATCTTTCTCCCTATTCAAGTCATTCTCCTCCTCAAAGTCAAGGAGCCAAAGCCACTCCCTATCTCATCTTTCTCCCTATTTAAGTTATTCTCCTCCTCAAAGTCAAGGAGCCAAAGCCACTCCCTATCTCATTTTATTATTATTTAGAAAATATTTATATGTTGTAAAATATTGGACAAAATTAATAATATATCGAAATATTTTATAATATGTATAAGAAATTAAGTTATCATATTTTTCAACACTTATATGCACTTCTATATTTTTATTATAATTTTATATGCAATATATTATTATTTTCAATACAATTTTATATTTTTATAAAGTTTTTTATTATAATCTGGTATGTTTGTTAGCATATGTTGTTATATGTGTGTTTTTTTAATTTGATAGTTATGAAATATTAATAAAATATAGGTAGATGAAATATAAGGAGTCAAATATAGGAAGTTGGATGTAGTGTTTTAAGAAATGAAGATGCAATCTTGATAGGGATGTCTCTATTTTTAGTTATAGGGAAGTAAAATTGAAGAGTTGGTTGGAGATGCTCTCACCAAGTAGAAAGAAGCTCTAAATAGCTCTATTCTCTAATTTTTTGGATTAGAATTAGAAAAACAGCTCCAACGGATAGTCTAAATGGCTCCCAAAAATAAATAATCCCTAAAATTAATCATGCCGCTCCCTATTTTTTAGGGAGCATACTTAGAAACTCTAATTTAGAGACTTTATTTGAGAAAAGTATATTTAAAGTAATTTGCATCCTAAAAATAAATCCCAAAAATCTATATAGAAACTTAATTTTTAGAGTCACTCTTGGAAGATCTGACATCAACCTAGTTCAATCCATACACAAACACCATACTATGAAAGAATTAAGCATGATCATGTACGGTATATAAGATGAACATGACAATGAATTAAAGCGTGCCTTATAATTTTGGGAGGAAGGAACAGCTTTTTGCATTTTTATTGGTCTTATAATTAATGCAAAGGAAAGAATGCCATCTTTTCCTTCAGTGCCAACTAAAGAACAATGAAAAAACTAAACGCACTTCTTCTTCATCATCATCAGATGGTACATTCAGAAAACACAGTTACAGATACTGATCAGTATTTCCTCTCGAAACAAATGGATCAATATATGACACCTTTTTGCCATCAACGAAGCAGAAAAGGGCATGCCTCCATCTCTCGATGGAAAAGAGCAATCCAAACCATAGCCAAAACCCGAAGATGACTCCAGCGATCACACAAAAATATAGCCATGGGTCCTCACATGTTGAACAATATTTCTCGTCGGAAGCAAACGATGCATTTGTGCATGGAATGTCCAACGGACGGCCACAGAGCCCAGAATTGTTGCTGTATATGGATGGGTCAGTTAGGGTTTGAAGTTGATTACCACTAGGTATCTCGCCTGATAGATGATTGTTCGAGAGATTCAGAGTGCTAAGAGTGGATAAACTGGACATGCTCGGAGGAATGGCTCCTGATAGTTCATTCAATGACAAGTCGAGGGACTCAAGAAATTTCAAACTACCAATGTTTTTAGGTATGCCGCATGACAGATGGTTTCTCGACAAGTTCAGATATCTAAGGCCTTGGAGGTTCATTAACTCTTCAGGGATGCATTGAGACAATGAATTGCCTGACAAATCGATACCTGTCATTAGCTGAATTGTTTTTTCGAAGACTATTTCCCGCCCCTTCCAGATCATATCGATTCTGCACAGAAAAGATTGATCATTAGAAATAATTTTGGGGTTCTTCATGGAACTTAAGTTGGCAAAAGCTCCGGGAATTGATCCAGTCAAACCATTGTTGGCCATGTCTAGCAGCTGAAGCTGAGAAAGCTTCGACAAGTCCGAAGGGATTTCCCCGGTGAAGTTGTTCGATCTAAGGCTAAGAATCTTCAGCGATGGGATGCTTGTCCCAATCCAAGGAGGGATACCACCAAAGAACTTGTTGTTCCCTATATCTATGGTGACCAGCGAGCTACATCCTTGTAACGATGATGGGAAGTTACCGGTGAAGCCGTTGCCGGCAAGGTGAACCGATTCAAGAGAACAATTGTAGCTTGTCTTGACTGCGGGGATTTCACCTGAGAAGTCGTTGTGGGATAGGTCCATGACCTGCAGGTTCTGCAGGTTCCACCAGCAGTCGGGCAGCTCACCGGTGAGCATGTTGTTGTTCACCGTCAAAGCCTTCAGCGCGAAGACGTCGCAGAGGTTCGGCGGCAGCTCGCCGGAGAAGCTGTTGTTGGCGAGCCTCACGACCTGCAAGGCCAAACAATTGCCGAGGTCCGGTGGGATGCGGCCGCTCATGTTGTTGCCGAAGACGTCGAGATATTGGAGGTTCCTGAGGGCCGAGATGGTAGCAGGCAGCTCGCCTTCCAGATGGTTGGTGTTGACGTCCAAGATTTGCAATGCCGTCAGGTTGCTAATCTCCGGCGGGATCTTGCCGGTCAGCTTGTTGAAGAATAGCGCCAACCTCGTGAGCTGCTTGAGGTTGCCGATCGAGGTGGGGATCGGTCCGGTGAGCGAGTTCGACGCCAAAATCATCTCTTTCAGATTCTCCAACTGACCGAGCTCTGCCGGGATGGAGCCGGTAAGGTTGTTGCCGAAGAGGTACAGAAAATTCAGTTTCGTAGCGTTGGCGAGGTCCGGCGGTAGGCTACCGGAGAGCTGGTTCATGCACAGATCCAGGAAACTGAGATTGCTTAGGTTCCCCAGCTCTGGCGGCAGAGAGGATACAAGTCCCGCGCACTTGATGTCGAGCCGTTGCAGCATCTGGAGCCGACCAAGAACCGGCGGGATTGGCCCGCCTAACTGGTTCTCGCCGATTTCAAGAATCCTCAACTGCGTCATGGACCCGAGGAACTCCGGGACGCCGCCGATGAGTTTATTTGCGACGATCCGCATGTCCTGTAGCTTTGTCAACTTGCCAAATGACGGCGGAATCCGGCCGGAGAAACCATTGCCGGACAAGTTGAGGTACCTTAGGTTCGGGAGCTTCTCCGGCAATGATTCCGGTAGCGGCCCGAACATGGTATTATGCGACAGGTCCAGGTAGGTGATGTTGCCGCTCTTGAGTATGAAGTCCGGGAAGCTGCTGTTGAGGGAGTTGTGGTAGAGCGACATGAACGTGACGGTTTGCATTGGCGAGAACCTGGCGTAGTCTGGGTCGGTCAAGTTATTGGACCCAAGGTCTAAATGGACAATCTTAGGGAGCCGGCTGAGCTGGTGCGGGATTGCGCCGATGAGGTTATTGTTGTAGAGGCGGAGCTCGACGAGGCCGGAGAGGTCGCCGAACTCTGGCGGGATGGGGCCATTGAACCCATTGCTACCGAGATCGAGCAACTCGAGGGAGCTCAGCCGCGAGATACTGGTCGGGATGGAGCCGTTGAGGTTATAGTTTCCGTTGAGGTCTATCTCCGTGAGCGCCGGGAACGCCGCGAAGTCGAGCTTGTCGAGGCCGCCGCCGAGTCCCAGTCCCCGGAGCCGCAGCGTCACGACGCGGCCGGCAGCGTCGCAGCCCACGCCGCGCCACCCGCATACCGGCGCCGCCCTTGTCCACCCGGACAGCGCGGCCGCATCGTCCTGCAGGCTGGCCTTCCACGCCAGCAGCGCTTCTCCCTGCGAGAGGGCGGCGGCATTGGCTGGCGCATGGATGGCGGCTGCTTTGCCACGAGCAGGAGGAGAACGAGCACGTCGCGGTCTAAGCGGCCGGTCCGTTGTTCCGCCATGGACTCAGTCGTAATAGCGAGTAGGACACGAGCCAGAGCCAACGCAGCGGAGCACCAAATTTAAGGCACGGCGAAAACGCAGCAATATATTTTTTTTCCGAAAATCATATGTCAAAATGTGATATAAGCACTTTTCGGAAGTTTATTCATCCTAGTCCTGAATCAACATGACATGTCATTAGAGTCGTGTCATACCCTATTCTTTACATAGAGTATTTCCATTATATTTGTTACTTTACTTATTATTTTATGGGTTTTCTATTTTTCTCTCCAAACTTGTTACATCTAGAAAGTCAACCAAACTTGCTATTGTATTGAATTTTGAGCTGATTTAATTATTTTTATCTTCTTTGCATTTATATAAATTAATAAAATATAGCTAAATTCAAATAAGAAGTCACATTTAGCATATACATTAAAGTGAATAACAAAATAACAAGTCAATTTAAATAAAAAGACTCGCTATTGTTATGAATAGCAAGTACAATAATTATGCTATTAGGTATTTCGATCCATCTGTCGTTATTTTTTGATTCCGAAATAAACTCTTCAAACTAATTGCCTGCAGTCATTTTTTGTCTGTGGTTGTTTGATTATTTTTTCTCTACGGGCTGGTTTGGGAGCCCAAAATCACAGCCCATTCCCTGGGGATGGGCCGGGATTTTAGCTTAAAATCCCGGCCCATCCCCAGGGAATAGGCTGGGATTTTGGGCTCCCAAATCAGCCCTACAGGTATATTGTTTTCTCTCTCTGTTTTTTGGATGTTTGAAATAATTATATTTATGAAAATTTTTAACATAATTATTTAATTTAAAACTTAATATATTACATAGTGTACATATACTAAATTATGGCATAAATTTAATAAGTATTCATCAATTAGAAAAATATTTTTACCAAATTATATATAAATTTTACGCGACATACCTATTAAATGTCCAAGTTTTAATGCAATCTAATATCAATTTACTCGAATCTCAATCGCAAAACACGTCAATTAAAGTGCGGTCGCGGCTCAAAAGTTAATTGGACTCGTCGTCGGTCAATCGTTTTGAAGGATTCCGACGACCGTTGGTCTTCAGTGCGCGCGTGCGTCGATCTCCTGCTCAAAACACATAAATTATGGTTGCAAAATTTAATAGGAAATTCGAAATGAATGATTTGCAAGATACGTAGTATAAACTCTAAACGGTGTGGACTGTAGCAAGCTGTAAACAATGCTTGACTCTTTCTTTAAATCTACGCGTTATAAATCTTTCTGCAGAAAAAATAATAATAATATAGCAAACTTCACGTCTTCACGTAAGAGTTAGACTGGTGATCATGATCTCTTTTTTTTCCTCGATTGCAAATTGCAAAAGACTATTTTTTTTCTCTGTTTTCATCTCGTGTGCGCCAGGCCAGACATGAAGAAGAACGCCTCTTCTGCATTTGTGAACGTGCACAATTCAGACGAATGAAGTGTTTAACTTGAACTCCAGACTAAACAGAATAACAGACTCCGAAATAAACGGACGAAAACGAAAGCACACCCAAGGAAAAAGATAACCCAATAGTATACGCATGACATCATCGTGATGTCAGCACGGCGTAGTACACGCGTGGCATCAACATGACACGGGCTTAATGTATCAAAATAGACTTAAGCATTAAAGACAACATTGTTACTAGTCATATATATCGTACGATTACATTATAAGTATAATTTTTTTAAAGTGCACCATAATATTAAAGTGTGATCATAAACAATAAAATTATAATTTTTTTTGGGTCCCACCGTAAGCATGACCTACTTTAATGCTATATTTTTTGTTTTCTTCCATTGTGTACATAATAATAATAAATGATAACTTTTTGTCCGTCCCACCTTAACGCTAGTTGTAACATATCCATTGCGGATGCCCAAGAGCATTTGCAATGCTCCAAGGTGGATCGTCGCTTCAGCTTGCCACCTTAGGCTGCAGCCTCCACCTCAGTTTGTGAAGCGACTTGGAGCAAGTAGGTGTAGCTTGCAGAAGCCACACAACCTCGCCTGAAAAAGTGAACTGAGAAATTGAAAAAGCCATCGCTCGTGCCCCCAATACCACTCATTCATAATCCCTCCACCCTGCCCTCTGCCCCGCTGCCATCGCCCATCACCTCCAATACCTTCGTTCTTGCCATTCTCGCTCGTCACTTGTCCGTCGCCCAATCCATCCCATGAGCCAACCTCCTCCGTTCAAGCCTCTTTGTCGCATCGTCTCCCAGACGTCCATCAGCGTGACAGCGGTGGCGACGGAACAGGCTATGGTGGCATCAGTAGAATAGGCAGTAACGACGACGGTGGAACTATTGATGTACAAATGGGTCACTAGACACAGGCTCATTGAGGCCCAACCCGTTTACTGATGGGCCGGTCTGGCACTGTTACTAAACAGGATGTGCTTTACTGTTGACGCCAAGATTTGGTTAAGTCCAGGCCCACTAAGAATGCTGCACAGTCAACATGAGTCAAATAGGTCCAATCAAAGAAAGTCAAGGAAGCCCGTCCATATTGCTACAAGACGATCGGACACAAAAGGAGCCGATGAAGATAAGGTACAAGAAATAGAAGATATAGATTATCTAGAATCGGTTAAGATAGAGTATTTGGACGGTAAGTCTCCAGACTATAAATATGTATCCCTAGTTAGTTTAGAAACACACATCTCTGTCAACCAACTACTCGACGCATCACCACCCTTGGTCTCCAAGGTTTATTCCGGTGGGGTTCAGCACTCGGAGCAGAAGCTAATAAACTGATAAAACAACAGCTAGAATTATTCTAACAAATCACCCCCTAAGTCTTGCAGCTCACACTAAGCTTGATGATGCCAATTTTGGAGCGAAGCTCATGGAATCTGACTCTACCCAGTGACTTAGTAAAGATGTCTCTGAGTTGATCAGTTGTTCCGACGTACAAGACTTCAATCAGCTTCTTTTCTACACACTCTCGGATGTAATTGAACTTAACATCAATATGCTTGGTCCGATCATGATGTACATGATTTTTCACAAGTGAAATCGTGGACTGGTTGTGCTCTTCCGATCAACAGTGTCACCTGCAATGTCAATGTCACTGTATCCAAGCAAATGTGGCTGCTTTGTTTCTCCAACAGTGTAGTGAAGTACCCAATGAATTGTTCCTGCAACATAGCGTAGAATACGGCATACAACATACAAATGTTCTTCCTTGGGTGACTCATGAACCGACTAACATACCCAACTGAGGAATTTTTTTAAAATATATTTTTTTAAAAAAAATCAAATATGTATGTCTGTTTGAAAATTTCTTAAAAGTAGCATGCGGTCGTCACTTGAAGTGTTGACTGGTGCCACGTCAGCTCCAGTCGGCACTTCAAGTGCCAACCGCATACTATTTTTGTAAAATTTTCAAACGGGCATATAGATTTGATTTTTAAAAAAAATATTATTTTTTTAAAAAATTCCCCAACTAAGTAGGACAATTCAGGTCGACGAAGGCTCCCAACCAAACTTTGAAATTTTGTTGCATAAACCGGCAAAGAATCGGAGTCTTTACTCAACTTGAGGCATACCTCCATTGGAGTTTGACAGGGATTGCAGTTTTGAAGTCCAGCCTTCTCTAGTAACTTGCTAGCATGCGTAGCTTACCCAAGAGTGATTCCTGTAGCACTTTGATTCACCTTAATGCCAAGATAATACTTGAGTGCGCCCAAATCATTCATTTTGAACAGCCTTTTCATCTCAAGCTTGAATTGTGTGATGACTTTGGGACCGTCACCTATGATGATAAGATCATCTACATAGACTCCCACAATCAACTGCTTCTCACTATTTTCTCAGGTGTATACTCCATGTTTTGAAGACAAGAGATAGCAATGAGCTATCAAGCTTAGCATTCCAAGCTCGAGGTGCTTGTCGTAGACCATACAAATCCTAATGGAGCCAGTACACATTGGCCTTGTTGTCGGTGTCAATGAAACTGGGCGGATGGTAGACATAAACTTCTTCCTTAAGTTCTCCATTAAGAAACACTGATTTCAAATCCATATGGTGCACTTCCCAGGCTCGGTGTGCAGCAACAACAAGGAGAAGTCGTATTGATTCTAGTGGTGCAACAGGGGCAAACACCTCATCAAAATCCATCCCCTTGTTGCTGGACATATCCTTTCGCCATAAGTCTAGCCTTATAACGCACCACAGTTCCCTGTTCATCGCGCTTCAATTTGAAAACCCAGTTCAGACCGATCGCCTTTTGTCCGGGTGAAAGATCAGTGAGTGTCTAGGTTTTATTTTCAATGATTGACTTCAGCTCTTCCTGCATAACATTCTGCAAATTTGGGTTTGTGGTGGCTTCATATAGTGAACTTGGCTCCTCAATGCTCACAACATGAAGCTTGAGATGTTCGAGTACACGCTGCACATACCCTGGTGGTGAGCCTGCTCCAAGAACATTGTCCATGGTGCGGTAGCGGGGTGCAGCATCATCGTCATCCACATCTACGTCAAGATTGGAGTCGTGAGTAGGCGGCGAAACATGTTCAATTTCTATCGGTGTCGGAGGGATTGGAGTCGATGAAGAACCATATTTAGGTGATGGAGCATGGAACTCCGACGATGCAGAGGGTGCCTGATGAGCTATGGTTTTCATCGGTGTTGTCGTTGCTGTTGTGGTCACCACCTGCTCAACCGTAAATGGTTCAAGTTCAGAGATTCTAAACTCTTCTACATCCCACTTCCATCCCCATTCTTCATCAAAAACAACATCCCGTGAGACATGAATTTTATATCCAACAAGATCATATAGATGATAAGCCTTGGAGCCCTGCTTGTAGCCTAGAAACATCATTTGGCAGCTGCGATCCTCCAATTTCTTTAAGTTTGGTTTTGTGTTCCTCACGTAGCCCACACACCCGAATGTGTGTAGGAACTGTACAGCAGGATGTGTTAGAACTTAGGGGTCTTAGGATCGCTAGGGTTAGGACTAGCAGGGCGCTTAGGGTTACCTTTTGGGTTGCTTGACAAAGAGGAGGACTCCATGGCCTGGTGTTGTGGTGTCGGAGTCCGGTGAATGACGATAGAGGTTAGGGGAACCTTCTCGTTGCTTCGGCACTGCTTCTTAGATCAGTTTTGATCTTAGGTTTTGGGAGAGGCAGAGGAGATGGTCGAACCTTGATCATGTACTCTAGCCTCTCCTTATATAGTGTCGCGCAACAGGGGCCCCTAACAACCTTCTGTTTGGGTGATCCAGATCATTGCGCTAGGTGGATTAGGCTCATGCACATGGCCGTTGTGCATGCGGGGAGGAGAGGGACTCAGTCCCCCTCTCCTCTTGGGAGATCTGCAGCTAACTAGATGCACTCCATACCAAGCTTCATATGGTGTTTTGTCATCGAGAGATTTTGTTGGCGATTCGTTCAACAGAAACAAACATAGTCGTAGTTACAGCCTAACCCCAGAAGCATCCCGACATTTTCATAGCCTTCATCATGTTGTGAGATGTGGCGATGATGGTCTGATTTAGGCACTCGACAACTCCGTTTTGCTATGGAGAATATGGCGTCGTCAGCTATCGGTGGACGCCGAATTAGGCACAATGCTCACCAAATTCAATAGAAGTGAATTCTCTACCCCGATCAGTCTGGAGAGCCCGTAGTTTGTGACCACACTCCACCTAAGCATGTGCTTGGAAGTACTAAATTTCTCTTGCTACCTCATTCTTGCTCCTGATCAAGGTTAGCTACATATAACTACTCATATCATCCACCAGTAACAGGAAATATTGATTTCCTACCGAAATTGTAGGCTCAATTGGGACGCACATATCACCATGTACGAGGTCCAAACTAAAGCTTCTGTTGCACGGTAATCAGACTTCACTAGGAATGCAATTCGACGTTTCTTGCCGACCAAACAGGCGTCACATAGCTGATTCATTGGATCCACCACCGTTAGCCCGCGTACCATGGACTTCTGTGCCAACTTGAAGAGCGCTTGGAAGTTGAGGTGACCAAACCTTGCATGCCACATTCACACCATCTCTGAGCAATGTGCAGCAAAATAGACTGGACGTCCGATGTTCAACTCGACAGTGTAGAGGTGGCTCGTAGAGCAACGTATCTGAGCCAGAAAACATCCCTAGGAATCCCTGATTTGTAAGAGGCCATGGTGTATGCGCACCTCGCTGGATCGACATGTGAAAAGAATGGTCTCACATCCTTCAATTCTCACAACTGAGCCATCGCCGAATTTCACATTTCTGGTCACACCGTTGTCGAGCTTGGCAAAAGCAATCCCGGACTCGGGAATAGGAGATGGTTCAAGATCTATCTCCGATGATCATGGTGTTGGTTCTCGCCATCATTGAATTGAGCAAGCACATTGGCCTCAAGCTGATCGACACCATTGGAAGCATCAGTTGTAATGACCAATAGGAGCGTTGGTTCCTCTTCATCGTCTTAGGCGACATACGCTCGTTGTTTCTTGGGTTTGTTCCTGCAATCCCTAGCCCAGTGACCCTTCTTGCCACAATTATTGCAGTTTCCACTGTTGCTGACTGATTCAACCACTTGTCTGGTGTGAGTATCCTTGGACTCCCTGGCTTGTTTCTTGCCATGACCGCAACCGCGATGAGAGCCAACACCACCCCAAGAAGAAGAGCTTCCATTGTGGCCACCCTCCTGGATTGTTGCTGCCTTGTGGAACTTAGCTAGCCATTCCTCCTCAGTGAAGAGTAACCTACCATTAGGGTTGATACGGTTCACATTGGCTCCTGTCTTGCGCTGCTTTTGCTGCTTGGCTATATGCAAGCGTACAGTCACCTCCTCAAGAGACAACTCGTTCACATCGAGCAAGTTCTCAAATGAGATGGCAACTTGTTGAAGACTCTCTGGAACAACCTACAACAACTTCTTGACGATTTCAAATTTTGAAATGGGGTAACCTAGTGTGTGAAGGTTGTTGGCAAGTCCTCTAATGGGCATTGAAAAATCATCAACTGATTCTCCCTCCTTGAACTCAATCTCCCCCGAATTCACGACGCAGCTGTTGCGCGTTAACCTCATGGACTTGCTGCACACCAATATGCTTGGTATTTATGGCTTCCCATTCCTCTTGAGCAGTCTCCTTTATAGCGAAGGATGCAAGCATCTCGGCTGGTACTCCATGCAGAATCATAGCGAGAGCCTGGAGATCTGTGCGGTAGTCAACATCGTCATCTTCCTTAGGTTCCACTGCTGCACACAAGCCTTGCGCTTGTAGATTAACCCGCATCACTAGAGCCCAATTCTGGTAGTTTGTGCGGGTGAGCATTGGGTAGGAAACGTTGTAGGCAACGTTGTTGGTTGTCACCTCCCTTACAATGCGCTTGTGACAGACCGGTTTTTGTTGAATCTCAAAAGAAATGTCAATATTACAAGATGTTCATAACATGACGACACATTAACGAAAGTAAAACAGAGTACGTAGCTCATTGGCTACACTTATTACAATCTGAAGTCAAAGCGGAAGAAAAGCAAAAGCGCTCGTGCGGACATCTTGATCCCAAAATCCGACTCCTCGATTGGGACACTGCTCCTGGCCTTCATCTTATTGATACGAAACATCTAAAAGATTGAGTCAACGGGGATGAGTACAGACGTACTCAACCCGCCATATATATGCACATAATGAAGGCTTAATGACAAAGGACATAATCTAGGATTGATTTGCATAAAGGAGCATGTTAAGTATTGTTTAAGTTTTAGTGAGAAGTATTAGAACATGAATGTAAATGCTGAAGTAAAATGAGTACTGACTTTCCACTATCTCGAGTTGCACACCCATGCCAACTCGCTCTTTCAAACCATCCCAATATTATCAAAGCATTCACACAAATGTAAACATCTAATAGATAGGTGGATCCTATTTATACCCACCATGCTCAACACATCACCATTCTCCAAGCTCCATAACTCACAACTCAAAAATACGATGAGACAAGATATAAGAAGGGTATAAAGAGGATCCACTTGTCTATTAGTATGTATTAAAGCAACGCTAGCAAGTGTGCCTCTACATTAGAGCACTAACTATTAAACAGTATAAGGCGACAAGGAGAACAAGGTACAAAGCATGGCTTGGATTTGCACATCAAGGATTTAACTAAACATTAACTAAATATTCGAAAGTGTATTCTAACATGCATTTATAACCTATGTTTTATAGCATTTATATGAAATCATGGGTTCAACCAAGCTCAAGGGGTGGGGTGTGACTTGACGGACTCCTCGCAGTACTGATATGGCTCCTCAAAGTGTGTAGGCTGCTCCTCGACGGCGTCGACTTTTAATTAGCACGCAAACCAAGGCAAAACAAATAAAACAGTACATAATACAGCATGAACAGTACAAATAAAGTACATAAAAGTGAAGAGCATAATTTTATGAATTTTCTGAAATTTGAATGGGTAAAATCGGAGTTAATTTGCATTTACTATGAATTTTTGAAGTTTAAAAGCATTTCTGAAATTTTAAAATCAATTCAAAACAGTCCTGGTCCACAGTGGACCGAATCCAGCGTGCACCCAGCGAGTGTGCCATGGAACGGGCCATCCTGGGCCACAGGATCCATATCGGGCGGTCGGTAGCGTGGTGGGATATTTAAGTTACAGTGGACGACCAGGATTAAAACGATTAAAAGGGTACGCGATGAAGGGCTCAGATCGACTCAGGATTTTTAAAACAGATGGACGGCCAGGATTACACGGTACCACTTCATTTGGATTCGATGGGCAGGATTAAAAGCGGCATGGGGGCACAGGGGACTTCGTCTTCGACGAGCGGCGAGCGACAACGACGACCGATGGAATGCGAAGCTAATCACTAAAACCGGTAGAGGAAAGGACGAGGATTAGAATGGTACTAGACTAGGTGAAGGTTGACGGCGGAAGATGACCGGTGGTGAGGGCTTGGTGGAGGGAAGATTTGGGTCGATGGTGGCGATGGACTTCCGGTGACGGGGCGCACGAACGGAGATGATGCTGAGGACGGGTGAACACCGGGGATCACGAAGCTGCGGTCAGTGAGGACGGAGGTGGTCACCGGCGGCGGCGAGCGGCGACCGAGCACAGAAATAGGGCGGGGGAACCAAGTTGCGCCAGAGCAAAATCCGGCGAGGGGAATGAGCGAATGCAAAATCTTGTTACGAATTCGGTTGTAGGGTTTAAAAGGGGACCGGATCGTGGGGGACGTGGGGATCCAGGTGGCGCGCAAAGGCACCGGTGAATTCAGGAGAATTATGTTACGATGGCGCGGTGAGAGAAGGAAAGGGGGCGCCGGTGAGGGCTTTGCGCTGGCTGACAGGCGGGCCCAAGATGACAGCGACGCGGAGGCAGTGGCGGACTAACAAGCGGGGCTGAGGTGTCAGCGGCATGGGGGCGTGCGGGCGCACGTGTATGCGACACCAACAGGCTGGTCCCACACGGCAAAGAGAGGGGGCGAGCTAGCGGGCTGGGTTGGGCCGGCCAGGAAGATTCGAGGTTGTGTCCCGCGAAGGAATTTTAATTGTTTTTCGAATAAAAATAATTCAGAAAATTGGTTTTGAAGTTTGAAATATGAATTTGAAACTCAAAAACTATAAAATAATTTTGCAAAATAAATTCTTGGCTCTTGGATCCTTACAAAATTATTAAAATTCAAAATTCAATGGTTTAGCTCAAAGTTTAAATCGCAAAACCTTTCTGCCTTTAAAATAATTTTGAATTCAAAAGCAGTTTTAAATTTCAGTTTTCACAGGTTTGCGGTTTTGGAAATATGGGTGTTACAAACCTACCCCCCTTACAAAGAATCTCATCCTCGAGATTTGAAACGACCCTCGAATAACTCGGGATGCGAAGCCTTCAACTCATCCGCCTTTTCCTACGTTGCCTCTTCTAGTGAATGGTTACTCCACTGAACCTTGCAGAACTTGATAACTTGTCTTCTTGTAACTCACTCATTGGTATCCAGGATGTGGACAAGCTTCAATATATAAGTTAGATCCTCTTGTACCTCTAACTGCTGATGATCAGCTTGCTCGGTAGGCACTCGAAGACACTTCTTCAACTGTGACACATGAAGCACGTTGTGCACACCTGACAATGACGCTGACAACTCTAACTCATATGCAACCTCTCCTTGGTGACGGGTAACCAGGAATGGACCAACAAAGCGAGGTGCTAACTTTCCTCTCATGTTAAACCTCTGAGTACCACGAAGAGGGGTAACTCGGAGATAGACATGATCTCCTTCCTCGAATGACAAGTCCTGGAGGCGATTGTCAGCATAACTCTTCTGGTGAGACTGAGCTATCTTCAACATGTCCTGTATAATATTAACCTTTTCCTCAACTTCACGAAGAATATCTGTCCCAAAAACTTGACTCTCTCTGGTCTGATCCCAAAGAAGAGGGGTTAAGCACTTGCGACCATACATAGCTTCAAACGGTGACATCTACAGACTAGCCTGATAACTATTGTTGTAGGAGAACTCGACATACGACAAATTTTTATCCCAAGAACCTCCGAAATTGAAACCACAAGCTCTTAACATATCTTCCAAAATCTGATTGACCCTTTCTGTCTGACAATCTTTTTGAGGATGATACGTTGTACTGAAGTTCAACCGGGTACCAAACCCTTCTTGCAGATTTTTCTAGAACTTTGAAGTGAACTGGCTTCCTCTGTCTGAGACGTTTTTCTTCGTAATACCGTGCAAACACACTATCCTTTCCATATACAATTCTGCCAACTTAGGGCCAATGTAGGTTGTCTTGACTGCTATGAAGTGAGCCACTTTAGTCAAACGATCAATAATCACCCATATCGAATCATAACCCGCTTGTGTTCTGGGAAAGCCAGTAATAAAGTTCATACCGACTTCTTCCATTTCCATTCAGGAACCTTAAGGGGTTGTAACAGTCCTACTAGCCTTTGGTGTTCTGCTTTGACCAGTTGACAAGTATCACACATCGACACATACTCAACAATCTCTCTTTTCATACTGACCCACCAGTACTTCTCTTTCAAATCTTGATACATCTTCGTACTTCTGAGATGGATAGAGTACAAAGTATCATGAGCTTCCTTCAGGATTCCCAAAGATGATTCCCAAACCAAATTGTTCCCATTTCATCTTCTGAGAAACTTGGGGCTTTCCCTTTTCTTATATTCTTCTTGATGTCAGCGATATCAGTGTCTTCCTTCTGAGCCTGACGAATCTGATCTTCTAATGCTAGTTTTGCCTCGAGCGTAGCAAGGTATGCTCGGGTAGTAACCCCATATTCAATATTTCCATCTCTCAACATAACATAGGAGCTTCGTCTAGCAGAATAAAGGCGTTACAGTATCCTTTACGACTCAAAGCATCGGCCACTACATTAGCCTTGCCCGGATGGTAATGAATTCCCATATCATAGTCTTTAATCAGCTCTAGCCATCTTCTTTGCTTGATGTTCAAATCTGGCTGAGTAAATATATACTTCAGGCTCTTATGATCTGTGAACACTTCACACCTGTTGCCGATGAGGTAATGCCTCTAAATCTTCAAAGCATGAGGTAATGCCTCCAAATCGTGAGGTCGAAGCTGGCGAGAGGCGTAGGATATCACCTTCCCGTCCTGCATCAACACACATCCGAGCCCTTGGTGAGAAGCATCACAATATACATGAAAGTCCCTTTGAATATCGGGCAGAGACAACACTAGCGCTGAAACTAACTTCTTCTTCAGAGTCTGGAAGCTTTCCTCGTAATCTAGTGTCCACTTGAACTTTACTTCTTTCTGCAGTAGCCTTGTCATGGGTTTAGCAATCTTAGAGAAGTTCTCGATGAAACGATAGTAGTAACCCGCCTGTTGGGGGAAAATATTCCATCCTCAGGGTTATTGCAGTAACAACACAAAGGCAGATAATGGATTCAAAGGTTTAGGACATGCATCTTCGGAGATGCCTTGAGTCAAGCTCGAAGTATGAAGATGGACCTTAGTTCGGAGTATATCTTCAAACATAGACTCTTCTGAGATCTTTTCTGCCAGCTAAGATGGAAGGCTTATCTTCTTTCTCATTAGATTAGTCTTTTACCATTTTAGCCCTATTAAGAGTACCGAATAGTTTCCACTATGTCGGTTGTAACAGAGGGGTAAAAGGGTCTTTTCCTTAATGTTTGGGCCTATAAATACCCCCCGTTTCACCCTGTAATAGGGACCGAATACAAGTTATTCAATACACACATTCGAACTATTCTAAGTTATTATCCTTTCGGAGGCTTAGAACAGTTCACTTCGCAAACACTTCGTTTGTTAGTTTCTAATCTACAGAAACCTGTTAGCGTAATCTTTTACGCCAACAGTTGGCGCCGTCCGTGGGGAACTTAGTCCAAGAAACTTCGTTCTCTACCAACTTCTTACATCATGCCTCCTAAGCGGAGCGCAACTCGTAACCCTGTTCGGAGGTCCCCTCGGACCTCCGGAGAGGCTCCTTCCGACACTGTTGAAGTCGGAGGACCTTCGACGTTTCCTCCACCTCAAACTCCGGAAGGAGTTCCCATTCCTCGAGCATACGGAGTCCCTCCGCCAACTCCATCCATACTTCGACCACCCAGAGTTCCTCTTCCACCTCAAGTTCCACTTCGAACTAATCCTCTCAGTTCTCAAGACCCGGAAGATCCTTCCGGAGGAGATGAAGACAATCTTGGTGATATGGCCGCTCAAATGGCCAGTCTCCAAGCCGAAGTAGCAAGATGGCGGCAAGAAGCTGCAAATAGGCTTCACTCTCAAGCCATCCCAGCTATTCCTGAAGTGCCTGAAGACGACGAACCCATCTATCCCGAAGCCCCGGAGAATGCCTCCTTTGATACTGAATCTCCGCTGCATCCTGAACTACAAAAGGTTCGCTTCGATCCGAAGTTTAAGACTTCAAAGCTTTGCAAGTATGCCGGAGATGAGGACCCTGGAGAATTTGTTCGTTCTTATGCTCTCGCAATTGAAGCTAGTGGAGGAGTTCGAGACACCATGGCAAAATGCTTCCCTTTAGCTCTTCAAGGAGTGGCATTAAGGTGGTTCTGGTCTTTGAAGCCAGGATCAATTAATTCATGGGGGCAGCTGAAGAAGAAGTTCGTAAGCAATTTTCAAGGCACCTTCGTGCCTCCAATGTCGACGGGAAGTCTTTTCCAGGTGAAGCAACTCCCTGGAGAGACATTGAGGCAATATTTCAAGCGCTTCGCTCATACGAAGTCGCAGATCCGAGGGTTGACTACATCTTCGGTAGTTGATGCAGCTCGGGAAGGTGTCATTCATCAAGGCCTCCTTGATAAACTTCACCGGAAAAGCATATCTTCTGTTTCTCAGTTGATGTCATACTTCGAAGAATATGCGAGGTCGGAAGAAGGTTGGCTTCGAAGAACTGCAGCTACTCCGTCCATACTGCAGGAAGTAAAAACTTCGGCACAGCCGCGGGAACCAGTCTTCGAAGTTCAGCATGATAGGAGAAGGGGACAAAAGCATCCCCGTTCTGAAGTCCTGAACATTGCACCCCCGCAAAAGTTCACCTAAAGAGCTCCACAACCTTCGGGAAACAAGGTCAGCGGCTGGAGGCCGCCAGGGAAAACGACTGGTAAAGGCCAGACCCTTTTCTGCTGTATTCATGGTGAAAACCGAAGCCACGCAACTGATACTTGCAAGGCTATACTTACTCTGAGAGGAGAGTATCTAGAAAGAACTTCGGGTCGAGGTACTACTGACCGAGTTCCAGCTGAAGTGCGCCCGGAGCCTGTCCAGGCTGTGGCGCGGATAGAAAACTTCGAAGCTGCAAGACGTCCTCTGATGGCCAATGTTATGCCACCTCCGAAGAAAGAAGAAGAGCAAGACCGAGGAAAAAGAGTAGTCCTCCCCATCTCCGGAGGAGGTACCCTCGGAAGCATGTCAAAAAGGCAGAGAAGAGAGTATGTCAGAGAAGTGGGCCATATTGGAACTTCGTCATCTGCAGCTGCTATGCCGGAATGGTCCCATGTACCAATATCTTTTTCTGCAGAGGATGCAGCTAGCATTAAATTTCCACATGCAGACCCACTTGTCATTACTGCTGACATTGCAGGAACTGAGGTTCGAAGAGTGTTAATTGACGGAGGCAGTTCGACAAACATTATTTTTATTCAAGCCTTCGATCAGTTGTGCATCTCCAGAAAACACCTTCTTCCAGCGGCTCGTCCTTTGCAAGGCTTCGCAGGACCTCCGCTTGATGCACTCGGCCAAATAGGCCTGGAAGTTACCTTCGGAGAAGGATTGTTAGCCAGGACAGAGGAAGTAATCTTTGACGTTGTAGATGCTCCATATGCCTACAACGTCATCTTCGGGAGAGGCATGTTAAACCAGTTCGGAGCTGTGGCACATCACAATTACTTGTGCATGAAGATGCCCACGCAAGCAGGAGTGCTTACTATCTACGGAGATCAAGCTACCGCCCGAAGAGCGGAATACGGCCATGGCCCCCCTCTTGATCCAAGACAAGTGAATAATGTGCAAGATAATCAAGAAAATTTGTCAGCTCCTTCTGAATCTTCCAAGAAATCCTTCCCAAGACCAAGTCCTGAAGGAGAGATCGCAACGAAGATTATTGTTAAAGATGGCTAAACGAGCTACTGCATTCGGAGAAAGTTGGGGGAGAGTAACATGGAAAAGATCCAATACCTCAGCCAAGAAATCCACTGCCGGAAGACCTAAGCTAGCTTCGAAGAAGGCTTCGAAGACGACCACTTCTCCGGGTCTTGGTGACGGGATAACTTCCTTTCCAGGTTTGCGGATCATAACTCCCGAGCTAATCTTGCCCTCTACTGCGGCCGCTAGTGATTCTCTTTTGCAGGTTGAAGGCCCCGGTTGGAAGGATTGATCTATGTATTTTGCTGATGCCGGGAAGAGGCCTTGATCACCAACACTTTGGGGATTTCCTCCTCCCGCCGCCATGGTTGTCGCTGCGGGTGTTGGAGCTGTCGTCGCCAATGATGCAGCCGCTGCTGCTGCAGCAGCCTGCTGTCGAGCCAGGGCTGAAGGTGCTCCAGAACCTTTTGTTTTCACCATTGAAACTACTGAGTTGCTTTGGAAGAAGGATGGAGGCTAGGGCTCAAAGGATGGCTTGGTTGCAAGAAAGCGGTGGAAAGGTACTGCCCTCTATTTATAGCCTAGACTTTACATTTTTTACCGTTTGTCCATGCCGTTTCGCATTCTTGCCCGTTACTTTTTTCCGAAATTAACGCATTGCGTAACTTCCGTTAGAAGAAAGAAGCCAACGACTATTTCTTCTAAGTCTAAAAAGACTTTCGGGCTTCCTGAGTTAGTTTTAAGATGGTTGGAAAGTAATTGTCTTAAAACTGATTCGAAGTTTTGTATCTCCATACATTTCGGAGATAAATTAAAATCTAATAACCCCTACGCATGGTTATTTTTCTTTCGTATACTGCTCTCCTAACATTACAGGTTTAACGGAGAAGCGTATTCGAGGGGCTACTGTTGGGGGAAAATATTCCATCATCAGGGTTATTGCAGTAACAACACAAAGATAGATAATGGATTCGAAGGTTTAGGACATGCATCTTCGGAGATGCCTTGAGTCAAGCTCGAAGTATGAAGATGGACCTTAGTTCGGAGTATATCTTCGAACATAGACTCTTCTGAGATCTTTTCTGCCAGCTAAGATGGAAGGCTTATCTTCTTTCTCATTAGATTAGTCTTTTACCATTTTAGCCCTATTAAGAGTACCGAATAGTTTCCACTATGCCGGTTGTAACAGAGGGGTAAAAGGGTCTTTTCCTTAATGTTTGGGCCTATAAATACCCCCCGTTTCACCCTGTAATAGGGACCGAATACAAGTTATTCAATACACACATTCGAACTATTCTAAGTTATTATCCTTTCGGAGGCTTAGAACAGTTCACTTCGCAAACACTTCGTTTGTTAGTTTCTAATCTACATAAACCTGTTAGCGTAATCTTTTACGCCAACACCGCCAATCTAAGAAAAGTTTGGATTTCAGGCACTGATGTAGGCTGCAACTAGTCTGTGACGACTTCAACGGTGATGGGATCCAAGACTATTCCTTTGGCTGATATGACATGACCCAGAAACATCACTTATGATGCCCAAAACTCACACTTACTATACTTAGCATACAACTGATGTTCTCTCAACTTGCCCAAAGTCAAACAGAGATGAGCTTCATGGTTTTCTGGCGTCTTCGAATATATCAGAATATCATCAACGAACACCACAATGAACTTGTCTAGAAAGTCCATAAAGACGTTGTTCATCATGTTAATAAAGAAAGCTGGAGCATTAGTAGGTCCAAACGACATTACGGTATACTCATAAAAGCCATATTTAGAGGTGAAGGCAGTCTTCGTAATGTCTTCCTCTCTGATCCTCAACTGATGATAACCTGATCGGAGATCCGCCTTAGAGAATATGGAGGCTCCTTTCAGCTGGTCAAACAGATCATCGATCTAAGGCAATGGATACTTGTTCTTGATAGTAACCTCATTCAGGGTTATGTAATCAACACACATTCTCTTTTTCTTGTCCTTCTTCTCTGCAAAGATCATCAGTGCTCCCCAAGGTGAAGTACTCGGTCTGATATATCCTTTATTCTCAAGGTCTTCAATGTTACGCTTCACTTCTACTAACTCATTAGCGACTATTCTATACAAACGCTTAGATATAGGGGTGGTCCCTAGTGCAAGATCAATTTTGAACTCAATATCCCTCTTCGGTGGCATACCAAGCAAATCTTCAAGAAAAACATCCATGAACTCCCGGACAATCAGCACTTCTTCCAAGGCAATCTGATTCACCATGGGTCTCTCAACTCTTCTTCCTACCATCTTGAATGAGACGATTGTTCCATCTTCATTGGTCAAGGTAACTCTCTTGCTGGCACAGTTAATCATTACCTTATGCTTAACCAACCAGCTCATCCCTAGGATGACATCTAGACCCTTGCATTCTATCAGTACATGATCTACCCATAATTCTACCCCTTCTATCTCTATCTGCACCCTCGGGCTAAATAAGTCAGTCAGGGTTTGCTTCCCAGGGGTGGCTATTATTATAGGCTTAGTTAAGGGCATAGTTTTCAAATCATGCTTCTTTACAAATGATGCAGATATAAAAGAATGCGTTGCTCCTGAATCGAACAAAACAACTCAAGTAACTGAGTTGACAGAAAACATACTCAATACCACTTCCGGTGCTTCCTGAGCCTCTTCTGCGGTGATGTAGTTCACTTGGGCACGAACCATGGGGTTGGCAGCTAGTGGAATAGGAACCTGAGGATGCTTCGGATGTGGGCAAGCATTGGAGTAGTGCCCCACGTGACGACAGTTAAAGCACACAACTGGCTTCCTGAACTTATCCTTCAACACATATACCTTCTGAGCTATAGTCTGCACTGGTGCGGGAGCTGGTGGAAGAGAGGGGCGAGGTGCTCCGGTGCTATGGCCACTTACAGTTGGGGGCCAATATGCTGGTCGTTGCTGGTAACTAGGTGCAACTTGAGCTGGCATTGTCGGGGCCTCTGACTGCTACCCTACTGATAAAGGAAAGCAATCATATTACGCTTTTTCTGATCCGTCCTATTGTACTCAAACTCTTGAATAATCGTCTTGTTCACTAGCTTCTTGTGACACCCCCGTCTCGTATAGACTTGGCTAATACGAGATGGGTTGCCACTAATTGAATTGCAACAACATCATTGAAGATATTTCACAATCCAACGGTAGCACATTGCGAATACATAAGTATTTCAAACCCAAGTTCATTACAAAAGCCGTAGGAGGCATACCTCGCGGCAATTCAAACATCACAAAGTCTTTTAGCGGAAGCAAAATAACTAAGTCTTAGCGGAAGCATCTCCATCTCCTAGTTGGGAACTAGGCTCGAGACCCTACGCTTGGTGATCCTCATCTTCATCTCCTTGGACGTCCTCTTCTCCTTCGGGAAACCATTCGTCTTCTCCTGCTTGGGCTTCATCTTCTAGGGGGGGAAAAAAAGGGGTGAGTACAAACGTACTCAACAAGTCTCGGGAAATATTTATAAATGTAGGTCATCAAGGGCGGCTGGGGCTTATTGGTATAAAAAGACTTTTAAATTTCTAAGTGTCCCATTCCTGTTAGCAGAGGTCCCAACCTCCACTAACTGATAAGTAGTAATTTTTATTTATTTTTCAAAGTTCAATCTCAACCATTTCATCAACTCCACATCTTCTCATTTGCCACAACAATCCATCCATCTTCACAATCTTATCTTTTCTTTGGTACTGGCCTGCCCCTCCACCGGGAAGGTTTTCCCATAACATCAAAACATATTTTTATCTCTCAACCTAGGGTTGAACCTTTCCCTCTCTCTATGAAGCCATTTCGACTTCCCGAACTACACAAGTTCGTTGCCGACCACGAAGGCTGGCCGTACACCCCTAGGGTGCACTCTGGTAACGCTTCCCAACCCTCAACTTATTTTCTTGATGAAAATCTTAACCCAACACTACGCATGGGCAACTATCATGGCACGCGCCCATAACCGGGGCACGGCTGTTCGAACAGTTCATACTTCTGCAGAAGGTGTACACTTTACCCTTACGTCGCGAACTACTCCTTGTTTGCAAGGCAAGGAGGCTCGCTACAAGGCATTTCTCCAGCCGACCTAGGATAGCTCATTGCCACATAGACGGGTCCAACCAAGGATCCATTGGCCCTCGGCCCCCTTCTCCTCTGAAATACCAAGGGTGCTCAAATCCCCTTTCACCTTTCCCTACCACCTTTCTTCATAACCATCACAATCTCATACGGCTCCTTGAGCCTAAAAACTAACCACGGAGTCACCCTGGGCATTTCACATCTACTGGCAATCAGGTGATCCTAAACCCACTAGGTACTCAACCAGGGACACCCCATAATGTCCGTAAGGTTGCACTTTGGTGTGCATGATGTTTTTCCCAAGGAATCGGTCCTTATGCGCCACTTGAAGTCGAACCCCGAAAGGTGATGACGATTCATGGCAAGTTTTTACCCAAAACACCCTTCTTTTGTAACCATTTTCGGCACTCTGTACCGGTTTTCAAAACAATCTTTCAAATCCCATTTTCAACCCGCACGCTTCGTTCATTTGCAATCATGTAATGTAATAAAAGTAAAGACGGGGTTTGATCACGGACAACCCACATCATGATACTAGGATGGGGTCATCGTAACCATCATGGCGACAAGGTCAATAGGGTTCTCAATTATCAAGGATAGGCTAAGTGCAACAATTTTAGGTTTCATTGACGCACTCGCGAAGGCGATCGTCATGAATTTCAAGTGTATGTGTGCGTGTGTCCTAAACATGCATCTTTATAAAATTAAGTTAACAAACATGGGATCAAGCATGATCAAAGGGATACTTGCCTTGATCCGGATAATACTCAGGGTCTTCGGGATTGAATTCTTGCGGATCTTCGACGTCGGTAACTATGGTACACATAGCATCACATAAGTAGAAGCTTACAAAAAGTTTTGTGAAAACATTTTTATTTCATCCTAAATTAAAGTTCAGAATTTTATGAATTTATAGAAATTTGAACGGAGCTATTCGGAGCTATAACGGATTTTATATGATTTTTTGAAGTTTAAAAATTTTCTGAAATTGACAAGAGGTACTGTGTGCTATTGGGCTAAATGGGCTGACTGAAAATAATTTCGGAAAATGGGAAAATGTACTGTTTAAAGAGGCTGGGCCGGCCTGTTTACTGAATGGGCTGTGCTGGTATTAATTCCCGAAAATAGAAAATGCTACTATTTGAGATGGGCTGGCTGATTCGGCCCAGGGGAAAACAGCACACTGGACGGGCCCGGTGAAGGTGCGGTTCCGGCGTCGGCGGCTGCGGAAATGAAGACAATAGAGGGTGCTGGTCACGTTCCCGCTAATGGTACAAGGAATGGAGCAACGAGGAGGGAGATCTCGACGTACCCGAAAGTGGCGGTGAGGTGCTCGTGAAGAACGACGGTGAACTCTAGTGCTCCGAGGGGGTTGGCAGTGGACTAGGGATTGAATGAGCATGTGTGCAGGCCGCGGTCGAGCTCGGGGGACTCTTAAACACGTGCGGCGGCATGGGCGACGACGTGAGGTGATTAATGGAGGGGTACGGCGACGCACGTCGGAGAAGGGAGCGGAGCAGGTGAAGGGCGTGCCGGAGCTGACGTTCGACCGAGCTAGGGTGGTTGGAGGTGACAAGCACGGGTACAAGGGCGACGAAGGGCCGGGCGACAAAGGGAGAAATCCGATGGTCTGAGCGGGGCGTCGGAGTGGCTGTGATGGCCAGGACTGTGCGTTGATGTGGGGCGTGCACGTGCGTGCGGACGTCGGCTGGTGCGAGCGGCGAGCGCAGGGGCTGGCGTGGGCAGGGTTGGTGAGTCCACGGTGCACAGTGCGGGTAGCATGGGCGTCACAAACCTTCCCCCCTTACAAAAATCTCGTCCCGAGATTTTACATACCAGTGAAAAGGTCGGGGTACTTTGCTTGCAAGTGATCTTCTCTTTCCCATGTAGCCTCTGCCTCCGTGTGATTACTCCATTGCACTTTATAAAACTTTGTAATCTTTCTCCTAGTCTGGCTCTCTTTCTCATCGAGGATTCGGATTGGTTGTTCTTCATAAGTTAGATTTTCCCCAAGGGTCACTCCTTCCAATGGTACTTGCTCTTCCGGAATCCGTAGGCATTTCTTCAGTTGTGACACATGGAACACATTGTGCACATCAAACAATGAGGCGGGTAGTTCTAGTTGATATGCCACTTCTCCTTTTCGAGCGGTTATAGGATATGGGCCTATATATCGAGGTGCTAGTTTTCCGGAGATTCCAAACCTCCTGACACCTCGTAAGGGTGATACCCGTAGATAAACATGATCTCCAACTTCAAACTCGAGATGGCGACGACGATTATCTGCATAGCTCTTCTGTCGGCTTTGGGCTACTTGGAGCCTATTTCGAATGATCTTGACTTGGTCTTCGGCCGACTCTATGACATCTGGCCCAAACACCGGGTTGGAACTAGTGGTATCCCAGCACAAAGGGGTTCTACACTTTCTTCCATATAACGCCTCGTTAGGCGACATTTGTATACTAGCTTGATAACTGTTATTGTAGGAAAATTCAGCATAGGGTAAGCATAGATCCCATGTGCGGGCAAATTCCAAGGCACATGCCCTCAACATGTCTTCTAGTATTTGGTTTACCCTTTCCGTTTGGCCATCTGTCTGAGGATGGTAAGCCGTACTGAAATTTAGGTGAGTGCCCATGGCTTCATGTAACTGTTCCCAAAATCTTGAGGTAAACTGGGTACCTCTATCTGAGACTATCTTCTTGGGTACACCATGTTGGCATACTATTCGACTCATATATAGCTCAGCTAGCTGTTTACCATTGAAGGTAGTTTTGACCGGTAGAAAGTGTGCTACCTTGGTCAGACGATCCACAATTACCCAAATAGAGTCATAACCTCGTAGAGTCCTGGGTAGTCCTGTTATAAAGTCCATACCAATTTCTTCCCATTTCCACTCTGGTGTGTGAAGGGGCTGCAATAAACCGGCGGGTTTCTGATGTTCGGCTTTTACTCGTTGGCATGTGTCGCACTTAGCGACATACTCGGCAACATCCTTCTTCATTCCAGACCACCAATAGTGTTGTCGGAGATCTTGGTACATTTTAGTACTTCCGGGATGTATGGAGTAGGCTGACTCATGAGCCTCTTTCAGAATGAGGTCTCTAATCCCTTCTTTGTTTGGAACACAAATCCGTTGACTAATCCATAGGGTTCCTTGGTCATCAATCTTAAATTCAGGATTCTTGCCTTCTGACATACCTTCCTTGATATGCTTGATTTCTTCATCTTCTTTCTGTGCTTCTCGGATCCGCATCTCTAGTGTGGGTTGTACCACTAGGGTAGCTAAGGTACCAGGTGGTACTATGGTGAGGCGAAGTCTTTCAATTTCTTTACATATTTGGTCTTGATTGGTTTGCACTAATGCCATATTGCAATAAGCTCTTCGGCTTAAGGCGTCAGCGACCACATTGGCTTTTCCTGGATGGTAGTGAATACTGAGATCATAATCCTTGATCAATTCTAGCCATCTTCTTTGCCTTAGGTTCAATTCTGTCTGAGTAAAAATATACTTTAGACTTTTGTGGTCTGTGTAAACCTCACATCTATTGCCGAGAAGGTAATGCCTCCAAATTTTTAAAGCATGCACAACTGCAGCCAATTCTAAATCATGAGTAGGATAGTTTTGCTCATGAGGTCTTAATTGTCTTGAAGCATATGCTACCACTCGACGATCTTGCATCAAGACACATCCTAGGCCTTTTCGAGATGCATCACAATAGATTTCAAAATCTTTTCTGATGTCTGGTAGTGTTAGTACTGGGGCTGTGGTAAGCTTCTGCTTTAATTCTTGAAAGCTCTCCTCACATGCAGGTGTCCACTCAAACTTCTTCTCTTTCTTGAGTAGCTCAGTCATTGGCTTGGCAATCTTGGAAAAACCTTCGATGAATCTTCTATAATAACCAGCAAAGCCTAGGAAACTCCTTATCCTCGAGACATTTTTGGGGGCTTGCCAGGTTACTACGGCTTCTATCTTGCTAGGGTCAACTTCAATGCCTTTTGCAGTTATGACATGACCTAGAAAGGCAACTTGGTCTAACCAAAACTCACACTTGGAGAATTTGGCATACAACTGGTGCTCCCTTAATTTTTGTAGGACCACCTGTAGATGATTGGCGTGCTCTTTCTTGCTCTTGGAATAAATCAGTATGTCATCGATGAAAACTACAACAAACTTATCCAAGTATTCCATGAAAACAGTGTTCATTAAGGTCATAAAATATGCTGGGGCATTCGTTAATCCGAAGGACATCACTATGTACTCATATAAACCATAACGGGTGATAAAAGTGGTCTTGGGGATATCTTGGGGCCTAATCTTCAACTGATGGTATCCTGATCTAAGATCTATTTTTGAAAACACTGTTTCTCCGGTTAGCTGGTCAAAGAGGTCATCAATCCTTGGTAGAGGATACTTGTTCTTGATAGTGGCCTCATTTAAGGCTCGGTAGTCAACACACATCCGTTCTGATCCATCCTTCTTCTTGACTAGTAGGACGGGTGCTCCCCAAGGTGAAGTACTAGGGCGCACAAATCCCAAGGCTTGAAGTTCTTCTATCTGTTTCTTAACTTCTGCCAATTCATTTGCGGCCATTCTATAGGGTCTCTTCGATATGGGAGCCGTGCCAGGGGCAAGTTCGATGGAGAACTCGATATCCCTATCCGGGGGCATTCCAGGAAGTTCTTCAGGGAAAACATCGGGATATTCATTCACTATTGGTACTTCTTCCATGCTGCTAACTTGAACATTATGCACTATAGGTTGGGCTCTAGTCCCTTCTTCCATTCGACATGTGACATTTTTCCCATTGGGGTCTGTTAAAGTTACTGTTCTTTTGGAACAATTTATACGACCATGGTTTTTCGAAAGCCAATTCATCCCAAGGATAAGATCCAATCCTTGAGTAGGGAGTACGATGGGGTTAATGTAGCGCCCCGATTTATCAAATCGAGACATTATTGAATTTCCATAGAAAAACAATAATACAAGAGGTTCATCATGCGACAATCGTACATACGACGGTATTCATGGTACGCAGACCATATTTATTACATCAAAGTCTTTAGTAAAAACAGTAATAAAATAATTAAACAGCGGCATGACGAACATCTTCTTCAGGATCTTTCTTCTCGACTGGGTCGCTACTCCAGACCGTCCTCATAGTAAGCATCCTCTGTGGGGTCCAACGGGTATGAGTACAAAAAGTACTCAACAAGCCACCGCAAATGCAAGTAATAATGCAGGATAATAAACAAGGAAGGGTAATGGCTAACATTGCGGAAAAGTACAATTTCAGTTATTGCATTTAGTGTAATCATATTTTAATCATGCGGAAAGTAAACATGAATATCATCAACATCAACTAACTCGAGGGGTACAGTCAGCCCCACCTCGCTCAACAGTCCTTACATGTCAATCCATCATGCACATACATATTCAAAGTAATCTAACTGGGGGATGTCACGCAACCCGCCCTTGACCGTGGGCTCGGCTTTTCGAAAAGATTTAAGACTCTGATCAGAGATGTACTACTGTACCCACAAGGCACGCACTCATCCCAAACGAGATGACCCATTTCACGGGAACTCGTGCCAAAACCTCAATATGAGATGTTCCAAGCGATAACCACCCACTCTAGGTTTCGCCGGCGCGCCGGGCCGCATCCCGGCTAATGTCGCACCCCCTTTTGCGCCACATTGGAACAAGTCACCCGCAGGTGCAACTTGACCCATCTCCAAATGGTGGCCTCGGTTTGGAACAACCCATACCTTAGTTAGGACTTACCCACTAGACTTGTGGTTAGTACGTAAGTGTATTGCAACGGATCCCTCAGACCGGTCCTTATAGTGCCCCGGGTGCTACCGACCAATGCCCTAGCTTGCACCCGGAACCCACCATGCATACACTCACAACCATAACTCATCACCAACAGAATTTCCAAGGATAAGAAATAACGGGGATCATATAATAGAACCATTTTGCTACGACTCATTTTTATCCTATAGCGATCGTGTCAATACATTGGACACTAGCTAATATCATTGATCATATGGCGACAAGGAGGTTAGGCGAGATAGCATGGCTTGGGTTGCACATCAAGGTCGGGGGATCCTAAATACATATAATGTAAGGGTTCATTTGACTAATGCATATATAACCTATGTGTTTTAGCGATAGTTTAATCAAACATGGGTTCAATATGCTCAAGAGATTGGTTTGGTGACTTGCCTTGTTCAGCAAAAGGAGAGGGAGGGACTTCGGGGAAGTACTCCGGCTCCTCGGCGACGTCGTAGTCTTTTTAATATAATAAAGCAAAATAAAAAGAACACATTCAATCAAACAATATAACATTACATTAATATCACATAAGTTACTGTTGGTCTGATTAAAATAAAATAGTTTCCATTGTTAATGTTCTGTGGTTTATCTCATAAATAAATTCTAAAAGGGATTTAAAAAGTAGTTATTCTCATTTTTAAGTCCTCTAATAAATTAAAAATGAAAGCTTCATAGAAAACTTAGTGTTTTGTTCCTATCAACAAAAAATAAATGAATATAAACTTCACTGGAATTTAAATAATAAAATTTACATTTTTAACCCTAGGGCATTTAAATATTTATTTAAATAAACATGAAATAGTGAAAGTAACCTACTGTTTTTATTGCATAAACATGTAGAGAATAATATTATGAATTTTCTGAAATTGGAATCGCAATTTTTAGAGTTCAAACGCGCCAGATATGAATTTTACAAGTTTTAAACCTTTTCTGGAATTTATTTTCAAATTTTAAACCCCTCGGGTCCACGGTGAGCCAGGCTCACGGTGAACCCGCGCACTGTGCGCGTGCGCCGGGTCGATCTGGACCGTCGGATCCAGATCCGACGCACGAGGGCGAGGCGGGGTGCGTTAAAGTGACGTGGACGGCCAGGATTAAAACGTTCGAACCGGTACGCGATGGACGCATGAGATTAAACGCGGGTTTTAAATACCAACGAACGCACGAGATTAAAACGTACCCCTTCGCACAGATCCAACGGCGCCGATTAAACCACACGAGGGATTTAATCAGTACCGTTAGATCCAGATCGCACGGCGCGGATCGAATCCGACACGGCACGGGTACTCGACCCGTGCCGGTCGTCTTCTCCGATGACGGCGAGCGGGCCAGGGGCCACGGCGAGCGATGGCGGTCGAAGCTAAGGCCTAAAATGGAAAGAGGGCGCTACGGGGATCACGAGGGTACCCTTGCGGCGAAGAAAGGTCGACGGAGCGAGGCCGGCGACGAGCGGAGGCGGCGAAGGTGTTCGGGTCCTCGGCGGCGACGGTGGTCCGGCGAGGTTCGTTGACGGCGGAGTGGTGGCCGAGGTCGGTGAGGTCCGTGTGGTCGCAGAGGTGCGGTCGGCGAGGACGGAGGGGGACTCCGGCGACGGCGATCGAAGGCTGGAGGTCGGGCGGCGGTGGTGCGCTAAAATGCGGAATGCAAGGGCTTTGTTGGATCTCGCAGCGTGTGAGCGTGGGGGCGCGTTGCGGACGGCCACGGGGTTTATATAGAACCATCGGCGGGGGCAGAGAGGGCGTAGTCTGCGGTGGCCGGGCTTAAAACGCGTTTAAGCGCCGGCGAGCTCGGGTTGAGCTCGATTCACCGAACCTGGACGCGAATCGGTCGAGTTTACTGGGGGGAAACGGTCAGCGCGACGCGGGGGTTTGATTGCCGGGCTTAATTCGAGGGGAGGGGGTCGGGGGCAAGGGATCCGAGGCGAGTAATGGCGTCGGCCGGCGAGGGGGGGGCGATTTGGGGGCGGATCTCGCGGGGACGAAGGGTCTGACAGGCGGGGGCCACCGACCAGTGAGCGCGAACGAGCGAGGGAGGCAGCTGACGGGTGGGGCCGTGGCGTCGGGTGCGCGCGTGAGGGGAAGAAATCGGTGCCGACAGGTGGGGTCCGGATGTCAGTCTAAGGCGCGCGAGGTAACGGGTTGGGCCGGCCGGGAGAGAGAGAAAGGAGGGAGAGGGCCCAATACTGTTTGAAACTATTTTCTGATTTAGAATAATTGCAGAAATTGATTTAAAATAATAGGGCTACCTCCATGCTTGGTAAAAATCTATAAAAATTCCCAAAATTAAATTTTGGTCTTAGGAGCATATACAAAAAGTTTCACCTCTTAATTTGGCCATCTACTATATGTTGTAGTTCAAAAGGGTATAAAGGAGTATTAAAAGTATTTTCTGAAATAATAATTCCAAGAAATTGAATTTAATAATATTTTATTGTTTTGAAAATTTGGGGTGTTACAAACCTATCCCCCTTACAAGAATCTCGTCCTCGAGATTGGAACGCTACTCGAATAACTCGGGGTATTGGGCTTTTAGTTCGTCTTCCTTTTCCCAAGTGGCTTCTTCTGCGGGATGGTTGTTCCATTGGACTTTGCAGAAGCGAACAACGCGACTTCTGGTTACTCTCTCCTTGGTTTCCAAGATCTTGATGGGTCTTTCTATGTAGGTCAAGTCTTCTTGGACATTAAGCTGTTGAAGGTCGGCTTGCTCGGTGGGTACACAGAGGCACTTCTTCAGCTGAGAGACATGGAACACATCATGAACTCCTGCCAATGATGGAGGCAGTTCAAGTTGATATGCCACTTCTCCTTGTCGTCGGAGGATCTGGAAAGGTCCGACGTAGCGAGGTGCTAGTTTGCCTTTCATGTTGAACCTTTGAGTGCCACGGAGGGGAGTGACTCGGAGATAGACATAATCGCCCTCCTCAAAGGCTAGGTCTCTTCGACGGTTGTCGGCATAGCTCTTTTGCCTAGATTGGGCTGCCTTTAATCGGTCTCTTATGATCTTAACCTTCTCTTCAGCTTCTCTTAATAAATCAGTCCCAAACAGTTGTGACTCTCCGGTTTGATCCCAGAGCAAAGGCGTTCTGCACTTACGTCCATAGAGTGCTTCGAACGGGGACATTTGCAGGCTGGCTTGATAGCTGTTGTTGTAGGAGAACTCTGCATATGGTAAGTTCTTGTCCCACATTCCGCCAAAGTCTAGAGCGCAAGCTCTAAGCATATCTTCCAATATCTGGTTGACCCTTTCGGTCTGACCGTCGGTCTGTGGATGATAGGCGGTGCTAAAGTTTAGCCGGGTGCCGAGTTCCTCTTGAAGGTTCTTCCAAAACTTGGAGGTAAACTGACTCCCGCGGTCAGATACGATCTTCTTAGGAACTCCGTGAAGGCACACGATCCGGGTCATATACAACTCAGCCAACTTGGCGACGGTGTAAGTTGTCTTGACCGGAACGAAGTGAGCTACCTTGGTGAGTCGGTCGACGATCACCCAGATAGAATCATGACCAGCTTGGGTCCTGGGCAGTCCCGTGATGAAGTCCATTCCTATCTCTTCCCACTTCCATTCAGGGACCATGAGAGGTTGAAGTAGTCCGGCAGGTCTCTGATGCTCTGCCTTGACTCGCCGGCATGTGTCGCACTTGGCCACATACTCAGCTATTTCTCTCTTCATGCTGACCCACCAATATTTTTCCTTTAGGTCTTGGTACATCTTTGTACTCCCGGGATGGATGGAGTATAATGTATCATGGGCTTCTTGAAGGATGAGGGTCTTCAACTCAGGTTTGTCGGGTACGCAGATCCGGTTTCCGAACCAGATGGTACCATGCTCGTCCTCGGAAAATCCGGGGGCTTTACCCTTCCTCATGTTCTGCTGGATCTCCAGGATGTCCGGATCTTCCTTCTGCTTTTCTCGGATCTGGTCTATTAAGACAGGCCGAGACTCCAAGGCAGCGAGGTACGCTCGAGTAGTGATCCCTAGGTTTAGCCTTTCCATCTCCTTATAAAGTAAAGGAGCTTGGTCTTGAATCATGATGGCATTGCAGTACCCTTTTCGACTAAGGGCGTCTGCCACCACGTTCGCTTTGCCCGGATGATAATGGATGCCCAAGTCGTAATCCTTTATCAGTTCCAACCATCTCCTTTGCCTGAGATTCAGATCTGGTTGGGTGAATATGTACTTGAGGCTCTTGTGGTCGGTGAAGACCTCACACCGGTTTCCCACAAGGTAATGTCTCCATATCTTCAAGGCATGAACCACGACTGCTAGTTCCAGGTCATGGGTTGGATAGTTCAGCTCATGCGGTCTCAGTTGCCGGGAGGCGTAGGATATCACTTTCCCTTCTTGCATTAAGACGCATCCCAATCCTTGACGAGAGGCATCGCAGTAGACGTGGAAGTCTTTCCGGATGTCTGGTAGAGTCAGAATGGGAGCTGACACTAGCTTCTTCTTG
This sequence comes from Zizania palustris, assembly GCA_019279435.1. Classification (NCBI taxonomy): domain Eukaryota; kingdom Viridiplantae; phylum Streptophyta; class Magnoliopsida; order Poales; family Poaceae; genus Zizania; species Zizania palustris. The sequence continues at coordinate 12,533,353 of JAAALK010000080.1, forward strand.
AGGGTCTGGAAGCTTTCTTCACAGTCGGGGGTCCATTCAAACTTCACTTCCTTCTGCAGAAGTCTGGTCATAGGCTTGGCGATCTTGGAAAAATTCTCGATGAACCGGCGGTAGTATCCGGCCAATCCGAGAAAACTCCGGATCTCGGTCACGGTTGTGGGCTGCAACCAGTTGGTTACCGCTTCCACGGTGGTTGGGTCCACTGCTATTCCTCCGGCAGATATGACATGGCCGAGGAACTTCACCTCAGACGACCAAAATTCGCATTTGCTGTATTTGGCGTACAGTTGTTGTTCCTTTAGCTTTCCGAGGGTCAGACGGAGATGAGTCTCGTGTTCTTCCTCGGTCTTGGAGTAAACGAGGATATCGTCGATGAATACCACGATGAACTTGTCCAAGAACTCCATGAATACGTTGTTCATCATGTTCATGAAAAAGGCCGGGGCATTCGTGAGTCCGAACGACATCACAGTGTACTCGTAGAGTCCATAGCGGGAGGTGAAGGCAGTCTTGGATATGTCTTCTTCTCTAATCCTCAACTGGTGATAACCTGACCTGAGGTCAATCTTGGAAAACACCGAGGATCCTTTCAGCTGATCGAACAGGTCGTCGATCCGAGGCAATGGGTATTTGTTCTTAATGGTTACGTCGTTCAAGGCTCTATAGTCCACGCACATCCTCTTGGTCTTGTCCTTCTTCATGGCAAAGATAACCGGTGCACCCCAGGGTGAGGTACTCGGTCGGATATAACCTTTCTGCTCTAGGTCTTCGATGTTGCTCTTGACTTCGGCTAGTTCATTGGCGGCCATTCGGTACGGGCGCTTGGAGATTGGAGTGGTCCCGGGGACAAGTTCGATTCTGAATTCGATGTCCCGCATGGGAGGCATTCCGGGTAGATCTTCAGGGAAGACATCCGCAAACTCCTTGACTATAGGCACCTCTTCAAGAGCTATTGAGCGAAGGGATGCTCCGAGTGGTTTGCGACTGGTCATCCGAAAGGTGACGGCTGCGCCTTCAGGGTTGGTCACCGTGACGGACTTGTTGGCACAGTCGATCACTCCCTTGTGCTTCATCAACCAATCCATCCCTAGTATAAGGTCGAGTCCGGTGCATTGAATGAGGACTGGCTCGGCCCGAAATAGCACTCCTTGGATGTCAATTTGAACCTTAGGACTGTACAGGCGAGCGGAGGTCCTATTGCCGGGAGTGGCAATCACCATGGGGATGGGTAGAGGGAGAACGTCCAGTTTGTTTGTTTTCACAAAATCTTCCAAGACGAAGGAGTGGGTTGCTCCAGAGTCAAATAATATGACGGCCGGTACGGAATTCGCAGTAAACGTACCGAGCACGACCTCAGGAGCCTCCTGAGCTTCTTCCGCGCTGATGTGGTTGACGCGGGCACGAACCGTCTGGTTGGGTGCCGCGCCCTGAGCTTGCTTGGGGTGAGGACACTGGTGTGCATAGTGCCCTTCCTTGCGACAGTTGAAGCAGACCACCGGCCTTCCTTGGCGATCCTTCAAGATCGGGGCCTTGGCGGCTGGTGTCGGCTGAGCGGCCGGAGCTGATGGAGCGGGGCGAGGATGCCCGGCGTTGGATCCACCGGTGGCGTGAGGCGGCCTGTAGGCGGGCCGAGGATGGTAGGCAGGCGCTGGTGGCGGAGGGACGAAGCGGGGCCTCTGAGAGTTCGCCTGTTGATGCTTGAAGGCGATCATTTTCCTCTTCTTGAGGTCCAGCTTGTTCTGCTCAGTCTCTTGGATGAGCGCTTTGTTGACCAGCCGTTGGAAGTCAGCGAAGTCGGCGGCGACGAGCTGGATGGACAGCTCATCCTTAAGTCGCCTGAGGAACTTGGCTTGGCGGAGGGCGTCGGTGCGCACTTCCTCCGGTGCGTAGCGGGCGAGGCGGTTGAACTCATGGAGGTACTCCATGACTGTCCTGTTGCCTTGCTGCAGGTCGCGGAACTCCTGCTGTTTTACCGCGATGACGCCGGCGGGGACGTGGGCGGCGCGAAAAGCGATGGTGAACTCCGCCCAAGTCACTACGTGGCCCTCGGGCTGGGACTCACGGTAGTTGTCCCACCATTCCGCGGCGGGACCCTGGAGCTGGTGAGTGGCGAAGGCCACTCGCTCCCGGTCGGTGCAGGGGAGGAGGTCGAGCTTCTTTCCGATGGTGCGAAGCCAATCTCCGGCTTCCATCGGGTTGGTGCTGCTCGAGAAGATGGGCGGGCGCACGCGCAGGAACTCGGAGAGTTGCGGGGTGGGCGCGGGTGCTGGTGCGCGAGGGGCGGGCTCCCCGTTTTGCAGATGGTCCAACTGAGCCTGTTGGTTCTGCATTTGGGTGAGGAGGGCGGTGATCAGGTGGTTCTGATTCGCCATCATCTCCGCCAAGGTGGGGTGGTTGGCGGAAGGCGACCCAGACTGACGTGGGCCCGTTGCACCCCAGTTGGGTACAACACCCTCAGGCGCATCACGGCTTCCTCCTGCTCCGTTGTTGGAGCCGGTGTTCTGGTGGTCGGCCATCTTCTGAATATTCATAGCGATAAAGCAAAGGATGACGAAACAATAATACAACCAAAATAACATATAAGATTCAGGCACATAAATATATAGAGTGGTATAAATTGTTCATTACATCCAAGCTCTTATTCCATCCACAACACAACTCGTTGTAGACGGCACCACATAAAAATTTGTTTTATTTAGATTGCGACCTCTAGCGTCTACTCGCCACCGGAGGCGGTCTCCGTGCTCTCGGAACCACGAGTGTGCGGCTCCAGAGGGATGGTGGGCTCGAGAAAATTCTCGATGATGGAGTCGGAGACGAGGCCGGGGCGTGGTGCAGGGGCGCTGGTGGAGGGTCTGGCGGGGGAGGGTCGTGGCGGGATTCTCTTGGGGCGAGGGAGGGGCTCACGGATGGGCTTCTTCTTCCGTGGAAGAAGAGGAACCATCTCCGCTATATCCTTCTGCAGCTGCATAATCTTGCGCTGCAACTCGCCATTCTGCTGGATCAAGTTCTTCGTTTCTTCACGAAGGAACTCAACCGCCTCATGGTGCTCGTCGGCGTCGAGCACCGCCTCGGTGTGGAGATCATCCATGGCCTGTAGAAGACGCGACTGCCGGGCCATGACCGGATCACGCACGGAGTGAACTCCGAGGTAGATGCTACGGTGGGCTCCGGGAGTGCGCTTCGGCATGAGCCGGAAGGACGAGTTCTGAAGACGATCGTCGTAGATCATCCTCAGCTCCATGAGGGCCTGGAGGGCGACTCGTTGACACGCGACGTCGAAAGTCGGGCCTCCAAGTGCTGTGGTGTAGGGCGGCAGGTGTTCTCCGGAGCCGTGGACGGTGAGGGAGACGTCGCAAGGCCCGGCGAACTCGTCGGGGTACACTCCTTGGAATTCGGGTTCGAAGAGGAACCCGAGGAAGGTGAGCATCATACGGAGCTCCCGGACGAAGCCCTCGTAGTGGCGGCAGTAGCTGTGGACTTGATAGACAAGCATCTACAAAACAACAAGTTGAATAAAAGTGAGGAGAGGAACAAAGTTTATAAAGTAGATTTTCAAGAAATAATTTTCTGTGGCTAATGGCTAGGCGGGTCTGTTTGGCTTCCTACAGTCGAGTCGGCTCTGATACCATCTTGTAGCGCCCCGATTTATCAAATCGAGACATTATTGAATTTCCATAGAAAAACAATAATACAAGAGGTTCATCATGCGACAATCGTACATACGACGGTATTCATGGTACGCAGACCATATTTATTACATCAAAGTCTTTAGTAAAAACAGTAATAAAATAATTAAACAGCGGCATGACGAACATCTTCTTCAGGATCTTTCTTCTCGACTGGGTCGCTACTCCAGACCGTCCTCATAGTAAGCATCCTCTGTGGGGTCCAACGGGTATGAGTACAAAAAGTACTCAACAAGCCACCGCAAATGCAAGTAATAATGCAGGATAATAAACAAGGAAGGGTAATGGCTAACATTGCGGAAAAGTACAATTTCAGTTATTGCATTTAGTGTAATCATATTTTAATCATGCGGAAAGTAAACATGAATATCATCAACATCAACTAACTCGAGGGGTACAGTCAGCCCCACCTCGCTCAACAGTCCTTACATGTCAATCCATCATGCACATACATATTCAAAGTAATCTAACTGGGGGATGTCACGCAACCCGCCCTTGACCGTGGGCTCGGCTTTTCGAAAAGATTTAAGACTCTGATCAGAGATGTACTACTGTACCCACAAGGCATGCACTCATCCCAAACGAGATTACCCATTTCACGGGAACTCGTGCCAAAACCTCAATATGAGATGTTCCAAGCGATAACCACCCACTCTAGGTTTCGCCGGCGCGCCGGGCCGCATCCCGGCTAACATCGCACCCCCTTTTGCGCCACATTGGTACAAGTCACCCGTAGGTGCAACTTGACCCATCTCCAAATGGTGGCCTCGGTTTGGAACAACCCATACCTTAGTTAGGACTTACCCACTAGACTTGTGGTTAGTACGTAAGTGTATTGCAACGGATCCCTCAGACCGGTCCTTATAGTGCCCCGGGTGCTACCGACCAATGCCCTAGCTTGCACCCGGAACCCACCATGCATACACTCACAACCATAACTCATCACCAACAGAATTTCCAAGGATAAGAAGTAACGGGGATCATATAATAGAACCATTTTGCTACGACTCATTTTTATCCTATAGCGATCGTGTCAATACATTGGACACTAGCTAATATCATTGATCATATGGCGACAAGGAGGTTAGGCGAGATAGCATGGCTTGGGTTGCACATCAAGGTCGGGGGATCCTAAATACATATAATGTAAGGGTTCATTTGACTAATGCATATATAACCTATGTGTTTTAGCGATAGTTTAATCAAACATGGGTTCAATATGATCAAGAGATTGGTTTGGTGACTTGCCTTGTTCAGCAAAAGGAGAGGGAGGGACTTCGGGGAAGTACTCCGGCTCCTCGGCGACGTCGTAGTCTTTTTAATATAATAAAGCAAAATAAAAAGAACACATTCAATCAAACAATATAACATTACATTAATAGCACATAAGTTACTGTTGGTCTGATTAAAATAAAATAGTTTCCATTGTTAAGGTTATGTGGTTTATCTCATAAATAAATTCTAAAAGGGATTTAAAAAGTAGTTATTCTCATTTTTAAGTCCTCTAATAAATTAAAAATGAAAGCTTCATAGAAAACTTAGTGTTTTGTTCCTATCAACAGAAAATAAATGAATATAAACTTCACTGGAATTTAAATAATAAAATTTACATTTTTAACCCTAGGGCATTTAAATATTTATTTAAATAAACATGAAATAGTGAAAGTAACCTACTGTTTTTATTGCATAAACATGTAGAGAATAATATTATGAATTTTCTGAAATTGGAATCACAATTTTTAGAGTTCAAACGCGCCAGATATGAATTTTACAAGTTTTAAACCTTTTCTGGAATTTATTTTCAAATTTTAAACCCCTCGGGTCCACGGTGAGCCAGGCTCACGGTGAACCCGCGCACTGTGCGCGTGCGCCGGGTCGATCTAGACCGTCGGATCCAGATCCGACGCGCGAGGGCGAGGCGGGGTGCGTTAAAGTGACGTGGACGGCCAGGATTAAAACGTTCGAACCGGTACGCGATGGACGCATGAGATTAAACGCGGGTTTTAAATACCAACGAACGCACGAGATTAAAACGTACCCCTTCGCACAGATCCAACGGCGCCGATTAAACCACACGAGGGATTTAATCAGTACCGTTAGATCCAGATCGCACGGCGCGGATCGAATCCGACACGGCACGGGTACTCGACCCGTGCCGGTCGTCTTCTCCGATGACGGCGAGCGGGCCAGGGGCCAAGGCGAGCGATGGCGGTCGAAGCTAAGGCCTAAAATTGAAAGAGGGCGCTACGGGGATCACGAGGGTACCCTTGCGGCGAAGAAAGGTCGACGGAGCGAGGCCGGCGACGAGCGGAGGCGGCGAAGGTGTTCGGGTCCTCGGTGGCGACGGTGGTCCGGCGAGGTTCGTTGACGGCGGAGTGGTGGCCGAGGTCGGTGAGGTCCGTGCGGTCGCAGAGGTGCGGTCGGCGAGGACGGAGGGGGACTCCGGCGACGGCGATCGAAGGCTGGAGGTCGGGCGGCGGTGGTGCGCTAAAATGCGGAATGCAAGGGCTCTGTTGGATCTCGCAGCGTGTGAGCGTGGGGGCGCGTTGCGGATGGCTAGGGGGTTATATAGAACCATCGGCGGGGGCAGAGAGGGCGTAGTCTGCGGTGGCCGGGCTTAAAACGCGTTTAAGCGCCGGCGAGCTCGGGTTGAGCTCGATTCACCGAACCTGGACGCGAATCGGTCGAGTTTAATGGGGGGAAACGGTTAGCGCGACGCGGGGGTTTGATTGCCGGGCTTAATTCGAGGGGAGGGGGTCGGGGGCAAGGGATCCGAGGCGAGTAATGGCGTCGGCCGGCGAGGGGGGGCGATTTGGGGGCGGATCTCACGGGGACGAAGGGTCTGACAGGCGGGGGCCACCGACCAGTGAGCGCGAACGAGCGAGGGAGGCAGCTGACGGGTGGGGCCGTGGCGTCGGGTGCGCGCGTGAGGGGAAGAAATCGGTGCCGACAGGTGGGGTCCGGATGTCAGTCTAAGGCGCGCGGGGTAACGGGCTGGGCCGGCCGGGAGAGAGAGAAAGGAGGGAGAGGGCCCAATACTGTTTGAAACTATTTTCTGATTTAGAATAATTGCAGAAATTGATTTAAAATAATAGGGCTACCTCCATGCTTGGTAAAAATCTATAAAAATTCCCAAAATTATATTTTGGTCTTAGGAGCATATACAAAAAGTTTCACCTCTTAATTTGGCCATCTACTATATGTTGTAGTTCAAAAGGGTATAAAGGAGTATTAAAAGTATTTTCTGAAATAATAATTCCAAGAAATTGAATTTAATAATATTTTTATTGTTTTGAAAATTTGGGGTGTTACAGTTAACCACAAAGATGACCCCTTGAAACTCTAGGCTTAGCTTTGGACAGAAATGTTCAACTTCAATTTCACCGCAAGGTGAGCGAACACACAATTTTGTTTTCATAGGATGTGTCTTCCAACTATGTTTATCCACAATTTTCTTGGAGATGAAAGAATGTGATGCACCAGAATCAAACAATACTATAGCAGGTATGGAGTTGAGCAAAAACATACCCATGACAACTTCTGGGGCTTCTTGTGCTGTTTCTGCTTGGACATGGTTGACTCTTCCTCTGCCATAATTGTTGGTGGCACGAGAGGCTTGCGCACTTGCAGCTGGTGCAACTCGGACTTGTCCTGCTGGTGGAGCATGTGCAGTGCTGACGTTGGAACGTGCAGGGGCCATGTTAGCCTGATTATGTGGATAGTTTCGGGCCATGTGACCAAAATTGCGGCAGACATAGCACTGAATGGCTGCTTGGTTGAAGTTTCTTGCTGGTGTAGTGAAGGAGCTAGTGTTGCCTCCTCCTAGGTTGTTGTAGATGGGTTTGGTAGGTGGAGCTTGGTTGAAACAGGGCATTGGAGGGCGGTAAGTGGATTGGTTTTGGCGAGGAGTAGGGTTGTTGGAGTACTGTTGGGATGGAACTGGGTTCTGGGTGGATGGGGTTAGATGGGCTCGAGGGTGGCTTCGAGATGAAGCTCCCTGCTGAAAATTTTTCCGCTTGCGAAACTCCTCGGCATCCTTCCGGGCACTCTCAATTAGTAGAGCCTTGTTCACTAGGATCTGGAATGTAGGGAAATCAAGACCTACTAATTGGACTCTCAGTCCTGAATTTACTCCTTTTAGAAATCTTCTTATCTTCTTCTTTTCAGTATCCACCTCATCGAGGGCATACCGGGACATCTTGTTGAAGCGGGTCAGATAATCTGTCATGGTGGAAGCTCCTTGGCGAAGTTGATCAAACTCTGCACGCTTCAACTCCATGAGGCTTTCGGGGATGAAAGCCGTCTTGAAGGCCTCGGAGAACTCGACCCACCCAATTGCTGCAGCATTAGCATGGGTGGCACAGTAATTTTCCCACCACAAGGCGGCGGGTCCACGGAGTTGATTTGTGGCATATAATACCTTCTCTCTAGGAGTGCATTGGACCAAGTCTAGTTTCCTTTCCACATCATGGAGCCAATCATCAGCTTCCACTGGCTCGACTGTCTGAGAGAACTCTGGTGGGTGAGATCGAAGAAATTCTGTTAGCTTGGCTCTTCCCTGAGGTTGGGCAAGGTGTGGGGCAAGATCTTGACGGATCTCAGCAAATCCATGAGCTAGGCCTTGGAGTACTTGGGTTTGGATAGCCATTAATTGGGCCATGTTAGGTGGTGGTGGTGGAACATTCTCTTGCTGCTCTGGCTCATTAAGGCTTCCTCCATCTTCTGAGGCTGCATCTTCAGGTGGCTGATTCTGAACCATGACTTCAAAACCCAAACAGATTGGTGCTTGACGACGCCTTCCACGGGCCATCTATCGTAAAAAGAAGGCTAACGATAACAATATGTGGTAGAAAAGAAAATAAAACACATCACATAAATCGTTTTAGGAAATAGGTGCTGCATATAAAAGGGGACAGTGATCGAGGCACATACGTGCGAGCACGTAGTCCATACACACCGTAAAATATGGTCTGATACACACATCACATCATACACAATCATACATCACAACATACATTTCACATACAAACTCCAAAAGATCAAGATCGAAGTCGACCTACCACATGACCCTTAAGGGGTCAAAAGCTACCAAAAGGGTGTCGACTCATACTCTAACTGTCCATAAAGCTACTCCTCCAGGTCGTCCTCAAAGCTGGGCTCCTCTGGGTCCTCATCATCGAAGTCATCAAGTCCAATGCCATGGCCGTCATCATGGTCATCATCGTGGTCGTCGTCGTGGTCATCGCTGAAATCATCGTCGAGATCATCATCATCATCATCGCTCAAGACTATCACCTCGGGTGGTACAACTGGTGGTGAAGCCATGACGGGTGCGGCAACTGGAGCGGCGGCTGGCGGAGCAACATAAGTGGTAGATGGCTCGGTAGGGGCAATAGGAGGATGTGCTAGAGGTGTCACTAGCACCATAGGTGTAGTATGATATGGGTAGGCATCTAACTCAGGGGTCCTAGAGGCAGAACTGGTAGCAATGTCTCCTAAGGTGGGGCGAGGTGGTGCAAAGCGAGTGGATGGTGGGGGACCAAGTGGGCGAAAGCGGGCGCGATAGGATGCGGTTGTAGGCAACTCACGACACGGGCGAGGAGTCGGTGAGTCAGGTGTGTAATCCATGACATCACTATCCTCACCGCCACGGGGTGAACCGACACGAGGTGGAGGTATAGGTGCAACTGGAGGGGGTGCTATGACTGGAGCTGGTGCCACTACTGGTGGTGCTGCGGCTAGTGGGGCAGCGACTGGTGGAGCTATGACTGGTGCTACTAGTGGTGCTGAGGCTGGTGGAGCAGCGACTGGTGGAGCTACGGCTGGTGGAGCTATGGCTGGTGCTACTGGTGGTGCGAGTGAGGCAACTATAGCGCGAAGGGATGCGACCTCGGACTCAAGAACCCCAAGGGCATCCAAGAGGCTACGATGCTGCCTATCCTGGGCTCGGCTCATCTGGGATAGGACGGCTAAGGCTGGATGTCCATCTGAGCAAGGGCAGGGATACTCACTAATAGTGCCAGCAAAAGATATATGGGGTAGGTAGTGGAAGCGGCTATCACGAAGCAAAGGGGCATGGATAATGCGAAGGCGACCTATAGCTAGGTGGGAGACTGCCTGTATGGCTAGGGGAAGAGTGGGGCGGATGGCACTAAACTCGTGGCTAGAGATGCCATCAGAGGCTGGGAGCAGTCTAAGGGTAGTCTGGCAGCGATGCGGGGCAGCAGCCTCTAAGACACAAATATAATCTGGTGGGGCAAACCCTATGTAGTTGGCCATCTCGCGAAGCAAGCTCACAAATCCATCAAAACCCTCTCCATGGGTGTGGCTAGCCGGTCCTGACGCCATACCTATAAAATTTTAGACAGAAGGAAGTTATTAGTATAACAAGCATTTATAATAAGTAGTAGGTTAGAATAAGAGATTTTTAGGAAAATAGTTTGTATGATAAAACATAACTCCCTAAGGACACTTATGGGTCTCGTTCCTAGGGCCAACTTATGCTCTGATACCACCTTTGTGACACCCCCGTCTCGTATAGACTTGGCTAATACGAGATGGGTTGCCACTAATTGAATTGCAACAACATCATTGAAGATATTTCACAATCCAACGGTAGCACATTGCGAATACATAAGTATTTCAAACCCAAGTTCATTACAAAAGCCGTAGGAGGCATACCTCGCGGCAATTCAAACATCACAAAGTCTTTTAGCGGAAGCAAAATAACTAAGTCTTAGCGGAAGCATCTCCATCTCCTAGTTGGGAACTAGGCTCGAGACCCTACGCTTGGTGATCCTCATCTTCATCTCCTTGGACGTCCTCTTCTCCTTCGGGAAACCATTCGTCTTCTCCTGCTTGGGCTTCATCTTCTAGGGGGGTAAAAAAAGGGGTGAGTACAAACGTACTCAACAAGTCTCGGGAAATATTTATAAATGTAGGTCATCAAGGGCGGCTGGGGCTTATTGGTATAAAAAGACTTTTAAATTTCTAAGTGTCCCATTCCTGTTAGCAGAGGTCCCAACCTCCACTAACTGATAAGTAGTAATTTTTATTTATTTTTCAAAATTCAATCTCAACCATTTCATCAACTCCACATCTTCTCATTTGCCACAACAATCCATCCATCTTCACACTCTTATCTTTTCTTTGGTACTGGCTTGCCCCTCCATCGGGAAGGTTTTCCCATAACATCAAAACATATTTTTATCTCTCAACCTAGGGTTGAACCTTTCCCTCTCTCTATGAAGCCATTTCGACTTCCCGAACTACACAAGTTCGTTGCCGACCACGAAGGTTGGCCGTACACTCCTAGGGTGCACTCTGGTAACGCTTCCCAACCCTCAACTTATTTTCTTGATGAAAATCTTAACCCAACACTACGCATGGGCAACTATCATGGCACGCGCCCATAACCGAGGGCACGGCTGTTCGAACAGTTCATACTTCTGCAGAAGGTGTACACTTTACCCTTACGTCGCGAACTACTCCTTGTTTGCAAGGCAAGGAGGCTCGCTACAAGGCATTTCTCCAGCCGACCTAGGATAGCTCATTGCCACATAGACGGGTCCAACCAAGGATCCATTGGCCCTCGGCCCCCTTCTCCTCTGAAATACCAAGGGTGCTCAAATCCCCTTTCACCTCTCCCTACCACCTTTCTTCATAACCATCACAATCTCATACGGCTCCTTGAGCCCAAAAACTAACCACGGAGTCACCCTGGGCATTTCACATCTACTGGCAATCAGGCGATCCTAAACCCACTAGGTACTCAACCAGGGACACCCCATAATGTCCGTAAGGTTGCACTTTGGTGTGCATGACATTTTCCCCAAGGAATCGGTCCTTATGCGCCACTTGAAGTCGAACCCCAAAAGGTGATGACGATTCATGGCAAGTTTTTACCCAAAACACCCTTCTTTTGTAACCATTTTCGACACTCTGTACCGGTTTTCAAAACAATCTTTCAAATCCCATTTTCAACCCGCACGCTTCGTTCATTTGCAATCATGTAATGTAATAAAAGTAAAGACGGGGTTTGATCACGGACAACCCACATCACGATACTAGGATGGGGTCATCGTAACCATCATGGCGACAAGGTCAATAGGGTTCTCAATTATCAAGGATAGGCTAAGTGCAACAATTTTAGGTTTCATTGACGCACTCGCGAAGGCGATCATCATGAATTTCAAGTGTATGTGTGTGTGTCCTAAACATGCATCTTTATAAAATTAAGTTAACAAACATGGAATCAAGCATGATCAAAGGGAGACTTGCCTTGATCCGGATAATACTCAGGGTCTTCGGGATTGAATTCTTGCGGATCTTCGACGTCGGTAACTATGGTACAAATAGCATCACATAAGTAGAAGCTTACAAAAATTTTTGTGAAACCATTTTTATTTCATCCTAAATTAAAGTTCAGAATTTTATGAATTTATAGAAATTTGAACAGAGCTATTCGGAGCTATAACAGATTTTATATGATTTTTTGAAGTTTAAAAATTTTCTGAAATTGACAAGAGGTACTGTGTGCTATTGGGCTAAATGGGCTGACTGAAAATAATTTCGGAAAATGGGAAAATGTACTGTTTAAAGAGGCTGGGCCGGCCTGTTTACTGAATGGGCTGTGCTGGTATTAATTCCCGAAAATAGAAAATGCTACTATTTGAGATGGGCTGGCTGATTCGGCCCAGGGGGAAAACAGCACACTGGACGGGCCCGCTGGCAGTGGAACAGGGAGGGTGGCATGCTGCAGGCTAGTGGCTGACGTGTGGGGCCCAACTGGCAGTGGAACAGAGGCCGAACAGTAGACGATGGCTGGAGGTTGAAGACGACCTTCAACGGCCGAAACTTCCGCGGGGCATAACTTCTTCATACTAACTCCGATTGATCCCAAATTTTAACCGTAGGTTCTACATACTATGATTAACATTATGTACGGTTGGATTTTCAATTAGAGCTATTGTTTGTCCATAATTAAAAAGGGGGTAAACTAACAGAGGGGTGGCGTCGAGAGCCATAGGGGTGCTCCGACGACCAACGGAGGACATTTTCATGGGATTAGAGCTAGCAGTAAACTATCCACGGTCTCTGATATACCTACATTGGCTCCTACGAAGCTACCCACGGTGAAGCCTAAAGGTTCCCATAGTTCAACGTCGTCGGCGAGTTCCGATGGCGTTCCACCAAGGCTATCCCATGGAACACGAATGGTAGGGTATAAGTAAGCTACTGCTACAAGGGATTAGGAGGAAGTTTTACCTATGGTCGAAACAAGGCACGGCGGCGTCGACGCGGGTCCCCAGTGAAGGTGCGGTTCTGGCGTCGGCAGCTGCGGAAATGAAGACAACAGAGGGTGCTGGTCACGTTCCCGCTAATGGTACAAGGAATGGAGCAACGAGGAGGGAGATCTCGACGTACCCGAAAGTGGCGATGAGGTGCTCGTGAAGAACGAAGGTGAACTCTAGTGCTCCGAGGGGGTTGGCAGTGGACTAGGGATTGAATGAGCATGTGTGCAGGCCGCGGTCGAGCTCGGGGGACTCTTAAACACGTGCGGCGGCATGGGCGATGACGTGAGGTGATTAATGGAGGGGTACGGCGACGCACGTCGGAGCAGGGAGCGGAGCAGGTGAAGGGCGTGCCGGAGCTGACGTTCGGCCGAGCTAGGGTGGTTGGAGGTGACAAGCATGGGTACAAGGGCGACGAAGGGCCGGGCGACAAAGGGAGAAATCCGATGGTCTGAGCGGGGCGTCGGAGTGGCTGTGATGGCTGGGACTGTGCGTTGACGTGGGGCGTGCACGTGCGTGCGGACGTCGGCTGGTGCGAGCGACGAGCGCAGGGGCTGGCGTGGGCAGGGTTGGTGAGTCCACGGTGCACAGTGCGGGCAGCATGGGCGTCACACTTCTGGAAGTCGTCATAATCAGAAGGAAGCAATAGAGGCTCCAGCTCATCCTTCAAGCCTTTGAGGAACTTCTCTTGCTTCTCGGAGTCAGTACGGACATCCACCGGAGTATTTCGCGCCAGGCGATTGAATTCATGCAAGTACTCGGTGGCTGTCCTGTTTCCCTACTGCAGGTCACGGAACTCTTGCTTCTTCAAGGCTACCAAGACGGAAGGCACATAGGTAGCTCGAAATGCTGCAGTGAACTCGGCCCAAGTTATGACATGATCAGCTAGCTGCGCTTCCTTGAAATTATCCCACCACTTAGTGGCGGGTCCTTGGAGCTGGTGAGTCACGAAGGCAACACGCTCACGATCAAAACACTTCAATAAGTCCAAGTTCTTGATGATGGTTCGAATCCAATCCCTTCCTCCATGGGGTTGGTGGTACTAGAGAAAATGGGAGGCCGAACACGCAGAAACTCTGATAACTGAGAGGCTGGTGCCGGAGCTAGAGCTGGGGATGGAGCTGGCGCAGGTACTGGAGGGTGTGGCTGACGCTCTCGCTCCAACAACTGCTGGTGAAGCTAGTTCTGTTGCTCTCGAATTTTCACCTGCTACTGCTGCATCTAAGATAGGAGTGCTGCGATCATGGCATTCTGATTATTCATTGCTTCAGCTAAAGTAGGATGTCCGGGTGCCGATGGCGGTCCTGCCTAATGAGGTCCTGTGGCGCCCCAGCTGGGCCCACCCAAACTGCGCAGAATTCTATTGACCTCTACTGCCTGGTTGGTTCCTTCTGCACTGCTGGACTCAGGGATGTCGTTCGGGTTGGAAGCCATCTGCTCTGAAGGTTAGCGAACACACCCCAAAAAAAGTAGAGGAAACTTAGCAAAATAGAGAGTAGTCTTGACCAAAAGCTAGCTTCTTTTATTTCTGAAATGAATGAAGAGTTGATCTAACAAAATAGTTTTCCGGCTCGCACATCCTCGGCACAAGCTACCGGACATGCACACAAACGGACTCAGGGCAATCATCTAACTAACATGTAGACATTCAGGCTACCAAACATGACTGACTAACAATAGAAGCTAGCGCTCTACGACTCCTCAAGTAGCTAACTCGATGTCCTGGACGGCACTCTCCGCGTCTCCGATGGGAGGTCCCTGCTTTGCGGGCTGGAGAAGCGGCTGAGGTTGCTGAAGCTGCGGCCTCGGAGGACGTCCTGTCGCCTTCCTCGCAGTCCTCCTGATATAAGGGCTTAGGCGAGGGGACGTGGGCCTGGACCGAGTCTCTAGAAGCTGACGACGAAGGTCCTCATTCTCCGCCCTCAAGGTCTGGATCACAGCGTCTCTCTACTCCACATGATGAAGTGTTGTGGAGTGGAGATCATCCATCGCGGTGAGAAGATAGAGGTCCTGGCCTCCTACCGAGTCGTTGGCTGAAGAAGTACCCTAGTAGACGCTCCGACGAGTACCAGGCTTGCGGGACGACAGGTGGTGATAGGCAGAAGTTAGAAGACGAGCATCAAACATGAACCGCAGCTCTACAAGCATCTACAAAGCTGCCTCCTCACAAGCAATCTCGAAGCCAGTGGCCAAAGCGGAGGCAGAGTGGAAAAGCAACACGTCCTCAGTGCCGAAGACAGTATCGACCACCTCACAGTGCTCATATGTGGTGCCTCCAACACGGTGAAAGTAGTCCTCGAAGGATGGATCGTCCTCTATCCCGAGAACCCTGTAACGACCCGTCCCGGAACTCGGAAATACCATCGAGCGAGACGAGCCGATACTTCATCGAAGACGAACAATATTGCCGTTGACATTGTTCCATTCGATAGTAGTACATTGCAGAAAGAAAAATTACAATAATTAAATATTACAAAAGCTGCTAAAGAGGCATACCTCGCAGCAACAATCATTACAAAAACACAGCGGAAGCATTTCATCACTCAAACATGTACTACTATCCAAACACCACTTGGGGACTAGGCCCGAAACCCTAATCTTCTATATATTCATCGGCAACAACTTCATATTCACCTTCAAGATTCTTGACGTCCTCCGAAGATTAGCAAACTCTGGTGTGGGGGTGTAAAACAACAAGGGTGAGTACTCAAGAGTACTCAGCAAGTCTTGGAAGTAGTATAGATGCAGGATACAAAGAGCGGCTATGGTTCTCAAGGAAATATTTATAGTTTATAAATTCTAAGTGCTTAATACCCACGGATAGAGGTCCCAACCTCTAACCGTTCCCACATAAAGTAGCAATAGTTCAAAAGCTAAACCAACTCTCACATTCTCACCAACCGGGATTGCTTTGCAACAATCCCAACATCATTTTTCATCAATTCCACAAGTCACATTTCTTTTCATCAATTCCACATATCACAACCGTCATTTTATCATCATAACTCATCATTATCTCGGTACTAGCTTACCCATCCATCGGGGAAGTTTTCCCATTATCAACATCTCATCCCAATTCATTTTAGCGCTCAACTAGTTATCACATCTCACATCACTCCCTATGAAGCCTTTCGACTTCCCGCTCCACACAGGAACGTTATCCAACCACACAGGCTAGTCGTATACCCAACGGTATACTCTGGTAACGTCCCAACTCATTTCCCATTTAGTTGAAAACAAGTAAACACTACGCTAGGGAAGATACATGAAATCACTTGCCCATATCCGTGGGCACGGCTGTTCGAACAGATCATACTTCAGCTGAAGGTGCACACTTTACCCTTGCGACTCAAACTCTACTCCGCTACCCGCGTAGTAGGGGAGGTTCGAGACAAAGACTTTCCAAAGCAAACCTAGGATATCCCACTGCCACCTAGATGGATTCACGGTCAAGGATCCGGAAAGTACGTCTTCCTTCTTCTCCCCAGGAAATCACACGGGTGCTCCACTTCCAACTCCTCGAATCACAACCACAATCTCATGCCCGTTAGGGACTTTTCAGGTAATACCACGAGCCACCCGGTGATTCCACATCCATCGGCAATCAGGCTATCCCAAACCCACTAAGTACTAGCCCAGGGGCACCTCTCACGTACCCACAAGGTTGCACGATGTTGTGCTCATGCTTTCCCAAGGAATCGGTCCTTAATAGTATTTGTAACACACACAATTTCATTTCACACAACACATTTGCAAAATCACAACAACATCACCCATTCTACATCTAGTCGTCATGTTTTGATATAAGTGTGTAAGTGTATGTGTAGTGCACCCATTTGACAAGGATTGTGCTAAAAGCAATTAAAATAATAAATTAAATCATGGATGTAAAAATAAATCCTAGAGCGACAAGGTAAACATGGTATTCAATTATCAAGGAGGCTCGATAACAAGCGTAGGTTTTATTTGTCTTAATTGCCCAAGCAATTGACTAATAGTGTACGTGAGTGTTTAATCCTAAACATGCATATATAAATTTGTGGAACAATCAATGCAATAGGATCAAGGATGTTCAAAGGAAGACTTGCCTCAAACCGTATAGTACTCGGGATCTTCGGGTCGTAGTCTCACGGGTCTTCAGCGATGGTAACTATAGCACAAATAACATCATATAAATAAAAACACTCAAAAAGTTTTGGGAAAACAATTTTACACTATTCTAAATTAAAGGTTATAATTTTATAAATTTATAGAAATTTGAATGGAGCTAATCGGAGCTATAACGAGTTTTATATGAATTTTGAAGTTTAAACATTTTTCTGAAATTGTCAAAGGTACTGTGTGTGCTGTTGGGCTAAATGGGCTGTCCGGAAATTAATTCCTGAAAATAGAAAAGGCTGCTGTGCTGAATGGGCCGTGGCCTACTAACCACGTGGGTTGCACTGGTTTAATTAAAGAAAACAGAAAAACACTATGCTAATGGGTTGCAATGCAAAGCGTTGAGCGGGCCTTGCAAACAGGCGGCCCATGAAGCAGCGCAGAACCGAGGCAGGCAGGTCTGGCCGATGGGGCCGGCTAGTCAGTGGGAGGAAAACAGAGGAGCTCGCAGTGGCTGGAGGTTGAAGACGACTACGGACGGCTAAAATTTCTCTGGAGCATAACTTCTTCGTTTCAACTCCGATTGGCCCCAAATTTTAACCGTAGGTTAAACATACTATGATTAACAATATCTATGGTTGGATTTTCAATTAGAGCTACGGTTTGCCCATAATCAAAAAGGGGGTAAACTAACAGAGGGGTGGTGCCGGGGGCGATGGGGGTACTCCGGCGCCCAACTACGGACATTTTCACGGGATTAGAACTAGCAGGAATCTAACCGTGACCTCTGATTGACATAACATAGCCCGAACAAGTCTACCCACGGTGATGCCTAGAGGTTTCCATGGCTCAATGCCGCCGGCGAGCTACGGTTGTGTTCCGCCTTAGCTAACCCATGGAACATCATTGCTAGAGTGTAAGAAAGCTACTGATACAAGGAATTAGGCGAAAGTTATACCTTCGGTTAAATCGGGGAGCGACGACGGCGACGAGGGTCTCCGGCGATTTTTTTGGCTAAACTTGCGACGGAGCTTGGTCTCAGGACGAGAGGCACTCAAAGGTAGTATGAGGGCTTGAATGGGGGCGTAGGGAGCTTCGGTTGGTACTTGGGGGCTCTTGTTTGCACGGACGGCGTGGGCGACGACGTGCGAGTTATTGACGACGGGACGTGCGGACGGGATAGGACGCGGGGCGAGAAAACGTGGCTGCTGCTGCGGTGGAAGGCGAGTGGCCAGGCGCAGCAGGCGAGGCGGCAAGCTGTAGCGCGTGGCTGCAGAGGTTGGGAACAGAGGCGGCACGGCGCGCGATTGGGCACAAGGAGCGGCGCGGGAGACGTGGCGGCCAGTCGCGGCGCGTGTGCGCGGCGAGCAGGCGGACGGCCACGCGCGGGCGCGCAAGCGTGCAGGCGCGCGACGATGCGGCGTGTGGACATGGCATGCGAGCCGTGAGGCACACAGCAGCGGCGAGAGGGCACAACGGCGTGCCTTTGGTGCTGCATTGCGTGCGGTCATTGCACAAGCTAGGTATTGTAGGCTGCTGTATGGGCAGGGAAGAGAAGAAAGGAAGGGAAAATGAATAATGGACAAGTATGTGTTTTTCTGCTATTTTTGTTTTATGAGAAAAACAAATTTTGGCACTAGTTTCAAATCCTAGCGGTTAACTCAAAAGACAAGTTTTTGATTTAAATATATGTTTCGTCGGTGTTTCAAAAATCTGGATTTTACAAACCTACCCCCCTTATGAAAATCTCGTCCCGAGATTTCTAGGCTAGACGAAACAACTGCAGGTACTTGACTTGTACATGGTTTTCTCGAACCAATGTAGCTTCTTCTTCCTAGTGGTTACTCCTTTATCCTTATAGAGCTTGACAACCTTCGTCAAGTCCGCTGTTCTTTAATCTAAAGAATATGAAGTGAATGTTCTTCCTACGTTGGTCCTTAATAAATTTAATTCCTGGTATGTGACACCGATTTTTCTTAATAATACATAAGGATGACATTGGGGGATATACATGATACCTAACTTTAATCTCGAAGTTACTATGGCTTGCCTTCCCAAAATGGTGGCTTCATTAGACTTGTAAAAGTTAATATCATCTGGAATAATCTAGGCATTATGCTTTATGGGACATAATCTTCTTTCTTTGGGGTTCTACTTTAATAACTCCTTGATTTGAAAATTTTATCATTGTTATTATAGGTATATCTTTGTTCAATCAACCTATCTTAATATCTCTATTGAACTTATTCCTTCTGATCGAGCTTTTATGATCATGCGATTTTTATATTATTATTGATAGTGTTTTGTAAGATCTAGAATATTTCTATTTTTGACATTTTATTAGTCTTGGAATGTACTTGTTCATTTTGGATCTATGCTTATGGTTTCATTATATTCATGCATATGAATGGTCTTTATATGTATAACATTAGTTATTTACCCTTATTATTTTATCACACACACATATATATATACATATTGGATATAATATCCCTATCCTTAGATCAACAATAAACTAAGGCCATCATGGAGTTTATTATGTGATTATCTAATGTTGGAGGTGAAACTATATCTGTTTTATAAATCATTGATACGACATCTTCTAACCTCCAGCATGTGTTTCGATGATTGTTCATAGTTAATAGAAGTAATTTGTTCTAGTTAGGACATTGGGACTTTATATCGTCGAGGCATGATTAGGGTACATATAAAAGTTGATTTTATCGTGATATATATATATATATTCTTGTATGGATTTCTTTAGTTAATAGACCATTGAACTTCTTGTGACGTTTTTTTTTATAACTGTATATACATCAAAAGGGGCTTGATCATTAACCTTGTATTCAAGTTTTCTACTTTGGGGGGGGGGGTAAATAAATCTTATTACATATATTCCATTATTATTATTTACTAATTTGTAAAAGATCTTCTAACTTGTAACACTTACCAACACATTAGTTTTAATTTATATTTATAGGAAGGGATATCAACTTGTTGGTATTATTATATATATATTTTTAAAAAGCTTTCTTCTTAGCTTAGCTTCCTAATGGTCTGGGTATATATACATATATATGTATATGCCTATATATACATTCTTATTTACATATGATCATTATACATCTCACACCGATTTCCATCTAAAGGTTTTTATTATCTGTGGAAGGATTTTGTGGATTAGATTATGAGTAAGGAAAAATATGTGCGGATAATAATATGATGTTTATTAGCACCATTTTTAAATGATAGTTAGAGTTTTACAGATGAGCAGTTTTTTTTTAACAATAGTAATTACTACTTAGGGTGAGCTTTATTCTAATTTCAAAAGGAATACTGGGTTTTTAAGAAGGGTTTGTTTTGATCGATGTTGTTTTGATCAATGTGCAACTTAAAGATTAACATGGCTTGTCAATGGGTTTATAAGCGCGAAGTTTGAGTAACCAAAAAGTTGCTTCTCTCTATTAGGAAATGGTGTTATGAAGATGACAATTCAATATTTTTAGATATTGGATAGTGATTTATAGCTAGGGAAAATGTGTTTGGTTTTTATTTAGGACAGAGTTTTCATACTGTGAATAATAAGTACATATTATAATTTGATTGCTTCAACCCGATTGTGTTTCTTTTATGGAATTTGAATGATTCACATGATTGATGATATATCATAATAACAAGTGCATTTTAAATAGTAAAATAAGATTTCTTAGAAATTTGAAATTTGATAGATTATGTAGAGTTAGGTATAGTATTACGACAAAACATTTTGAGTTGAATTATTCGGTATTCAAAATTTAATTACAGGGAATGCTACAAGCACGAAGGGGTAGATGTCTCATATGTAAACTTTAAATTAACACAGGAGGGTGAACTAGAGAGGATGTTTTTGGGTATTAGGATTTTTTTTAAGTCATGAACAGTAATGCATTTACTGTTTTTAATCTTAATTAGAATTACTTAACCATTTTCTTTTCTTTTGTGTGTACTGATTTTGAAATGTGAATTGATCTAATAGGTTGTTTGAAATAATAAATTCAGATTTAGAACTCGTTTTCTCAGATATCATATTCCGATTTTTTTTTGAGAGCTTTGTAAATTAATGTGGCTCAGTCTCGAATAAATTACTTTAACAAGACAAGCTACTTACAGAGCCCATTTAGTATGTTCAATTTTCAATTCGGATATAGGATATAGATAAAGATTCGCCTAAAGTTAAATTTGCCTAAAGGTTTTAATATGATTTATTTTTGGTGTTGTCGTCGCAATTATTGAAGAGTGTATCAGTTTAGAATTAAAATGATACCATGAGGATTGTGAAGAGAGAAGTAATAGTCTTGATTTTTTTTGATAAATTTTGAATTCTGAATTTTAATACATACATACAGGTGGTGTATAATATTTCTGAATAATGAAAGGTGTTTTTGAATTTAGTATAGTGAATTTGAAATTAGTATTGTAATTATGGTTCATAAGTATGATTTTCATTCTATGACTAATAACTACTACTTGTAATTTAATTAGGAGGGTCTCACTTAATATCTATGTTATGATGGCATAAAATAAATGGTGAATTTGTTTGAAGATAGAATTAAAGATGTTAAATAGATAAATGATGATTTCATAATTAGGAGTTATGCTTATCGGTTTAACATTCTTTTAAATGAATTGGTTTTTTTTTTGAGTGATAGGTAGTATTTCGCATATTACTACTAATTATATTTTATTTGAGCTAATTGTGTTTCTGATTATGTTTAAATATAACTTCTATAAATAATTCTAGCACTTTATCACGTGGGGGTTAGTTGGGTTATCTGCTAAAGCTCGATATATTCTTAGACTAGTGGTTTAATTTACTTAATTTTTTTATAAGGTTAACGATCTACACATGATTTAAGGTAGAATAAATCCTAGATTTATCATTGTATTATTGGGGCTTGCTAGAGTTATTGTTATGTTATAATATTCAGGTTGATCGAGATTGTTTGTTGACTAGTTTAATCTAAAAGATGAAAGGTGAAGTTTATTCATAATAAGCTCTTTATCAATCATTTTATTATTATTATTATCATTTTACTAATATATAGATATTTGCATATATTAACCAACGTTGAGTTCATTCGTTATAAATATTTTGATGTTTGTTGGAATGACTAAGGCACTTATTATAACTTTGTCTTGTTCAATTTACTTAGGCCCAATATGTTTTATTTATGTGATACATTTTGGCAACTAGGTTACATTAAGGGCTTCTAGGGAATCCTTCCTTGTGGTTTTAGAGTGAGATAAAGATCTAATGATAAGTACTTCTACCCATGTACTATAGAAAGCGAACCAATTTGGGGATAAGGAATAAATTGGTAGAAATACAATGTATATAGTTTAGCCAAACAAAAGATCCAATAAATTAGGGGATGTGGCCAAGTCACTTGCTTCATAGAGCAGATTGATCGCACATCTGAGAAGATCCAAATCAATAATACAATACAAGATAGTATACTAGAATATATTACAACTCTTAAAGAGTTGGCGTTACTACGGTCAGGTTAACATCTTCTAGCTTGGTGCTAGTGAAGACTTTCTTCGCGATGTGTTCTTCCTGTTTATATCCTTCCTTGTAGAAGTGATGAAGTATCGACTTTCATTTGATGAATCTTTGAAAAGATAGGGAGTAAGAAACAAGTTTTGTTTTAAAACTTGAGTAGAACAGATAAGGGTACAAGAAGGCGTCTAGAAAATAATATTTTCTTTATAAGAATATATTAATCCTATGGTCTGTAGGGGTTTCGTTCCTAGGGCCAAGTTCTGCTCTGATACCACTTTTGTAACGACCCGTCCCGGAACTCGGAAATACCATCGAGCGAGACGAGCCGATACTTCATCGAAGACGAACAATATTGCCGTTGACATTGTTCCATTCGATAGTAGTACATTGCAGAAAGAAAAATTACAATAATTAAATATTACAAAAGCTGCTAAAGAGGCATACCTCGCAGCAACAATCATTACAAAAACACAGCGGAAGCATTTCATCACTCAAACATGTACTACTATCCAAACACCACTTGGGGACTAGGCCCGAAACCCTAATCTTCTATATATTCATCGGCAACAACTTCATATTCACCTTCAAGATTCTTGACGTCCTCCGAAGATTAGCAAACTCTGGTGTGGGGGTGTAAAACAACAAGGGTGAGTACTCAAGAGTACTCAGCAAGTCTTGGAAGTAGTATAGATGCAGGATACAAAGAGCGGCTATGGTTCTCAAGGAAATATTTATAGTTTATAAATTCTAAGTGCTTAATACCCACGGATAGAGGTCCCAACCTCTAACCGTTCCCACATAAAGTAGCAATAGTTCAAAAGCTAAACCAACTCTCACATTCTCACCAACCGGGATTGCTTTGCAACAATCCCAACATCATTTTTCATCAATTCCACAAGTCACATTTCTTTTCATCAATTCCACATATCACAACCGTCATTTTATCATCATAACTCATCATTATCTCGGTACTAGCTTACCCATCCATCGGGGAAGTTTTCCCATTATCAACATCTCATCCCAATTCATTTTAGCGCTCAACTAGTTATCACATCTCACATCACTCCCTATGAAGCCTTTCGACTTCCCGCTCCACACAGGAACGTTATCCAACCACACAGGCTAGTCGTATACCCAACGGTATACTCTGGTAACGTCCCAACTCATTTCCCATTTAGTTGAAAACAAGTAAACACTACGCTAGGGAAGATACATGAAATCACTTGCCCATATCCGTGGGCACGGCTGTTCGAACAGATCATACTTCAGCTGAAGGTGCACACTTTACCCTTGCGACTCAAACTCTACTCCGCTACCCGCGTAGTAGGGGAGGTTCGAGACAAAGACTTTCCAAAGCAAACCTAGGATATCCCACTGCCACCTAGATGGATTCACGGTCAAGGATCCGGAAAGTACGTCTTCCTTCTTCTCCCCAGGAAATCACACGGGTGCTCCACTTCCAACTCCTCGAATCACAACCACAATCTCATGCCCGTTAGGGACTTTTCAGGTAATACCACGAGCCACCCGGTGATTCCACATCCATCGGCAATCAGGCTATCCCAAACCCACTAAGTACTAGCCCAGGGGCACCTCTCACGTACCCACAAGGTTGCACGATGTTGTGCTCATGCTTTCCCAAGGAATCGGTCCTTAATAGTATTTGTAACACACACAATTTCATTTCACACAACACATTTGCAAAATCACAACAACATCACCCATTCTACATCTAGTCGTCATGTTTTGATATAAGTGTGTAAGTGTATGTGTAGTGCACCCATTTGACAAGGATTGTGCTAAAGCAATTAAAATAATAAATTAAATCATGGATGTAAAAATAAATCCTAGAGCGACAAGGTAAACATGGTATTCAATTATCAAGGAGGCTCGATAACAAGCGTAGGTTTTATTTGTCTTAATTGCCCAAGCAATTGACTAATAGTGTACGTGAGTGTTTAATCCTAAACATGCATATATAAATTTGTGGAACAATCAATGCAATAGGATCAAGGATGTTCAAAGGAAGACTTGCCTCAAACCGTATAGTACTCGGGATCTTTGGGTCGTAGTCTCACGGGTCTTCAGCGATGGTAACTATAGCACAAATAACATCATATAAATAAAACACTCAAAAAGTTTTGGGAAAACAATTTTACACTATTCTAAATTAAAGGTTATAATTTTATAAATTTATAGAAATTTGAATGGAGCTAATCGGAGCTATAACGAGTTTTATATGAATTTTTGAAGTTTAAACATTTTTCTGAAATTGTCAAAAGGTACTGTGTGTGCTGTTGGGCTAAATGGGCTGTCCGGAAATTAATTCCTGAAAATAGAAAAGGCTGCTGTGCTGAATGGGCCGTGGCCTACTAACCACGTGGGTTGCACTGGTTTAATTAAAGAAAACAGAAAAACACTATGCTAATGGGTTGCAATGCAAAGCGTTGAGCGGGCCTTGCAAACAGGCGGCCCATGAAGCAGCGCAGAACCGAGGCAGGCAGGTCTGGCCGATGGGGCCGGCTAGTCAGTGGGAGGAAAACAGAGGAGCTCGCAGTGGCTGGAGGTTGAAGACGACTACGGACGGCTAAAATTTCTCTGGAGCATAACTTCTTCGTTTCAACTCCGATTGGCCCCAAATTTTAACCGTAGGTTAAACATACTATGATTAACAATATCTATGGTTGGATTTTCAATTAGAGCTACGGTTTGCCCATAATCAAAAAGGGGGTAAACTAACAGAGGGGTGGTGCCGGGGGCGATGGGGGTACTCCGGCGCCCAACTACGGACATTTTCACGGGATTAGAACTAGCAGGAATCTAACCGTGACCTCTGATTGACATAACATAGCCCGAACAAGTCTACCCACGGTGATGCCTAGAGGTTTCCATGGCTCAATGCCGCCGGCGAGCTACGGTTGTGTTCCGCCTTAGCTAACCCATGGAACATGATTGCTAGAGTGTAAGAAAGCTACTGATACAAGGAATTAGGCGAAAGTTATACCTTCGGTTAAATCGGGGAGCGACGACGGCGACGAGGGTCTCCGGCGATTTTTTTGGCTAAACTTGCGACGGAGCTTGGTCTCAGGACGAGAGGCACTCAAAGGTAGTATGAGGGCTTGAATGGGGGCGTAGGGAGCTTCGGTTGGTACTTGGGGGCTCTTGTTTGCACGGACGGCGTGGGCGACGACGTGCGAGTTATTGACGACGGGACGTGCGGACGGGATAGGACGCGGGGCGAGAAAACGTGGCTGCTGCTGCGGTGGAAGGCGAGTGGCCAGGCGCAGCAGGCGAGGCGGCAAGCTGTAGCGCGTGGCTGCAGAGGTTGGGAACAGAGGCGGCACGGCGCGCGATTGGGCACAAGGAGCGGCGCGGGAGACGTGGCGGCCAGTCGCGGCGCGTGTGCGCGGCGAGCAGGCGGACGGCCACGCGCGGGCGCGCAAGCGTGCAGGCGCGCGACGATGCGGCGTGTGGACATGGCATGCGAGCCGTGAGGCACACAGCAGCGGCGAGAGGGCACAACGGCGTGCCTTTGGTGCTGCATTGCGTGCGGTCATTGCACAAGCTAGGTATTGTAGGCTGCTGTATGGGCAGGGAAGAGAAGAAAGGAAGGGAAAATGAATAATGGACAAGTATGTGTTTTTCTGCTATTTTTGTTTTATGAGAAAAACAAATTTTGGCACTAGTTTCAAATCCTAGCGGTTAACTCAAAAGACAAGTTTTTGATTTAAATATATGTTTCGTCGGTGTTTCAAAAATCTGGATTTTACAAACCCTCACGAGGATCCTCAACACACGGACGAAGCCTCACTGGTGGTGGCAGTAGCTGAGATGGGTCTCCAGCGGGATCGACATACTACAAGTAATTTAGAAGTTTAGAAAAATGTCAGAACAGAATAAAACAGGGTTAGACGAGAAGTATAAACAAAACAATCTTTTAAAAGTATATATTTTCTAAGAAACCAAGGGTTGGTTTCGGAGTCTGTGATGAGTGATTGACAGGTTTTTACCCTCTGCTTCGAAGGGGTCCCTCCGAAGGGGTTCGGAGGTTGGTTCTCTGAAGGTGTTCGGAGGCTGTTTCACCGAAGGGCTCAGTGGGTTTGGTTGCTGCAGCTGTTGCAGCGGAGTGTGTATGACGGAGGGGTCCGACAGCACACGATGATTGTTTATACCGAAGGTCTCGGTACTTTGGGCGTACACCGGAGTGTGTGCTGAAGGTTGTTTACCCGGAGAGGTCTCCGGGGTACTGGATACACTTGTCTGCTTGTCTGTGGTGCGCAGGGGACTTCGGAGGTGACGGACGGTTCATAGCAGGTGAACCTGGGTCAAGCGGGAGGCTTGATGCCAGGGGAGCAGGGAGCTCCGTCACGATGGCTGCGAAGGGGTCTAGATCGGACCTCGGGTCAAGGTGCACCAGGAGAAGGCAGTAAGTGCGGAGCGTGGCTCCAGGTGAAGGTACTCTGAGGCAAAGTCCTCGGAGGCGAGGCACTTCGAAGGGTACTCCGGAAGGAGTGACTTCGGAGTATGGTGGATCAAGTCCTCAACAGAGGCAAGATGTTCGATGTGTGCTCCGGAGGGAGACACTCGAAGGTACCCGACGAAGGTCTCAGAAGTCGAGGTGCATCGAAGGCATGGTCCGGGTGAGGCTCGTCGAGGAGTGTGCTCGGGGAGAGACACTGCGACGAAGTGCTCATGGAATGCTTCATGCGGAGGCCTTGGACGAAGGAGGGATTTCGAAGGGTGGTACTCCGAAGGTAGGGCTTCGGAGTGAAGCAGGCTTCGGAGCAAGGCTGGCTCCGGAGCAAGGATGACTTGTGGTACTTCGGCCATGCATGGCTTCGGTACACGGACTAACGGAGTTCGAGCTGGGAGAAGCTGCGAAGCTGTGGTGGTCCACTCCGAAGGTGTTGGTGCGAAGGCCCAAGGGCTTTGACGGCTTCGGCTCAAAACCGTCACTGTATCGGAGGCTGACTTCGGTGAAGCGAAGGCCGTCAGGCTCAAGGCTTCTCACCGAAGCTACCGCACCCCTCGCGTGCGAAGGGGGGCTTCAAAAAAGTCAAAGACTGTAAAGGCTGACAGTGTCTGCTCTACAAAAAGCTGACGCTGTCCCCTCTGCAAAGCTGACAGAGAAGCCTCCAAATAAAGTTGACTACCTTTTGTACCCCTCAGTTCTGATGAGACAAAACCAATGTAAACCCTAGGGGTAAAGTGGTCAATTCACTTGGGTGAATAGTGGCTATAAATAGTGGGGCTGGGTAGGTAACATTTAACACTTTGAGTATTCATTGTTGAACTCCTGTACTAGCCACCACATACGTTGTATTCATCCAGTGAGTTCATTTATTGTGTTCCCTGTTCAAGCAGCGAAGCCCTGCTTCTGTGTTGAGTTTATGCTTGAGCTTGTTTGCATACCTCGCTGCATACTTCGATTTCTAGTGTCGAGTTGTAGTGCACCGAAGCCTGTCTAGGCGAAGTGTGTCTTGTGCGAAGTGTGTTTTTCAGTGTGCGTTCGCTCTGTGTAACTGGAGGCTAGACCTCGCTGTTTACTAGTGAAGCCCTGATCGAAGCCCGGTTCTTTTCTTGTGTCGAAGCCCTTAGCGAAGTCTGTGTTGTGTGCATTTAGACCTTCGAAGTACGAAGCCCAGCACCAGTTGTTGTCGCTAAGTATTTGGTCCAAGTCCTCAGAGGATAGTCCACTCTTGCGAAGGGTGAAGTGCGAAGCCTACTCGAAGCACCCTGTGTGCGGAGCCTGCACTGACTTTGCAGAGGAGATTTTTTGGGGTTGCGTGTAGAGCGAAGTCTTCTTGGCTTCGGACTTTTACTCCTTGCGAAGCCTGTGTTCGGAGCTGACAAATACCTCCGAACTAGAACTTCGAAGGTTGTGTTCGAAGTCTGTTCCGCAGTAGACTGAATTAAAACAGAAGGCTAATTTTAGCCTGAAATTTTAAAAGCTCCCATTCACCCCCCCCCCTCTGGTCGCCGTTTCCGGTCCAACATTTTCATAAGTTTATAAATAGTTCCTATTGACAGTTCAAGGGGCTTCCTACAGTCAAGTCGGCTCTGATACCATCTTGTGACAGCCTGAATTCTAACGAACTTGGATTTTATTGAATCTCAAAAAAAATGTCAATATTACAAGATGTTCATAACACGACGACGCATTAATGAAAGTAAAACAGAGTACAAATCTCATTGGCTACACTTATTACAATCTTAAATCAAAGCGGAAGCAAAGCAAAAGCGCCCATGCGAACATCTTGATCCCAAAATATGACTCCTCGACTGGGATGCTACTCCTGGCCTTCGTCTTCTTGATACGAAGCATCTAAAAGATTGAGTCAATGGGGATGAGTACAGACGTACTCAGCAAGCCACAGATATACACATAATGAAGGCTTAATGACAACGGGCATAATCTATGCTTGATTTGCATAAAAGAGCATGTTAAGTGTCGTTTAAGCTTTAGTGAGTAGTATTAGAATATGAATGTAAATGATGAAGTAAAATGAGTACTGACTTTTCACTACCTTGAGTTGCACACTCGTACCAACTCGCTCTTTCAAACCATCCCAACATGATCAAAGCATTCACACAAATGTAAAAATCTAACTATGGAGAACACCATTGGGATACCCGTGACCATAGGCACGACTTTTCAAAAAGATTATACTCTGGCCAGAGGTGTACTACTTTACCCACAAGGCACTTGCTCCCGCACAAAACAGTGTGTCGAGATGACACCACGTCACCCCGAAGGAACTCATGCCAAAATCTATAATATGAATCAACTCAACAAGAGAACAACCACACTAGGTTTCGTCAATGCTCTACTAAGATCTCACCCGTAATGTCATGGGCAGACCCCGATTGGTAGACGTAGACCCCCATTCGTTCCTCGTCAGACCAAGCCATCACTAGGTAACTCCTGATTCATGAATTTGTCCCCTCCGCTCGGTGCATCATGTTGAATCAACGCATACTTCAGATTAGGTCTTACCCATTAGACTTGTGATTAGTACTGGTATGCTTTGCAACATATCCGCAGACCAGTTCTTCTATTGCCCCGGGTGTGACAAACCAATGCCCGAGATTGCACCCAAAACCCACCATGCTCAACACATCACCATTCTCCAAGCTCCATAACTCACAATTCAGAAAAACGATGAGACAAGATATAAGAAGGGTATAAAGAGGATCCACATGTCTATTAGTATGTATTAAAGCAATGCTAGCAAGTGTGACTCTACATTAGAGCACTAACTATTAAACAATATAAGGTGACAAGGATAACAGGGTACAAAGCATGGCTTGGGTTTGCACATCAAAGATTTAACTAAAGATTAACTAAATATTCAAAAGTGTGTTCTAACATGCGTTTATAACCTATGTTTTATAGCATTTATATGAAATCATGGGTTCAAGCATGCTCAAGGGGTGGGGTGTGACTTGACTGACTCCTCACAGTACTGATATGGCTCCTCGAAGTGCGTAAGCTGCTCCTCGACGGTGTCGACTTCTAATTAGCACGCAAACCGAGGAAAAACAAATAAAACAGTACATAATACAGCATGAACAGTACAAATAAAGTACATAAAAGTGAAGAGCATAATTTTATGAATTTTATGAAATTTTAATGGGCAAAATCGGAGTTAATTTGCATTTACTATGAATTTTTGAAGTTTAAAAGCATTTCTGAAATTTTAAAATCAATTCAAAACGGTCCTGGTCCACGGTGGACTGAACCAACCATGCACCCAGCGACTGTGTCGTGGACTGGGCCATCCTAGGCCACAGGATCCAGATTGGGCGGTCGGCAGCGGGGCAGGATATTTAAGTTATAGTGGGCGACCAGGATTAAAACGATTGAAGGGGTACGCGATGAAGGGTTCAGATCGACTCGAGATTTTTTTAAACAGATTGATGGCCAGGATTACACGGTACCGCTTTGTTTGGATTCGATGGGTAGGATTAAAAGCGGCACGGGCGCGGCACAGGGGACTTCGTCTCCAACGACGACGAAGTGACGACGAGCGGCGACTGATGGAACACGAAGCTAATCGCTAAAATGGGTAGAGGGAAGGACAGGGAGTAGAATGGTACCGGACTAGGCGAAGGTTGACGTCGGAAGACGGCCGACGGTGAGGGCTTGGCGGAGGGAAGCTTCGGGTCGATGGTAGCGATGGACTTTCGACGACGGGGCGCTCAAACGGAGATGAAGCCGAGGATAGGTGAACACTGGGAATCACAAAGCTGCGGTTGGCGAGGACGGAGGTGGTCACCGGTGACGGCGAGCGGCGACCGGGCGCAGAAACAGGGCGGGGAACCGAGTTGCGCGAGAGCGAAACCCAGCGAGGGGAATGAGAGATGGAAAAATCTTGTTACGAATTCGGTTGCGGGGTTTAAAAGAGGACCGGATCGTGGGGGACGTGGGGATCCTGGTGGCGCGCGAAGGCTCTAGCGAATTCGGGAGAATTCTATTGCGGCGGCACGGCGAGAAAAGGAAAGGGAGCGCTGGCCAGGGCTTTGCGCTGGCTGACAGGCGGGCCCAAGATGACAGCGACGCGGAGGTAGTGGCATACTGACAAGCGGGGCCGAGGTGTCAGCGGCACGGGGGCGCTCGGGCGCACGGGTATGCAGCGCCGACAGGCCGGTCCCACACGGTAGAGAGAGGGGGCGAGCTGGCGGGCTAGGTTTGGCCGGCCAAGAAGATTCGAGGTTGCGGCCCACTAAGGAATTTTAATTGTTTTTTGAATAAAAATAATTCAGAAAAGTAGTTTTAAAGTTTGAAATATGAATTTGAATCTCAAAAATTATAAAATAATTTTTTAAAATAAATTATTGGCTCTGAGATCCTTACAAAATTATTAAAATTCGAAATTCAATGGTTTAGCTCAAAGTTTTAAATTGCAAAACCTTTCTGCCTTTAAAATAATTTTGAATTCAAAAGTAGTTTTAAATTTCAGTTTTCACAGGTTTGCGGTTTTGAAAATATGGGTGTTACAGCGCTCAACGACAACTTGACCACGACTCCCTAGCGAGGAGACGAGGAATGCAAAGCACGCCGGCGCGACGGAGTTCGATATGCAACTCAAGCATATGCCATCGTAGACATGGTGGCACTAGGAACAAGAACACGACGCTCTGATACCAATTGTGGATTTAGAATGACTATAGTGAATCCGACAATCAGCGAGACAAGAGAGAGCTGTGATTTTCTGTGCTTCAAGAAGCAGCAACTTTTTTGGTTCTTTCTCAAGCAAAATAAATACGAACACAAGTCACGGGATGCAAAGACACACACATAACGCAACTGGCTCTATGTAGACATTGTCAGCCGAGCCCTCGACTGAGCTTTCTCAACCGAGCCCTCTAGTGAGAACAGAGACACACAAATAGATTTGTGGACGTAACTCTATTGATCTTTTCTTTTTATTCTCAATGTCTACACCAGTCATTTATTTATAGTGCAAATTCCAATCTAAATATGGAAGAAACTAAACTTGGGAGAAAACCTGGAAGGAAAGCTACTCCTTAAACATAGAAAATAAAAGCAACAAGGAAAGCACCTGCCATCCTAACCACAAATCAAAGATACGCTTGAAGGATCTATTTCCAAATGAGCTCAATGTAATCTCTAAAAAAGGGAAGTCAAGTTTATTTACTAACAATCACCCCCTAAACCTTACATTACCATGTGCGCCGACTCACAACAGGCATGGCTCCTCATCAGCATCCACGAGGGGGGCCCTCTCCTTCTTCGGCTCCTGGTAGTTCATAGCGATGTGGCCATGAGCACCACCATTGAAGCACCTCCCTCAGTTGCGGCGCTACGAACGCCGACTAGTCCTCGAGCACATGTTTGCATTGTCATCATCCTCGTCATAGCCACCGCTACAGCCAGCGCCCTTCTTGCCACTACCACGCCGTGCATCATCACCACATGCCCGCTCCTTGTTGTTGCGCTAACGTCGCTGCTCCTCCCACTGCTCCTTAGTTAGCAGCAAATGCCTAGCACCCCCTGTCTCCTCATCGATGTCGCAGGACTCCTTCACCATGTGCAACCGTTCAATGAGTTCCTCCATGGACATGGTGTTGAGATCTAGAAGCATCTCAATCGTCACCGTGACCTACTTCATCTTCTTTGGGACCACGCGTAGGATCTTCTTCACCACGTGATTGTCCTTTATTTCCTTGCCAAGCCCACGTAGGTTGGCGACAAGCTTGTTGATGCATATCGTGAAGTCATCGACGAACTCCCCATCATGGAACGCGACGTTCTTAAACTCCTTCAAGAGATGTTGCACGTTCACGGATTCCACGCGATCATCGTCGACGCTCATCGTCTTCACCGCATCCCATGCTTCTTTCGCTAACGTATTTACGGTGAGCCTGGCCTTTATCTCCGATGGCACGGCATGCAAGATGGCAGCCAACGCCCGCCGATCCTTGGCGCGCTCGATGCTGATGGCCTCCACAACATCCCAGGGCTCCAACCATTCTAGGCTCACCTGCATGACCAATGACCACTCATGATAGTTGGTCTTGATTAGCAGCGGCATCTCAACTGCACCAGTGTTTAAGGTGACGTGCTCCGTTACGACGTTGGGCTTCTGCGGAGTACCTAACATCTTTGTTCCTTGCTCTGATACCAAATGTCAGCCAAGCCCTCAACCGAGCTTTCTCAGCCGAGCCCTTTGGTGAAAATAGAGACACACACAAACAGATTTGTGGACGCAACGTTATTGCTCTTCTCTGGTTATTCTCAACGTCTACACTAAGCACTTATTTATAGTACAAATTCCAATCTAAACATGAGCCCTCTGGCGAAAAAAGAGACACACACAAACATATTTGTGGACGCAACTCTATTGCTCTTCTCTTGTTATTCTCAACGTCTACACTAGGCACCTATTTATAGTACAAATTCCAATCTAAACATGTAAGAAACTAAACTTGAAATAAAAACCTAAAAGGAAAGCTAATCCTTAAACATAGAAAATAAAAGCCGCAAGGAAAGCACCTGTCATCCTCGCCACAAATCAAATATATGCTCGAAAAATCTCTTTTCAAACAAGCTCAACGTAATCTCTAAAAAAGAAGTCAGGTTTATTTTCTAATAGACATGGCGCACGTCCGTTCTAACTAGCACATAACAAGGCATACCAAATCATACGCTTAACTGATGCAAAACAGAAACAAATAACTGATTCACACACTTCATGGAAAAATAAAATAAAAGCTAATAAACTGATAAAGAGTTAACCCAAAAAAGCTATGGTTAAAATACGTGGGTTTATATACGTTACTACCACTCTTGCTCAACAAGTAAGGTGATACTATTCACCATGCATACACATATTTATATGAGCTCAATTTATATTGAGCGGGATATCACACACATGACATAAACATGCACCCAAGGTACATACTTTTTATTTAGATATGGCAGAAACAGAGCAATATAATTGATGGGTATATTACACGGTTTCTTTTTTGCGTCTGAAGAGTTCCTTTGTGACCATATCTTTTACATAACTTGGTTCTATGTGGTCAACCAAATAGAGAACGAAAACTCTCAATGGCTTAAGTAAAAAGAGAGCTCCGAACCAAAGCCAAAATCCGAAAACAATGCCAAGGCTTACAGAGTAAAACAAGCCCACATCAAGTTCTTTATGGTCTCCATTTCTCTCGTCCATGTCCATTGCATGGCAGGCAATGCTCAAAGGGAAGCCACACAGGCCCAGATTGTTGCTGTAGATTGATGGATCCACAAGTGTCTGGAGTTGACTTCCTGTGGGTATTCTGCCCCACAAGCGGTTGTTTGAGAGATTTAGCACCTCCAGGCATGACAGATTTGAAATGCTTGCAGGGATGACACCTGAAAGCTCATTCCATGACAAGTCAAGGCATTCCAAGATATTCAGATTGCCAATTCTTTCTGGAATACTGCCTGACAGATTGTTCCTTGACAGGTTCAAAAACTGGAGGCCCTGAAGGTATGTCAGCTCTTTTGGGATGTCACCATGAAGTGAATTGCCTGATAAATCAATGCCTGTCACAAACATATCTGTTTTCTGAAATGTTTCTTCATGCCCTTTCCAGAATATGCGAATTCTGTCTCGATACCGATCAATCGGGGACTGGTGGCTGGGAACTCTTCTCCGTCGAGGCCGGGGAACCGGCTGTATTTCTTGTTGAGAAGGGGTGCTTCCGTCACTAAAAGATTGTGTTATGGCCATGGGTTTTGTTTGTGTCATGGATGACAAGTTGCCAAATGCTGTTGGGATGATTCCAGTTAAGTGATTGTTGGCCATGTCAAGTAGTTGAAGCTGAGAAAGTTTGTATAAATCTGCTGGAATCTCTCCACTGAAATTGTTTGACTGAATGCTAAGAATTCTTAGAAGAGGGAGACTAGTTCCAATCCAAGAGGGAATCTGACCAAAGAACATGTTGCTCCCGATATCGAGGGTATCAAGCATCCAGCATTTTTCAATGATGGCGGGAAAAGTCCCAGAGAAACTATTGTTGTTAAGATGCAGGGATTGGAGACGAAGTTTGGGCCTTGTTGACGTTGGCAATTCACCAGAAAAGCTGTTGCTGGAGACCCCCATAAAGATCAGAGCTTGCAAGTCCCACCAGCAACTTGGGAGCTCACCAGTGAATTGGTTATTCGATACATCCAATGACTGAAGAGAGTGCAGTGTACACAAGGACGAATCAAGGTTTCCAGACATGCTATTACCATTGATATACAGAGCGGTGATGTTGGTGCATTTTCCCCAGTCAGACGACAGCCGGCCGGTCAGCTTGTTCCCGGAGACATCCAAGTAGTCCAAGCCGGGGTGCACGCCAAAGGCATCTGAGATGTCGCCGGTGAAGTGGTTCCCCTCCAACCGCACACGTCTCAGTTCCGTGCAGTTCTTCAGGCACGGCGGCAGTGTGCCGCTGAAGTTGTTGTTGTTCACCGTCAAATTCTGCAGCGCGAAGCCGTCGCAGAGGTTCTGCGGCAGTTCACCGGAGAAGCTGTTGTTGGTTAACATCACGACTTGCAATGCCATACCCTTGCCAAGGTCAGGCGGGATGGTACCGCTCATGTTGTTGTCGAACACGGAGAGGTATTGGAGGTTCCTGAGGGCCGAGATGGTAGCAGGCAGCTCGCCTTCCAGATGGTTGGTGTTGACGTCCAAGATTTGCAACGCCG
Organism: Zizania palustris; assembly: GCA_019279435.1. Classification (NCBI taxonomy): domain Eukaryota; kingdom Viridiplantae; phylum Streptophyta; class Magnoliopsida; order Poales; family Poaceae; genus Zizania; species Zizania palustris. The sequence continues at coordinate 12,569,176 of JAAALK010000080.1, forward strand.
TCATGTTGCCAATCTCCGGTGGGATCTTGCCGGTGAGCCTGTTGAAGAATAGCGCCAACCTCGTAAGCTGCTTGAGGTTGCCGATCGAGTTGGGGATCGGTCCGGTGAGCGAGTTCGACGACAAATCCATCTGTTCCAGGTTCTCTAACTTGCCGAGCTCTGTCGGGATGGAACCGGTAAGGTTGTTACCGAAGAGGTACAGAACAATCAGTTTCCTAGCCTGGGCAAGCTCCGGTGGGATCTTGCCGGCGATCGAGTTGTTCTGCAGTTGGAAGGATATGAGCTCGGGCCAGCTGGTGAACAACACCAGCGGGATCTCACCGGTGAGAGTGCTCGTGGAAATGCTGAACTCCCGCATTCCCCGCATCCCGGCGAACGACGGCGGCAAGCCACCGGAGAGCTGCTCGTTCAGGGACAGATCCAGAAAATTGAGATTGCTTAGGTTGCCCAGCTCCGGCGGTAGAGAGGAAACAAGCCCCGCGCTCTTGATGTCGAGCCATTGCAGCATCTGGAGGCGGCCCAGAACCGGCGGGATTGGCCCGCCTAGCTGGTTCTCACCGATTTCAAGAATCCTCAACTGCGTCATCAACCCGAGGAACTCCGGGACGCCGCCGATGAGTTTGTTGGTGGCGATCCGCAGGTCCTGGAGCTTCGTCAACTTGCCAAACGACGGCGGAATCCTGCCGGAGAAACCATTGGTGGACAAGTTGAGGTACCTTAGGTTCGGGAGCTTCTCCGGCAACGATTCCGGTAGCGGCCCGAAGAGAGTATTCTGCGACAGGTCGAGGTAGGTGATGTTGCCGCTATTGAGTATGAACTCGGGGAAACTGCTGTTGAGGTAGTTGAGGTAGAGCGACATGAACGTAACGGTGGGCATCGGCGAGAACTTGGCGTAGTCCGGGTCAGTCAAGAAGTTGGCCCCCAGGTCGAAATGGACAATCTTGGGGAGCCGGCTGAGCTGATGCGGGATGGCGCCGGCGAGGTTGTTGTTGTAGAGGCGGAGCTCAATAAGGCCGGAGAGATCACCGAACTCTGGCGGGATGGAGCCATTGAACCAGTTGCTGCCGAGATCGAGCAACTCGAGGGAGCTCAGCCGTGAGATACTGGCCGGGATGGTGCCGTTGAGGTTATAGTTCCCGTTGAGGTCGAGCTCGGTGAGCTCCGGGAACGCTGCGAAGTCGAGCTTGTCGAGGCCCCCGCCGAGTCCCAGACCTCGGAGGCGCAGCGTCACTACGCGGCCGGTGGCGTCGCAGCCCACGCCGCGCCACCCGCAGACCTGCGCCGCCCGTGTCCACCCGGACAGCGTGGCCGCGTCGTCCTGTAGGCTGACCTTCCACGCCAGCAGCGCCTCGCCCTGTGAGGGCGCGGCAGCATTGGCTGGCGCAGGGATGGCGGCTGCCGCCACGAGCAGGAGGAGAGGGAGCACGCCACGGGCTGTGCATTCCGCCATGGACACCGTCGTAGCAACGAGCCAACGCAGCGGTGCAGATGAGTGGTGAAAACACTGGCGTCGCGGCCCGAAAGTCGTAGCAAGCGCTTTCCCGCGTCGGCATCGCCTCCCGCGGTCCCGCCTTGTCAATTGGTCTCCTGGTTGGTCAATCATTTAGACTCTGCTTTTAAATTGTTATAAAATTAAATACGGAACAAAGGAGAGACACAAAATTTTACGTGCAAAAATTTTGTGGAAAAAAATCACAGGGGCGGACTCAGCATGGAATATTGGGGTACACTTGTACCCCTAGATTTTTTTGTAAAAATTTGAGTACATATATATATATATATGCATGTATATGTGCGTGTTTTAATTGGATTAAAATATAGCCCAACTATTTAATAGTTAGTCCACTAATATATTTTTCTAACTAGCTAACTCTATTCATCTTCTCTCATATCTTCCTAATAACCAACAAATATTGCTACATCATTACGTACCATTGAAAAAGTAGTATGTGTTTCATATAATTTTATTATTATTTTTAGTCCTTTTAAATAAGCTCATGGAAAAAATCATCTTGTTATGTTATAGTTTATGATGTACTTTTCTATGATTTTTTATAAAGGTGCCACAAATTTTCTTATATTGATTTGATCTCCATGATAACTGTGAAAGTTGCATGTTTGAGTGTGGTATAAGTAAATTTGACTATCCTCTATAGAAAATATTTTATTGGTATCATCCAATATAATTTATCAAACAAACCCACTATCCACAAGGTATAGACCACCACCTTGGTGGTTGGCATGGCATTCACGATGACGTCTACTAGCTGCTACCCTATCTAGATTGAAGAAATTCTTTTTTCTTATGTTTTATCATTATTCACTAGAAATTATATTAGTTCACTAGTGTTGAGAATGTGATATAAATTATTTTGATATATGTGTATTTAGATTGAGTGTTTATCATTGATTTAGTTTACCGTTGTTGTTAAATCAATTTTTGGTATATTATATGTGTGGTTTGTAGTCTGTTTAATTTTGTACCCCCATTATATAAATCCTAGGTCTATTACTGATCACATGTACCAGTTAGCAAAACTTCAGATATTTACATGAGATATATATAGGGTGATCTAAACGGACCAAGATTTTCCTGGGCCTAATCTAAATTCAGATCAGAATATAACAAATTCTACCTTGAAACAAATTCTCTCTTATCGCAAATAAATAATCATCAATGAACTCCTTTTAATAATAAATATTACTGAAGTCAAAAAAATCAATAGGACTTAAACTGTAACACCAACCAAGCTTGAGCATAGTTCAAACTTAAATGTAAGAACCGTCTTGTTCATCTTTAGCATAGTTTGTGAGATTATCACAAGTGTTAATTTTTTATACTTTAACATCACCTTAAGCGATGATATTTCAAATATAATTATACTTTATATCAATATGTTTTGTCCTCTCACAATACATCTGATTTTTAGTGAGGCAAATAGCACTTTGACTATCACAAAAATAGTAATGCAAGAAATTCTTTCGCAAAGTTTAGCATACAAACCTCAACCAAGTAGCTTCTTTACATAGTTCAGAAATAGCATATACTCAGATTTAGTGGTAAACAATGCCACCATAGCCTGTAAATTTGTTTTCCAACTAACAGCACAACCACCAATGGTAAAAACATAAGCTGTGAAAGATCATCTTTTATCTAAATCATCAGCATAATCAGAATCAACATAATCGGCAAGTCCATCTCCATATTTTTTCCAAACTGTAAACAAACACTAGAAGTACCATGCATATATCTGAAAATTTATTGAATAGCTTTACAATACTCTATCAGGATTAGCAATATATTTTATGTTAAATTTGCAGGTGTTTTTCCTTAAAAACTCACATACAGTTTTTCAATGGGCTTATAATGTCAAGCCTAATTTATACTTCTAAGTGCTTCAGTGATATATTGTTTAGGATGTTTCAGTAATAATTATTGTAATATCAAACAGCTAAATTTGGTTAGCTGCTCTCAGGTAGTAATGTAGCAACTTTGATTCATTCTTTCAGAATTGGCATACTAGACCAACGGTTGGATCCTGCAACTGGTCAGCTTACAGAAGAGATAGTGTTCATTGTGAGGATTGCACTTGGTTGCACCAAGGCAAATCCTGAATCCAGGCCTTCCATGAGATCTGTTGCACAGGAGATATATGTACATATATTGTCTACCTTTATGAACCATTCGGGCCGATCACATAGAGGTCTGTTGGGTTCAGATTTTTGAACCAATTTCTTTGCTCAAAAGTTATAATATGAATTAAACAGTTTTTTTGGGCACCTAGTTTTTTTAGAATCTACAAATTTTTGCAGTACAAATAGAAAATTATGGGTACCCTAGATTTCACAGATTCTCACATCCAGTTTTTGGTGAAAAGTACCTGCCTTTGCCATTCATGAAATACCCCTTCTGTTGTTGATATAGAGTACTTGAAACTAAATTTTTTCTAAGAATAAAAGACAATATATAATTGCTGGAAAATATAAATACATTTTAGTTATAAATAATTTTGTTTTAGTTTCCTATTACAACAATGATCTAAATGCATATCATTAAACAATTCAGTATTTATAATAAGAGTGCATATTAATAGTGTAACTAAACATCATGAGTATATATTACATACATTTACTATCAAAATAGAAATCTACAACTACTCTAATCAAACAATTTTCTAGTTTTTTTCATTCACAACAATTTTTTTGAAATCCACGGCTCTAACAAACACACCCTAACCCTAAGCAAGCTAAGAGACTATCAGAAGTGACCTCTCTCCGTGTGTAAAGATGTGAAGCCCCACGCAGAAGGGAAATTTCACAGCTAGGGATTTGTAAAAAATCATTGTCACAGCCTCAAGTGTATCAGATTAGCGACAAAGGCATTTTAAGGAAAATTTATAGCTTTAACTGGTGATATGTATATAGTGAAAATATTCTGAAGACTTCCAATCACAAAATTCTGCTTTTCATCAAGTTTTGTATCCTCGTTGTTAGTATCTCTGTTTTGCTAGACTCCTACAACTATTTTTGTTTAATCAACTAGCAGTCCAGTTAAGAAAGACAGCCTATATCAGTTTAAAGGCACACTCTATTCTTGAGGTATGGTTTTATACATGGATTTGGAGGTGGTGATTTAAGCTCCTGAACATCATCTATGTATTGACAAAAAAAAGAATTAAACATGATCATCTCAGTTTTTGTACCTTACCATAGTATATAAGATAAACATGATAATTAATTAAAATATGCCTTATAATTTTGGAAGGAAAGAGCAGCTTTTTACATTTTTATTGGCCTTATAATGCAAAGGAAAGCATGCATCTTTTCCTTCAGTGCCAACTACAGAACAATGAGAAAACTAAACACACTTCATCATTATCAGATAGATGGTACATTCAGAAAACACAGCTACATATTCTGCTCAGTATTTCCTCTCGAAAGAAATTGTTCAACATAGGACACCTTCTGCATAACCGTAGATTGCATGCCGTCCACAAACCAGAAAAGGGCATGCCTCCATCTCTCGATGGAAAAAAGCAATCCAAACCATAGCCAAAACCCAAAGACAACGCCAGCGATCACACAGTAGTATATCCAGTGGTCCTCGCATGTTCTACAATATTTCTCATCGGATGCGAGCGAAGCATTTGTGCATGGAACGTCCAGCGGAGGGCCACAAAGCCCAGAATTGTTGCTGTATATCGATGGGTCAGTTAGGGTTTGAAGTTGATTACCACTAGGTATCTTGCCTGATAAATGATTGTTCGAGAGATTCAGAATGCTAAGGGTGGATAAACTGGACATGCTTGGAGGAATGGCTCCTGAAAGTTCATTCAATGACAAGTCAAGGGACTCCAGAAATTTCAAGCTGCCAATGTTTTCAGGTATGCCGCATGACAGATGGTTTCTCGACAAGTTCAGAAATCGAAGGCCTTGGAGGTTCGTTAACTCTTCTGGGATGCATTGAGACAATGAGTTGCCTGACAAATCGATACCTGTCATAAGCTGAATTATTTTTTGGAAGATCATATCCTGCCCCTTCCAGATTATATCGATTCTATCCTGATAAGTAGACCCACCTAATGATTGATCACTAGAATTAATTTTGGGGTTCTTCATGGAACTTAAGTTGGCAAAAGCTCTGGGAATTGATCCTGTCAAACCATTGTTGGCCATGTCTAGCAGCTGGAGTTGAGAAAGCTTCGACAAGTCCGAAGGGATTTCCCCGGTGAAGTTGTTCGATCTAAGGCTAAGAATCTTCAGCGATGGGATGCTTGTCCCAATCCAAGGAGGGATACCACCGAAGAACTTGTTGTTCCCTATATCTAAGGTGATCAGCGTGCTACATCCTTCTAACGCTGATGGAAAGTTGCCGGTGAAGCCGTTGCCGGCAAGATGAACCGATTCAAGAGAACAATTGAAGCTTGTCTTGACTGCAGGGATTTCACCTGAGAAGTCGTTGTGGGATAGATCCATGAACTGCAGGTTCTGCAGGTTCCACCAGCAGTCGGGCAGCTCACCGGTGAGCTTGTTGTTTGACAGGTCGAGAACCGTGAGGGAGAGCAGCCTGCAGAAGGCCGAGCCGGAGCTGCTGTTGGAGGAGTTGCTATTCAGGACGTCGTAATTCTCCGACATGACTGCGCCGCCGTCGTATAGCCTCCGTGCCGGCCTGACGGAGAAGATGTCGTCGTCGCTGTCGTAGTAGTTATCGTGGTCATCGTCGTAGTGGTGGTAGTACTCATCCTCATCCTCGTAGTGGTAGTTCATCTCCTCCTCATCGTCGTAGTGGTAGTTCATCTCCTCCTCATCATGGTGGTTGTAGTTCTCGTCGTGGAAGTCCATGCTCATCGCCCGCCGGGTAGAGGACAACACCAGGACGAGGCAGAAGCAGAGGCGCACGAGAGTAGGGGCCACGGACGCTCGTCGTCGCGCTTGAACCGCCATTGCCGGATCTTGTAAGGTGGGAACGAGGCTGTGGAATTGGATACCACTTGCAAGTTGCAAGAGTATTTCTTGGCAGGGCTACTCCGAGACCGAGAGGACGAGGACAAGGTTGACGACGACCACGGAGTCGTCGTCGGTGGTGTGGAATCTCTTGGCACGGTGCATGTCCCACACGGCATAGCGATAGCTCGCAGTTGACCGGATGGCTTCGCCATGCGAGGACGGAGGACCCGAGAAAGTGAGTGCGGCGAGACAGAGACAGCGCACAGTACGATCGAGTCAAGGACGAAGTGCATGGTACGCACGAATTCACAAGACGGGTCACGGGAGTTGTGGAGGCCTCAGGGGATGGGGGTACCTTGAAAAGCTCGAAGGCGGCCTCTGTCCTCCGCCTCTCCTTGTGCTCCGGCGGTCTGGCCTCCCCGTTCGTCTCAGGCATTTCCACGAGCAGGTCGTGCGCGCACCGTACACTGGGCGCGAGAAACGCGCTGCGCGCCTTCCGACGGGCGCCGCCCCGGTGCACGCGGCGGGAAGGAGGCCGGTCCAGCGCCAACGCTGCACCCCTTCGGTTCGAGCCACGGGCCGGCGGAAACTCTCAGTCGCCGAGGGCGAGTGCGATTAGGATGCGCCTACTGCCTTTGCCTGATCTGACCGGGAATTTCTCTATCAGACGGTGCCGATGGAACCGTTTTTTTAAAGACGAGATTGACCGGAGAAAATGACTCGCAGAGTCCCAGTTCGAGCATCTCTAATATTCTATTCCTATACAATTTCAGCCTTCAACAATTTCTTTTAAACTCATTCCTTATATTTTTTTAATTCTCTTTTTATTTAAAATAATGATTAAATTATAAATCTAGTCACTATATATATATGTTTAAGAGCACAAATGAATAAGTATACAACATAAACATGTTTGATATAGATTGTAGTTCAACTCTTAAATATCCAAAAAAACTAAATTAAATGATTTATTTGGGTCATTTTTTATCATGTGTTTACAAGAATTTCAATTGCAATTGATAAAATGATGCTAAATAAAGAATAACCGGTGCATTGGCAAACACGGAGTAATTTGTCAATTCAAAATTTGAGATAGAGAATGAGTTGTGTTCCCTACATCTGATGATGAGGAGAAAGGAGTAGAGAATGAGATAGGGTAAGGAATGGAATAGGTAATTTATTGGATTTGATATAGGGAAGCAGATAGGGCATCTCTTAGAGATACTCTTAGATATGATGGGATGACGATTCTCTAAACATAAACCCTAAATTATGCACCTGTTTTGAAGATTTTTACTTCAATATTATTAACTTCACTCAAAAACTCTACGGTTATGTAGTGGAGTAGATAGTTTCATAATTTGGATCTGTGGAAAATCTTTTTAACAGCTTCAACATTTTGTACTAGGAGACTCAACCCCATGGAGTTGGCCGCTTCACGAAGCTATAGAGTTAAAGTGTTTGTGACAATTTTATCCTACTCCACAATATAATGTAGTTAGGAGCTAGAATTCTTCCAAACAAACCCTATATATTAGTCTATTGTTTTGATAAGATTCATTCAGCCCATATGTCACATGCATGATAAAATTCATTAGCCTTTTAGCTATATGATATGATTTTAGATTCATCTATTATGTATGATATTGTTTATTATAATTAAATGATATTTATTGCACATAATATATTCCTTTTAATATTGAGTAGATAGAGAGAGAATTGGTTATTTCACACTCGTAACCGTGGGCGTCGTAATTTTGTCATGCTCATAGTCGGTTTAACAAAAATTTCACGATGTGCACATTGATTTCTATATCATTCTTTCTATTTTATAGTTTTTTCATTTTTTTTTCTCAAAAACAGTAATCAAACAGACTTGTATTTATCTTTAATGACAGCATACTACGTCATGTGAATATGCTTCGTCATTTCTTATAGGGCATGTTTGAGAGAGCTTCAGCTCCCAACTCCACCGTAGAGTAGAATGAAATTGTTTCAAATATCTTAACTCCGTAGAGTTCGATTTCCCATAGTATAAAATATTAGAATTGCTCAAAAGATGCTTTACACATCTGAATTGTGAAATTATTCATTATAGATCTAATTCATTGTCTACTTCACCATAGAGTTTTGGAGTAGAACTAATAACGATGGAGCGGAACTTTCTTAAAAGAAATAATAGAACATGATATTCTCTCCCACGAAGGAAGGAGAGAGATGTGACGAAGGAAGTTTTCTGTGAGGATAGATATGGTTAGCCACTACCACTGCCACCTGGTTAGGTCTCGCTCGCTTTTTATGAAAGCTCATCCAACTCTAGTTATCTCAGCTCAATTATGAAACCCGTTCATTTGAAGATTGACTCAAAGTATATATGTGTACTCTTAGGTTAAGCTATTAAATTGGTATAATTTTTTTAAAAAAGGATCTATATGGAACTATAAAATATTTTAAATAATTTGTTTGAATTCTTAAACAATTATTATAAATCTTAGCTTTAGTCATCTTCTATCTTCATGTTCATGGAATGAACAGTTAACCTTCTTACTCTCTCTTAACTAACTTCCATTTGAGCAAAGCTAGTATGACCAAAAGATAACCAACGTCTTTCACTATTGTGAAAATTATCATCTGATTTTGAACTCCTCCTTCATTTGCATGGGTAGTATGACTGTGAAGCTTGAAATCGCTCGGATCTGTCATCTAAACCATGAGATGACCATCGCCTCCGACAAGACATGTTTTACTTCGTTCACATGGTCACACAGATGTTTACTAAATTACCGTTATGTAATTCACAATTCTGCACTAGAATAACTGGTTATACATATGAGGTAACTAGTATTATCAAGTTGTTATCGTGCTTATAAATACCTTCTCTCTTACTTTACTTCATTCACATAGAGTGTTATTAAGGGTGTGTTTGGTTGAGTTGTGGCTGTGGAAAAAAGCTGCTGTGGGCTGTGGGCTGTGGAAAAGCTGCTGTGAAAAGTCAGCTGTGAGAAAGCTGAAAGTAGTTTGGCTGAAACAGTTGTGAACAAGCTGTTTTGAGCTGTGAGCTGTGTAAAAATCAATTTATGAAATTTTGTATGGTTGTATGAAATTTGAAATGTCAATTTATGAAATTTTGTATGGTTGTATGAAATTTGAAATGTCAATTTATGAAATTTTAAATGGTTGTATGAAATTTGAAATGTCAATTTATGAAATTTTGTATGGTATGAATCAATTTATGAAATTTTTTATGGTTGTATGAAATTTGAAATGTCAATTTATGAAATTTTGTATATTTTTATGAAATTTGAAATGTCAATTTATAGAATTTTATATGGTTGTATGAAATTTGAAATGTTAATTTATGAAATTTTGTATGGTTGCGAAGCCAAAAGTCAAAAATCGCAAAAAGCAGGTCTGGAAGAGCTTTCCCATTTTCACCACACCAAAAGCTACTTTTACTAAAAGCTGTTGGCTTGAAATATGCCCTTTGGTTTGGCTTTTGGCTTCCAGGAAGCAAAAGCTAAACCAAAGAGACCCTAAACTATTCATATGTAATTCATTGTTCTGCACTGTAATAATCGATTATATGTAGAGGTTAACTAGTATTACCCTATAATGTCGTGCCTATAAATATCCTTCTCCTTACAGGGTAGGGGGACCGAGCTCTTGAAGTATTAATCAATATAACTAACATTCGAAAGTTGTTACCCATTCAAAAACCTCGAGCACTGTTTGAACCCTTGTAAATACTTCGAACCTTCGAGGTTCTAAACACTAAAGCTTGTTACGTTGTTCTAAATTACACCGGCAGTATCATTCATTAGTAACATAGCATTTTATTTTTGTTTCTTTTGTCTTATACCAAAAAATTCCATAGTTTTTCCACAGTTTGCCGCCCGTAACATTTATTTCACAGCTACCAATAATTTTTTAAGAATATATAGCTTAACCAAACACATCGTAATACCATAAGTTAGGTTTCAGAGCTTAACATCTATTTATGAATAGTCGCCGTACCGGATACATAGTGAATTATTTCAGGTGTAGAAAATAATACGGAGTCAGAGTAAACTCAACTCGTAAAACGAAACGATCGGATGATAAGTAAGGACATAAAACTTAGAGAGGCGTGCAGCACACATGCAAGCATAAAACACAAGGAACAACAACTAACACTTCAGAAAGATGGCCTTTGCGTCGACGAGAAGTTGGCCCAAGGCCCATCGGATCATCGGAAGGAAAAGTCGGATTATCCGCGCCAGCTAAATCTTACAATACCGTGGTGTAACTGTTGACGACGAGACGGCGCCATGAACGACATCCATGATCCAACTGCTGCCGTCCTCAAGCATGACGACGATGTTGCCAGATTCATCGCACTTTTTTTTTGGTCTTTGCAATCAAGTTGTTTGAGCGTGCGGACTGCTGATAGTGATCATGGTTCTGGAAGCCGAAATCGCTGGCTGCAACTTGTGGTGCTGCATGCGAGCTCTCCGCTGAATTCGCAGCTCCAGAACATGAATCTTGCAGCTGCAGAACACAGTGGCCACTTGCAATCGGTCGCCCAGCATGTGAGATCTTCATGTACAAACCTGAAACTCTCGGGTACTATACGGTTGTGCATGGGAATAGAGATTTCGGATCATCTGTCGTCGTCAAGATTTAACTTGTCTGTAGACGAAATATCCAGCGGAGGAACGAACTTGCACTTGTTTTTCACGAGGACTTGTGCTTGTGCATGCGCGCGTGCGGCCGCACGCTGACTTGCTTGCACTTACTTACACACGCCCCCATGCTCGCTGCCTCGCTAGCCTCATTTGTCACTGTCGCATCATCATCTCGCTAGCTTGCTTGCTGCACGCAGCACGCCGAGCTAGCTTAGCTTCAGACAATCCAGCCACTAATTTGGACAGAGGAATCTGCTGTCACTGTCAGCTACGTAGTCTCCTGTGTTACTTCCAATTTCGTTGACTCGTCACTGTGATGATCTGCTGGAACGAAGTGATCGATCGAGGGGGGAATAATCAGGTTTGTCAGCGTCTCCAGTCAAAAGACCGGACAAGTTTGCACACGCTGAAAGTGATGACAAGAAGAGAGATTTCAAAGATCTGGAAGAAGAGAGCCAGTGACGACGAGATAAGATCGGACTCCGACCGATCAAATAATGTTCGGATTTATTTACTGTAAATTATTTACTGCTGCTCGTCCGTATTCAGAATCGTCAGATTTACGAGTCGTCGATGAATAACCGAGTGACGACACACAGTGTCCATGATTGACCTGAGGTGCCGTTTGCTTATACACTTGCACGTACTGCTCAATACAAGATTATAATAATCCATGCGTCTTAGATTACTACTGCTAATTAATTTGCACATACGATGTTCCAAAAAGATAAAAAAAAATGTACGTACGACTTGGCGACTTGCATATATGTAATGTAGCTTTCGTTGTTGAAAGTTCGGCACATGCTAGTTCAAAGGCAACTGTGATAGAGATAGTCAGAAAAGACTACAGGGGTACTTATGAAGGCCCATTTTAGTAGCTATCTCGACTCTTGATTCTTTGGTAGTAGTAGGGAGTGTTTGATTCCATCTTGTTAAATTTTAGGGACTAAAGTTTAGTCCCTAGGAGCATCTCTAAGAGAGCTCTTAAATTTTATTTCCTAAATCTCATATAGGAATCATCCTAAACTCTATTTTCTCTAAAAATTAATCAATCTACATCAGTTTCCTTATAATCATGATTCCTATTTTTTAAATAGGGTAAAAATAGCCTATATATAATCTATAATATTATAGCCTATATATATAATATTTTTTAAATAGGGTCTTTAGTAGCTCTCTAGACTCTTGATTGTTTGGTAGTAGGAGTGATTATGCAGCGGAAGTGATTTTCTGAGATAATTGATTCTATCTATTAAATCATTTGGTATCATTTGATAGAGAATTGATTCCCTTAATTAATGGGTTAATTTCTTATGTGCCATTATAATTTTCACGGTTTACCAATATGCTATCGATGTATCAATGACAAATGGGGGTCACCACAGTCACTGACAGTGACATATAAGCAATTCTTAAAAATTATAATAGCACGTGAGTAATTTTCCCTTAATTAATTCGTGTGCAAATAATGGAAATTGGCTGCGAAGCTATTTTTCCACTCGTCGCACCATGCGTGAATAAAGAGAATCAATTACTTCCTCCGGTTTCTGAAAGGTCGTTTTGATATTGTATCCAGTGTTCTAATAGGCGCTAGGCGCTAGTCGGGCGGCAACCCGCCGCCTAGCGCCTAGAGCCGCCTAGGCGGCGCCTAGGCGGCGCCTAGCGCCATCAATTGCCTCCTCGTTTTGGCTGTTCCAACTGTGTTTATTTTTAAAGTACAACACTAGTTCCTATGCATTTATTACCATGTTTTTATTTTCCAAGCCTACTCCATCCTATCCGAAGTCTTGCTGCTGGTTCCTAGGTAGCACTGGTTCCTAGGCAGCTGCTAGTTCCCAGACCTGAAATGGCAGCAAGCCTTTTCTTCTCCAGAGGCGTTAAAACTTCAACTAGAGTCCAGGTTGGCCATGTCTCTTCACCTCCTCTCTTTTCCCCTCCGCACTTGCCTTCCCCTCTCTTCACCTCCCCTCTCTTCACCTCCAGCCATGCCTTCCCCTCTGGCTACGCCTGCCCACGCCGCATGGCTTTCCTCCGGCGGCACTACAACCGGCGGCGACGGCCGGATCCAAGCTGCGCATGCCTCCAGCCGCCGGATCTGGTCGTGTGCGCGACTCCCGCCGCCTCGTCGGGCCTCGGCGGCTCGGCCGGAGCTCGAATGCTCGATGCGCTGGACCGGGGGACGGAGCACGGAGGTCGGATCTGGCCGCGCGCGCGCCGCCGATCGCCGGATCTGGCCGCGACGCCATCGCGCCACGCCGCCCAGGCGCCGCCTAGAGCCGCGGTCAACCGCCCAGCGCCGCTGTTGACCGCCTAGGCGCCTGGGCCGCCCAGCTCGCCGCCTGGAGGCTCCGCGCGGCGCTGGAGTGGCGCCCAGCGCCTAATCCCGCCTAGGCGCCCGCCTAATCCCGATTTTTAGAACACTGATTGTATCTAAAGTTTTCTATAAATATTGTTTTGTATCTTTGTGTATATTTTGAACGTTTTTATTCTTAAAATAGTACTCCTAGTAACTAATAAGACGGAGAGAAATTATTGAATCTGATTGTCATGCATCCTATTTAATATGGACAAATAGATAAATATACACACTAATTAAACTTTATTGGGTATCTAAATTCATGTACTCTCTTTTGTAAACCGGAGGAATTATGTGATTCCAGAGAGGGAACTGATCAGAAATTTGCTGTTCGATATGGTTTCCTATATTTTTAGGAGGAATCTGGATCGGGTAGCAGCTTCCCCTTAGTTATGTTTTTCCTCGTAGAAAATAGTCGTAATCTTTGCAATGGAAAATAATTTTGAGATAAAACTTATATATTTCTATTCAATCAAAACGGTCAAAAAAATACTAATAACGAAGTTTTTTTAATGATATCCTAAAATTATTTTTGGTAACTTTTAGGTTGCGGAAGAAAGACAGCACAACCAAACAGCCCTGAGACTTTTGACTAGTTTTCTGCAATTATGCTTCTTCTCACTTGCTTAGCTCACGTGTAACATCAGCTATCGACCAAACCTTATGCTCGGGTTCGGAACATAGTTTTTTTAGTTTTGAAAGCAATACTACAGTATTATATACTGAAAGATGTTTGTCAATTCTATCTGAAATCCTTGTAAAGTAAACTGCAGTATTAGAAATACTGCACTAAATCTATAGTATTAAAAACTTTGGTATAGAGTACATTTTCCAAAACTGTAGTATTATAAACTGTGGTATTGTCATGGATGTAGTATATTATAGTTTCTGAAATATTGTAGTTCCAAAAACTGTGTGTTCCCAAACAGGGCCTTACTTGTTTAAGCCAGATGATTAGTGTGTTAAACTCTTATAATAGGCCTAGATGGATTAATACCGTATTTTGTATGGGTCACGTCACATTCATAATTTCTTAAAACTGATCGAACCTAACGCAAAGAAAATTTCAAACGGAGAGTTACGAGTAGAATCCAATTTTATTTTACAAAAAAATAAAGTACTTTATTTTAATATACAATATATGTGCAGCTATCTCAAAGCAACATGTACTAGTAGCCTTGTAGTTGTAGGTGATTGGTGAGACGTGAGAGCGGTCAATGCACCAAACCAGCCGCTACGCAGTAAAGTGTACTAAATTTCCACTTGCCTGAATTATCTGAAGAACAAAGATATTACAGGGGATTTAATTATTTGACACTCTTAACATGTGAGTGATAACAAATTTGCCACTCCGAGTCGCTGACATGTGGGATCATCTGACTGACATGTGGTCCATTAATTGACACATGTTAAGAGTGGCAAATAGTTAAATTATCCATATTATAGAGGTGGCCTTGGAGTCGCGCAGGATGCTTAATCATCGAGATCAAGACATGAACCGATACAAAATTTAGTTGCCTTGCTAACCGGTGCACATTTCGGATAAGAGCGATTTTGCGAGGAAACACTAAGTGGTACCACCAATTTGGTAGAAAATTTTACGGTTTTTAGGTGTACCACAATTAAAAATAAAAATTGTGGTGCTTCGTACGGACTATAAAATCATTTAATTTTGGTATCTCTTAGCATTGCGATGCCAACAAGAACCGAATTTGTACTAGATTTTTGTTTTGTTAGTTCTGGTTGCCTTATCAAGATCCGTAAAATTTCACTCCAGTTAAATAATACATGGCTAGATCATAGTCAGTATTAGCTAACGGGTGTACATTTCGGTCAATTTTATTGTGTTTGAGGAGCCCGACCAACAATTTAAGCGTAAATTTTGGTAGGAAATTTTACAATTTCTGAAGACGTACCAAAATCATCAGTAACCTTATACCCTAAGAACTATAAAATCACTCAATTTTAGTACTCTTAATACCTGAAACACCATAAAAACCAAAATTGACACTAAAATTTTTTTACGTCTGATTACCTTATCATGCGTAATCCAATTACCACATCATCACTTTCAAAAAGAATCAGAAATCACAATCAACACGGCCTCTAAGTCAAACTACTCGTGCGATGTGAAGTGCATGTTCATCACCTTACAAAAATCCAAGATGGGTTGCAATTGTTGACTTTCTGAGCTGCAAGCCCCCTTTTTTGTTACTAAATATGGATTCACATGTAAATTCCGTACACACGTTCCAACTTCCAAAACAGGGCAGCACGAGGACAGGAGAGAGTTGCACTTCAGTCATCTACTCGATCGGATTGCATTATCCATTTAATTTATCCTAAATAGGAACATATATATATATATATATAGTAATTATTAGGACTAGAAATTAAAACATATTTTTAATAATAAAGAAGAATTGGTCTCTACTACATCTACGTCAAGACAGATGTGCACATCTAATAAGAATATCATATCATATATACATATGGTATCCAGATAATGCCACACAAAACGATGAATCAAATGGAGATGGACATTAAAAATCGGAGAAAGTTCCTATATATTACTGAAAGTTCATTAATTTTTTTTACATCATTGAAAGTTTTTTATGTATGTATATATCATCGCTTTAATTTTTCCAATGATGAAAAAATAAGAACATTAAAAATCGGAGAAAATTCATTATATATTACGGAAAGTTCACTAATTTTTTTATATTATTGAAAATTTGTTATTGAAAGTTCACTAATAAGAACATTTATTGTTTTTATATTAGAAAAACAACAAATGTTTAGTGGTATATAAGGAATTACTTAGGTAGGAATCGAATAAGCATTTCATTTCTCGTAGGAATCAGAAGAAAAAAATATATTATGGAGACAAAATGTGTCACACGTACGTACACACGTGACACACCAACACCAAGGGCATCAAGTATCAACGTGTGACTCGTCACAGCCCGTTCTTTTCGTCGTCACGATGCGTTAGTTTGACCATATATATACACCTCTGGTAAATATCCACCGTTGGATTGGGCAGCTGGAAATCGAGACGAATCAAAGGTAGTATGGACATTCATGGCTTGTCCGCTGGTGTAAAACGTACGCCAAGTTCTGTAGAAAATTATGTACGAAATACTCCGTATTTCATTTCTCCTATAAATTAGCGGCTAATATGTCATACACACATGGCTTGTCACAGGTTGTTCTTTTAATTTCCACCGGGAGAACATTAATTCTGAAGCTTGCAAACAGTATGAACACCGTACCCTATCATGTATTTTAGTCAGAACTATTGGTTCCTTTCAAACTATGAATTTTACAGAATTTTGATATAAATTAGGTTAATCCCGTAAAATTCCTCTAAATCCCTTTGTTGCGTACGTTGTATCTGAGGGTTAATTGAATTAATCTACTGTAAGACAGCGGATAATAGAAGAAAATGATCTCCTTTGATGCTGCCATAGTGGTATGTAACATGCAACATCATATCATATTAATGCTATATTATTTGGGGTGTTCTAGAACCAAAGAAGGGCGCGACATTCGAGGATTGTAGGATTTTTCATTGACGACAATAGACTTAGAGAGGGACCGAAATGATGGGAGTGGTGAAAGGCGGAGGCGGCGGCGACCGAAGCCAGCCATCTTCATCGCTACGTTTGCGCTCCAGTCAACCGGAGAGCGAACCAACTCATGCATCGCGCGCACACACAAGTTGTGCCCCTGCAACACGGTTGTCTGCTAGCGCACTGTTTCAACAGTTTGGGACTTCGCTTGAAGACCTATTTTCCCATTCGTGGTTCCCTTCCAAAGAGACCTGGCTATGGTTTCCCAAATCCACCCCAGTGTCTTCAAACTCTCTTCACCTAGGGTTTCCTGCAAGTGCGGTGAAGGTTCGACGATTTAGAGGTTTTGGCCGGAAGGTGACTCGCTCCTCCCCTAGGTTGGTAGATTCCCGATCATTTGCTTCGATCGTTGCTAATCATCATATGGATCGTCCTGGTGGGAAGAGGCGTGCTCTAGGTGGCGATGTTTGGGGGGAGGCAGAGGTGGTCGTGGTCTAGGGGATGGAGGTTTCAGACCGTGTCCTAAGCAAGACTGGGATGGCAAGTTCGGGGGTAACCCTAGTTGGGAGGATCGTTCTTCTGATTTCTGTAAGAGGGAGGTTATCAACTAGGGTTTCCCTCGTCAGTAGGTTCCCCCTCCTAGAGATTCTAGGGTTGAAAGTATGGTATGATACAAGTGTGGTCAATCTGGCCACCATTAAGCACAATGCCGTAACAAAATTCTATGCTACTCATGCAAGCAGGAAGGGCACACCTCCTCTAAATGTCCCTTACTGATTAATCAGAGTGGTGGAAGGTCCTTCACAACTTTGGCTATTGAACTTTGTGGTTTTGGATTCCCGAATCATGGGTTCTATTATCTACAGACAGTGAAAACAATAGTCTGATCCAGCAAAGAGGGGGTGATGGGTCTGCTGACGGTGAAGGAAGGTGTTTGTTCTGAAGAAAAACTTGTTATAGAACTGAAATATTTTTTGAGTTGGATTGGGACTAGAAAGTCAAACAAATTGATAGGGAACAATACCTGATTCAGTTCCCTTCGTCTGAAGCAAGACATGGTTTGACTCGTTTGGATTCTGTTTGCTTCCAAAAATTCAAAATCAGAGCAAAAGTTGAGGAGACCGAGAGGGTGTTAGATGCTTTTGGCGAGCTTAAACATGTGTGGTTGAAGATTTTGGGGGTTCCCACAGTGGCTAGAACTGAGGAAGATATAAAAAACTTGCAGTTATGGCTGGCAAACTATTAGAGATTGACTTGGTCAATTTGAACATGTCTGGACCTATGAGGGTTAAAGTGGCATGCAAAGACCCTACCAAAATTGGAGGGACGTCTGAGATCTACATCAATGAATTGGGCTACAACATTAATTGAATTCTAGAGCTAGATTTTGTTACTTCTTTCTCTCATAAACTTGATGGTCATAAAGTGAAGCTTGATGATGAGGTCAAAAGGGTGATACATAGTCTAAAACTAAAGTTTCAAAAGAGAGTAAATCACAGGAACAGTCAGAATCTATTCACATTCTTGGGGGAGATGGTAAAACCACTGACATTGATGCTAAAAATCATACTCGGGCAGTGATGTCAGCCGAGTGTGAAGTGAACTATGGAGCTAGAGATAAAGTAGATATTCCAGAATTTAGAGAAGATATTTCAGACGGGGATGACGATGAAATCAATGAGGCTGATTTTGTTTTAATGGATTGGGTAGAGGATACTACCTTGTTGATAGATGAAGTGAAATCTGGATCAAATGAGGGAGTGGTGGACTCTCAGGTGGGAGTAAATCAAAATGCTTGTGATGGTGGTGTGTGGGACATGGTGGTGGCTGATCCGGCCCAATCTTCTCTGATTGTGCAGACTGATTCTCCTATTGCTGCCTTGTTGGATTTCACATGCCCGACTGATAAGGAGGTCCTTAGAAAACAAAGAGTCAGTAAAAAAAGAAACCCAATGGCCCAAAGATTTAGCTCTAGAATCAAGCGTGACGAGGTTCCTATTCAGATAAAAGCTCAACAGTAGGTGGGTCATCTGAATAAACTTTCTAGTATGTCTGAATTCACATCATTTTTCAATACAAATTCAAAAATTTTAGCTAAAGTGGCTCTAGACGCGGGGGTGATCTTGGGTAGTTTTGAATCTAAAATCCAAGCAAGCATAGAGGTTCTTAAAGCTAAGGAATATACCCAAGTTGCCCTGTTTATAGCTAAACTTAAGATTAACAAACAAACTAACAAACATTCTCATGTTGATATTGATACATGCTCTATTATTGAGGGGGAGAGTGTGGCCAATGATGAGAAAGAATTGGAGAGTAGAGTGGGGGTCTCTCCTCAATCCCTATCTACCGAACTAACATGAAAATTCTCTTCTAGAATGTTAGGGGATTGGGGAGCATTGAGTGTAAGAGGTTACTTGCTGAAACAATAAAAAAACATTAATATGATTTTGTCTATGTCTAGGAAAACATGAAGGAGAACTTCACTCATATAGAATTAGATCTATTTTGAAATAGGGGTGAATTCTTTTGGCTTACTAAACCATCTAGTGGTCACTCGGGGGATTTGCTTCTGGGAGTTAATTTAGACAAAGTTTATGTTAAAGGGGTTGATCAAGGGGAGTTTTTTATTAGTGTGAGGATTGAGACAAATCATCCTGTGTGCACGTGGGAATTGATTAACATATATGGGCTTGCTCAAAATGAAGGGAAAGTCAAATTTTTTAAAGAGATGAGAGACAAACTTCTAAGTTGTCATGTGTCATTCCTGTTGGAGGTGATTTTAATATGATTATATATCCGAATGAGAAATCCCAAGGGGAGCCAAATGTAACTTGGATGAGAGCTTTCAATTCTTTTATTGCTACAACAGAGCTTAGGGAGATTCATAAAATTGGGGGTAAATTCACCTGGACTAACAAACAGATTCAACCTACTAGGGAGGTCTTATACAGAGTCCTTTCGAATGGGGATTGGGAGATCTTGTACCCATTAGCTATTGTGCAAATTCTTTCTACAGTTGATTCTGATCATCACCCTTTGTTGGTTGACTTAGATAGACAGAATTCTAGGAGATCCAAACCCTTCAAGTTTGAGAACGTCTGGTTACAATCTCGTGATTTTAAACCTTGGGTAACTAGAATTTAGCCTGATAGAATTAAACATGATATTTTAGATCATTGGCAGTTTGTCTGTAACAAGTTGAGAAAGAAAATGAGGGGTTGGGGGGTCAATTCGGATAGCGATAGAAATCAAACAAAAAAAGACCTTCTGTTTGAAATTAGTAAATGGGATCAGGAATATGTTGATGGATTTCTTTCTGTTGGTGATTGGGAGAGATGGTATAACGTTGAGAGGAAGTTGATGCAGGCCTATCATTAGGAGGCAGTTTACTAGCAGAATAAAAGCGGTCAACAGTGGCTTTTATATGGTGATGCTAATAGTGGGTATTTTCATAAAATTTTCAATGGAAGAGGAGAACTTCCATTCTGACATTGGAACATGAAGGGGTGAGATTTCGGGTGAAAGTGAGATAGTTAATCATATATATTCATATTACAAATCTCTGTTTGGGTCTGAACATATAACTACTTTCCATCTTTGCTCCGATATGTGGGGGGATAAGGGGGGTTTGTCCAATGAGGAGAGCGATCAGTTGACTGTCTCGTTCAGCTTTGAGGAATTAGACTATGCTCTAAAATCAATGAAGACCAATACAACCCCCGACCAGATGATTTCTCTGTTATGTTCTATAAGTCATTTTGGCCTCAAGTTAGACCTATTATCAAAGAGATGTCGGATAACCTTTCTAGAATTAATTATGGGGTGATCACCCTTATTCCAAAAATGAAATATGCTAATAACATAAAACAATTTTGACTTATCTGTTTGTTGAATGTTTGTTACAAAATTATCACAAAAATCCTTAAATCTAGACTAGCTAAAGTGGCCAATTTTTTTATTGATGAAAAATAATCTGCTTTCATCCCTAGTAGAAACATCCTTGAGGGGTAGTGACTATTCATGAGGTTATCCATGAGCTTAATAGGAAAAAACAAAAGGGGATTTTCATTAAGCTAGAT
Source organism: Zizania palustris (assembly GCA_019279435.1). NCBI lineage: Eukaryota > Viridiplantae > Streptophyta > Magnoliopsida > Poales > Poaceae > Zizania > Zizania palustris. The sequence goes on from JAAALK010000080.1 coordinate 12,590,297, forward strand.
TTTGAAAAAGCATATAACAAAATTAGATGGAGGTTTCTGTTTGAAGTTTTACATAAGAAGGGCTTTAATGATAAATGGATAAACTGGATGAAATCAGTGGTTGAATGGGGGAGGGTAGCTATTAACATAAATGGGGTGATTGGGGGCTTCTTTAGGACATACAATGGGATTAGACAAGGCGACCCGTTATCTCCCCTTCTCTTTAACCTTGTGGGTGATGCTTTGTCTGAGATGTTGACTAGAGCTAGTGAGCGAGGTCATCTCATGGGACTGGTTCCGCATTTGGTCGGGGGGCTCACACACCTTCAATACGCTGATGACATTATCCTTATGATAGATCCTAATGACCAAAATGTCATGGTGGTGAAATTTCTGTTGTACTGTTATGAAGAATTATCAGGGATGAAAATTAATTACCAAAAGAGTGAGATTTTGGGAATGGTACATCTAAGGATGAGGAAAAAAGGTGGTTGATGCTTTCAATTGTAATCTGGGTGAATGGCCCATGAAATACTTAGGATTGCCTATTAGTTCATCACAGCCCAAAAAGGCGGATTTTGAGGGGATTGTGACGAAAGTAGAGAAAAAGTTGGCTACTTGGAAAACTTCCAATTTGTCGTATGGGGTAAGGATGGTTTTAATAAATTTTTGTCTTAGTAGTGTCCCTATGTACTCTATGTGTGTTTTTCTTCCCCCAGCTAAGATCATTCAAAAAATTGATTGAATTTGTTGTAACTTTTTTTGGGAAGGTTTGGAAAACAAGAAAAGATATAATATGATGAAATAGAGTGCTTTGTGTGCCCCCAAGGACATGGGGGTGGGGTTCTCTAACTTGAGAGCACTGAATATATCCCTCCTAGTCAAATGGATCTATAACTTAGAAAGTAATCATCTTAGCTATTTTTATGAACTTCTTAGGAATAAATACAAACTTAACAGGGGATTTATGTAGTCAAAATGTGATGGGGGCTCTTTATTTTGGAAATAATTACATAAGGTGAAAACATGGTTTAGATTTGGATGTGGTTTTACTGTTGGATATGGCACTAAGGTTTCTTTCTGGCATGATGTTTGGAACGACGATGTCCCACTCAAAATTTGTTTCCATAATTTGTTCCCCTGTGCTGGTTTAGCGATGCGACTATTGCAGAAATGTGTGATCTCTTGACGAGGGTTCAGGTGCTTAAGAGGTCATTTAGGGTGGGTGATATAGAGGACTAGCAAGATATGACTTCCATTGTGCGTAGTCTGGTGCGGGGGCATGGTTCAGACAAAATCTACTGGCTTCTAAATAGACATGGTTTCTCCACTAACTCGACTTACAGGATGATCCTGTACATGGACGTGATAGACTTTGATAGTTTGTTAATCTAGAAGTGTGGTATGCCTTTGAAAGTTCACATTTTTACTTGGCTTATGATGAAGGGTAGAGTTCAAGTGGGTGAACAACTTAAAATAATGAACTGGCAGGGTAACCCATGTTGTAAACTATGCAATCAGTTAGAATCGGTGGATCACTTGATTTTTAACTATCCCTTATATCAGTTCCTGTGGGTTTTTGTTAGAGATGCCTTGTACTAGAATTTAGATTCACTAAATAGGAGGTGTTTCTCGGATTTGTTGAGGGGCTTTAATAACAAAGAGAGATTCAGTGCTTTGCATGTTCTGGGTGTTGGGGCTTGGTCTATTTGGCTTCAAAGGAATGCTTTGATCTTTCGTGATGTTATCCCAACGACTGAATTCCAAACTATTCATAAGTAATATTTTTTCTCACTTAGTGGCTTCCACTGGTCCCAGCTCTCCTGAAAGAAGAAACCTCAAGATGTTTGGGCTTGCTCCGTGTAAGGCTACATCTGCTCATCCAGCCCGACATCGCCTCAAGCACTACTCCACCGATGCTGCCTTGAAGAGATAACTTTCTTCCTATGGTGTCGTCGTAACGTTTTGGGGATGTTGTTTCAAAATCATGATGGTTTTGTGTGTCTTTTGGAAAATGTGCTTCAAAACATGGCAATTTATTTTGGTGTGGGTGTTTTGGTCAGGAGTAGGTTTCTTTTCTCTAATCTATCTTTGTACATATTCAGTATTGCATGCGTAAAATCCTAGTTTCGCTCATGATGTATCCGACTCGTATTGTAAACCGGAATCCCCGGTAAACCAAACTTTGTTCTCTTTTCTGCTTTGAATTAAAGCAGGGCTCCGGTTCACGGATGCCTTTTCCTCTAAAAAAATTGGGGTGTTCTAGCTACCAGCTACAAGCCTACAACGATTTTTGGAAATCAGAATCTCCAACTTCTTAAAAAGTTTAAATTTATCTCTCAAATTATAACCTCATTAGTTGCGACGACATAATCCACTTCAGATTTTTACTAGCTACGTACTCTTAATAATTATAATCTCCAGCTCATCAAACAATTATATTTTTCTTTCAGATTATAAACTCACATTAGTTGTGAAATCTAGTCTGGATTCTTACTAACTAGAAACTCTTTTCTAAATCAAAATTTTCAGCTCATCAATGCGTAAGACAACAGTGGTGTGGCAGGCACACATCAAGTACTATGGGTGTGTTTGGTTGAGTTGTGGCTGTGGAAAAAAGTTGTTGTGGGCTGTGGGTTGTGGAAAAGTTGTTGTGAGATGTTAGCTGTGAGAAAGTTGAAAGTCGTTTGGCTGAAACGACTATGAAGTTGCTTTGAGCTGTGAGCTGTGTAAAAAATTCAATTTATGAAATTTTGTATGGTTGTATGAAATTTGAAATGTCAATTTATGAAATTTTGTATGGTTGTATGAAATTTGAAATGACAATTTATGAAATTTTATATGGTTGTATGAAATTTAAAATGTCAATTTATGAAATTTTGTATGGTATGAAATTTGAAATGTCAATTTATGAAATTTTGTATGGTTGTATGAAATTTGAAATGTCAATTTATGATATTTTGTATGATTGTATGAAATTTGAAATATCAATTTATGAAATTTTGTATGGTTGTATGAAATTTAAAATGTCAATTTATGAAATTTTGTATGGTTGCGAAGCCGAAAGACAAAAGCCGCGAAAAGCAGGTCTAAAGGAGCTTTCATATTTACACTACACAAAAAGCTACTTTTACTAAAAGCCGTTGGTTAGAAATATGCCCTTTGGTTTGGCTTTTGGCTTCCAGGAAGCAGAAGCTGCTTCCGGAAGCCAAACCAAAGGGACCCTAAGAGCATCTGCAACCAACTTCCTATTTTTCCTTCCTATAATCAAAAATAGAGACCTCCCTATCAAGATTTCCTCTCTATTTTTGAAAACACTACATCCAACTTCTTATATTTGGCTCTCTATATTTCATATACCTATATTTTATTAATATTTCATAACTAGTACTAACCAAATTTATAATTGATTTATATTTAAATAGCTAACTTTAGAACTAATATATATTGTAACTATAATTTTACAATATATCTATGTTTTTACGTTCAACAAATCAAAATTTCTATCAATCACATTAGAATTTATTAAAAAATATAATATTTGCAAACTAAAAATGTTTTAAATTGGTTGTTTTTTAACATATTATATCTCTTATGGTTTAAATTGGTTAAAAATGGGATAAAGAGGCATATTTGACTCCTTGACTTTGGGAAGGAGGTGAGGAAGAATAGGAAGTAGGATGAGATAGGGAGAGGAGCAGGGAGTTGATTGGAGGAGGTTTTTAAGAGAAAATTGCTAAAAAAATAGGATAGGGGTTAAGATGGGGTGTTGGTTAGAGATGCCCTCTAACCTACACCTCATCTTACTCTCTATCTCATTTTTAACAAATTTCACTTAAAATCTCTCTTCAACCAGCTCTATATTTCTCTCCCTATCTCATCCCGCTTCCTATTCTTCCTCCCCTCCATCCCAAAATTAGGGAGCCAAATCTGCCTCTCTATCCCATTTTCAACCAATATTCTATTTGTATCCTATTTTCAACCAATTTAAACCATGGCAAAAGCTTATATGTTAAAGAAAACAACCAATTTAAATTGTTTTCAGTTTGTAAATATTAAAAATTTTAGTAAATTCTAATATAATTGATAGAAATTTTGATTCGTTGAATGACAAATCATAGCTACATTGTAACAATGCATGCCCTGGTAGCTTCTGCTCTACCTGAACAATCCCCACCGTCCACGAAAGCATTAAGGGGGTGTTTGGTTTTTTTAATCCAAAGTTTAGATATGTCATATCGGATATTCAGATACTAATTAAAATGACTAAATATAAGCGAATTATAAAATTAATTGCAAAAGCCCTAGCTAATTCACAAGACAAATTTATTAAGCATAATTAATCTATCATTAGCACGTGTTTACTGTAGCACCACATTGTCAAATCACGAAGTAATTAGGTTTAATAGATTCATCTCACGAATTAGCCCTCATTTATGTTTTTAGTTTTATAAATAACATATGTTTAATACTTCTAATTAGCACTCAAATATCTGATGTGATTTGACTAAATTTTAGATTAAAGAAACCAAACGAAGCCTAAGGCTACCATTGCCGGTGTCGTTTTTACCCGTCGCCTCTTGGTAGGGTTACATGGAGGTCACCTTGAAACCTATGTATAACCATGTCGTGTGGGGCAACACAGAACTAGATGGCGAGAGTACCAATAGAGACAACTGTCCCTTGCAAACTATTTAAGAAGTACTAAGAGCATCTGCAATGCGTGAAAAAATAGTCTATAAATATTAAATGTTTTATCAGCTAGCTATCTGAATCATTATGAAAGTAATATTTATAATAGTGTAGTAAAAAGTAGTCATAAATTTATGTACCATTTATAAAAAATAATATAATATTTATCACTTGTATTCTTTTCTTTGAATTCACTCTCTTACTTTTAATATCTCCTATATTGATTGTGCTTGCCATAAGCATCCGAAGCACCGGCCTGCCGGCCAACGCGAGATTGGATGGGATGGCGGAGAGTTGATGGTGGTAGTTGGCCGGCTTGTTCCTTTCCGCCGCCGCACACATTTGTCTAGCCCTCATCAATATTGTCCCCCTCTTCAAAGGCTCTGGAGGGTAGAGTTGAACCATAATGATTTGAGTGAAAATACTTAAAACCGAAAATGTTTGGTATTATTCAGTTTGGTTTTTGATTTTCGTTTTTTTTTCTGTCCTCGCTGAGGCTAACTCAAATCCAAATATCCAATAGTGCCTTTGTTCCTCGTCGCATGGATGCATGATGCATGCGAAAACCAGGGTCCAACTTCCAATCTCGAGCTATCCTAGCTCGATCCACTTGTACGTGTTAGTGTCGACTGAGGAGTCAGGACTTATATATAGACGGCCGGACATGGCTGCAAGCTTCAACTTCCTGAAAGCGCGCGGCTGTGAGTAGTAGCTAGCGCTCACTGCACTGCTCACCCTCACCGCCTTCTCAGCTCCCTCACTAGCTAGCTCGATCGGAGCTGAGGTCGACAGAGAGCTCCGAGAGGACGGCGTCCATGGCGGCAGAGAGGGTGGAAGCCGGCGGCGCCGGCGACGAGTACACGCAGGACGGCACGGTGGACCTCCGCGGCAACCCGGTGCTCCGGTCCAAGCGAGGAGGCTGGAAGGCCTGCTCCTTCGTCGTCGGTAAGAAGGGCCTGCTGCCCTGCTCTTTTAAGCTTTAGCGTTTGCATGCATGAACACATCTCACGCATGGTGTTGTTCTCTCTCATAGCACCGGTGAATTATCAGTTTATAATCTCGGTTAGGCACAGATCGGGGCTCGATCGTGTTGATTAGTTTAAGTGTTTACATGCCACGATCCCTGTAGCTTTCCACTGCCGGCCGGCCACGTGCTTGTCTTGATCTAGCTGCAGGAAATTGGGACATATAGTTTGGTAGATCGATTGAATCGATGATTATCCAGCCAAATCGTCCTGACCCATGCATGTTCTAGCCGCCATGTTTTGGCATAATTAATCTTGGTTTGATCGATCTCCCAACCTCGATCGTGCCTCAAACAAGTCTTCTCTCTTTCCAAAATCTAACACTTACGATCTCCAGTGGATCATGTGGTCTTAAGCAGCCGTACTTTCGTCAGTATATATATATATATATATATATATATATATATATATATATATATATATATATATATATATATATATATATACACACCCTACTACACACTTCGTCCGTATTATTAATCAAGCTACGTGCATCATCGATCTACCAGTTCATTTAAAGCTTGAGATAATAATAATAAGGAGATTTAATTCACTCGCACTTCAACGCTCCTTCCAGACACACGTACGGTCACTTAATTGCATCGTTTTCTTTGAATCCAAATTATTAATTAAAAAAACATATATAATATAGCTTGCTGGGTGTGTAAAGATCGATTTTTTTATTATAAAAAAGGACATACAAGTTCAGATATTGTAACATGTACGTACAGTACTACCCGTATCACACTTTTTTTCTGTAGAAATTGACTGACTAATTGTCAGAGCCATGGTCCAAACGGCCGTATATGTGTGTATATATATATATATGTATATGAATATATATATATATATATATATATATATATATATATATATATATGCATGTGTACTACAAGTCTAACAAAACCGGATTATAAATAGTTGGTCAACACTGAAAAACAATGTGTCAAAATCCATATCCATACATTTTAGGGTGCGTTTTGGCAAGTCTTCAGCTCCAACTTCATCATGTAAAGTCGGAGTCACACTTTTTCAGAGGAGTACGTGGATCCTGCTGAGAACGCTCTAGAAAAGTAAACTGGTGGAGTATGATCTAACCAGCTTCAAGTGCTTCACTCTAACTTTAGTACGGATTTCAAGATCCGAAACTTTACCAAACATGCACTTAACGAGACTTGACTAGAACAGATGCATTGTCCATACACATGCACGTCTGGCTTCGGCTGTGTTTTTGTGTGGGCAGTGTCTGTTTAATAGAAGATGTCACATGGTTCAGTCTCGAGGACCACTGGAATTATAGTAGCAAGACGCATGCATCATGCATGATAGATAGATGCACCGGTGGTGGCTATGGATTGAAGGATATGTGGATAGAATTGCACTGTTGCAATAGCCAACAGGGGTACTAATCTAATCATCGCTTCTTTTTGAGTGATCAATTCATTGATTGGGGAAAAGGATGTACTGGTGCGTTTGGTTCTGTTTTTAAAATCTGTTTCTGCTGTGAAAAAGTAGAAGTTGAACTAAACGGGTTTACCAAAACTGCTTCTGCTGTTGAAAAATAGTTTTTTAGTACAAATTTGGAAGCAGCATGGACCCTGTTTTTCTGCTTTTGCTTTTTTGCTTTTCTGATTTTTAGTACAAATTAAATAGTATGAATTCAAGATGTTTTAATTGATTTAACATTATTATTATTTGTATTGCATTGCACAATTTTATGAGATAATATGTGGTTGTCGGTTACTTTATAAGATGAGTTATGAAGTTTTTTATTTATCTAATATATTTTTTAGTTATTTAGTTGCATCAATGTTGAGTGTTTCCTATATATATATATATATGTATAGAATATTATAATGATGAAAAGTATGTAAGTTATAAAAAACAGTCAGCTCACAACAGTTTTTTCATAGCAGCTTCAACTAAACGACTTTTAGATTTTTCACAGCAGACAGCTCACAACAGTTTTTTCACAGCTCACAGTAGAACCAAATGCACCCGTAACCACCTTGAAACGGACCTGCTGTTTTTTGCTTGAACATTTCCTAACTTTTGAATTATAGTTTATTTTTTAGATTATGTATCCGTATGAGATGAGTTTCATAAGCCGAAGAGCAAGTAGTCATAGAATTTGAAGCTCCTCCAAATAATCTAGATTTTGGATCCAACCGTAAAATCTAAAAATAAACTAGAATACAAAAACCCAAAAATATCACATTCTTTAGATTCTTATTAGTTATTTCTCAGGATCAACAGGCCCGTAATAAGAATCTAGGTCGTTTGAGAAAGATTTAGATTATAAAAAACAGCTACAGCTATCATAATCTTTCCCAAATATGCCCTAAAGGCGTGGGTTAGTTTGGATTCCTAGTTAATTAGCAGGAGCACATCACTTTAGCAGCAGTTGACCCATATTAGTTTGCGTCATCAGAGGCACAATCAGTGGTGCTTGTGCCATATATAGGCCTGACCGGAATTGCCGGGGAAAAACCCAAGCAATTATTGGTGGGGGAAGTATTCTGTGCACATCGGTTGGCTGTGCACATGATGCACATGTGAGATCTCCACCTTCAATTTGGAATCCAACAGACAGCAGCTTCGCCGGGGGTTATCGCAAATGTAGCAAGGAACAGAATGGGGGAAGTGGGGGGTGTTTTCTGCTAAATGATCTTCTGGAGCTGCTGTCCGTTGGATTACAAATTGAAGATGGAGATCTCACATGTGCATCATGTGCACGACCAACCGATGTACATAGAATACTTCCCCTTGTTGGTGATGGTTGTCCTGTCTGCTTGGAATGACACATCAAAGTTGGATTAGACCTTGAATTAATCAGCAGTTCATCCCAGCTCATGATGATCCCTATCATTGCTTGGAAGGTAGGGAATTATTCTTCCAGCCAATTTGGACTCCATATCCCATCAAATCGTTGTCCATGACAACACAGACAGAGGATGCTAGTGTGTCTTTCCGATGATTCCAATCAAATTACACATCATTTCTAAAAGTCTTGCTCTTAACTTTGTCCCCAAAGCAGTCCATCTCATAAACTATTCTTAATTCGAGGGAGATGATTGTCCTCTGCAGTTCGACTGTAGAGAATCTCAATTAGGTTGTGCGGTGGTTATGGTTTGGTGAGAAATGGAGAGCTCATGAGCTCTACCCATGAGAAGGGTGGAACATCAGTTGCTCGTTGTGCAACCATTTCTTTCCCGTGTATGTCATGCATGCATACACTTTATAACAAGTTGGTCCTTTAAATCTAACACGTCGTGTATATTACGTTAAGCTCATGCGCGAAACTCCATTAAATCTTAAGCACTTAATAGATGTGGGCTGTAATTTTTATTTAATTTTGTGCCAGTAAAAATTGGAATTTGAGACCCTTAGCCATGATAATATATTAAATTGTATTCCATTAGGTTCATAAAAAGAAGTTGTTTTAGGGTTATATCAAAAGTTACCTAAACACAAGTCGTTTGTATTTTATTATGTATTTTGGACAACTATACTCCTATGTAACACTACTTCTTTCTCGTTGCCCGTAGTCGTACTATGTTTACTCCCGCGTTATATTTAATATCTAAAATCATGGCATTGGTATCTAATTAATTGTTCATTGGTATCTAAAATCACGTATAAAACGAGTTTACTTTAAAAGAACAGCAATCAGCATCCGTTTCAAACTGGCATTAACTGATCTCGCCGTTGTTCCAGTGTACGAGGTGTTCGAGAGGATGGCGTACTACGGCATCTCGTCGAACCTGGTGCTGTACCTGACGACGAAGCTGCACCAGGGCACGGTGTCGTCGGCGAACAACGTCACCAACTGGGTCGGCACCGTCTGGATGACGCCCATCGTCGGCGCCTACATCGCCGACGCCCACCTCGGCCGCTACCGCACCTTCATGGCCGCCTCCATCGTCTACCTCCTCGTGAGTCCTCCTCAAACCTCCGTCGCCGTCGCCGTCGTCGGCCACCTCTTTTTAATCGCCGTTGCTCTCATGCACTGCGATGTGTTGGTTGTAATATCCATTTGCAGCATTGCATCTGAAAATTAAGTTCACAAATAAAATCTAGATGGGCCGTGCTACAAAGCTCATAAGTTCAGGGGAAATAGTAAATGAAGCCCAGATCCAACAAGATTCAACGCAATTGTGTATCCAAGTTCCTAAAGTTTGAATTTTTGAAGAACAAATCTAAATGTTTGATGGATTTTGAAAGTGGTGTACGCTGTTTGGGCAGGGGATGAGCTTGCTGACGCTGTCAGTGTCGCTACCGTCGCTGAAGCCGCCAAAGTGCGGTGCCGGCACGGCGGACCCGAGCTGCAAGGAGAAGGCGTCGAGTCTGCAGCTGGGCGTCTTCTTTCTGTCGCTGTACATCCTCGCCGTCGGCACGGGCGGCACCAAACCCAACATCTCCACCATCGGAGCTGATCAGTTCGACGACCACGACCCGCGGGAGCGCCGCCACAAGCTCTCCTTCTTCAACTGGTGGATGTTCAGCATCTTCTTCGGCACGCTCTTCGCCAACACCGTCCTCGTCTACCTCCAGGACAACGTCGGCTGGACCGTCGGCTACGCGCTCCCCACGCTCGGCCTCGCCGTCTCCATCGCCATCTTCACCGCCGGCACGCCGTTCTACCGACACAAGCCCACCTCAGAGAGCTCCTTCGCCAAGATGGCAAGGGTCATCGTCGCCGCCGTCCGTAAGTTCGCCGTGGCCGCGCCCGCCGACCCCCTTGAGCTGCACGAACTCGACGCTGAGCACTACGCCAAGAAGAAAACGACGCCACTCCCCTACACGCCGTACCTGAGCGTGCTGAGCAAGGCGGCGGTGAGGACGGGGAGCACGTCGAGGTGGTCGCTGAGCACGGTGACGCAGGTGGAGGAGACGAAGCAGATACTCAAGATGCTGCCGGTGCTGGCCATCACGTTCGTGCCGGCGGCGATGATGGCGCAGATCAACACGCTGTTCGTGAAGCAGGGCACGACGCTGGACAGGCACGTCGGTGGCGGGGGCTTCGAGATCCCGCCGGCGAGCCTTCAGGGGTTCGTGACCATCTCCATGCTGGTCTCCGTCGTGCTCTACGACCGCGTCTTCATGCCGTTCATGCGGCGGCTCACCAAGAACCCGCGCGGCATCTCGCTGCTCCAGCGGATGGGCGTCGGGCTTTTCATCCACATCGTCATCATGGGGATCGCCTCCGTGACGGAGCGGCACCGGCTGGCCGTGGCGCGGGAGCACGGCATCCACGACAGCAAGGGCACCACCATCCCGCTCACCATCTTCATCCTCCTCCCGCAGTTCGTGCTCATGGGCGTCGCCGACGCGTTCCTGGAGGTGGCCAAGATCGAGTTCTTCTACGACCAGGCGCCCGAGGGGATGAAGAGCCTCGGCACCTCGTACGCCATGACCAGCCTCGGCGTCGGCAACTTCCTCAGCAGCTTCCTGCTGTCGACGGTGTCGCACGTGACCCGCCGCCATGGCCGCCCCGGCTGGATCCTCAACAACCTCAACGCCTCGCGGCTCGACCACTACTTCGCCTTCTTCGTCGTGCTCAACTGTATCAACCTCGTCTTCTTCTTCCTCGTGTGCCGGCTGTACGTGTACAATGCCGAGGTCTCCCGCGTCGTCCACGTCGGCGGTGGAAGCAGCAGCGGCGGCGAGGAGCAGAAGCCGAAGGAGGTGGCCATGGAGCCATCTGCCGTCGTGCTGCGAACGGTGGAAGCGACTCTATAGGTGTTAATCTGATCATGGAACAATTAATATAACAAAATCAATGTCACGAATGGAACGAATATCATATCACTTCCAAAGAAGAAAAGCTAGAACCGATTTCAGCACTTTTTATGATCACACATGAATGCATTCTAACTTCGAAATTAACCCGAAATTTTCTGGCACGGAACATGTAGAATGTCGCAAACAGTAAGAACTTAGAGAGGAATTGCATGTGTAACCTGAAATTAGAGCGCCTTCGAAAAAATATTACGAAGTTAAGTAACTTCGTAAAAATGCTTTAAATTCCCGTACTTCTGATTTCTGAATCCTTTTATTATTTTTCATAGTTAATATTTCTTTTTTTCATTTTCCTACGTTCCTTCGAACGACCATCACTCCCCTGTATTACACCCTTCACACACAAATTATAACTTAATGTGAGATATAAATGCCCAAATAGACGGCCCGACACTAGCCATACACTAGTATGAGATGGCATGTCACGATTAGGCACTAAACCTTAATTGTGATGTGCCGTACCGGCACGGCGTGCTGAGTTCGTGGCCCAGGCATGACACTAAACCTGGTTTATGGTGTCGTGTCGGCACTACAGTACTATTGGCCCAACGAGTTAGTATCGGCGCTGACACTACAAACACGAAATTTTAGAACTAGAAAAAACTCCATAGCAGAATTCACAATCTCTTAAGCTATTAATAATCTGACAATTTCAAAGTACAAGTTTTAAAATTTATAACAAAATTCAAAAAAAATTGCAGAACAATTCACATGAGAATTTACAAGTTCACAATAGAATTTACAAGTTTCACATCACAATATATAGCTCAATTCACAAATAACAACTCATAAAACATGCAAAACAGAATTAAGACAAACAAGACTTGAAATAAGTTTGAAACCTATCTAGGTAAAACTTACACCTCGTGAAAAACTCTAAATAGAAAAAAGAGTACAGTCCAGCTCAATCAAGTTCACAATACTTCAATAAAAATATTACAAGTTTGCAACCAGTCTTCCCAAGCTCCCAACCCAACAGAACATACAACATTACAATACATTACATCTCAAATCTCATCAATATCAAGATAGAGATTATCAAATTAATTTGAAGTTCCTTCACTTTCTATCATCCACCATTGTTTAAATTCTCTTTTTAGTGACTTCCCAATCCTTCACACATGATAGAATCTCTACCATTTTAGGAGTCAAATGTCGTCGTCGCTCTTCTATGACCTACAAAGACTAAATGCAGACTCTGTTAAAATAGTAGAAACAAACACAGATAGAACATCTCTAGCTAAGATGGAAAGAACTTGATATTCTAGTTTATTATCCTGCCACCAGTTCAAACAGTTGAAATCATCATCATATTGTTGATTGACTAGGTCACTGTCCAAATAATTTGAAAGTTCAGATCCTATACCAGTACCAGGAACATGATTGCTTGCAGCATGCAAAAGTGATAGGGCAAAGGTTCTTGTGGACATAGTAGATGAGGTGGAAGAGGAGAAAGACATACTCGAACTAGAATCACTTGGATCATCATCCAAAATAGAATTCCAGACAGTTTTTTTCTTACCAGAACTTCGTGGCTGTGATGGCCTCTGCAATCTTACAGTACAAACTTATTATCATATGTGTTATAAAGTGTATGGAGATGAGCTCTTACCTCAGTTAAATATGCAGGATAATCAGTACCGGTAAGAGTAGATAACAACCTAAGCACACTATAGAAATGTTTCAATTTAGCTCTAGGATCTAGTATGAATGCAATAGAATAAAGCAATGGTATGTCCCTCCAGTACTTTAAAATTTTGTCTTTCATAGGGATAACTATATTTCTAAGTATTTTATCATTTTCATAAGTCTGCATGTGTTTAGCAAATTTAATAAGATGATGCAACATAAGGGGGGTAGAGTAGTAAACACCAGACATAACAACAGTTGAAATATGAAATAGCTCAAGAAATGATAGAATTTTTTCTGCCACATACCAATGAGATTCTGTTAGAAGTAGAGGCTCACCTTCTTTTATAGGATAGTTAGTCTCAATGAACACACTAAATGTGGTGTTTAAGCAAATCAAACTTTGTAGGACGTACACCAGTAGCAATACAATAACTCTTATATACAGCGATGCGTTGATTAGATGAGTTTAGAAATGAAATTGCAGTCCTAAATGCTTCAAGGTAAGGCTTAAGCCCCTTCAAGCTAGATTTAACAATCAGATTAGTAATATGACAACCACATTGCTGATGCAACAAAATGTCACCAATATAACCAGACAAATGGGGTGTGAGCTTAAACATAGCATTAGTATGAGAAGAAGCTTTATCTAAAGTAACAGAAAACACTTTGTTGTCTAAGCCATAATCTTGTATCACAACAAGCACACGATCAACGATGTTCTCACCAGTGTGAGATACATCAATAAGTCTAAAGCCAATTATCATTTTCTCTAATTGCCAAGCAGAGTTAATGTAGTGAGCGACCACACAAAGGTAATCCTCCTTAGCATTACCAGACCATATATCAGATATTAGAGAAATATATGTAACACTAGAGTTAAAAGTATCGATAAGCTTACCACGTGAATCATTAAAGTACTTTTTAAGATCTCTAGTGGTGGTTTGCCTAGATACATAAACAAATCTAGGATTATGAGAAATCTTAATGTATTCCTCAAATTAAACATATTCACCAAAACTTAGTGGAAGATCAAGTCTAGCAATCAAGCAACAAAGTTGAGTACGAGCTACCTCGGCATTGTAATCCCAATGTCGAACACTACCATCAGGATTAAAATGAATTAATGATTGAGACGACCGAAACTTACCAATTCTAGCCTGACATTTAGACATATGCCTCAAGAAATGACCAGTGCCACCAGTAAAAAGAGCAGAATAAACATGACTGCAATGGTTGCACTTAGCTTCATACCTGACATTTTTGCCGCCAATTACCTTAAATATATTCTCAAAGTTATTCCAAACATAAGAGGTCGTGGAACAAGACCTCTTCTTGCTGCCTTGGGAGGATCCTCTTGGCCTGCCGTAGTGCCACCGCCCTCGGCATCGCCTTCGATGTTGATAGGATCGACACTGCTGCGACCGCCTAAGATCTCCTCCCTCTCCATGCCCAAGTCTACCTCATCATCTCTGGGTTGACCCAACAACCAAAGTTCATTGTTAATGGAGGGCCCATCCACTTCGTTGTCCATCATCAACCCTCTGGTTCCTCGACAGATTCCTATAGAATATAGATACAAGTGTTAGATCCAAGTATATAAATGTACATAAACAACAAGAAGTAACAGAAGTAACTGTAGATCCAAGTATCCAACTATAAATGTAACAGAGGTAACAAGCACATCAAGTATATAAATGTACATGAACAGCTAGAAGTAACATAAGTAATTACATACACGGGAACATGAACTCATACAAGTATATAAATGTACATGAACAACAAGAAGTAACATAAGTAACTACAGAACCAACTATAAATGTAATAGAGGTAACACATGTAACATATTCAAATAACTTTTAGCTTGTACAATGCACTACCAGCTACAAAACAATATAAGTATCTAACTAGATCCAACTATCCAACTATAGTTCTACCAAAACAATAGAACTGCTAAACTCAACTTAAATAGTCAGATCCAAGTAAGCGACTACAGAATCACAAGTCAGATACTCAGATCTAACAAATCAACTCACATCCAAGTATCCTACTACAAAATGGAGAGGGGGAGGGGAACATGGGAGTAGGTAAGGGTAGTCGTGCTAGTACCCGACGCCATAGAGAAAGACGACCACCACGAGTCCACGACAAATCCACCTCTAGGTGTCAAGACGCAACTCGCAGACACCAGATCGGACAACAGTGCAAAAGATAGAGAGGGGGAGAATAGGAAGGGAGTGGGTCAGAGCTACCAGAGAGAATGACGATAATGAGGAACCGGTAGATCCAGACTCCAAAGGTGGCGAGTGGCGATAGTCGGCAGTCGCTAGGGTTTTTAGAGAGCAGGCGGAGGTGCCGAGGCACAAGGGGGAACCGAGGGGGCGAGGAGACGAAGTAGCGGAGGAACCGAGAGGGCGAGACCACGAAGCGGCGGGGGAAATGAATTAGGGTTCATGAGCGACTGAGCGCAATTGCTTTTATACCAGATCAATAGTGAATCCGACAGCTGGGGACATGTGGCGGCAGACCAAACGATTGGGTTAAAAAGGACTCGGGCCGGAGTTAGCCCAACCAAAATTATAGTGTCGGGCCAGGCCGACACTATGGACCGAGGTGCCGGCCCAGGCACTACCCGCCACCTCGTGTCGAGCTGACACTAGCACTAAGCCCATAGTGCCGGACCGGGTCTAGTGTCGCCCACCAGGCCCGGCTCATCTGGCCACCTCTGTAGTGAGGTCAACTTTCTAATGCCTAGTTTGATAGTCATGACGACCGATCATAGTGTGCCAAACTAACCCTAAAGTTTTATGTGTATATATGTAGGGTACTTTGTATTAAAGCAAGATCCGTTGTACGTGCATAAAAAGATAATATTTTTTAGGGTTAATTTTCATGTGATTATAATTTTTCTAGAATTTTGTAAATTCTAGAAAAAATTAATGATATGTGAGGAATTTTCTCTATTTTTTATATAGGTTAAGGCCTTAGATCGAAAACGCACCCTTGTGCACACAAAAAGACAAATTTTCATATACATTTAATCCCAGTAATAGCCATAAAGTATATTTAATCCCAGTAATAGCCATAAACTATATTTGTGTATATATATTTAGATATATAGAGTGCAATATGTGGATTAGAAAGCTCTAGTCTATATCTAATTGATTATCTCATTGAACTCCTTGAGTAGTGGTTTTGTAGCGAGTTTTATCGTGACCATCGAATTGGCTTCTTGAGAAACTGAATTGAGTTGGTTTATAGGGTGTTTAGTTCCTTTAGTCCAAAGTTTAGTCTTATTATATGGATGTTTGAGTGCTAATTAGAAGTATTAAACATATGTTAATTATAAAACTAAGTACATAAATGAGGATTAATTAAGTTCATGATTTGACAATGTAGTGCTACAATAAATATGTGTTAATGATTGATTAATTAGACTTAATAAATTCATCTCGTGAATTAGCTTTCATTTATGTTCTTAATTTTATAATTAACCTATGTTTAATATTTTTAATTAACATCCAAACACCCGATGTAACGAGACTAAATTTCGGAGTAAATGAACCAAACACCCCCTTATTCTCGTCTTTCCCTCCTGAGCACATTGACTTAGTATTCATACTCGTAGGAATTGAGTTGGTATGGTACATGTATTGTTTTATATAGAGAAAAAAAATCTAAATTACGCTCTTAAAATATTGCTGAAGTTTGAATAATCTTTTAAAAAATTTTATTATATGAAAATCACCAACAATATTGCAAAAAAGTTCAATCTACACCTTTTAAGGATAGTTTTTGCTAACGTGCAACCGAATGACCTAGTGACATGACAATTCGACATGACCTAGTGACATGACAATTCGACGACAAAGTCTGAATAACACCCTTCAACTTTTCTGAACAACTCAAAACAAATAAAAAATGTTTAAAAATTAATTTATAAAATTTTTAAATCCAATTTTTGGAATATCCCTTTTCTCCTATTTCCCCCTTCATTTTCTCACTTTTCCTCTTTTATTTTCCTTTTTTCTCCCTCCTCATTCTTTTCCGTCCTTTCTCTGTGCGTGGAGCTGGGCGTGGGGCTAGGCGAGCCACCAGCTAGGTCGGCTAGGATGACAATCAGGTTCCACTACAGATATTGTATACCCACATTTATACCCATAAAAAATCTCATACCCATAAAAATCTCATAACTAATCAGATAAATAATACCCATAATATGTAAAACATTATGTACATACCCATTATACGCGGACATCGTAGGGGAGGTACAAACTGTGGCCGAGCGGACAAGAAGCGCGGGACAACTCGGGCGATATTTTGAAAGTATAATTTGAACGCTTTTTATATATATAAATGTGTCCTATATTTAGTATACCGATATGAACAAACAATGATAACAAAAATAAAATCCAAACCAGTAAATGCGGATTTATTGAATGTGGATTTAGATTCACTCCGATTAAAATGGCTATATTTAAATTTAAGAATCACACAGATTTTTCTTTTAGAATCCGGAATCCGGGATTTGAAAGGCTCAAATTCACACCAAATTCGGCCCAAAACGAAAAAAAACACACAACCCCATCCTCCCTAAAATATCCCCAAATCTCTCTCTCTCTGCCCCGAAATCCCCAATTCCCCACTGCCCTCTCTTCCCCCTCGCCTCCCGCACGCGAGCGAGCGAGCGAGCAAGCGCGAGAGAGAATCCGAGCGGCGGGAGAGAGGAGAAGGCGGCGGCGGAAGGAGGTGATGGAGTCGGACCAGGGGAAGCTGTTCATCGGGGGCATCTCGTGGGAGACCACGGAGGAGAAGCTGCGCGAGCACTTCGCCGCCTACGGCGAGGTGTCCCAGGCCGCCGTCATGCGAGACAAGCTCACCGGCCGCCCACGCGGGTTCGGCTTCGTCGTCTATGCCGACCCTGGTTCCGTGGACGCCGCGCTGGTCGACGCCCACACCCTCGACGGACGCACGGTACTCTCCCCGCCCGAAACCCTAGCGGGATATTCGCGTGGGATATCCGCTTTAGGCCCCGTGTTCTGATCTACCGCCACTTGCGAAGTGCGAGGTACGTGTTTGTTTGTTCGCTGAGGATTCTCTCTCAGGTTCGGCCATCTGTGTTGTCTTAGGTCGATGTGAAGCGGGCGCTCTCGCGGGAGGAGCAGCAGGCGGCCAAGGCGGCGAACCCGAGCGCCGGGAGGCACGCTGCTGGTGGAGGTGGAGGAGGTGCAGGAGGTGACTCCGGTGGTGCCCGGACCAAGAAGATCTTTGTCGGTGGGCTGCCCTCCAATCTGACGGAGGACGAGTTCCGGCAGTATTTCCAGACCTTTGGGGTTGTCACTGACGTCGTTGTGATGTATGACCAGAATACGCAGCGGCCTCGGGGGTTTGGGTTTATCACTTTTGACTCGGAGGATGCGGTAGACCGTGTGCTGCACAAGACCTTCCATGATCTGAGCGGAAAGATGGTGGAGGTGAAGCGAGCCCTGCCTAGGGAGGCAAACCCTGGCTCTGGTGGTGGGCGTTCCATGGGAGGTGGGGGTTACCAGAATAACAATGGCCCTGACTCCAATGCTGGAAGCTATGATGGCAGAGCTGATGCTAGCAGATATGGTCAGACACAGCAAGGTAGTGGTGGCTATCCAGGTTATGGTGCTGGAGGTTATGGTGCTGGTACAGTTGGTTATGGATATGGACATGCTAACCCTGGAACTGCATTCGGGAACTATGGTACTGGAGGATTCGGAGGTGTTCCTGCTGGGTATGGTGGGCATTATGGCAATCCAAATACACCTGGTTCAGGTTATCAGGGTGGTCCTCCAGGAGCAAACAGAGGACCATGGGGTAGTCAAGTACCATCTGGTTATGGCACTGGGAGTTATGGTGGCAATGCAGGCTATGGTGCTTGGACCAACTCTTCTACTGGTAGCAATGCACCCTCTAGTCAGACTGCTGGTACAGCTGCAGGCTATGGGAACCAGGGCTATGGTTATGGTGGATATGGAGGGGATGCATCATATGGTAATCATGGAGGATATGGTGCCTATGGAGGGAGGGTAGATGGTGCTGGCAATCCTGCTACTGGTGGAGCTTCTGCGTATGGTGCTGGATATGGAAGCGGGAATGGTGGTTCTGGTTATCCAAATGCTTGGACTGATGCTTCAGTCAATGGAGCTTCTGAAGGCCAATCAAATTATGGCAGTGGCTATGGTGGTGTGCAACCTAGGGTTGCTCAGTAAGCAGGCCCATTAGAGCATCTGTGAGATGAACCAGCAAATTTGGGCAGTCTATGTATGCTGTGTTACTCTGGTCCTTCTGGTTGCTTTTTGCCTCTGGAAGATCGCCCATTTGCTGGTTAAATCAGTATTTCTACGGGTTGGAATGCTTGAACCTTTTGCGGCTTACTACTAGAACTTAGTCAATAACTAGCTATAATATGGAGTAGCTGTATCTTGCGTGATGCTTTATTTAAGTTTAGCCTTATCTACTGGTGTGCTTTTCATGGTTGGAGAGTTTCAGGTTGCTTCTTCTCTAGTTTAAAGCTAGAGTAGCTTCACTGCTTATGGACCAAAAATTATCTAGTTGTAACTTTGTCTTACAGAATTATATGTTTGGGTTTGACAGTAGTATTTGTGCTGGATTTTCTCTACCTAAATCTGTAATGTTCTATCATTGGTTGTTTCTACGTGGTGCTGTGCTGGTCACCTGGTCCATGTGCTGTAGCTCACCTTGCAGCTAAGGTGCTGTATCATATTATTCCATAACATCGATTGCTTGTAACAGATGCCATTTCTCAAACTTCTATGCAGTGATAGATGTTTGTTACTGTAGCTGCTTCTAGCAGTATGTTCAGGTGTAGTGAAATGTGTTTCATGTCGTTGAATTGTTATATCACTAAAGTATGTGGTCGAGCTACGATTATGGTTCTGATATTTGGTATGTAGATGGATACACAAGCATAGTAGAGGCAAACAATTAGCCCCTACCTGAGAAGCAATAAGAGCATATTAACAGCAAGTTGGTAGCACCAATTTATAAGTTAGTATATACAGAGAAGTCTGTGATGCTACTTGATGAATGATGCACAGGTAGAAAGCATAGAGTAGAATACTCCAGGCATTTGGCAAGCAAAATAATTGTCCTTCCTCGTACATTTCCTTTATGTCCAGGTTGAGCGAGATGCTATTCCCTTTTAGAGAATGTACAAGTGGGGGCTTTTGGATCAACTTCCTCAGAAATGACAGAGTCATCGACTGATTTCATTTGATGAGCGCTGATGAGTTCCAATCTTGAAGCATTTGACACAGAAAGCAAGCATCTTGCTTTTAAGCGCTTCATTTTCTGAAGGATCTTGTGCTGTGTAACAAGATGGTATGTGGAAATATGTTTCATTTCAGTTTCATTCTGAAAAAATCACCATAGTACTTATTCCAGGAGTGATTTTTAGATGATATTTTATCTGTCTTACCTGTAGATTCAGTATGGCATACTCTGGTAACAAAAAAATGTTGCCAGCTCACTATTGGATGTATTCAGTCAAAAATTGTCAATTTTGGGCAGTAGTTTCTTCTCCAATGTATGGTTTGCCCCCATAATAATGAATTGATGGATTCTTCAATACTTACCAACTACCATTTTACATGCGTGTATACACCAATAAAATGAGTATTAGAATTTGTGTCGTGAAGTTGTAGTAAAAAACAGCCTTTGTGTGTAACTAGAGGTTATATGATTTTTCAAAATCTATTTTACTGACTTAATGGTGAGTGCGGTGCACATTAAGTTCTGCAAACAGATCTTGGCTCAAACAAATGGTTTTGGACGAGCTATTATTTTCCTTATTTTCCTTTATTTACTAAATTGATGAACATGGTTTAAGTTTTTGTTGCTGTGATGCATATAGCACCTACATCATGAGCTGAGCCATATTTGGAATATTTTTGACTTTTGGATCGGTATATAATATACCATACAATTTTACCCTTAGATGTGTCTACTTCAACATACACTGTATAGTGCCTCCCCTCCAAAAAATCTACACTATATAGTACATTATCTCCTTTCCTTATCACTGTTTCTCGAAGATTAAACTATTTAGATAAAAAATACCTAACTTTTGCAATGTTTGGGAAGCAGTTTAATAAAAAATACTTAACACTTTGTACTTTTGACCTGATTAATATCAGAAATACTTAACTTCATTTCATCATTTGAACTGACCATCAGATAACCACAATTGCTCAGTCCCATATGCAATGTTCAGGATTTGATGTAGTAATGTAGTATCATAACATGTCAACATATAAGGAGAATACGATGTATATTATAATCTCATTATTTGACCATTGAATCCTCTACTATGCCTGTCACTGATATTTGGAAATGGCCTGGTGCATTTCGATTGATGAGCATAGTTATTTTTTAATTTTGCATGTTCCAGTTTCGGCAGTTTTTATGTTTGCTCTTTGTAAACAACCATTTAAGCTATAGCTATGGGAAATAATTAGATATGCCACTTTCTTTTTTTGTGGATTTTCCTAATATTTGTTAGTTCGTTTGCTGTTATATTTCCTTTCTGGTTAACGTGATGAAGATACAAAATTGCAACTTGACTGGAAATACGATACATGGTGGATATCAGCTTTATTAATACACTAGCGTCAATCAGCCCAAATATCTAAAGTTGGCCAAACTTATGTGATCTGTTTTTACTATGGAGTATTTGAAATAAATCAGTGTTTTGGAGATCATGTGATCATTGTGTTAACCTCTTTGAATATCTTGGTTGCATGATCTCAATACAACCAAATATGTCTTACAGGGCTTGCTGAAGGATCATCATCAAGTACATGAAAATTCAAGATATGATTCTGGTTATACCATGCTATAGTAATATGACCATTGGCCACAGTGACTTGCATTCATCCAATGTTGTCAGTTTATATTGAATGGTCAGTCATTGTTTGAAGTTGGCTACCACCTTTGAAATTGTTGAATGTTCAGTGTACATCAATCTGGAGATGCTTGTTGAGTTCACCACATGACAAGATGAGATATTGAATTGACGTGGTCAACATTTGCAGCAATGCTACCTGGTAAATGATTTCTTGGCAATTTCAGTGACATTAGGCTGTAGTTTTTGTCAGCATTTCTAGAAACGATGTTCGTCAATCCTCATTAGTACAATTTGCCAAGCTCTGTCCAAGTGAAATATTTATTTTGTTTTTGTTTTTTTGGTCATGGATGAAAGGTTTGCAAGACTTGGCTGCTATTGGACCGGCCCGGTTATTTTGAGAAGGAAAGATCGAGGGCATGTATTGACTTCATAGAGCTGGGATATATGAGGAGTTCTGTGATTTTGTAATTCACATATGGTTGAAATTGGAGAATTGTTAGCATTGAACAACAATTCCCAGCTCCAGCGGCATTTTTTCCCACAGAAATGTAAAAAAGTGCCTTTGAGGTCACTATTTGCTCGTGTGAAGAGGTTGAACAGGAATAGTGCCACATGCCAGTCAGGAAGCTGACTTTGGTGGAAGTTCGTTGATAAATTCGCCAGCTTCAGTTAATGCGTTAAATAGTGCTTCTGCCATTGCAGCTATGCTTGTTAATATATAGTTCTTATACATACTGTAGTACCTGGACATGTTGAAACTTGAAAATGATGTCATCAATGCCACATTTGCTGATGCTTTTGGTTTGTAAAATACAAAGTCTGCCCATTTGTATACCCATATGCCTTTGATCAAGCCACATCGACTGGGACCAACACTATGCCACTAGTCCTAGCCGAGAAAATTGTAACAAAAGGGGCACTTTGATTCATTGTATTTGTAAAAATACCACCTTTTACAATGTAACTGTAAAAATGCCTTATTTGATTTAGCAGATGATGCTCTTTCCATCCTGATAGACAGAGCTGTTGAGCAGGGTCTGATCATGGGCTTGGGGGAGAATTTTTGGGAAAAGGGATTGCAATTTTATAATATGCTGATGATACTATATTTTTACTTGCTGATGATCTGAACAATGCAAACAACCTTAAATTTATGCTGTGCTTATTTGAGCAGATGTCTAGTTTAAAAAATAATTTTGATAAAAGTGAGTTGTTCGCATGGGAATGGAGGAAGAAAAAATTAGAATGTATTGTCAAATATTAACCTACAAAATGGGTGATTTGCCATGAAGTACTTAGGCCTACCCATAAATAGGAAAAAAACTTTTGAATGTAGATTGGAAGAATTGTGAAAACAAAATTGAAAGCAGAATGGGATGTTGGCAGGGAAAGTTACTAGACATTGGTGGGAGATTACTGCTTTTAAATTCCTGTCTTAGTAGTATCCTTTTGTACATGTTATCATTTTATATGCTCCCAGCCGACGTTAGGAAAAAAATGGATTACTTTAGAGCAAGAATGCTATGGCAAGAAGATCAAGGGGTAAAAAAGTACCATCTCATTAAATGGCATGTGATTTGTATGCCTAAAAACTGGGCAAGTGGTTGTGGAAACTGGAAACAGAAGATGGATTGTGGCAAAATTTGTTGCGAAGAAAATACTTGTGTAACAAGATTTTAGCTCAAAAAAGTAACAAAGGTGAGGGACTCACAATTTTGGTCTGCTCTTATGAAGATCAGACCTTTATATCAGCAGTTCTGCAAAAAGATACTTGGGAATGGGGAAAACACTTTATTCTGAGAAGAAGTTTGGGTTGGGGACAATAAGTTAGCTGAGCAATTTCCATCACTATACAAAATTATATTCTCTCATAATGTGACAGTGGCATGTGCCCTGCATGGTGATATGAGCAACATTAAGTTTAGGAGAACTTTGGTAGGTGATAAGCTTCGGGAGTGAACTAAACTCAAAAAATTATGTGAAAAAGTTAAGCTGAATAATACAAAAGGACTCTGTGAAATGGACACCGACAAAAAAAGGTATGTTTGAGGTGAAATCTTTCTATACAACTCTGAAAATGCAAGAAATTGTTAGAAGGGTGGATGATGTATGGGATTTGAAAATACCTTTGAAAATCAAAATTTTCCTTTGGTTGGCAAAAAAAGATAAAATTCTTACTAGAATGAATTTAGCCAAAAGAGGCTGGCATGAAAAAGATACTTGTCCCTTTTGTAGTAGATTTGAAACAGTGCAACATTTGTTCTTTGAATGTGTGTTATCTCGGTTTATTTGGGCTTTAGTGAAGATTTGTTTCAACATTGGTCCGTTTGCAAATATGGAACATCTCTGGCAAAGCTGGTTCAAGAAACTTAAGAGGAACGATAAGAAAATGGCTGGTGTTGGAATTGCGGCAATTTTGTGGAGTATATGGAAAGTTAGGAATGATGTTTTCTTCAGAAATAAGAGCATCAATGATCCAATTGAATTGGCTATTCTTATATGCTTCTGGATTTCGTCGTGGTCCATATTACAGAGTTTGGAGGAAAGAGGAAGAAAGCTGGAGCTGGGTGTAGAACTAATCGAGCAGGTGGTAAGGGAGATCCTCGCTAAGTGTGGCTGGAATCTCGCAAGAAACTTGATCAACAATTGATGGTTGGGCACCAGGCATCTGGCTTGTCTTGTCTTTAGTTAGGTTGTTATTTTGGTTCGGATTGGCAGTAACTTGATGGTCTGTTTTGCGTGTCTTGGAACCTTGGATATGCAATAAGTAGACTTGGTACCTTTTGGCTGCCACTGGTTGTGGTTCTTGCCGTTGTCGTTTCAGAATATTTTGCTTGTTTGTAAGTTTGAATCTTCGTCGGTGTTTCTTTAATGGAAACAGGAAATGGCTATTCCCTTTCTTTTCTCAAAAAAAAACTGTAAAAATGTCATTTATTTCACATACTTGTAATTTTATCCTATCACTGATTTTTTTCTCTACTTTTAATTTTTGTAATTCTAAACCTTAGAATGACACATTTGCCATTCATCCAAAGAACTCCAAACTCTTACCCTCCCGCCGCTCCAGCCATCCCACTGCCGCGACGTCGTCGCTGCCATCCTACAGCCCGTGCCGTTCGCCACATTGAAGATCAACCTTTTATTCCTCCTTTTCTTAGGAAAACATCAGAACCAGGCTAGTTGAAATGGAAAAAGGAGGTGCAATGAAAATTTGAACCAGGGTGGTCGCTGGAGGGGCACAAAGAGAGGGTGCACCGTCTTGAGCGCGCGCAGCTCAGCGAGCCCCTTGGGTTCTCCCCGGTGAGCGACTCGACGTGTCGGCTAGTCTGCGTCTCACGCCGCCTTCGGCTTCCATCGAGACCAGGCCCGCTGTCACAAACCTCACCGGCAGTGATGTCTTACTGGAGTAGAATGTGACCTGAATATTATACAGAGAAAGATAAACTAAGAAAAAGAAAAAGCAAAACGAAATTCTGATTCTATTCTTTTTGTCTTCCTCGTACATTGTGTATCCCCTACTTATATACTTATATAGTCATGGCTTATTTAGTTCAAGTTTCTCACTAATCCCACTAATTATCTACTAATCATGCTCTAGATGATTCCTCACACCCGCCCACCGCTCAAGCCCCCTGCGCGCCCTTCGGCTGGAGCGGATCACCGGCCACCTCGCTCTCCAAGGCGTGAGCCGACTGGATCCGGCTGGACTTAGCCACCGACGCCCCATGTTGCCTCTAGACCTACGAGGAGGAAAGAAAGGGCCCTGCCGCCGCCTTCCGCCTGACTGTGCTCCGGCGGCGGCGAGGTGATGGGTGGCAGACGGGCTCACGGGCGGCGGCGGCGGCAGGGTGACTAGGGTTCCGCCTAATCCGCCCTTTTTGGCGACGAGGGCGCCTCTTCTCACCGATTCAATTGTTCGGTATAATTGGCTGGAAATGAGGTTTGAAACGAACCAATTTTCCGTTTGCAATGGTACAAAACCATGTGTAAATTCACACTTTGTCACCCTGAGTCGAGCTGTAGTATTTCGACGGAAAAATCGCTAATCTGCCAAAAAAAAGTTTGTTGCCAAGTTTTCAAATGCCACAAAATTAATAAGGTTTACAATTTTGCCACAGAGTTATGCATTTATTTGCCATTATGCCCTATTCTTATTTTTACTCATTTTTCATTTATCTTTTATATTTTCCTAAATTGAATTGATCCATTTGGCCTTCTCAATCCATGCAACAACGAATCAAATATTCATCTGCTGGAGGTCAGTCGGCTTCCCAGTGCCACCAGAAACGGTGGCGGCGCCGTGGCTCCCTCCCTCCCGGCGGCGCTGCTCCCTCCCTCCCAATGACGGCGTTCCCTCCCTCCCAGCGGTAGAGCGGCCCCTTCCGTGGCTGCGTGGCTCCCTCCCGGCAGCGGTGCAGCTCCCTCCCTCCTGGAACCAAGCCAAAATGAACGTTCCTCTCTTTCTGAAGAAGATTAAGTACCACTATCCACTACTGCACAGCTCCCTCTCTCCTAACAATTGCATGGCTCCCTCCCTCCAGCAACAACACGACCCCCCTCCTGGAACCAAGCTTTGTGTGTGATTTTTTATTGAAGATTAGATTGTGTTTATGTGAAATTGTCGTTGATTCGTTGTTGCATGGATTGAGAAGTGCAAATGGGTCAATTCGATTTAGGAAAATATAAAAGATAAATGAAAAATGAGTAAAAATAAGAATAGGACATAATGACAAATAAATGAATCAACTCTGTGGCAAAATTGTAAACCTTATTAACTTTGTGGCATTTAAAAACTTGGCAACAAACTTTGTGGCAGTTCAAATTCAGAAGAGCTCCATGAAACCCGGTTGTTTACAAGACTTCCATGAAATGATTGTTTCACACTTTCACTATATAAGAACGCAAATTATATTTGTAAGGAATAATTGGATCCATTACAATTTTGCTAGTTTGGAAAAATGTCATTATAATTCGTATATTTAGATTTATGCCATTACAATTTCTAAATATATTTGACATTTTGACTGTCGTCCAATGACATTTATTTAGAGCCACATTATTTCTAGCCATTAAATTTACTATAAATACGATGCTCTAACGTGTGCAGTTTGCTAGATACATCTGTGCACCTACCACACTAATATATGGGTCTTCAAGGTTGATTACTTCTTCACCATCGGTTTGAATGGATATTTTTCTATGCCTAAGATCATGCCACCATTGTTCATATTTAATTTCTTTAATATTTTTTGACATATACAGCTTGGTGTACTATAATGTCTGTTTGAAGGTGCTCAAGTTTTAGTCCTAAGAGAAATTTAGTTTTTCATGAATCATTCATTTCAAATCCTGTCTTTAGGTGATCATGTGCTTCATCAATATCTTGTGTGTTGCTAATAATATTATGTCATTAATGTACACAGATAATATGTATTCTCGTCGTGAAATTTTTGATAAAAACACATGGATAATCATCACAATCTGGGTATTTTTTAGTACGAACTCGCTGACTCAATTGTAACATGGTCGTTTGTGTTCCCTTCTCTTCTTAGCATGGCGAATGTTTCTTCTTCTAACCCGGCCTCATTCCATGCATGTAGCAGCGGGGAACGTGACTGTGCCCACAGAGCTCTGGGAACACACTCCAGAGTGTGCCGTCGATGTCGTGCTGCCGTTCTGGCTACCCATTCCAGAATGGTATTCTTCTGTAGTTTCTCTCTATAAATTTTGGTCTGTCTGTGTTTAAATCCGTCAAGGCCAATGTAGTCATATAGGATTGCTGCCACTGACAAAACTCTGTATTTCAGTATTGCTTTGCATACTATCTTTTTTTTCTATATCAAGTTGAACATCTATGAGACTGCGTAGGAATGACATGTGTGTTTCGTACTTTCGTTGTTGAATTATATTATTGAAGCAAGGACAGATAATTGTACAAACTATTGTCATTACTAGTCTTTGATCATTGGGGATAAATAGTTGTTCAGTAACTAGCTAACCATAGCAGAACAAACTACTGAGATGCCACATTTCTTCTTGCCAATTGAATATACCTATTTCTTGTTCCTTCACTTTGTTCCAGGGAACATGAGACACATCCGTCTAAAGCTTCTTATTCCATTGACAGGTAGCTGAAACATCAACAGGAGCAACAGGGCAGAACCCATGAAGAATTGCAGCTGACCATACTTTCTCCATGTCGAGCACTGTATCTCCGCATTCGTGTTCGTGCAATCCCTCCAACGCGTGAACAATTCCAGCAATACGCCATGCACTCATGACCCTTCTTGGCAGCCAATTCTGCCAAAGAAACTCAGAATTTTGTACTTAGACTATTCAGTGAAGTTCTTTCAGATTTGCAGTTCAACAGTTTATTACCTCACATGAATGCACGTTTTGCAGTGTTTTAGGAACAACCATTGCAGGAGTTGTGGAGTAGGTGCAGTCCTTGCGTATCATTCTTGGTGGAAACTGTGAGTATGGAATGAACTGTGTTCCTTTCTGTGCCCTAAATTGTTCAGTATCATCTAGATTTTCCCCAGTTAACCAAACCTGAAAATTTCGAGGCAACCTGTTACACAACTGGTTGATCATTAGGCATTTCTTAATTCTTACTCCCTCTGATCCATTATATAAGTTGTTTTTCACTAGTACATGAGAATTGAGAAATCAGCTGAAATGACTTCGTTGTTCCTCATTTATTCTGCTTTAGAAAAGACAAGTTATTTATTTGATAAAGATGTAACATTTATTTGACAAAGGCAAACATTGAAGAAAAGATGAAAAATTGTAGAAGTTCTAAAACGACTTATATTTGTGAAAAAGTTGAGAATGCTAAAACAACTTATATAAGGAATCGGAGGTATTATATGACACTTCATGTTCATTTGCTAAGAGAATGGAGGGATTTCGTCTTACCTTTGCTGTGCCTGTCTTGGAAAATAAAAGATTGTCAGCTGCATTTTCTGGCATGTTTGTCCTAAGTAAATGATAGTCCTGCTTGTTTGTCATTACGACCTGTACAAGAAGACTTATTTGTTTCATTTCAACATACTTTCTGCATGCGATTAAAATGAAGCAAGTACGAGCATTAAGGTATCACTTTGACATTTTTATTGCACAATGCTGCAGCCACAGCCCGAGCCACCTTTGAAATATTTCCTGCAAGAACAACGTGATCTGTGCCTTGGGGGATACTGTTGACAACCACTGCAGCAGCTAAGCTGGTGCCATCCACAAGTTTCACCCCCAATGTCGGATACTTGTGCAGATAAAGTTCTCCGCTTCCATTGAGGTTATTCGCCTGAAGTTGATGATAGTGTTTGTTAAAAAATGTTACAGATGATATCATACATCGAGTATTTTGATTTGAAACACATAATACTAGCCACACTAGTGTAAATGAGAAACAAGAACAGATATCGATACCGACTCTAAGAGATAAACTAGAAAACTAATCCTACAATGTGTGCAGGATTACTAACAGCTAGACTCCTTGCCTTTATTTTTTTTCTTATTTTGTTGCCTTTTCCATCTTACGGCTACGCCTTTTTCCTTCAAGCGAAGTTGGCCATTTCAATCATTTTCTTCGTGACTCGAATTTGACAATTTATTCGAGATTTTTTGGGACAAATTATATGGACATTGCTAGCTAAAATTTGAATCAGGGAAAATGTGTTTCAACTTTTATACTTTGAAAAACTATAGAAATGGGAGACCTGATTCAGGAGTCCAAGAGTAACAACTTTAGCTCCTTTCTTGTCAGCTTCACAAATCGCCTTCTCAATCAGGTTATTGATTGCTTCCTTCTCCCAGTTTAATCCATACTGCAGAAAATGATAAAGTTGGTGATTTGGTTTAAACAAGTATGTACCATCTCATCCGTGCATTATTCTCGAAAAATATTAGCTAGCTAATGCATTGAACATTGCCCCTACATGGAATCTGTATCTTGGTATAGTCCATGATTGCATCCTGAGTTTCTTCATGACATTCCTCTCAACAGTGAATGCAGAACCATACATCCATGTCAGCACCATGGAGAGCCATGACACAGGCCACATCATCCACATGTACCACTTGGAAGCATACGGCTTAGAGGCGTATTCGGAAAATCCAGGCCTCATATGATAGATGGACTGCAGGCTGGTGAGATGAGTAAGATGAACCACATCTACTGTTTCCTCCTTGTTCTTGAGTGAGTTCTCATACAGTGTGTTCGATGACCTGTCCATGGTGCTGTATATGTAGTCATAGAATGGCATGAAAGAGAGTAGTTTGTGCGGAACTGAGTGTGGTGGAGGGAATGAAACCTGTCACAAGGTGAAAAATTCTGATTACAAACTGAAGACAAGATATAGTCATGAAAAATACTTAATTTAATAGAGTTGTAATCTGATTCAACTGAGCCTTTTCTTAATAGCTTGAAAAAATACTTACGATGGTGTATACATGAGATACTTGAGAGGGGGGAACCATTGGAAGATCCAATTGGGTACCAACTCAAAGTTGCAGTGCCCCATGTTGTTCATGAAGTCAATGTAGATCACATACATCTCGAATGCAATAATTGAAGCAGTTCCAGTTAAGGCACAGACGATCAATGGGATTGAGAACAGCAGTTCATAGGCCACAAGCTCAGCAAATGGATGGATGACAGCTGCACCAACATAAAGAAAAATCTCAATCTTATTAGATGTATATGTTCAGGGTTAAAAAAGATGGAGCTAACATAGTTGGCGATTAAACAAAAGAAAATAACATATATTTTTTCAAGCTAAAAGAGGTTTGAGTTATTGCTGTAGTTCTGCTTTCTGTGGTCAGGGAAGTGTATATCTTGAATCTTGTTATCTGGTTGAGAAAATGGCAAACAGTAGTTGTTGTAAAGAAGTTTCCTTGTGCAGGAAAATGTTTCTGAACTTTTGGAAGTGTACATGAATATTGTGAGTTATCAGTATGTATGTATTGTTGGTAGTTACTTTTTGCTACATATTAAGACCAAACAGCAGCCGACAATATAAACTCTGTGCAAGTTCTTGAGACTTATGGAGTTATGGTCCAGTGCTATGGCATGTTCCAGTCATGAACTCATGACACCCTGAGACCTCTCATCACTTTGGTACTACTTTACTTGAACTACTGTAATATTTCTGAATTTACCCTCCATTGTTTTCCTTTGGTTTAGATACTGTATTTTTTACCTCTGTTTGATTGCAATTAGAGCTTAGCAGTAATCTGTGAACCATGTCACTGACATTTTTCATTTCTGGGGAAGCTTCTTGTATCTTAACACAGATATAGAGGAAAATTTGTCCAGCCACTGTCACCATTTCTTGCCGGCAATGATTTTTTTTACTGCATAATCCTGATGCCTAGCTGGCTAGAGCTGCTTGATACTAGCCTGCCTCCTTTTAAAAAGGTACTCTCCCTGTTTAATTTCTGAATGACAATTTTATTGATATTTTTATATGTTTAGTGACATACTAGTTGTACTGTGTACTGTTACTAACCACAACTTTTAGTTTAAAAGAAAAAAATATGTATCATTGAGAAAAAAGTTCTAGAATCTAAACTATACCAGTTAACCAGTGTACATTAATCAGTTTTATGTTAGACATGCCACTACTTTATAGCTTTATTTTCATCACAAGGCATTGGAGTTGGGCCATCATTTTTTAGTTCCGTCTTAAAAAGATTTTACTTCTATTCTTTCAACTTTGTCTCAAAAACACTTTATTTCCACCTCCTTACTGACATTTGATGATAAATTAAGAAATTTTATTCAGTCAATATCCCTTATATATCCCTACTTATCACTTACTACTTTCTTATTAATAAGCTGTACTTTGGTCTTTTACTTTCACCACTAGTTTGTTAAATTTATCTCAAAAGTAAAATCTCTGTGAAGGAGAGAGTAATAGATTTTTTTTTGGTTTTGTTACTTGACTATTTGACCACTAATAATGTTGGCCATCTTTTCCAACACAACAAATCAGTGATGGCATGTGCCTCTGGTGGCTATTTAATTTAGATGTACTATGCTTGTACTTTTGTTTTGGTTCTACGGAGATTTGGAAGCACTACTACAAACTGTCACTGTAGTGGCGTTGGACAAAACCACTGTAGTGGCGGACCATTAGATGCCCGCCACTAGAGTTGCTGGTGCTGACGGCAGCACCAGCGCCCGCCACTATTGCTGGTAAAGTAGTGGCGGTCGGTGATGACGTCAGCCCGGACCGCCACTAATGTACCAATAGCAGTGGCGGGCGCTGGTGCTGCCCGCCGCTGCTAAGATGGCCGCCACTAAAGTAATGATGACATCACTTGCGACCGCCACTACTATTCTAGCTATAAATGCGCAGCGTCTTCCTCCCCGAGCTCTACTGGAGTTCGCATTCAATTTTGTCCGTACAATGGCGACAAAAATCTAGATAAAGAGGGGGGAGGCTTTGTTTTCGTTTCTTTTGAAGGATTTCATTCTAGGAGGTTGTAGTAGTGAAGGTTGTAGTCAATCTAACAAGTATAGAGGAGTTCAAAATTTGTTCCAAATGTAATAACTTCATAGTTTTATATACTTATAAAAGATATTTTTTATCTTCCAAGTACTCATGTTAGTTTGGACTTAATTAGTTATTAATCAACTCAATCACTTTTGGGCCCATACTCACTGCCTCTAAGAGCTAACTCCGACAGAACCTCTATTTGAGCCCTCAAACTCATTTTTGAGAGCCCGCGAAAAAAATTGAGGTCCAACGAAGCCTCTATCTAGT
This sequence comes from Zizania palustris, assembly GCA_019279435.1. Taxonomy (NCBI): domain Eukaryota; kingdom Viridiplantae; phylum Streptophyta; class Magnoliopsida; order Poales; family Poaceae; genus Zizania; species Zizania palustris. The sequence goes on from JAAALK010000080.1 coordinate 12,623,089, forward strand.
TCTCAAAAATAAGAGAGATCTCAAAATAGGTCATCAAACCCTTATCCCCAGGGGCTCCCTATCCTGACTCTCATCTGTGCCACGTGAACGTGCACGCTTCTCGCTTGTTTAAATTTGAATATTTGTATTTGCATTTAAATATTCAAATATTCAAATATGATAGATGATTATGTTCCTATTGTTTATATGGTCATGTTTATATATTTAAATTTGAATATTTGTATTTTTATTTAAAATTTTGAATATTTAAATATGATAGATGATTATGTCTCTATTGTTTAATACAGTAGATGATTTTGTTTATGTATTTAAATTTGAATATTTGTATTTGGATTTAAAAATTTGAATATTTAAATTTGGATATTCAAATATGATAGATGATAATGTTCCTATTGTTTAATACGATTGATGATTATGTTGCTATATTTAAATTTGAATATTTCTATTTGAATTTAAAATTTTGAATATTCAAATATGATAGATGATAATGTTCCTATTGTTTAATATGATAGATGATTATGCTGCTATATTTAAATTTGAATTTAAAATTTTGAATATTTAAATTTGAATATTCAAATATGATAGATGATTATGTTCCTATTGTTTAATACGATATATGATTATGTTGCTATATTTACATTTGAATATTTGTATTTGAATTTTAAAATTTTAATATTTAAATTTGAATATTCAAATATGATAGATGATCATGTTACTATTGTTTAATATGATAGATGATTATGTTGCTATATTTAAATTTGAATATTTGTATTTTAATTTAAAATTTTGAATATTTAAATTTGAATATTCAAATATGATAGATGATTATGTTCCCATTGTTTAATACGATAGATGATTATGTTCATATATTTAAATTTAAATATTTGTATTTGAATTTAAATTTTTGAATATTAAAATATGATAGATGATTATGTTCCTATTGTTTAATATGATAGATGATTATGTTGCTATATTTAAATTTGAATATTTGTATTTGAATTTAAAAATTTGAATATTTAAATATGATAGATGATTTTGTTCCTTTTGTTTAATACAATAGATGATTATGTTCCTATATTTAAATTTGAATATTTGTATTTGCATTTAAAAATTTGAATATTTAAATATAGTCATTTATTATTAAATAATAAATAATTTATTATGACTATGATTTTATCAAATACATGTGTATAGTGTGTGAAGAAATGGTAGAAATTGAAAATAGGGGCTCTGTTTTGAGAGCCACTGCTGAAGTGGAACGCCGAAAACAGATCTCTCAAAAATAGGGGTAGCCCTCAAATTAAAAGTAAGAGTCCTAATTTAAGGGCTATTGTTGGAGTTTCTCTAAGAATGGTTGTATGTTCTTCTTACTAATTTACAATACATATATATATATATATATATACATATACATATACATATAGAGATAAAGTAAATATCAATCGTTAATTAAATATAATTAAAGTAATTAAAAAATATTTTTTTACTATTTTACCTCCTCTCTCCTCTCTACTCTACCCTCTCCCTCCACAAGTTAGCAATCTCGCCACAGAGCCTTATTGCTGTCGCCGTCATCTTCGTTGTGGTGCCAACCGCCTCTGCCCGGCTGTCGCCACCCTCATTGCCCCAATCGTCGCTCCCATCATCCCGACCACTGTCACCCTCGTCACTACGGACGCCCCCGCCACCCCTCCCCATCCTCGTTGCATGGCGCCCAACCACCTAGCCGTCGCCGTGACTTCAGCCACCCGCCCGCCCCCATCGTCAGCGTAACCACAGCTCCTGTCGCCATGTCTCCCCGACCATCGCCGCCCATGTTGCCGCTACCGCCCTCGCCACCCCTTCGCGTCCCTATCGTGTGGCGCCCAGCCGCCTGGTTGCCCCCACTGTCACCATCATGATGACACCCCACCGACACAGCGCCAGCCGCCCAGCTGTCTTCGCTGCGGACGTCCCCGCCACCCCTCCCCGTCGTCGCTGCACCTAGCATCCCTCGTCGTCGTTGCCCGTTCGCTACCTGCCTCGTCCGCTGCTCCGCCGCCCCTGTCGAGCGTGATCTAGATAGACACCTAGACCAGTCAAACGAGAGAGCAAAGGAAAGGGAGAAGAAGAGGAAGAGAAAGAAAGAGAAGAAGAAAAAATAAAAAATTAAGAGGTAATAGATTTTTTCAGTTTAAATCTAGACCATTAAATAATTAAAATGGATGGTCCATAGTATTTGGAGGCGCCATAAAACTTCCCACACACACATATATATGTGTATATACATGTATGTATGTATATACATGTATTTGTGTGTATATATAGTACATAAGATGAGATATGTGTGATTGCTACCAGTCACAGCCTCATAGGTGTGTGTGCATGAGGCTCATGCTTTAATTTGAAAGAAACATGCAGTACTTCCTTGATGCTGATAACTCAATTAGTCCTTTTGAAAATATCATATGCACTGCTTCTATTAATTTAGGGCCCTTTAATTACTAGCTAGAGGTATAAATGAATCATGTACTTACCCAGGACTGGGTTAAATAACTGTTGCGTGCAGTATCAGCAATTCATCACGTTCTCTGTCTGTTCCAATTTACTGTTACTTCTTGCTAGCTTAAGCTTGTAGGGTTCAATATAACATGTTATCTCATACACACCTCCACAGTTACATTTTCTCATGATACATCTATCGGCTAATATTAAGGATGCATGGTCGTTATGGTTAAATCGTAATTAATGAGTTTATTTTCAGGAACTCTGTTGCCAGGTGTTTGTCCTGATTATGCTTTTGTGTGATGGAGAAGTTTTCCTGGTCTTGTCTAGTAGTTTCATGCTAGTCGGTTGGGTTGCTGAAAGCCTGTACTTTGATCTTGTGTTATTGAATGTCTGGAGTGACAATAGTCTCAAAGTGTTGGGTTTTGGTAGTGGCTGATGTTGTTGTTGCCATCCAGATAGAAAGATGAGGTTTTTGCTGATGATTTTGATAGGTTCTGTAATTTTGGGTAGTATCAAAGTTATCTTTGGTTTTGAGCTGGTGATTAAAAGATTATTATTATTATTTTTTGCAACTTACAGGTGATTGGCTCGGTGACGATGGAGGCATGGTGATGCGAGTGGTAACGCGTGTAGAGGAAGTGGTGGTGCAGCGCGCGGTGGAACCAGTAGTAGAGGAACTCCACCGGCCCGGCGTGCAGCAGCGCGATCAGCACCGCGCCGTCGGCCCTCCACGCCGGCAGATGCTGCCCGCCCGGCAGGTACAGCGCCCCGAGGCACATCAGGATGGCACTCAGGATGATCTGGTCGTCCCAGTTCCTCTCGCGGTCGACCTGATCGAACTCGATGCCCCGGCTGACGATCTGGCGGCGGCCGCGTGCGTTCTGGAAGCGGGAGGCTGTGATCCACGCCTGGTTGTGCGCCATCCGGAGCAGCATGAACGGCAGGATGGAGACGTAGCCGACGTCCACCTCGCGCCACCCGTTCTTCTTCTTCTCCGCCGCCGCCGCCACCATGTAGCACCCGTGTAGCGCCCATGGCGCCAGCACCACGTACTGCATGCATGCACACACACACGTAGACCATATATATCACCATAGTCATGTTAAGCCCTACTACATTTCTTGCACAGTTAAGTCGCAAACACTGTGTGGTGATATGTTCGATGAACATAATCATCATTCATCTAAGATTAATTCCAAGGCAGTCAGGCACAACCTTCAAGCTGCCAAGCCTCTTCCATGGCCACTCGGTGAAGATGCCTGGCTTCGTCGCCATTGCACAGAACGTGCTTGCCTGCCTGTAAGCTTCTAAGCTCTTGTTAGCTAGTTCAGACTGTCAGAACTGAACAAACCTCTGTACTTATTGGCTCAATTTATACACAGCATGTTTGGAGAGCTTCAGATTCTATAAAAACAGCTAATGAATATATCTAGCCAATAAAAATCTAGAGGCCGAGTTCGTGGTTGGTCTGAAAACACGAAGATGCTGATCGAGTGGCGTGGCAGCAGGGTTAATTATACGGCGAGAATTATATCATGTCTCATTCACTGTGACTCATGACTCGTGGTGAATTGATGACTGCAATTCATTAGGTTGGTAACATGTATCTGTCGTCCAAATCTGGACGGTTTGTTTACTTCCATTTTTGGTTTATGTTTGCTTTGCCAACCTAGGGAAATTCAGCTTTTCATGCATGTATATGACTGATCAAAATATTGTCACGTTGAGTTTGGAAAAAATATCTTTACCATATAGAATTTTCTTACCTTAGCTGAACTTTATTCACTACCACACAAATGACTTTTAGTGACGAATAAAAAACACACATCACTAATATATATTTAGTGACATATGTGGTTACAACCATCACTAAAGACTTACCTTTAGTGATGATTTTTAATGATGTACGTCACTAATGAGTTGCTAAATTCTAAACTAATCATTAGTGATGGGTAACGTTGAGACCCATCACTAATGACCTACCTTTAGTGACGTATGTGAGATCCATCACTAAAGATGTACCTTTAGTGACGCGTGAATATCTAGAACTATTACTAAAGATCTACCTTTAGTAACACGTAAATATCTAGACCCGTCACTAAAGACCGATGCATACGAAAAAATTTGAAATTTTGGGCGGGAAAAAGAACACTAGCCCGAAAACATAAACACACTATTATAAAGCATTGTCTCATCTCTTTAGTCTTTACTCTCAACCATTCCATAACTTCCTCCCTTGCTCTCTCTACGTGATCTTTACCATTCTCATCTCGAGCTCAATTGATGGTGGCCGACGTAATACAAAATCTACTCGATGGCGCCGGTGTTACTTCATGCTCCATCCGATCATGAGCTCATCGGCATTGATCTGCTTCAACAAAGAATACATAATTATTACTATTGCTTCACCAAATCATACTGCTTGATATCCTCCATTATTATCACCTCTTCATCTCCTTCTGCTTTATCATCGCCTATCCTCCTCTATTTTGGCTCGAGGCAGAGGTGGCCTCACCGACGATGACCACATGGAAAGCATATCGGGACAACGATAAAAATGATGAAAAAAGGCCCTCCATAGTCATGAAAGAAACAAAATGAAGCTGTATAGAACAGACATGGAATGAAAAAATCGATCTTTAGTGACGCATGAACATCTATACTCATCACTAATGGTCCACCATTAGTGACGGATATAGATGTATGTGTGTCACTAAAGGTGATCTTTAGTGACGGATATAGATATATGTGTGTCACTAAAGGTAACCTTTAGTGACGCGTGAACATCTATATCCGTCACTAATGGTCACCTTTAGTGACGGGTGTATGCTTGTTACTAATGATAGTGACACAATAAAAGTGACGGGTACGATACCCGCCACTAATAACTGTTATGACTCATCACTAATGGCTTGTTTTTAGGTAGTGATTGGCCTAGAAAATGAACTAAATTTTGGAACCAAGGGCATTTTTTATTTTTAACGCTAAATGTTTTATGTTATGTTTATTTGATCCATTGCCACGCGTGACATGTTGTCTAGTTTGGCCATAAATATGGACAAGATATATAATAAAGGCCACGTTAGCGTCGCTACTGATCGCTTTTCCCCTGACAATTTAAAGAGGTTTCTTGACTTTTGAAGGCAGGATGGACCATCTCTTAGTTGGGAGGAGTATTGAAGCTTCTCATGCATTAACATTGATCAATCATCATGATGATATGAGGTGCACATTGTCTTAAAATCAAAGTGTTTGGAAGCCAAAAGGCATATGAGTACTGTGAAAAGCTAGATTTCAGTAATTTGAAGAAAAAAAATTGAATTCGAAAAGTTGGATTTCGTGAATTGTTTTTAGTGCCAAAATAAATTTTCCTTTGAACATGTAATATTAAATACTATTCATCATCAGGTAATTTCGTTCCAAACCTTCGAAATTTCCTTCTTCCTTCGAATTGATCTCAGTATAAAATTGTGAATACTCATTAATTCGATTCTAGAAATCAATATTCTATATAATATGAAAACTCCATTCCCAAAGGAAAAACCTAAAATGCAATTTCCAATCTGAAAATTACCATTCAAAATCCGAAAATAGTTTTTTTTTGTAATCTGAAAATACTGTTCATCGTCCAGAAATATTATTTCCAATTCGAAACAACTAATCCAAACTCCTACTCTTGTCGACCCATATACGTATATATTAGTATATATTACCAATATATACATATATACATCAAACACCATGTAACTTAAATTACTATCCATAATATCCGAAATCTCCATTTCCATGAATTACAAACCAAAGATCACTATTCCCCCATCCGTGAAACACTGTTTTCTCATTCGAAAAATACAAATGTCAATCCGAAATTTTATGCCCTTCTGAATCAAAACTGGTTTAATGTCATCCTAATTTCAAACATTCGATTGAAATCACCAATTTCAAACTGAAGCTAATATATTGAGAAAAAGGGCAAATCCAGACTGTGAACGGTATTTGCACTGTTCACCAATAAAATTTGCCTTTTTTTTCCTTCTCTTTGTAGGTTGGGTTTAAACTCAAGATTTTGTGAGACTTCATAACAATGCCAAGTGTGTGTTTCTTTTCTGAATTATATCATGGACACAAGCACACATAGTTTTTTTATACAGGATACACATACACTGATTGCCAGTCTGATCATTGGAGATGAACAATGCTGTAATATAAGTAGCAAAAACCATGGCAGATGAAACCACTCAGATGCTACATTTCTTCTTGCCAATTAATAGAACATCTCTCTCTTCTCCAGTAACATGGATCTACTTAGCATGCATGTAGTGACAGATCAAACCTAGAACTTATTCAAGTAATTTGCAACTAAAGCATCAAGCTTCAGTGACCGGGCAGAACCCATGCATGGCCGCAGCTGACCACACTTTCTCCATGTCAAGCACCTTGTCTCCACATTCATGCTCGTTCCATCCCTCCAACGCGTGAAGAATCCCGACGATACGCCATGCGCTCATCACCCTCCTTGGCAGCCAGTTCTGCCGCCACGAGAAAAATCAAAATCTTGTGAACTCGATATACCCCACGCGAAAGTTCTTCCGGATCGATCGAGCTGCGCGCGGTTAGTTCGACAGTACAGGTTCTTACCTCGCATGAATGCACATTCTTCAGAATTTTCGGCACAACCATTGCAGGAGTCGTCGAGTAGGTGCAGCTATCCTTGCGTGCCATTCTTGGTGGAAACTGTGAGTACGTGATGAATTTTGTTCCTTTCTGTGCCTTGAATTGTTCAGCGGCATCTAGACCATCACCAATTAACCACACCTGAAAATTTGGATGAAAAAAAAACAGTCATATCATTGGTCTACTAGTCATGATATTCTTTCTCTTCTTATGTCATTTATTCAGAGAACAGAAGAAATGAAGGGATCACTGCTTGTCACTTCTCACCTTTGACATGCCTGTTTTTGAAAACAAAAGATTGTCAGCTACTCCTTCTGGCAGTGCAGGCTTGAGTAAATGGTAGTCTTGCTTGTTTGTCATTATGACCTGTGAAAGAAGAGTTTTTTTTGTTGAGTTTTGATATATTTTTTGTTTGCATGTTATGAAATAAAGCAGAGGTGAGTATATATCAGATCAGATTATTACTTGGACATTTTTCCTGCACAATGCTGCCACCACAACACGAGCAACCTTGGAAATATTTCCTGCAAGAACAACTTGGCCTGTGCCTTGGGGGATGCTGTTGACAACCACTGCAGCAGCTAAGCTGGTGCCATCCACAAGCCTTACACCCAACTTTGGGTACTTCAGCAAATATAGTTCTCCATTCCCATTGAGGGTATGTGCCTTATATTCAAGATATTGTTTCAACTTGATTACTCTTTTTATAAGACAAATTTCAAGACACATCAAATTAATAAATTAAGATCGTTCATTTTCATAGATCCAATGGTCAACTGCTAAAAAAAGTAGTCGACTTCTGAGAGGTAATAGATCATCCTGATCTAACGGTCACCATTAAGAGAAATCAGTGTCTTACTTTTTTTAGATAATGGATTAAAATCCAGTCTCTACATCCAAAATCACGTACCGTAGAAGAGCCACTTGTAGATTCTGAATTAATTTGGAAATGAGGTACCTGATTCAGGAGTCCAAGGCTAACAACCTTAGCCCCTTTCTTGTCAGCTTCACAAATCGCCTTCTCAATGAGACCATTGATTGCCTCCTTCTCCCAATCCAACCCATACTGCATATATATATATAACGTGAAAAGGGTTACGTTGCATCTATCACTGCACACTACACCATCTCAGCTCCCAGACATGCATCATCGAAACAGCTAGCCATGAACAATATAATTATAATTCTTACATGGAAAGTGTATCTTGGAATGGCCCATGACTGCATCCTGGTCTTCTTCATGGCGTTCCTCTCAACAGTGAAGGCGGAACCGTACGCCCATGTCAGCACCATGGAAAGCCATGACACAGGCCACATCATCCTCATGTACCACTTGGAAGCGTACGGCTTAGAGGCGAATCCAGCAAAACCAGGCCTCATGTGATAGACGGAGTGCAGGCTGGTGAGATGGGTAAGATGAACCACATCGACTGCTTCCTCCTTGCCTTCGAGTGACTTCTCATGCAGAGCGTCTGATGACTTGTCCATGGTGTTGTAGATGTAGTCATAGAACGGCATGAAAAGAGAGTAGTTGGTCCGAAACTGGGTGTGGTGGAGAGAATGAAACCTGAGAAATTAATCATCATGCATGGAAAAAGAAGCTCAGATTAACGCTTAACTAGACTGACACACATTATTTATAAAGTTAACCCCACCTACATGAGCTGAAGTCCGTGCTAAACTTGACTGAAATTAAGGAGAGATGGTTTGTATGAAGAAATCACGTACTGATGAAATAGAAGTACTTACGATGGTGTGTACATGAGATACTTGAGAGGGGGGAACCATTTGAAGAGCCAGATGGGTACAAACTCGAAGTTGCAGTGGCCCATGTTGTTCATCAAGTCGATGTAGAGCACATACGCCACAATCGGGAAGATGGAAGCAGTTCCAGTCAAGGCACATGCGATCATTGGGATCGAGAAGAGCACTTCATAGGCCACGAGCTCAGCAAACGGATGGATGACGGCTGCGGGCATGCATGGATGTAAAGATCAGGAACGTGTCTCTGCTAAATAATCATATGTCCAAAGATATACGAGCTTATAATAACCATATTATATTCCTTCAATTCTTAGATGAAAGCTAAAAGAACGGTGCATTTATGCGTTTTTAAAGGATGACTTCTACTACTTCTATAAATTTCATCAAATTGCTATAAAGATTTTTATAGAAGGGGAATTTTAGGTGTCCCTAAATTTTATAAATTATCTAATTTATACGATCCAACAACTCAGATTTGATATCAGTGATCTATTATTTCAGAGGTAATAGATCATTTAACAATCTTTCAATATGTGTGGACCATATACATTCAATAATTAATTCATTACACGCTAGCACAGGCATATTAATTATTCCAGGTACTATAAAAAACTAATCAACATACTTTCCAACAACATGCATTAACAACATGCATGCAGATTGCTTTTCATAATTAATTTGAATTTGGTTATCAAATTTTTTAATTATTTATTTTAAATAAACTTAATCTATTATATCTCTGTGAGGTAACGAGGGTACCATACCCTATAACTTATAGAATTTAAATGATTAGTTAAAACAATCAAGTCAGGCCTAAATATAAAATAATATTGGCTCCAGCCACTTTACAGTAGAAGGTCTGAATTTGCATGTGTCTGGACTCTGGACTCTGTCGTTTATCGCCCTAGCCCCTAGCCTGTTCGGTCTGAGCGAGCATGCGATGACGGACTGGATGGGGTCGGCTTTCCTATGGTCCCTGCAGAAAGGCTGAAATATTATCTCGATCGTCCTTTGCCTTCCTTAAATTTTCTGCCGTGTCACTCTCATCTCATCTCTCATCTCTAAAGCCTACAGTTAAGTTCAGGCATTGAAGGACCAGAGAAGATGATGCGATCGACTGCATGGCCCAGTGGCCACAGGTGTCGTCTAGACGTCTGTCTACTCGTCTATGTTCTCGTTTAATTTCCTAAGGAACATACAGGTAGACAAACACACGCCGGGCACTTGCATCTGTGAGCAAGTAGCCAAGTACGTACACACGTCCTGCTCTTATACTTCTGGAAAGACTTGTTGCGACTTCCTAATATAATATACCGTGTAGTAACTTAATTTTGACGAGGCCGTCTGATCCACAACTGCGTTCATGCTCTTGGTATAATGCGCTGCAACTAGCAGACAGCAGGAGAGACCGTTTGTGTCTGACGTACTGTCTGTACGTGTAGGGAGGGGGAGAGAGAAGGAGAGCGCATGGCATGCATGTTACGTACAGGTGATGGGCTCGGTGACGATGGATGAGTGGTGATGCGAGTGGTAGCGCGTGTAGAGGAAGTGGTGGTGCAGCGCGCGGTGGAACCAGTAGTAGAGGAACTCCACCGGCCCGGCGTGCAGCAGCGCGATAAGCACCGCGCCGTCGGTCCTCCACGCCGGCACATGCTGCCCGCCCGGCAGGTACAGCGCCCCGAGGTACAGCAGTATGGCACTCAGGATGATCTGGTCGTCCCTGCACTCGATCAGGATTCAGATTTAAAACTTAAACTAGGGAAAGTTTCAGCCGCGAGCCGGCTGGTCGACCACTGTCTCTTCCGGCGTACGTATGTACTGGCTGTTCATGCATGGTTCGAGTAGCAGACTGGAGAAGTAAGTAATAGTACGTACCAGTTCCTCTCGCGGTCGACCTGGTCGAACTCGATGCCGCGGTCGACGATCTGGCAGCGGCCGCGGGCGTTCTGGAGGCGGGAGGCGGTGATCCAGGCCTGGTTGTGCACGATCCGCAGCAGCATCGACGGGAGGATGGCCAGGTAGCCGGCGTCCACCTCGCGCCACCCCTTGGTCGCCACCTGGTACCACCCGTGCACCACCCATGGCGCAATCACCATGTACTGCATCCACAGTCCACACGCATCGCACTCATCATGTCAGCTAGCTATTCGATCGCTCGCTCGCTATCTAGATATACAACTTAATTTGTAATTAATAAGCAACAGTTGTAGTGTGCATCGATCTCACGCATGACAAAAGCTTCGACATCGATCGAGCATGGCTAAAGCTACTACCTTCGCGATGCATGCATGGTGCTGCTCACGGCTGCATGCAGTACACTGCCGTGTCGATCGCCATGAAACTAGCTAACTAGAGAGGAGGTTTTGCCTGAGCTGCCGGAGGACAGAGCTAGTGGAGTGACGAAGGGAGAGGGGATCGAGTAGTGCAGATGAGACTGATTGAAGCTGAAGATACCTTGAAGCTGCCAAGCCTCTTCCATGGCCACTCTGTAAACAGGCCGGGGTTCGTGGCCATGGTAGTTTGTTTCTCGGAAGCCCTTGCAGCGCCTCGTATCCTCGATCTATTCTCTTCTACCTACTAGCTCGCTCGCTAGGGCTTGCAACCGCAGTACCCTCCTCTTGCGAGAACTCGCGCCATCACGATCTCTTTTTATAAACTCCACCGGGGATAAATTCGTCTTATTGGGAGCAATCAATCCCCTCGTTTCTTCAAATATCATCATGCAAACACAGTTATAATTTTTTTTAAAAAAACAATTGAAAGAAATTGTATAGAATACATGTATCACTCGACGTGTTGAGAAATAAAAAAGACACATAATAAAAACTATAAATAGTACTTATAATATTCATCAATAAATTTATTTTTCCTTGTTTTGTACGTTACTGTAGATGTCAATATGCTCTGTATTATTATATTATTTTTTGTTCCAAAATAGTGTCTGTTAGAGTTTAATTTTTTTCCTAAATATAACAACATATACTTGTAAAAAGGGTAACTTTCTCTCTAAAATACTTATATTATTCTTAATTAAAATTTATTACATGTGTTCTTCCCCACCCAACAAGACAGCAAGACTAGATGATGTATTAGTAACGGTTGAATAACCAGTACTAATATGCTACTCTTTAGTTTTGGATGAACAGTACTGGATCAAAAACATGGATAAAGGGATCAGAGGTTTACAACTGGTACTAATGATGTGTTCTGTAGTAATGCTTGTACGATTATTTTGGAGAAGCGCCCATTATATATACTCATCAAATACATTTCAGTGCTGATCGGATTAATGGCAAGTCAATTATTGAAAGGTAGATCTAGCAGGTATGATAGTTTTTAAACTTATGCAGCTAGAACTTTTTGATCATACGAATACACACACGTATCACTACGGGAACAACCTAGTTTGCCGAGTGCCTAGGGCACTCGGCGAAGTCTCTTTTGCACTCGGCAAAGGCTTCGCCGAGTGCCACACTCGGCGAATCCCACTCAGTACACGTCTTATCGGCGACGAGGGTGTTCGCCGAGTGCTTTTTATCGGGCACTCGGCGAAGTCTTTGCGGAGTGCAATATAGACTTCGCCGAGTGCCACGTGTAGCACTCGGCAAACGTGGCCGGTTGATGGTCGGGGTGGTCGTTAACGGGCATTCGTCGAGTGCCCCACGTGGCACTTGGCGAAGGGGGTTTGCCGAGTGCCACGTGGGCACTCGGCGAAGGTGGTCAGGGCACGGGGGGCAGGGGGTTCGCCGAGTGCCCCACGTGGCACTCGACGAAGCGGGTTTGCCGAGTGCCACGTGGCCACTCGGCGAAGGTGGTCCGGACACGTGGGCACTCGGGTGGTAGGGGCTTTGCCGAGTGCCACGTGGAGGCACTCGGCAAAGCCTCTCCAGAATGCACAGAAACGTGTCACGTGGCACGTTTCTGTGCTATTTAGGTGGCTTTGCCGAGTGTAGCACTCGGCAAATATTTATTTTCATTTATTTAATGCATATTTCATCCAAAAATCACATTCAATCACAAAATTCATCACAAATTCACATTTAGTCACAAAATTCATTCCAAAATTCACATTCAATCACAAATATTCACATTCAATCACTATATGAATCACAAATTCACTCACATCACAAAAATCACATTCACATCACAAAAATCACATTCACATCACAAAATTCATGATCACATCACAAATTCACGTTCACATCACAAATTCAAGTTCAAATTGACATCACAAGTTCAAGTTCACGTTCATGTTGACAAGTTCAAGTTAATTAACAAGTTCACAATGACAACTCACACCACGCCTCACAAGTTTGCATTACCGCTATGCCCAGTGTGTGGAGATGGCTGCGTGTTTGATCCTGCTGCCGATGAATGAAATTGAAAAAAAGAAAAACAGTTAGCACAATTATATATAACAAAAACGACAAAAACAATATTAGAAACTCACATTGCCACTCTATGGAGTCCGCGGAGATTGTTGAGGTTGAGGAAGTCCAGGCATGCCCATATGACCTGAAAAAGATCCACCCATTTGCGCAAACCACTGCTGCATCTGGGTCTGCATCTCGGCCTGCATCTGAGCTTGCATCTGAGCCTGCAGCCGAGCCTCCATCTGGGTCTGCCACTTGGTCCTTTGTGATCTTTCTTCATTTAGTTGGGCCTACAAAACATTAATTCACAGTCATTAATGTTCCAAAACAAACAAATTGAAGTGTTCGATGATTGATGAAAATGAACTAACCTGTAGATCAGCAATTAGACCCATAGATGTGTCTCGGCGAGGGCGTATACCCGGACCGGAGGTCGAGCTCCGAGCTCTCACCTCAGATAGAGAGGGGGTATTACGAGTATCAATGGCGCCGTCGCCCATCAAATATCGCCCATGTCTCTTGCCTCCTCCAGCCCTCATGACCACCTCGCCATCGATGTCATGTGCGATTGGGTCATAATAGGCGCCATGCACTTCCCTTGGCATCTCTGAATAGTCCTGGAGGCGTTGATATGCGTTCCGATTAGTGTACGACTCAGCGGGGTCATTTGGATTGTAAGTATTGCCTTCAACCGCCCTCCCTTTGTGAGCCAGAGCATATGCCATGACTTGGGAGCATTCCTGACCCACATTGGTCGTTGACTGAAACAAGAACATAGTTAGAGTTATATTGTGCAATTAAGCAAAAAAAAGAAACATGTAACTACATACCCATCTCGCCCTGAACTGGTCGAGGTTCAGCGAGCCTTGATGGTGTGCTGCCCCCGGCATAAGTAGGCGTCTCTGGCGGCATGCATCGTGACTGCTCTATCACTCGGCAGAACACCACCTATCAACAATTTGGCCCCAACACTCAAGATGAGCGGCACACCACTGTGGAGGGACCTATTTGATGCAAGTGAAGTTGTTAATGACATAATATTAAGTATTAGAAGATACACGAGAATACACTTACCATCATGTATTCCTTTCGTGTCAGAAAGGTGGTTCGGGCATCCTTTTTATTCTTCTTCTCTCGGCGGTGCTGAGCGTAGAAGTCAATAACAGCTTGAATGTGCGCCTCATAATGCATGTCGGTGACAAGCTTCTTGGCGGCTCTATTAATAACAGCGGTAGCCTGATCCGCATACCCCTCATCACATCTATAAAAATTCTGCATATAGATGTAAAGAGAATGTTATGTAATCCACATGTCAATAGCATTGACACATATATTAAGAAAATAAACTTACCTAGAGCTCAGCCTTGACTCGATCGACTAGGTGGGCAAATTGTCTCCCTTCTCGGTCAGGGGCGTCCGACGCACTTTCATAGTGCCTCCATGAGTACGCCGGCTCCATCCTCCCATCAAAAGATACCAAACCAGGGAACTTTTCCTTGATAAGAAGCCCGAGGATGCCATTTACGTGGCGTGAGCACTCACGACCTGCTTGTTCAACCATAATCCAGTTCCTACCCCGATATCATTAAAAAGTATTAGTATATATTAAAAATTAAACTAACGAAAGGAATACATTATAGATTTTCTATAGCAACTTACCTATTTCCATCGGGCCGAATGAGCTCACGATCAGCTACTGCCACTGGTCGCCTCGGGAGTGACGAAGGACCACGCAACCACACTGCAGCCGCTTCTGTAGCCTGCAACTCTCCCTCTGCCCCAACCTCATCCCCACCCTCTGCCCCTACCTCCTCCCCCACCCTCTGCCCCCACCTCCTCCTCCTCCACCCTAGCCTCCTCCTCCTCATCCGGCATGTAATCAACGTCGCAACGGGATGTCGGTATCTGGCTGGTAATTTCACTCGAGGGCGCGGGTGCCTTTCCTCTCACTGCTAACTTCTTTGTTCTCCTACCTCGAGGTCTAGATGAGGACCCGACCTCATCTTGAGAGGGAGTGTATTTACCGCATTTTCCTACTACTGCACTTATTAATTTCTTTAAACCCCCCACCATATTTCAATCACCTGCTATGAAAAAGAGTAAATCACTTTAGATAAACCGTAAAATGTGTTATAAACGCATTTATTCAAAAATTAAACATAATTCTCATACAGCTACGAGAAATAGTCATCGTCGTCCGGATTTGCTGGATCATATGTATCGTCATTACTATCACGTGATATGATATAATCGTCCAGCTATTCAGGAGGTGGAATGTTGTCATCACTTTGATTGCTTCAGTGCAATCTCTCTAGCAGTTCTAAGTCTCTTCCATTATGAATCTCGTCTCCTTCGTCGGCATCGGCATCACTTTCGTTATCTACTTCCATCGTCTCCGTCAAGTCAATAACAAACATGCATGGTAGCCCATCTTCTTGAAAGAACTCTCCGTCGTATGTGTTCGGGTCTATGTTATAGTCTTCGTTGTTGGGATTATATACTTTGCCGAGTGCATTTAGATATGGCACTCGGCAAAAGTGATTTTTTTGTCTTTGCCGAGTGCCATTTCTATTTGCACTCGGCAAAGATTTTTTAAACTATTTTTTTAAAAAAAACTAAAATAGAATAAAGACTTTAAAAAATCCCAAAATTTGGCATTATATAATATACACTAATATTTCATCATAGAAAATTTCTAAGTTCAAATAAACAAATATAAGGCACTTGTAGTTTAAATTTGGGATCTTTTACTTAAAATCCTATAAACAACTTTTATTAACCAAAAATAGCAAACTAACTCTAAAAAAGGCCAATTTTTGACATGGTATAAGATAAATTGAGTTTTAGTAGTAGAAAAAGTTTTAAGTTCAAACAAATATTTGAATATCGATTTGCTTCTAAACCTAACTCATTTCATCCCTAAACTCCTAAACCTTCTCGAAGATTGTCCAATTTCTAAAGGTCATACTTGAAAACTTTGTCGAAACATTATGAATTTTTACCATATTATATATATATATGATATAATGACACCATGTCAAGTGTCATATTTTTTAGGCATCAATTACATTTTATATAATTAAAAAACCATTAACCTGCATATTGCCAGTCGAGTGTCGTAAATTAGATTTTAAATATTTAGTTATATTTAGTTGTAAAAGATTAAAAATGTAATCATGAACACAAATATGATTTTTCCATAATTTTTGAGTCATTATTTTATGTACATGCATTTCAAATTTGACCCACTTGGAAGTAAATCCTAGAAATACGATTAATTTATTAAAAATGTCAAACCCACTCATAAAAGTATGAAAATTTTCCATGGATTAACAGATGTTGAATTATGACTGTAAAAAAATTCAGATTCAAAACATTTTTAAATTGTGATATGGACTCAAAATGTGTTTTCACATGAAATAATGGGATTATATACTTTGCCGAGTGTTTTTCTGGGTGGCACTCGGCAAACCCAAAAATTCACCCGTGTCGTCGTAACGTCGTCAGCAAAAATTTGGGCGGGACATTTTTTGGCATGTTTGTCGAGTGCCACCTACGGGGCACTCGGCAAAGAGTTGGAATTGCCGAGTGCCACGATGTTTGCCGAGTGCATGACATCGGGCACTCGGTAAAATAGTGTTTGCCGAGTGCCCGATGAAATGCACTCGGCAAACATCGTGGCACTCGGCAAATATTTGTTTTCCGGTAGTGTATGTATTCTAGAGGGAAAATTTATGGTACCCTAAATCAATGTGATCCATTCATTTGATATCATTCAACGGTTGAGATTTAAATAGAATAGCTTAATACCTCCTAAAAGGTAATAGATCATATTTTCTTTATTTGAAAGAGAATAACACCTCGCCCAGTTGTTGTGCATTTTCTTTTTTAAATAATATTTATTTAAAAATATCAAATCTGATACCCGAAATCAAAAAATTGCAAATGTAGCCTATCATCGGTTGAACCAGGATGACGTGGCTCAGGTTCAGCCGACGCAGTGCCGAACTAGAGCCACGTTAGCATGGTTCGTCCATTGGGCGGTCGAACCAGGCCACGTCAGCCTAGTTCGACCCAACAACAGCCGAACCAGGCTGCCACATCAGTCGCTCCGCGTCGTGTTCGCCCTCAGCACCTAGCCTCCCCACGCGTCCACCTCGGTCGAGCCCCGCCGCCTCGCCTCCCGCACGCCCGCCTCGGCCGAGCCCTCGCCGCCTCGGTTCTGCCCCGCCACCTTGCGAGGCGGCGGGGCTCGGTCGAGGCGGACGCGCGGGGAGGCGAGGAGTGGGGGCGCGGGAGGCAAGGCGGTGGGGTGCGGCCGAGGTGGTGGCGGCCCGGGGGGAGATGCGGTGACCGGGGCGCAGGCGCGGGAGGCAAGGCGGCAACGGCGTGGTGGTGGACACGGTGGCCGGAGCGCGGGAAGCGAGGCGGCGGGGGCGCGTGGGCGGGCGCAGCGCGGCGGCCAAGGCGCGGGCGTGGGGACCGGTGGGGGCGTGTGCGGCCAAGGCGCGGCACGGGCGCGTGCGGTGTGGCTGATGTGGCAGCCTAGTTCGGCTGTTGGTGGGCCGAACCAAGCTGACGTGGCCTGGTTCGGTCGATAAACTGCCGACGGGGTCTAGTTTTACAATTTTTTCAAATCGGATTCCAGATTTGATTTTAAATATATATATATTTAAAAAATCAAGAAATGAGAGCAATGCACTGCAACAGAAATTACAGAAACAGGTGTGAAGTACGGAAGTAAGACAAATTATGTGAGGGCAAAGGAAATTAAAAATGATCAAGGGTCGGGATTACTTAAAGGTATTACCCCTTGAAGGTAATTGTGGCATCATAAAGTCCCCCTTCTAGAATATATAATGAGTATTTATAGCTCTATTTAGGGATGTCAATCATGTCCGATTACTCATTTATGTACGGGTAAAAAACTATAATAAGGTCAAGTTTATTTCTAATTTCATACTCATTTATCCGTTTATATATAAATAAAAATCTAGTTTCCTCTTTCCTCCACCCTACCCTCTCTTTCCTGTGCAGCTACATTAGTCCCTCTGCTCCACACCACACCAACCTCCTCTCTGCGCCACAACATGACCCTCCACTCTGTTAGTCCGCAGCTCTGCGCCGCCCTGCTCGCCCTGTCATCTATGTGCCACTCCCACCCTCTCTCTCCTACTGGTGGCCCTGCTCCCCCTCGTCTTCCCCGTCGTGCGTCGGCCCACGCGTTCCCGGCCGCATGTTGCACCGGCCCGAGTGTTGCCCATCGTGTGCTACCCCACATGTTTCCTGGTGTGGCCCCTTCCTTAGGGTGTATTTGGTTCTGCTTTTGAGACCTGCTTCTGCTGTGAAAAAACAGAAGTTGAACCAAACGGGTTTACCAAAACTGCTTCTGCGGTGAAAAAGCAGTTTTTCTAATAGAAATTTGGAAGCAGCTTGGACCCTGCTTTTTTGTTTCTACTTTTCTGCTTTTCTGCTTTTCTGATTTTTAGTATAGATTAAATAGCATGAATTCAAGGTGTCTTGATTGATCTAACATTATTATGGTTTGTATTGTATTGCACAATCTGTGGTTGCCGGTTACTTTATGAGATGAAATATGCACTTTTTATTTATCTAATATATTTTCTATTTATTTAGTTGCATTAATGTTGAGTGTTTCCTATTTATATATATGTATAGAATATTATAATGATGAAAATTATGTAAGTTATAAAAAACAGTCAGCTCACAACAGTTTTTTCATAGCAATTTTAACCAAACGATTTTTAGTTTTTTCACGCAGATCACTCACAACAGCCTTTTTCACAGCAGGCAGCTCACAACAGCTTTTTCAAAGCTCACAGTAGAACCAAACGCACACTTACTCTTCGCAAGTCTACTCCATCAATTAGTTTTACTGATAAATGGGTATACCACGGGTATACAGTGCCCACGGGCAATGGGTGTGGGCACGGGTATACGATGCCCATGGATATAGATATGGATATACACTCCGCTCATATCAGTTGGACTCATTGCCATCTCTAGCTCTATTGCCGGAATACCCGTATCACAGTGAAGCGGTTTTGATTTTTTATCATCAATTCCTACGTTCTATTGATTTAGATAATAGATGTGTCATTGTCGCATATATATCAATATAATTAAGATGTTATTGACGGTGACAAATTGTCGATTTTTCCTTCACGAGTGACTACATACATCAAACATTTTTAAGACTTGATAAATCTAAATATATTATATTGCGAGTATTTTGACGTGAAATTAAATAGTATTCCCGACCCCTACAACAACCTAACACAAAAAATTCTAAATTATATGTATAGTATTCCCGTATTGAGACGACCATCCAGGATATATTGCTGGGCAGTGGATCCTCACTGGCCTCCAAATTTAGCCACACTTCATTTGATCAAATTTACGTTAGCTTGAATTTGATCTAGTTTAGACACAGTTGCAACGCCCAACTATGAGTTTCACACCCACCTAGAAATTAAAGAGACCATGAATGCTGCCCACATCTGCGTATGATGCATGCATATATGCAAACGCATTTTGCTTGATTTTGCCGTAAGAAATTCGGGCTAGCTAGCTGAGCTGACCTAGGTGCTCACACGGATCACGCGATTCAGCTCACACGCAAGAAGGGATCGAATTTAGGGTGAATTGAAGCATGTAGACGACAGCACGATCATATCGTCTCACGCACTAATACCATAAGTACTGTACTGGCGAGAAGAACATGAACTCGATCGTACTGGCTAGTTAATTAGTTAGGTGTTAGTCACTTTTTGCGAAATTTGACTGTAGTACTTGGGAAGATAGCAAGATATAACTCAATTTTTAGGGTTAGTTTTTTAGCATTTAATTTCTTGGTATCAATGAATCAGGAGGTACTGAATTTATCTAAAAATGTGATAAGAAGTCATTAATTACTGTGAAATCTTGGTTAAATCGCCTGCTAGCTAAGAGAATTTCGTGAAGATATATAGACAAATATATATGTAGCTTAGGGTAACTTAATTCGGAGATTCTAAAAAATATAAAAATCTGAAGAGCCAATTAACCCTGCATCATAATTTAGTGGGTCGTTTATCTATTATCAAACTACACGCAAAACTAAAACATGGTGGTGGTTTAATAGAGCTTGTTAGAAAGGGAACTACGTACATGGAATATATTAATACTTTGTATTATAAACATGATCGATCAAGCTTAGATAATTTGACTTATGATAAAACTACAAATACATTTGTTTTTGAACTGATCATGACGCAGTAGAAATGCTACCAAATTCCCAGTCGATCTTATATTTACATGAGTGTCAGCCACTGGCTAGTGACCCACACAATTAAGCAGCAACGGCTGAAGTTGAAGCAATCAATTCTAATCACTTGACGAAGTTGGCCTGTCGACATGTGTAATCGAGCTGAGAGGCCATTGCCGCTGTCAGGTCGTGTCAGGCTAGGGCTAGCTAGGCACAGTGCGTTAGTTGGTTCAACCATTGGTACTGGTACGAGACGGCCGGCCTCTTATATATACTCCGTATAGGCGTATACCTCTTTTAATTTAATATAATTTATCTTCATAGATAATATATATAGTCGAGTTTTAAAGGTATGCTCAAATATCATACCAATATTTTTTGCGTAATCTCTTTATTTTACTTTATCTTCGCGGCTTGTACGTCTGTCGGAGATGGCTGGTAAACACGACGGATTAATGCGAGTGGATCTCATCGGAGAGAAGTGAAGGAGACGACATAAAAGTCGTGCATAATAAATTAAATTTCCTTGTACGAACATGAAGCCGTACGTGCGTTTCATGGGGCAAAGTGCCCTTTCTTGCCTGGAAGAACAAGATAACACGTCACCAATTGATTGCTCCGGACATAAATGAGGTAGCGTCGTCGTCAACGTCAACGGTCGGCCTCGCTCCGGCCTGCCGCTTCATCTATCACATGAGCAGCAGCAGCGTTGCGATGCATGCACCGCCGCACCGGCAGCGCCGCAGCGGCGGCAGCAGCAAGCAGTACGTGCATGCCGCGCAACCAATCCCAGTCCCAGACCATTAGTACGTACTACTCCGTCGCGCGCGATTAACCTGTGCGGCGGCGGCGTGCGAGATCTCACTACTCCGTCGCCGGCAGGGCGCGGCCCACTTCATTGATGAACTCACGCAGCTGGCTGACCGGCCGCCGGCTGTTTCATTGATTGCGGCTAGCTAGCAGCTAGCCGGCCGGCGCCGGTGGCCGCAGATTGCACGTTGTGACGTAGATACAAGCTACCCCGTACACGTTGCAAGCAAGCTGCAAGCTAGCACCGTCGTTTACTCGTACGCGTCTTCCATGTCAGATCACAATATCACATCAGATCAACCCTACCTACAAGGTACTAGCTGCGAGCCGCGTTAATGGCGACTACCTAGCTAGGAACATAGGACATAGCTGCTTGACTGTGCTACAGTAATACCGTAGCTGCTGCTTTTGTAGCAAGGCGCCCTGCGCGCCACGCAGTGAATACGGCGGCGTGCATGCACTGCATCCACCAGCGGCGCTCTCGTCCTGGCCGCGCACGGCGCGGGGAACCCGGCGCGCGCGTCTTCCATTAGTCTTTACTCGCACAACATAGTGATGATGTATTTTCGCTGACCGATTAATGGGCATCCAGTTCATACGAAAAGGTGATTTAAAACATTAAATATAATCTTAATGTTAGCTTTATACGTCCTCTGTCCAAAAATCTTCTAAATATTTCATTTTTAGTTTTTTTTCAAAAATCTTTTACCTATTTTTAGTTTACTTAGACTCAGATATTAAATGAGTTTTTTTAGTCATGCAATAGTAGTACGGAATACTATTTAATGCATTAAGATGAATGTATAAGAAATTTAATATAATAATAGTATTATTTAATGTATTATTGGTCTTGATATAAAAAGTAATAGGTAGAAGATTTTTAGATTGAGGAAGTATATTCTATATCATAAGAAAAAATAGTAAGGTACACTCTAAGTTTAAGGTGTGGCTATAAGTAATAAAGAGCTAACTTTTTATGAGTCATATCGAAAGCTCCACTTTAAAGCTAATATTTTAGTTTCTGAAAATCCAAAATAGCGCTGAAACCTTTAAAAATTCATAACTAATTCATTTTAACTTTAAATTTGACCATTCAAATTGCATACTTTTTTTGAAAATGTGATCCAAATAATAAAAATAATTTCACACGCCATATTAGTAATATTTATACTGTTTATAATTAATTGATTTGACTTGTAATTTCCAAAGTCCTTGATTACCCATTTTCATAAAGAAACTAATGTTTTTATTCATGTGTAGCAAGTCAAGTTATCTAAATTTATTCTTATAAGGGTAATAGTAAACATTTATTTTATAATGTCACTGAGAAGGGGCAATAAAAAACTACGGTGCTAGTTTTTACTAAACTAAAGAAATTTAATTAACCCATGAGATACACTTATATGCTTAAAAAAATCGAAATCAGAAATAATCTTTTTAAAATTTTAATTTTTCTTCTTTCTTCTCTTGCATTATTCCAAGTTTACACCCAAAAGGAAACTTGTCTACACTGAATAAATAAAAAAAAATATTTGTCGAGTGTGGCACTCGGCAAAGCCATCTAAAATGCACAGAATCGTGCCACGTGGCACGTTTCTATGCGTCTAGGTGGCTTTGTCGAGTGCTATTTTATGTGGCACTCGGCAAAGCCCCAGTGCCACGTGCCCCACAGAGACTTTGCCGAGTGCCCACGTTGGCACTCGGCAAAGCACGTTCGCCGAGTGCCACCACTACAACAAAACAGAACATTTTCGTCGGCCAAATTAACTTCCGTTGGCTTTTGGGAAAGCCGACGGAAGTTAAATAACTTCCGTCGGCCTCCAGGAGCTGACGGAAGTTAACTTAACTTCCGTCGGCTTCTGACAGTGGCCGACGGAAGTTAGCGGGGATTTTTCCGCGGCCGGTCGGATCCCCTAACTTCCGTCGGCCAACATTAAAGCCGACGGAACTTAACTTCCGTCGGCTTTAATATTGGCCGACGGAAGTTAGGGGAATTATTCCCCAATTGCGCGCGTACAGGGAGACCTAATCTCCCTGTACGCGTGTGCGCCCACAGCCCGTCTCGCCCTGCCGCCGCCGCCTCCCGCTGCCACCGCCTCCCGCCGCCGCCGCGTCCCGGACGTCTCCCGCCCGCGCCCACCACCCGCACCCGCCGCCGCAGGTTGCCGTAGCGGCCGCCCGCCGCCGCCCACGCCCCCACCGCCCGCCCCCGTCGCCGCCGGCCCCCGCCAACCGCCATAGGCCACCGTGCCCCTCGCCGGTGCCTCGCCGCCGTGCTCCCGGCCACCGGCCAACCGCCGTCGGTGCCCCGCCGCCGCCGTGTCCCCGGCCCTCGGCCGCCGGCCACCGCCCACGCCGGTGACCACCGCCGTCCATCCCGGCACCCCGCCGCCGCCGCCACCATTCACCCGTCACCCGCCGACCGTAGTCGTCACCGTCGTCGTTCCCAAGTAATTTTTATTGCATGTTTATTGAATTGAATCAATGTTTATTACATGTTTTGCATGCTCTCATATTGCTTGAGGTTGATGACATAGTGATGAAATCATTTAATCAGTGTTTTTGTGAAAAGAACATGTGGCATGAGACTTAGACCAGATTTATAGTCAAATAAAACTAATCATGTCAGGACCGAGGAATTTTTTAATATATTGTCATGTTGTCATGTTGTAATGAATTGGATCATGGTTGTCACGGCGTCGCCTAGGCGCCGACTAGGCGTCCAGGCGGTAGTTCCTCTTCGTCAAACAGACGTCATCAAGAGCAGCTCCTGAGATGCATAGATCCGACATTAATTGGTCGGCCTATTGCATTTCAACTAGATGATGAGGTAACTTTCAGATTGTTTTTTATGCCAGTTATAAACTATTACTAATTGTTTCAATACTATTTTGTAGGAGGAAGAACACTTGGAGAGTGCGGGTCACGAGGATCATCCGGTGGGTGGGGGCAGGAGGGGGATGTCCCAGAGTGTGCGGCACAGAGGGATGACCCAGAGGGTGTGGGGCAGGGGGATGACCCGGAGGGTGCGGGGCAGGGGGATCTCTCGGAGGGTGCGGGTCAGGAGGAAGGTGCTGAGGCTGCCGGCGGGTCCTCAGTATCTTTTAGGACGAGCCACCTGGTCGCCCCACCAGTAGTCTCTTCCGGTGGAGCCAAGATCGAGATTACGCCTGTAGGTGACGGGTAAGTGTAATACTCTTCTGTTGTTTTGCTTTTTTTCTTCAAAAAATTTCTTTCACTAAACTGATTTTATTTATTATGTATTTCTAGATCTTGAATTGACTCTCAGTTTGACGGCACTTCGAGGGTCAGGCAGGTTAACCAGATATTGGGTACCTGTGTCGTCTGCACTACCCAGGGGTGCTGACAATGCCGACCGGTGAGCGGGTTCTATGCCAGACATGGGACCAGTACCGGTTTGCTCCTAACGGGCGCCACGGAACTGCTCAGGGGGCGGTGTCTCATGACTTTTGGGTATGCAAGTGTTTTTTCAATCTTCTTTTAGGCTTTTCGAGTTACAACTTTTTACTAATCATTACTTTTGCAGTTACGCTTTTGCTTGCCAGAAGTCGGCAATCACCATAACCATGCCCTTCAAGTCTTCAACAACAATGCACATAAGGTGGTGAAGGACGCCATTTCGTATGCCCGCATTCAAGCGAACAATGCTTACTACAAGGAGAAGCTAGGGCAACGAATGAGCAAGGCGACGGGCTCATCGTCAATTTATTTGACTGAAGAAGAATACCGTTCGGTAAACAATTCTAACTTTTTAAATCTTCGATTGTTGAGATTTGTTGTCATATAATACAAATAGCATCTCTGTTCAGGTGAGGATTCCGTGGTTTGCAAACCGCGAGGACGCATATTTCGAATTCTGCAAGATTTGGTCTTCAGCCGCATTTAAGAAGACTTCCGAGCAGAAAAGACAATGCCGCGGGACGGATCCGAAGCACAGATATGGTGCCGACGGACATATTCGCCACGCTAAACGCTTGGTAAGACCTCCTTCTGTCACTCTCTAGCTATAGATACATTGTAATGCGACTAACTCATTTCTAATGTACAGGAAGCTAAATCTGGCAATGTGCCAAGTGACATAGAGGTGTATACCTCTGGTCACAAAGGAAGCGATCCTACACAGCCAGATGTCTTGTGTAGCCAGACAACCACAGACCATTTGGTGAGATGGTATTAAGAGTTTACGTAATTTCATTTTTCTGCGTCTAGCTAATCGGACATGTTTTTTGCAGGCGCAGTATGGTGAACACATGGTTCGACTCCATGGAGAGGACTATGATTGGCGGAGAGAACCTGTCGACCAAATGGCCGTGTACTCCAGCGGAGGTGGCAAAAGCCATGGACGGTGAGACAGTGTTTTTATTAATGTTTTGTGTATGGTATTGTGATGGTAACTAACTCATTCAATGTTGCGGGTACTCCATGTTCAATGGAGTTATTGACTCGAGAGCGGTGAGAGCTCAGAAGTCAGCTCAGTCGTCGCAGAGCTCCGTCGGAGTTGGCTCCAGCCGTCGTCGCTCTTCAGAAACCCCGGAGGTGGATCAGGTGAGGGAGGAAATGAGGCAGGAAATGAGGCGGCGCGACGAGTACTATACCGCCTGCTTAGCACAACAGCAGGCGATGATCCAAGTAAGTTTAGTTTGGAGTGTTGTAGTTAAAAAGTATTCAGAAATAGGTTTAGAACTAACTGATTACATTACAACATGTGTAGCAACTAGCCCAGCAGCATGGTGGATTTGACATGTCCAATTTCCAACCACTACCTCCCCCGCCACCACCATTATATTCTACATCACCTGAGGTACCTCCTGACATATCGTTACTTCAGATACTTAAGTTAGTGTTTAGAAGAGTAGTTGAGTTAATTCGTTCTCTAATTTTGTCTTTTTCTTCCAACTTTCCGTACGTCTGGCCAGGATGGAGCCTCTCAGGCAAATGTGGATGAAGCGGGAGGAAGCGGCGGCACCCACGACCCAAATGTGGGCGATCAGTGAGTATATGGACAAATATGACTTTGTATGTGGCTCTCGCTATGTTTTGTGAATTTGTATGTGAATTTGGATGTTATATGTGAATTCAGATGTGTACTGTGACTTTGGATGTGAATTCAGTTATATTATGTGATTTTGGATGTGATGTGTGAAGTGTGGATGTGAATTTGGATGTGAGATGTGATTTTGGATGTTATATGTGAAGTTTGAATGTGATTTTGGATGTGAAATGTGAATTTGGATGTGTATTGTGAATGTGATTGAAATTGTGGTTGGATGTGAGTGTGAGTAGGGGAACCAGGAAAAAATAAAAAAAATATCAGCTAACTTCCGTCGGCTTTTACCATAGCCGACGGAAGTTAGCTGGTTTCGGCCACGTGGGCAGAAAGGCTAACTTCCGTCGGCTTTGGCCCTAGCCGACGGAAGTTAGTTGCCCCTAACTTCCGTTGGCCAGGCAGGCCGACGGAAGTTAGTGCCCCTCCGCTGACGTGGCAGAGTTCGGGGCTAACTTTCGTCGCCTCGCTTCCGTCGGCCAAAGGCCAACGGAAGTTAGTGTTTTGCCGACGGAAGTTAGCTTCTTCCGTCGGGAAAGGGCTAACTTCCGTCGGCTTTGGCCGACGGAAGTTGCCTGGATTGTTGTAGTGCACGTGTGGCACTCGGCAAAGGTCCGTTAACGGCCACCCGACCGTCAGACGTATGGGTTTACCGAGTGCCACATGTGGCACTCGGCGAAGTCTATATTGCATTCGGCGAACACCCTCGTCGCTGATAAGGCGTGTGCCGAATGGGGTTCGCCGAGTGTAGCACTCGGCGAAGCCTTCGCCAAGCGGGAAACATGCTTCGCCGAGTGTCCTAAGCACTCGGCAAACACAAAGAATCCCGCAGTGCATCTCAAAAAATAAGCAACACTACTACAAACTGTCACTGTAGTGGCGTTGGGCAAAACCACTGTAGTGGCGGGCCATTAGATGCCCGCCACTAGAGTTGCTGGTGCTGACGGCAGCACCAGCGCCCGCCACTATTGCTGGTAAAGTAGTGGCGGTCGGTGATGACGTCAGCCCGGACCGCCACTAATGAACCAATAGCAGTGGCGGGCGCTGGTGCTGCCCGCCGCTGCTAAGATGGCCGCCACTAAAGTAATGATGACATCACTTGCGACCGCCACTACTATTCTAGCTATAAATGCGCAGCGTCTTCCTCCCCGAGCTCTACTGGAGTTCGCATTTAATTTTGTCCGTACAATGGCGACAAAAATCTAGATAAAGAGGGGGGAGGCTTTGTTTTCGTTTCTTTTGAAGGATTTCATTCTAGGAGGTAAATCCATGCCGAATCTCACATTTATTTTGTATTTAATCATGTATACAATGAGTTATTAGCGTTTTTCTAATTTAGGGTTTGTGAATAGAAATTTTCAAATAATCTTCCATTTACGGTGTTACCTTCTCCCAAATGAACAAATATGACCCTCCTCACAATTATTCATCACTTGTATATTGATTTACGTCATTTTAATCTCTTTTTTAATTTGATTTATGATTATAGATCTAGAGTTATGTTGTTTGGAGAGAGAGAGAAACCAATATAGTTAATTTATTTAATATTTTTTTCTGCTTAATAAGTCATTTTAATTAAAGCATTGAGGATTTTTAATTAATGTTGTTATGAGCGATAATAAATCAATATATTTTCAATTTGTAAATTACTAAAATTAACAATAATGATTTTATTAATATTTTTTCAAATAATATATGTTTTAGATGGAGCACAGGTCCTGGATGTACTCGTCCAACGACGGAGATGTGGTGGCATATTTTAACAGAGTAACTGAATTTACTGAAGCTGCCGCACAATATGCTTCCCGTCAGAGTGAAGAGGCAATATATTGTCCTTGTAAAGTTTGTAAAAACGAAGCGATGTATCCGTGTTCTGATCGTGAAACCATACGATTTCACTTGTTGAAAAATGGTTTCGTGAAGAACTATTATATATGGACGAAACACGGTGAGATGGGCCAAAATCCTCCTGAAGATTCTGATGTGCCGCAAGATGCTCATCAACATAGAAGAGGTTGTGATCATACATCCGACATAACACATGATGATGTTGATCAACATGATGATGATGACGCCTTTGATGTGGAGGAACTGATGCGAAATGTTGCGCCTGAGGTGTTGTTGCAGAGAACTACAACCAAAGGATACGATAACTTTGAAGCACTTGACAAAGCATCAAAAAACCTTCTTTATGAGGAACGCCACGGATGCGATAAGCAGTATACTGTGTTGTACACAATTCTTGAGCTTATGAAACTGAAGGCCAGCAATGGATGGTCTGACACCAGTTTTTCAGATCTTTTACAACTCCTAAAAAAGGTTTTGCCAAAACCCAATGGTTTACCATCTGATACGTACCAAGCAAAGAAGATGATTTGTCCGTTGACTTTGGGCGTTCAGAAGATTCATGCATGCCCGAACCACTGTATCCTATATCGAAAAGAGTATGGATTGTTAGAGAGATGTCCGCAGTGCAACGCGAGTCGATACAAACGTCCAAATGACTGTGTGGAGGACTACAATGACCACCAGAAAAAGAATAATAAGAGGTTGCAGAAGAGGAATAAAAATGTTATTGAAGACCATCCTGGAAAAAAGATGGAGAGGAAAGTTTCGGCCTTAGTAATGTGGTACCTACCGGTGATTGATCGCTTGAAACGTATGTTCTCTAATCCTAGAGATGCTGAACTATTAATCTGGCATTTCGCTGGGCGAAAGAAGGACGGAAAACTTCGGCACCCTGCGGATGCTAGGCAGTGGAAATCATTTGACTTGGCCCATCCAGATTTCTCGGACGATCCTAGAAATATCAGGATGGGACTTAGCACGGATGGAATGAATCCCTTCGGTGAGATGAGGAACCCACATAGTACGTGGCCGGTCTTTCTATGCTTGTTCAACATTCCATCATGGTTGTGCCATAAAAGAAAATACCTTATGCTCACTACTCTAATTTCTGGTCCAAAACAACCTGGCAATGACATTGATATCTTTCTAGAACCTTTGATGGATGATATGAAACGTCTATGGAAACATGGTGTCTGTGTGTGGGATGAGCACAAGAAAGAGCACTTCAATCTAAGAGCCATAATCTTTTGCACCATAGCAGACAACCCAGGACGCATGTCCCTAACAGGACAGGTTAAAGGAAAGACAGCATGTGTAGTGTGTGTGGACCAGACAGAATCTATGCATCTTCCATCATTCGTTAAGACGATATATATGCGACACCGCAGATTTTTACCAAAAAACCACAAATATCGAAGAAATAGGAACCATTTCGACGGTACAATCGAGCTTGGACAGCCTCCACGAAATCGAGATGGCAAATTTCTATTCGAAATGGTAAAGAATATTAAAGTTGTTTTCGGAAAGAAGAGGAAGAAATCTGAAAAAATTTCAAAGGACGCTCCATTTAAAAAGCAGTCGATCTTCTTTAGATATTTTCCCTATTGGAAGGAGTTGGAGATTGGTCATGCTATCGATACAATGCACGTTGAGAAGAATGTCTTCGAAAGCACTATCGGTATTTTGTTAGACATACCGGGCAAATCAAAAGATGGACTCAAAGTACGAAGGGACCTTCAAACTCTCGGAATTAGACCCGAGCTTCACCCACAGGAAAGGGCCAATGGAAAATTTTTCCTTCCGGCTGCTAGCTATAACCTCACAATTGACGAGAAAAGATCAATCTGCAGGTGTCTACATGGAATTAGAGTTCCAACAGGATTCTCAACGAATATAAATAATATTGTCTCCGTAGCAGATTTGAGGATGAGCGGCTACAACACTCATGATTGTCATGTTATGCTTGGGCTATTCCTCGCCATCGCAGTAAGAGGAGTCAAACATTCATTTCTGAAGATGGTGATAACACGCATGTGTCACTTCTTCAATGTCATATCAAAGAAGGTGATCGACACTGAAGAGTTAAATGAATTACGTAAACAAATGAGGGAGACTATGTGTCAGCTTGAGATGTGCTTTCCTCCTTCATATTTTGATATTATGGAGCACTATATGATACATATAGCAGACCAAATCTTTGTTCTCGGTCCAACGTACCTGCACAATATGTATGCGTACGAGCGTCTAATGGTTATCTTCAAGGGTTACGTACGAAATCGTGCTTATCCAGAGGGTTCCATGATAGAGGGCTACACGACTGAGGAAGTCATTGAGTGCTATGCAGATTACATAAGAGATGGAAGACCAATAGGAGTTCCCGTGTCGCGGCACCATGGAAGACTCACCGGTAAAGGAACTAAAGGCAGGAAAATCATACGAGACAATAGTTATCAAAGAATAAGAGAATCACATTACAGTGTAATGCATCAGTTGGCGATTATGAGACCATATGTTGAACAACACCTACAAGAGCTTCGTGAAAAGAATGAAGATCGCGATGAACAATGGATTATGAAAGAACACAAAATTTATTTCACATCATGGCTGAGGGATCTAAACCTTTCGATCGGAGAAACCGACGAAGAGATGATGATAAATAAATTGTCTTACGGTCCATTGAGCATGGTTAAAACATGGCAAGTGTATGACATCAATGGTTTCACATTCTATACCAAAGCAAAGGATCAAAGGAGTCAGCGCCAAAATAGTGGTGTCAGAGGAGAAGCAGAAGATAGCACTGGACAAAAGAATGCTTACTATGGATACATCGAAGAAATATGGGAACTTAACTACGGGAACTCTATAGAAATCCCTGTATTTAAGTGTCAGTGGGTGAGACATCCAGAAGGTGTGGAGGTGGATGATTACGGGTTTACGATAGTTGACCTTAATAAGGTGGCTTATAAAGATGACCCTTGGATACTCGCTCAATCCGTGGCACAAGTATTTTACATACTTGATCCTAAAGATGAGAAAAAATACATCGTTGCTCCAGGAAAACAAAGAATTGTTGGAGTTGATGGAGTCGAAGACGAAGAAGAATACAATCAGTTTGATGAGGTGTCGTTTTTCGTTGACATATCAAGGATCAACGTGGTTGAAGCAAAACTGTCATTTGGCAGTGTGATTCCTTATCTACGCACCAATGGCGATGGAAAATTAGTTCAAGGCTAGATCATTTATGTTTAGTTGTAAAATCAATTATGTCATTTATTATTAAAACATTTTCAAGATCAAATGAGGATTGAGTGTTGTGAATTATTTCATGTCTTGTAGTTCAAATTGAACTTTTTTTGACTTTGATCATAAAAACACACTTAATGAAATAAAAACAGTAAACTAAGGGAGAAAAAGTAAAGTGAGGCAGAATAATACCAATTTTTTAAATTTGATAAGTTATGATGTATTTTTATTGTTAAAAAAATTAAGTTCAAACTAGAATTTAATTATGAATAAAAAAGTCATGAAAATTAGAATAGAAATGTAAAAAATATGTTTGGATGCTAGCAGCAAGGTTCGAACCTCAAACCGTCTGCAGGCAGCAAGGTTCGAACCTCGAACCGCATGGCACCAAAGCAACCCCCGCACCACTGCGCTACTTAGTCTTTCTCGACATGATTGGCAACGTATGCTAGATAACCCCACCAGAGGCAGTAGTGGCGGTCGCATGATGTCACCAGACCGCCACTGCTATCCGACATAGTAGTGGCGGGCTGGATGACGTCATCATGCCCGCCACTACTAAGACACCTATATATACTTTCCACTCTCGCCGTCCGAAAACCTAGTTTCATTTTCTAAACCCTAAACTCGCCCCCTCCTCCCGTCGCCGCCGTCGACGTCCCGAAGCACGTCGCCGCTGCCCTCCGCCCGTCGCCGCCTTCCTCGGAGCCCGTCGGCGCCGCCCGTCGTCGCCGCCATCCAGTCGATCAGTAAATGATTATTAACCTATATCTTTGGTCTTATTTTATTCGAGCTTAGGGTTAAAATGATGGAGGATTGTTATATTAATTTATGCGTGGTAATATAATTTAGTATAATATTACTAGTAGAATGCACTATAACAATAATGTTTTTTAATCTACTGTAAAAAATTTCTGAGAAAAAAATTTCCACTATAACAATAATTTTTTTTAATGTACTATAAAAAATTTCTGAGAAAAAAAATTTCCACTATAACAATAATGTTTTTTAATGTACTATAATATTACTAGCTTAGGGTTTTTTAATGTTATATCAATGTGACAAAAAAAATGCAGATGGCTCCTCCTAAGATTGAACCAACAAACAGTCGATCCTCAGACTCTACATCAAGTGGCGTGTGTGAGGTTTGCAAATGCGGTAAACATAAGGTACATGATGGTATAGTTTGCAGTTGTTTGGCGAAGAAAGTGATTCTCATAATGGACTCCGACTCGGAGGACGACTCGCGATCGCCGCAACCAGATAGGGTAAGTGTTGGGAAGAATGATGAGACAACCGGTGGTAGATGGAAACACGCCGAGGCTAGCGGTGGAAAAGGGAAGCATGTAGAGCAATGCGGCAGCAAGAGGAGGAAGGAGGCAAGATCCTCTTTTTATGCAAATTTTATATTTTTATCATCCAATTCAATCATAGATAATAAGTTGTTCTCACTATCACCGCCGCGTGTATTTTTTTGTTCAGGAACATGGAGAGCAGTTCAGACTGCCTGATGATGCCGATTTGGTTGAGGATTGGCAAGTTGAGGCTTTTAATCTGTTTAACCAGAAATAGGTTGGGTTTGTGCCGATTTGGGTTTGACCAGTAGTGCGTTTCGATGTGTAAGCTGGTTTCCCCCGCCTGGACTTGTGTTTGTTTACTTGCTTTCAAATAAACATGATATGTCAAGCGAGCCCCCGCACCACCGCGCTACAAAGTCTCGATCATATAGTAACAACATGTAATAAAAACACACTTAATGAAAATAAAAAGAGTAAACTAATTAAGGGAGAAAAATATCAGTTTTTGCAATTAGATAAGTTATGATGTATTTTTATTGTTAAAAAATCAAGTTCAAACTAGAATTTAAACATGAACAAAAAAGTCATGAAAATGTAAAAAAAATGTTTGGATGCTAATAAAAACACACTTAATGAAAATAAAAACAGTAAACTAATTAAGGGAGAAAAATATCAGTTTTTGCAATTAGATAAGTTATGATGTATTTTTATTGTTAAAAAATCAAGTTCAAACTAGAATTTAAACATGAACAAAAAAGTCATGAAAATGTAAAAAAAATGTTTGGATGCTAATAAAAACACACTTAATGAAAATAAAAACAGTAAACTAATTAAGGGAGAAAAATATCAGTTTTTGCAATTAGATAAGTTATGATGTATTTTTATTGTTAAAAAATCAAGTTCAAACTAGAATTTAAACATGAACAAAAAAGTCATGAAAATGTAAAAAAAAATGTTTGGATGCTAGCAGCAAGGTTCGAACCTCAAAGCGCCTGCAGGCAGCAAGGTTCGAACATCGAACCGCATGGCACCAAAGCAACCCCCGCACCACTGCGCTACTAAGTCTTTCTCGACTTGAGTGGCAACGTATGCTAGATAACCCCACCAACGGATTAGTAGTGGCGGGCATGATGACGTCACCAGCCCGCCACCGTTATCCTTTTAGTAGTGGCGGGCATGCTGACGTCAGCATATGCCCGCCACTACTATACTTTTTTCCACCCGCCCAGACTAAACCCTAGTAGTGGCGGTCGGTGACGTCAGCGGCCCGCCACTACTATGTCTTCGCCCGCCACTACTACGATAAATATCAGTGGCGGGCAGGATGACATCAGCGTGTGCCCGCCACTGCTAATCCACCTATATAAAAGTTTCGCTCCCGCGTCTAAAACCCTAAGCCCTAATCTTCTCCTGCCAGTTACTGCCGCTCCCAGTGCCCGCGCCGCCACCATTAGAGCTCGTCGTTGTCGTCCCCGAAGCCCGTCGCCGCCATCTCGGAGCCGTTGGTGTCCCCGGACCCCTCGCCGCCACCTCGGAGCCATCACTGTCGTCCTTGAAGCCCATCACCAGAGCCCGCGTCGGTGTACCCGGACCCCTCGTCGCTGTCGTCCCCGTCCTCGACGCACGCCGTCATCCCCGTCCCGGAGCCCGCGCCGCCACCCTTGGAACCCGTTGCCGTCGTCGCCCCGAACTCCGCCGGAGCCCACGCCGCTGTCGCCGGACCCCGCGCCGCCGTCCCCGTCCCCGAGCGCACACTGCCGACGTCATTCCACTTCATACTTACCGGTGAGTACCTTTGTTCCCTAGTAAAAATGTGGTTCATCAATTATATGTAATTATGTGATTCATGTGTGCTTGGTATGTGTGTGTGGATATATGAAATCACGGGTTGTTGTGGTTTGAGTGTTTTGATGAGGATACATGCAGAGAGATGATCTCATCTCTTGTGGTGCTCATGTGCGTAATTTGTGCGATTGATTGTTTGGTTCTGTACTGGTGGTTGTTAATATTAGGAGAAATTCATGTTATTTTTTGTTGTCTTGGATGTGGTTGCCTCTATGAGAAGTTTTATTTTCTCACGCGCTATATATTTGGATGAGTAACCATCGAAGTAGATAAACCATGATTGGTTATCATGTAATTTTGGTGAGTGTTGGTGCATCCCCATCAGGAAAATGTGATTCTAAGTGTAACTCCAATGATTGGTTATCAATCATAGGTTTTTTATTCATTAAAATAATTCTACTTTACGGGTCTTAAAATTTTAAAAGATTTAAACTTGGGGTTTAATAATATTACATATATATGCTTGTTTACTTCATTTGAAGAGTGTTCACTAACTCCCGTGCGCCGAACTCTACCCATTGCCACCGCTCCCGGAGCTCACGCCGCCCTCGGAGCCCGTCGTCGTCGTCCCCGAAGGCCGTCGCCGCCAAACTCCGCACGTCGCTCCCAAAGCCCACGCCACCCTCGGCTACCCTTGAAATCATTGCAAGGTGTTTAGATAATTACGTTTGTTTAAATTCTGATTTCTTGATTAGACATAAAGATTAAATAGCAAGTTTGTGATGTACTCTTTAATTTGACTCATTGGAGCTAAATCTGTGATTAAGTTTGGAGGAGCGTTGGGTGTTTTGAAAGGGCCATCTAATTCGAAAGAATTTTGTCGAGGCGCCTATTCACCCCCCTCTAGTTCTTGAGTGAAGTCTTCTATATCTAAGTTATGCCATGAGAAATATTGCATACCACATTACCACTTTTTTAGAACAACTTTTAGAGGCCTATGATGCAAATAGTAATTGAGTTATCTCATGTATGTCATCAAGCCGTGGGACACATCCATTCCGGTCAACAACTTCTTCTTTCTCGTGTTGCTGACAGGGAATGGATGTGCTCACGGTTCCATGGCAGCCATGAACATATTTGAAAAACAACACAAAATATGTTGAGGCCTCAACAACACAAGAGAGAGAGAACAACACAATCTCCTAACTTGAGGATTAATATAGTAGCTTCAGAAGTAATAGCTCACTACTGTAGCCAAGAAGAGTGTTCATACATTTTCCACCTTTGACACTGTGATCAGTTTACTACTGCTATTACTTCTGAGGCTACAGTAGTAAACTGATCACAGTGTCAAAGGTGGGAAATGTATGAAAACTTTTCTTGGCTACAGTAGTCAGCTATTACTTTCGAAGCCACTATATTAATTCTCAAGCTAGGAGATTGTGTTGTTCTCTCTCTTTAGTTTTGTTGATACCTCAGCATATTTTGTGTTGTTTTTCCCTCTAATGTTCCATGGCAACAAAATATGCTGAGGCCTCAACGACATTGTGATCAGTTTACTACCGCTATTATTTCTAAGGCTACTATATACTAATTGATGGGTGCTGAATGGGATGGCCCGATCTTTCGGTGAGTGGATAGAGATGAGGAGGTAACTTCGATTGGAAGGAGACGACGTTGACGACCCGACTACAACCGTACGAGACGTTCGTGTTGCGCCTTAGCGATCGATACACCAACTCCAAGGGTTGTTGATCTTATCGGTGATCAACCTTGTTCCTGCAAGCAATCGAGGAACGAGCAAGAACAAGATAAAAGGAGCAACTAGAATTGCTGGATATGAAAGACGCACAAAGGGTAGTTGGGGTTCTGAAACGTGAAACCGGCGATCTAACCGATCACGGGTTTACACGGACAAGTAGCATTGGCTAAACTTTTATCTAATCAAAACCCCCTTACAACTGAAGTCTCTAGGGGTATTTATAGCCCTAAGGACGTCCCCAAAGTTTGGAAACTTATTACATATGGAAACTACAAATTATTTCCAAAACAGAATTACTAGAAAAAAGAAACTTAGATCCTTAAGCCTTGGCCGAGATTGTTTCGGTGGAATAAATATATTATCTTCCATGTAGACATCCTCAGCTTTCCAAAAAGTCCAAGATCATCTAAATCGGAGCTTCCATGTGAAAGATATGTATGTTTTAATCTCGTGCTCTTCTTGAAGTCCGAGTCTGAGTAACACGCATTGTTTTGAATATTGCAATCTCCGTTGGAAAGAGGACATCTCAAGCTTTCCAAAAAGTCCAAGATCACCCTAATTGGATCTTCCATATAAAAGTTATGTGAGTGTGAATTTGGTGTTGTTCCTGCAGTCCGAGTGTGAATCCCACACGTGTAGAACTTTATCTCCACTTTTTATTGGCACAAAAATGACATCTCAAAGTTGCATATTATATTTGGATTAACTTGACTTGGTCCCCAATCAACTTCCATGATATTCCATGCTCTTGATGTGCTCTTAACGTGTCGCTTGATCCATGAAAGAATTTCTGTAATTGAAAACAAAGCCAACTCATGGTGTAGCATCCTTAGCTCAAATATATAAAATGTAAATCTAATATAGAATGAATGAACCTTGGGTTGTTTATTGTAAAGTATAAGCATGGTTATATCCGAGCTAGTGATGTCCTCATCATTCTCTCCTTCTTGGCTGCAAACCGTCCTCGGTTTGTTCTTGTGTTTATCATCAATGCAACTCCTAGCAAAAGAACCATTATTGTGCAGTATCTTTTGTTCTTTAAACATGCGGTGAATTGAAGAAAACCAACTCACCAAATCCTTTGCTTGAACAAATGACATCAAATCTATACTTTTAGATATTGGAGCAGGAATTGTGTCATTGCTAAGCAGCCCACAAGGCTCTCCTTCTTGAAAACAAACCTGTGTATTTAAATCAAAACAAGAGTCTCTCGAGATAATAGGATTTGTTAAAACACCTTGGTTGAGACTATTATTTTCAGAATTTACATGCTGTTTCAAATCTGAACATATGTAAACTCTATGCACAAAGTATACTCCTTGATCATTGTATTTTCCAATTACATGAAAACTCATTTGAGCAGGACATGGCAAATCAGGTCTAGTGAGTAAATTCTCATTTAAAGCACTAAGTTCACAAAGATCATAAAGCTCAATATAACCCCAAGTATTTAAAGAAGATAACAATTTTTGTTCTTCCTTTTCACTAACAATGTGAACAACATGTATCAAATCACTTAAAGGTTTGGCAACAAAGTCAACCTGTTCATTAACTAGTTGTGGCATGTATATAAGTGAAGTATTAACACACAACTCTTCTTTATTACAAGGAGTGTCAAGCAAATCATCTGATAACAAAGCAATTTCAGCAAAAGATTCTACTAACGGTGGCTCTATAATAGCATGAATAGTGGACAATTGTGTTTTATCAGGAGTACACTCACCTTGATTAATTTCAGCACATATATTACCTTGCAAAACCTTTCCCGATGATGTAAGTGCATTTTTATTCTCTTTTTCCTGTTCAAAGTTAGTAGAACTAGAAGGCAAACTGATTGGTGTCTCCTCTAAATCAATAGTAATCTGAAATTCAGCTTGACACGCAAGTTCAAACAATTGAGAAAGAGAATTATATGTTTCATGAAGAAGCATTTCTTGAATTTTTTTGTTAAGCCCACGTAAAAACATTTGTTCTGTAGCTTCTTCGCATTCATCTATAGCACAACGTAATAAACAAGCATGCATATCATGATAGTATGAGGAAACACTTTTGCTATCTTGTTTTAAACATTGCAGTTTCTTTAACAGAATTTCAGCATAATATGGAGGAACAAAAGCATCTCTCAAATATTGTTTTAATTCTTTCCAAGATTGAGGTATTTTATCATGTCTACAAAGTTGTTTCCAATGATATGCAGCATCTTTAACTAACACTTTAGAGGCAACCATAACCTTTTCTCTTTCAGACATGTTATACTTTTCAAATTCAATATCTACAGCTAGCTCCCATTGAATATATGCATGAGGGTCATAATTTCCTTCAAAATAAGGTATTGTATATTTGAACCTAGCTAAAATTTCATCACATACCTCATATTTATCATGTTGATCTCTCATGTGTCGATGAAGATGTCGATATTGAGCTTCACTATATCCTATCTCCTTGTGTATCCCTGCCATGATTAGTAGTAGACAAGAAACATACAAATAATATGTACGCTCCTATTAACTACAAGATTGTGAAGGCACAACGTCACACTCGCTCAATCCTGTATCAAGCTCTTACAAGTTCTTACCAATGCAAGCATGAAGGTGTTGTACACCGACTTAACCACAAACACCACAGAGATTAGATGTATCGATGCTTTGGAAAACACTTGGTTGTACAAGTTGTAGTCAAATATGTGGAGCTCTAGGTAGGTTGAAATATGTAGCAAGGATAACTAGAACCACATTAGCATAAGCAAATTGAGTAGTTGTTCAACGTCATTATTGTGCTGGTCCTAAGCTTGAACGTACTAGAGACGCGAGCCTAGACACAAACGATACCACCAAACCGCAAAAGGTAGAACTAGCTTTCCTCCTCTTTTGTCACAAGTTTTCTTTCTTCACTTTTTTTCTCTTTTCTCTTTTTTTTGGTGCAGCTTTTTTTTCTTCTTTTTTTTGAGCACCTTTCTGTCTTTTTTTTCTTTTTTCTCTCTTTTTTAAAGAACAGCAAATGACAAGGTGACTCTTAGTATAGAACTTCTGAACCTTGTACGTCCCAAAACAGAATGCAAACGACCGAATATGAAGATGACTCTAAAGGGAAAACACAGATCTGGTTGTAAGCTTTCCAAAATATATCAAAACTCTCCAATCCGAATAGGAAGGTGCGAGATATGATAGTTTTAGTAACACCTGCACAGTCTGCCCGAATTATTCTCGAATTTCAACAAACAAACCGACTCCAAATTGATTTGAATTCAAAAACTAAGGGATAAAAATACCCTAAACACTTGATAGATAGACAAAAACACGGTGGTAAAAAAAACGTGACAAGAACTCGAAACTCTAAACGAACTAAACACTAAGACCAGCAACTTCACAAGACGATGCAACCAAAAACTCAAAAAGCCGATACTAAGCAGAACTAGTAATAGGCTCAAAGAGGCTTGGATCTCGGGTAATTTTTTTTTGTGTGGCTTTTTCTGGACTATAGGAAGAAAATGAAATAAAAACTCACCGAGCAACGAAAGCTCTGATACCACTTGATGGGTGCTGAATGGGATGGCCCGATCTTTCGGTGAGTGGATAGAGATGAGGAGGTAACTTCGATTGGAAGGAGACGACGTTGACGACCCGACTACAACCGTACGAGACGTTCGTGTTGCGCCTTAGCGATCGATACACCAACTCCAAGGGTTGTTGATCTTATCGGTGATCAACCTTGTTCCTGCAAGCAATCGAAGAACGAGCAAGAACAAGATAAAAGGAGCAACTAGAATTGCTGGATATGAAAGACGCACAAAGGGTAGTTGGGGTTCTGAAACGTGAAACCGGCGATCTAACCGATCACGGGTTTACACGGACAAGTAGCATTGGCTAAACTTTTATCTAATCAAAACCCCCTTACAACTGAAGTCTATAGGGGTATTTATAGCCCTAAGGACGTCCCCAAAGTTTGGAAACTTATTATATATGGAAACTACTAATTATTTCCAAACAGAATTACTAGAAAAAAGAAACTTAGATCCTTAAGCCTTGGCCGAGATTGTTTCGGTGGAATAAATATATTATCTTCCATGTAGACATCCTCAGCTTTCCAAAAAGTCCAAGATCATCTAAATCGGAGCTTCCATGTGAAAGATATGTATGTTTTAATCTCGTGCTCTCCTTGAAGTCCGAGTCTGAGTAACACGCATTGTTTTGAATATTGCAATCTCCGTTGGAAAGAGGACATCTCAAGCTTTCCAAAAAGTCCAAGATCACCCTAATTGAATCTTCCATATAAAAGTTATGTGAGTGTGAATTTGGTGTTGTTCCTGCAGTCCGAGTGTGAATCCCACACGTGTAGAACTTTATCTCCACTTTTTATTGGCACAAAAATGACATCTCAAAGTTGCATATTATATTTGGATTAACTTGACTTGGTCCCCAATCAACTTTCATGATATTCCATGCTCTTGATGTGCTCTTAACGTGTCGCTTGATCCATGAAAGAATTTCTGTAATTGAAAACAAAGCCAACTCATGGTGTAGCATCCTTAGCTCAAATATATAAAATGTAAATCTAATATAGAATGAATGAACCTTGGGTTGTTTATTGTAAAGTATAAGCATGGTTATATCCGAGCTAGTGATGTCCTCATCACTAATCCTCAAGTTCATGCATCCGGTTGAAGACCAACATTAGATTCTACAATTCCTTTTACAGGCCTATGATGCAAATAGTAATTGAGTTATCTCATGTATGTCATCAAGCCGTGCGACACATCCATTCCTGTCAACAACTTCTTCTTTCTCGTGTTGCTGACAGGGAATGGATGTGCTCACGGTTCCATGGCAGCCATGAACATTTTGAAAAGCAACACAAAATATGCTGAGGCCTCAACAACATTGTGTTCAGTTTACTACTGCTATTATTTCTAAGGCTACTATATACTAATCCTCAAGTTCATGCATCCGGTTGAAGACCAATATTAGATTCTGCAATTCCTTTTAGAGGCCTATGATGCAAATTGTTATTGAGTTATCTCATGTATGTCATCAAGCCGTGTGAAACGTCCATTCCTATCAACAACTTCTTTCTCGTGTTGCTGACAGGGAATGGGCGTGCTCACGGTTCCATGGCAGCCATGAACATTTTGAAAAGCTACACAAAATATGCTGAGGCCTAAACAACACTATGACCAGTTTACTACCGCTATTATTTCTAAGGCTACTATATACTAATCCTCAAGTTCATGCATCTGGCTGAAGGTCAACATTAGATTCTGCAATTCCTTTTAGGGGCCTATGATGCAAATTGTTATTGAGTTATCTCATGTATGTCATCAAGCCATGAGACACATCCATTCCTGTCAACAATTTCTTCTTTCTCGTGTTGCTGACAGGGAATGGATGTGCTCATGGTTCCATGGCAGCCATGAACATTTTGAAAAGCTACACAAAATATGCTGAGGCCTAAACAACACTGTGATCAGTTTACTACTGCTATTATTTCTAAGGCTACTATATACTAATCGTCATGTTCATCCGGCTGAAGGCCAACATTAGATTCCACAATTCCTTTTAGGGGCCTATGATGCAAATTGTTATTGAGTTATCTCATGTATGTCATCAAGCCATGAGACACATCCATTCCTGTCAACAATTTCTTCTTTCTCGTGTTGCTGACAGGGAATGGATGTGCTCATGGTTCCATGGCAGCCATGAACATTTTGAAAAGCTACACAAAATATGCTGAGGCCTAAACAACACTGTGATCAGTTTACTACTGCTATTATTTCTAAGGCTACTATATACTAATCGTCATGTTCATCTGGCTGAAGGCCAACATTAGATTCCACAATTCCTTTTAGGGGCCTATGATGCAAATTGTTATTGAGTTATCTCATGTATGTCATCAAACCATGTGACACATCCATTCCTGTCAACAGCTTCTTCTTTCTCGTGTTGCTGACAGGGAATGGATGTGAACATGGTTCCATGGCAGACATGAACATTTTGAAAAACAACACAAAATATGCTGAGGCCTCAACAACACTAGAGAGAGAAAACAACACAACATCCTAACTTTAGGATTAATATGACATCAGACCTTTTTTGCATAACCAAAATTCTGATACATTAGCCTCTTAATATGAATAGTTTATCTATGGCGGAAGAAGGACGTTCCATCGAGGAGCTCATCTACGAGTCTCCCGCAAAAACAAATAAAGAGGGTTCATCTGAAGGATCCTCCGATAGCGAATCTTCGTACCACTCTCCGGAGAATGAACATCCAATGGAACCTAGGAAGAAGAGAACGAGAGAAGACGCCGATGAGGATTACATTCCTGAAGCTCAAGCGGAGGTAATTATTACGTTAGTAACAAGTCAGAGCAGCTTCTAACCGAGGATTACATTCCTGAAGCTCACATTGTCTATCATCGTAGGATCGTCCAAAGCGAGGAAGCAAGCGTCGATTATTCCAAGTCGAGAAAAGAACAACTATTGTCCTAGCTATTGAGTCAGCTGAGCGAACAGATGTTGAGCCCGCTGCCACAACATCGTCTGCAAATGCGAAGAGGAGAGGGAAACGGGAGAAGAACAAGCTACATATAGCTATCTATGAGGTTGAAGAAGTGCATGTTGATGGGGCTCCAAAGAAGCCAAAAGAAATCACAGCGAAGTGGCGTAACGACTGTGGATGTCTCGCCAGGGAGCGATGTAAGATAGTTTGGAAAAATTGGAAGACTGTCCCTGAAGCTACAAAGAACGAATTGTGGCAGCATATAAAAGCGCATTATAAATTCCCGGAAGACCGCTTAGAAGACGCTAAAGCTGCCACATTGAAGACTATCGGGAAGGCTCTCCGTACATTTAGGACTAAACTGAACACACAATACCTTCAGAAAGATGAGTCGCCACTCAACGACTACGGCTTTATAACGCCAAATGAATGGAATGAATTCAAAATGCAGCATTGCTCCGAAGAAGCCAAACAAGAGAGCATAATGTTCAAAGAACTTAATAAGAAGAATAAGTTCCCCCATAAACTTGGGCCAGGTGGATATAAGGCTAAGGAGGATGAGTGGAGTAAAAAGGAGGAGGAGGACCGTGCGGCTGGGTTACCTGAATAGTTTTCAGGTGCTGATCAGCGCACTAAGAGATGGCTCCTAGGTCGAGCTAAAAAAACACCCGAGGGCCAATATATGCTCTCCGACTCACGGACTAGTGAAGTATTCTAGAAAGCACAGGAAATCGCTGAGTTGGAGAAGACTGGAAAGTTCAAGCCCGAGGTATGTAATGACCAGCTTACATCTGCTCTCGGAAACGAGGAACATCGAGGGCGCACCCGAGGTGTCTCTTCTATAGCACCCTGGAAAAATACTTTCAAGAAACAGGAGGGTGCCACATACAAGAAGCGTCAAGCACGCACAGACGACGCCGCAGAGCGCCGTGCAGAGTGGGAGCGACACTTTTTTGAATTTATTAACGAGAATCCAAACATAATGCAGGCTGCAGCTGGACAAATAATTGTGCCAGAGGTACGACTCGACGTACCAAGCAGTGTTGGCTCAGTACAAGACAAATTTCCTGTAAATTATATTAAAGAGGACACACCCTGCAGCCTGCATGTACCGATAGGGCGCAAAGGGCATTCCCAAGAGGCTGCACGAGGCATTGCTATGCATGGGGATTTATTTCACAATCGGCATATTCCTGCTGACTATACCAAGGTTCAGGTCAATGAGATCACCAACGACAGATTTATTAATGACCCCTTGGATCTTCCAATGCCTGATGAGGGGATTGAGACAATCGGAGATGCTCTAAATAACTTTGTCCTATGGGCGAGCCGAGATATCAAATTACTGCAGACAAGTTTTCAGAGTAAATCACCTATTGTCTCATCACAATCCCCCACATATCTTTCATCTCAGGATGTGCAAAATATAGGATCATTATCACCTGTTGATGAGCGTGAAATAGAGGAAAAGGCAGAGGAAGAGCCAGTGCCCAATAAAGTGGCAGAAGTGATAGAATCGAAAGTGACTTCTGATCCTCAAGTGACAAAGCTAGTGCCAGTGCTTGAGCCCACTG
Organism: Zizania palustris; assembly: GCA_019279435.1. Classification (NCBI taxonomy): domain Eukaryota; kingdom Viridiplantae; phylum Streptophyta; class Magnoliopsida; order Poales; family Poaceae; genus Zizania; species Zizania palustris. Next base: position 12,667,534 of record JAAALK010000080.1, read on the forward strand.
ATGAGCCCAACACAAATGTGCCAGAGCCAGATCAAATGCCAGTGCTAGTTCCGACTGAGCCTCAAGTGCCAGTTCCGGCTGATCCTCAAGTGCCAGTGCTAGTTGCTGCTGAGCCTGAAAAACAAGATGCATGCCCAAAGCCAGCAATCCACAAGATAACTGTTCAAGCTGGGCAGTGTTCTGCGCTGAAATCTGAGATGCATAAATTTTTTAATACTTTGGGGCAAACACGTTCTATGCCCGAAGCGGCTCCCATAAAGGCTCTAGTACAAAAGCATGCGAGTTCACTTTCTGTTGATAAGAGGACCTACGGAGACGAGGATTATAACGAATACGAACCAGGCAAACCATTATTACCCCAAGGAGTACTTAATTGTATGCCTTGGACGATGAAAACATTTCATGACTGGTACCTCGAAGCGTCTTCGTTAGGTGTAACACAAATAGAACTGACGGTTCCACAAGAAATATTCAACTGCCCAGAGTTTAAGCTTGCACTATTTTTCGACAACTTCCATCGGATGTTTCGTCTGAAGCGAACCGACATCACAAGCATGATGCTCTGGTGCATGTAAGTACTTTATACTTTGTCAATACAAAGAAAAAATAAATAATGTCTTATATTGACTATTGTTTTATAACATATGCAGTTGTAATTCACGCGGTGACGAGTCTAAATTGTATGGGTACTTAAACCCGTCATTAATAAGCCAAAGTGCGCTGAACCCGACACTAAACCAGAATGATAGCAAGTACTGGACTGCGGGTAAGAAAAAATTTCAAAGAAAGATGTTCAATAAAGACGAAGACAAACTTAAGAAGAACAAAAGGAGTTGTGCCGCGTTGTATATTGCGCGGTGCATGTATCAATGGAAGGACAGAGAAATTATATGTGGGGCATATAACTTTAAGTAAGTATACCCACTATATCCACTTAAACACGTTTTATCGATTATGAAACTAACATAATCATATATTACTTCTTTCGATAGTGATCATTGGATTGCACTTCTGATATACCCAAAAAGCTCAAGGGTTTATGTGCTCGACTCGCTCGACAAACCCAAAAAAGAATATCAAGATATATTAAATGTTATTCAGAGTGCATATAGATACTACGTGGAAAAGTTAGGTGGCCCACATGATCCACAGAGGCCGAAAGAAATGCTTATCAGAACCAACTTTCCGGTAATATTATATTTTTAAATTTGTTAATTCAATTGATAAAGCCAAACTATATATCGTTCTAACTTTGTCTATTTTGAAGTGTCACAAACAATCTCTTGGTTCCGTGCATTGTGGCTACTATACTTGTGATTTCATGAGCAATAACTTAGGAAAGTTTGGGCGGACAGTATCTGAGGATACTAAAGAAGTAAGTTGATTTCTTGTGTGTTAATCTAATATAACTTGCAGCGTATGTACTTATATTTTACGTATGCAAGCGTCAGGTCCATCAACCGTTGCCCAGAAGAGCCAACTCTCTGAATCACAAATGTACGAAATCGTATCAAGGATGTACCGCTTCACGATGCATGAGATTCTTCATGAGCTTGGAGTATTTTTCGATCCTGAGAGTGAAGTGGCCAAGCATCCAACTCTGTATGATTGGGCCGGAAGAATGAAAAGGCGAACCAATTAAGATATGAGTTAGCCTTCCAAGAAAACATAAACCGCATGAGCATGTATTTGTGAAACAATGAATTGTGTTGATGGATGTTTATTGTGAAACATAAACCGGAAGAATGTAAACATTGTGAATTTTTGAAAATTGATGAGATTGATGGTTGTTGTGTTGATGTGTTGTTGTTGTGGATGTGTATGTGGATATGTGGATGTTTTGCTGCTGTGTATGTGGATATGTGGATGTTTTGCTGCTGTGTATGTGGATGGCTGTGTGAAGCATATAATTTCTGTGTTTTGGTTTGTGGGATCACAGCATTCTGTTTTATGGCTTATACACAGCAGTGGCGGGCAGATGAGGTAGCTTGCCCGTTACTGCTGTTGACATAGTGGTGGCGGGCGTGCTGACCTCATCTGCCCGCCACTGCTGTTGACATAGTGGTGGCGGGCGCGCTGACATCATCTGCCCGCCACTGATATTGATAATAGCAGTGGCGGGCCGATGAGGTCAGCGCGCCCGCCACTGCTGTTGACATAGCGGTGGCGGACGCTCTGACCGCCACTGCTAACCAGCGATAGCAGTGGCGTTAGAGCAGTGGCGGACTGGATGCCCGCCACTATAGGTCGATTTTGCCCGCCGCTACAGTGTCGCTTTGTAGTAGTGCAACTCTCCTAATATTTAAGTTAGATTAATCCTTCCTTCACAACCAATATAAAACTATTGTAACATATGATAAGTGCCTGCGAAGAAAAATTGTAACATAAGTGACAGCGAAGAAATGAGAAGTAATGACGATAAATGAGAGGTGATATACCGAGCATTAGTGACAGTTATATATTTCCGTCCATCACACTAATAATACATCATTAGTGATATGATAAAATTAATAGGGACGATCCAGACCATGTTAAATTGTTAATGGTCTTTATGGCATATCGTACGTGTGATCGATCTCGTGTGTCTCGGGCTCTCGGCTCAACACGTATACGTCGTCACGGCGGGCAAAGCCATGGAGAGTGGAGACACACGTTCGGACGCCACGGGTCACTGCAGTGTAGTGCCGTGCGCCATCGACGAAACAACACGATTAATTGGTAGCAGACCAGCATGATCAATACCACTACTGCAGTGTAAATTTGTGAGGTCCACACGTACGCATGTTGGAATCAACTGGGGGCAGCCACTGATTAGCTAGCCGTGCCCTAGCTAGGAAAAAAGAGGCTGGCCTGGAAGCTCGGCTCATAGCAGTTCGTTGCCGTTGAATGATGGGTTAGCTCCAGGGAAGAGATCGACTGACAATGCAAGATCGAGAGCGACTTAACACAGTTCGTGGATGGGTTAATTAGTCGATAGCCGCCAGCTAACTAGCTAGCAAGCTATGATCTTCAACCTTGACCACAGCACAGCAGTATATTAATCTGTTGTCGATCACTCGTCACTTGTCAGAGACCGAATTTATGAAGATTCTATGGTATACATGATCAATTTTACTCCTAATCTCTGCATGCGTCAAGCAGTGATTTCGAAGTCGTAATTCTTGAGTACATATATTAACAATCTTTCTCAAAGTGAATCAAGGTAGCTTGAGAGTGAGAGGCGTTAGATAAATAATAAGTAATAAAGTCTAAATGTATTTATAAGTATTTTATGAGTAAAAATAATTTTTACAGTTCCTTTTAAACAAAGGTTCTTCGAATGAATTTTGAAGAATTTAGCGTCCCGTGAAAATTCTGTAAAATTCTTACGTTCTTATAAGTGTTGAATTATTATATTTGAAATGCATTTTAAACTCAAAAAACAATATATTTTGCAGGACATTTGTACTTTTCACCCTTCAATGCAACTGTACCAACTGTCCACGTACCAGCATTTATCGTATGCCATGTCAAAATCGTCCGTTGGTTGATGCCTCGCGATAGATCATGAAAAACATGTACTCCTCCTACATGCGAGTTCTTGTCGACTTGAGAAGGGAGATTCATGGCGAGTTCTTGTGAGCAAACGAACGAGTGAGTGTCAGCTAGACTAGAGGATAATGACTCGAAGCAATTCAAATGTTTGCTGAATTTTTTCTTTGAGGAAAGCAGATCACTTGAATTGAAGGGTCTCACACTCTCACTGATGGATCATATCATTTAACTAAGCTGTGATCTCTTGATACCTCTGAATGTCTGATGCTTGTGACAGCTGACAAAACACAGTACTCCGAATTGATGAGACGGAAAATCATTCAGTGCAGCGTCCCCATCACTCGCACTGTTGGACACACAGGCCAGGGAACAGCTAGCTAGCTAGAAACCTAGAAATACATACACGTAGATCTGCACTGTCCTCTTTGATCGGTGAGGTTTCGAACACGTTTGTTACGGAGTTTGGAACAACGAGCGCAAGAATCTGGCAACAGCCGGCATTAAGCTAGCCATTAACACAGCAGCATATCGAGTTAGAGTATGCAAGCAAGCAATGCAAAAGCAAGCAGCTCGACGTAGTAGATCGCAGAGTGGCAACCGACGAGCACATGGCTGCAGGGAAGAGGGCTTAATAAATATCAGTGATTCAGTGCACACCGTACCATGTTCAGACACGCAGCATCATATCGCCAGCCATGGAACGAATCGGAGCAGCTCTTGTTCTGAATTTATATTTATGGGTTAGCTAGCTCGACTACTACTTCGTCTATAGTTTAGTTTTCTGCTACGCAAGAGATCTAGGCCGGGACCAGCTGCTGGTGACCAACCGATCGGTCGATCGATCTCGATCTCGATCGGTTGGTTGCTACTTGCTTGCAAAACTGAGGCTTGATCAATGCAGAGATCAACCGATCGGTGTACGGGTGCCTGCTCATTCTCGATCTGCAGCTTGGAAGCATTCGGTCAGAGTTGCCCTTGGAAAATATATGCAGAAAATTGAAAAGTTAGCACATAAAATTAGAAGTTCGCGTAGAAAAATCAAGTGTTATACTTATTAACTTCTAGGAGGTAATATGTCACTATCTTTAATCCTAGCTATTAGATCAAAATAAATTGACGGTACACAATATTTCTGGTGTACCATAAAATAAATGGAGGTAATATTTCTGGTGTACCATAAAATACATGTCATGAATATGAATTAAATATCATCTTTTCAGGTAGGCCTAACAAGAATACAAGATCAGATAAAATGAATGGTTGTGTTGGTAGGTTGTCAGATCTCACGCGATCGGAGTTTGCAACTTTGCATAGAATTGGGGCTTCCGGTTTATTTGCTGCTGGAAAGTTGGCATGAATTGGGGCTATCTTTTTTTCTCCTCTTCAATACATTAGTGATTTTTGGATGGGTACGGTACACTTTGTTACATTTTTTTTTTGGAAAAGATCATTTTTAGGTGAAAGGTGACAAGAACTAGAAGAACAAGGTCACGTTTGGTACCACCAGAATTTGGCAATGCATGCAAGAAACCAAACATAAAAAACATCATCGTAAATCCACAGCCGTACCATAATTCAGTAGGGATTAAAACTAAACAAAACATCAACATGTCTCGCCTTATCAAAATTTGATAATACTGAAATTATGTAAAGGTAAGGTTAGAAACGGCGACGAATTGAAGGTGCCCCCAATTAGGGGAAAACACAAACAGAGCGAGGAACTAGTGAGTATATATCTTCACGGGCCAGACCAAGCCCAGAAAAGATCCGGCCCAACACACTCGGATGGGCCATTGCAAATAGGGAGTGAGATAAAGAGGATCATATACTCAAGTTGAGGTATTTTTGCAAAGATACATGATATGAACAAAAGTACAGCATTTGTCTAGGTTTTTGGATCACAAGAACAAAAGTACTATTATTTGGACACATGCCAATACAGCCCAAATTTTAGTATTACGTAAAACTACCAAAATACACTTATCAGGAGCAGTGTATAGATCTTTTCTTTTCTTCTTGTTTCTTAGGAAGATTCATAAATAAAAAATGTAAGGGGAAATGTAGAAGAAAAGTCACCTTAAAAATGTGCTCACAAGTATTCATAAATAAAAAAAAAACGTGGCCAGCTCAGCTCTAACAAGCAAACGGAACTGGAATTTGACGAGAGTATTTTGACAAATGGTATGGCTCTCATTTTAGTTCTAGAACGATCATACGGAAAGCATAGGTAGCATCTAGCGGTCAAGATTTTGGCTGTGTAGCAGTTCTACGGCTGCCGCTACAACGCCTTTCCCTTCAGAAAATATGTCAAGTGCTGGTTCCTCGATCTTTCTCTGGAGGAGTTTGTCCAATTCACCTCTTAATCTCTGTCAAACGAAAACATTCCTACATTAGAGCAGAAATCGTAGATCTACGGCAACAATGTAAGGACAAAATTATTTCCGTCCAAATCAATGTGGATCAAATAGGAAGCACAAAATTTTAAGCCATTTCCTTTGCCGAAGAACGAACCCTAAAATTTAATTCAAGAAATCAAGGCACAATAAAAAAACAATAGAATGGCTAAAACATTTTTAAGTTATCGTATGGAAGTTATACCTGAATCAACGCTATGATACGGTTTGGGGCAGAGAAATGAAGATAACCCCCAAGCATCTCAATGCCTTCTCCAGTTCTGCTCTGACTGAGGGAACCACCAAAGAGGAGAAGGGCGTAGTCCGATATATTTGTGGAGTCCCTGACATAAATGCTTGCAGTTTTCACCTTCTCGCTATAAACCATATAAGGCAATGGGAATTGGTGAACTCCAGCGTTGACTGATGATGGATGAATATCCACTTTTCCAACATCTTTGGTGTAGAATGCTGTCCTCTTGCCTCGTCTTTTGCACTGTATGACATTTGGGTAAAGCCCCGCACATAGGACAGCACAGACCATCTCCAGATCCTCACCGTAATGGTTATATGCCTGGAATTATATCATGGAAGCAGACATACTGAGAACTTGTGTTCTGGAACACAAAAGGTAGAGATGCTTTACATGTATTGAAATGAGGGGGAAACAAATAATTACAGGCCCGTTCTGTGAGGCCCTATTGTGCCCCAAAGTCAACATTATAATTTTTACAGACCTAATTATTAAGAAACAATCAAATCACAGTGATAATCAGACTAGTGCAAAGAGTGTGTAAACAACACAGCTAGTGAAACTAATGTCTTGTCTTGTTGGAAAAAAATACACAGTTAGGTAATGTTAGATCATGCCAAAAGTTTCAAATGCAGTGTAGAAAATGTTAGATCATGCCACAAGTTTGAAATGTACTGTAGAAAAAAAAAACTCGAACCTTCAATCCTCTCGTCTTGCTAACAAACCCAATGTCAGATAGTAGATCAAAAAACTGACTACGCATGTCATTCATCATCTGCAGGGTCATGGGTGACAGGAAATTTTCCCAGCAGAAAGAGCGCTCCCTTCCGCTGTGTCTTGCTTCCTTCCATGCTTCAAAAGCCTTAAGAAGGGCAATGTGATCACTGGCAAAAGAAGTTACAAGAAATTATCACCAGAACTTAAACATTCAAAAGAAATCTTCTTGTATAAATGCTACCATTATCAAAAGCTGTAGCCAAGCACATGTATTCGACATCAGTTGGATACTTTCATTACTCTAATGGTGACTAAATCAAAACGTAGAAAAATAACATAGGTATTATTAACAAAGCAGTTCTTGATGTACTGGTTATTGAACAAATGTTCTTTGTATTATATGGTAACATGAAAGACATTTTCAGTACAAGGTATGATGAAAAGTATAAATGCATAGTTCCACAGTAAAGCAAATATCTAACTTGGAGCAAAGAAGAGATTATAATGATTACCTGCAGGAGTCACCAGCAAATGATCTTTTGACAGCATCAGCTTCTTCTTTCCTATCTATGGGGAGCACAAATGGATTGCGATATGCAAGAGCAGCAGCAATTGTTAATGCAGGATCCAGGCACTGGAAAATAGATCCAATAAGCAGCATCTTTCCAATATTTGGATCTAGTGGAAGTGTACAGAGATGCCGTCCTGCACAAAGCCACAAACAGAAGTTTGAAGACAGGCAAAGTAAATAAAAGCAGGTAGAATAAAATAAAGCAACAGGCCCATTATACAAGCCTACAAGGTTGCAGCAAAATTTCAAACCTAAAGAAGTGAGCTCCTCCATATCATCCAATGCTCCAACGGTTTTCAAAAGCTCAATTGCATTCTTAACAGAAAGTGGGTCTGGTGGTTGCAGTGCCTTGGCTAAGAAAGAGGCTACAGCTCCAAGCTGTAAGCTTTTGATAGTGAGACAGAGTTCTTGCAACGGAGTCCTAAGAATTTCAGGTAACTGAAACTGTGGCATTGCATCATGAATGACTTTAGGATACAGCCTATAGCAAACACCTGCCTGAACACGTCCTGCACGACCTCGCCTCTGTGTAACATCACAAAAATAATGAACAACGTCCATTATTGGATTTTCCAACTTTTCCAAAAAAACTGGTGGTATCGCCAACAGTAATGTACCTGATGCGCAGAAGCTTTTGATATCCATGATGGTAGAAGGCATGCAAGCTTATTTAAGGCATCATAACTTGTCTCCTTCGCTTTACCACAATCAAGTACATAGACAACATCATCTATTGTAATACTGCTCTCTGCGATATTTGTTGCCAGAACAATTTTTCTGAAAATTACATATATATAACAGCAATAAGCAATGCAAGAGTTCAAATCATTCAAAAAAATGGGACTAGCCATTAGGACACAACTAGCTCAAATAAAAAACTATGCTAGCTTGCATTAAAAAAGGGCATTCAAATGTGGGTGAAGTAGGTAATTTTAAAAAAAAGGCTCACAGATAGCTTAAAAGGAAACTAATGGGGAAAATGCAGAAGGTAATTTCATTGCAAATTGCTATGGCCTAGCTGAAACTGAAGTTATCATCACAATTGTGTAACTAAACAAGTTCACTTCCCAACTGTTGTTTTACCTATGTGGTATGTATAAGCCACAACTAGTTTTACCATTAGAGATACTGACACTGGTAATTAGAAGTGCAGGAAACACAGCATGGTTCAATAAGTTCCTAATACAAGTATAATGGGGGAGGTATGACCAGAGAGTGATAGCAATGCAAGTAGAAAGGCACAACCTTGTTTATACTATATAACACATTAGCAACAAAATCTTAAAGGTAAAAAATCATACTTAAAGTCCATGATGACAAGATTTTACATTTCTAGGCAGGTAATTAGGTGGCTTACCTCATATTAGCAGGTGGTCTATCAAAAATTTCACGCTGATTGACAGTTGGCATAGAACCATGGAGTGGAAGAACTAAGAATCCCTTGGAATTGCCAAGGAGACTATTCCCTTTAATCTTGTCCAAAAGTTTCGAAATTTCATCCCACCCAGTGAGGAACACAAGGATTGCACCATCTCCTTCATGACGACATATGTACTCAATTGTACCTTCAACCTAAAATGTCAGAAAAAAGATGTCCTGTGTGAGCACGGTTTAAAAGTGCATACAATTGAAACAATGCTGACTTACAAAGGCAAGTACAATACAGACATGCAAGAGATCAATTTTTTACAAGAAACAGCATGCAGGAATTGACTCTTAGAACATCTCAAAGGAAACTACTCAAGAGTCATGAGTCAATACATAACATAGAATTAATATTAAGATTGAATCCTATTAGCACTACACCAAATGTCATATGATAAAGTCAGATAAAAACGAGCAAGAAGAAAAAATAGTAAAATTGTAATTATTGCCCAGATGATTGAGCAGTTGACTAGTTCAGCTCCCCTAGTGAATAATGTAAAACAAATAAGTATGAATGGAAAACAAAAGGCACTTTTCATCAGTTTCTTCAATTTGCAGATAACTCTGTACATACATTTGCATTGAACAGTACTTATTAACTCATGTGTTTTGAAGTTGATCAAACTATCTAAGACATCTGTTAGTAGGCAGTTAGTAATTTCCCATTTTAGCAATATCTATATCCTGCTTAATCACAATGGTGCATATGAAACAGACAGTAAAAGTACATACAAGGCTCAAATTTAACTCGGTGGCAGACCAAGCTTCAAGGGATTGCCTTGTTGTAATGCTGTAATTTCCATACTCCTTATTAATGTCAAGGTCCTGGAAAAAAGGAAGTGAGCGAAACAAAGCTGTGTGGTCCATAGACTTCAAGGATAGGAAAACCAAGCATTTCTAACGTCTGCAATATTTTCAACACTTAAGTATTAAAGATCAATAATAGAAATTACACATATGTGAAAGCAGAACTGAATCGGAGTGATATATTTGTTACATCAGAACTTGGATGGTCATCAAAACTATTTATAATCCCTTAATTTCTTTTTTAGAGAAAGAAGAATGGTACAGGCCTACAGGAACATGACCTTTGAATCCCAATTGTAATGTGTTAGAACAATTATCTAAGTATAAATGCTTGAGAGAGGGAAGATAAAAGATGGGTCAGTGGCAATTGAGATATAGTTATTAATTTAAAGAACATCATGTGTTTGGAAACACAGATGCAAAAGTTATGCAGCCTATATTAGAACTGGAGGGAGTAGCTGGCATGATGTAAAAAATAACTAGCTGGGATGATGTAAAAAATAACTAGCTGGCATGATGTAAAAAATAACTGAAGTTTACCTCAAAAACATCAGATAATGGATCACTCTTAACTGATGCAAACCTCTTTCTTCTTGAGTTCCCTTGAAAATTGTCACGCTCAGAAGTGATTTTGTACCGGGTCTTCTCTAAAATATCTTCCAAAAACAACTCAGTAACAGGAAACGTGAATCCCTGTTCAAACACCTGAATGTAAGTATAGTGCACAATACTTAATCTGGCATGTATTTATCAATAAGAGTCGTGAAACGTAAAATGTACCGGAATATGCATAATTGGAGCTTCTCCAAAGTATTTGGAAAAAAGTTCTGCATTTATAGTTGCACTCATCAGTACAAGGCGTAGGTCTGGACGCCTTGGCAGAAGGTCGCGAAGAATTATGATGAGAAAATCTTCATTCATGCCACGTTCATGAATTTCATCAACTAGTAAATGACTTACACCAACTAAGTCTGGCTCCTGAACCTGCATCCATATATTATTGGAAGCGAATTTAAGTTTTGTAACAACAAGATGAGTGAAATAAGAAAATCGAAATTAGTAAGACCACTTAATTGGCACAGTTATTGCGATGAAACGTGCTGCAATAGTACACAGCATCAGTTCAGTTACAGTTATTCCTAGATATGCCAAATTTTCGATGATAAATTGGGCAATTAAAAGGTGGCACGTATATTTTCAGAGAGTAAAAAAGGATATCAGTAAGTATGAGGCATCATCAGTAAAGGAACCAAGCTCATGTACAGGTATGTAAAGTTCTATATATCCATGAAAATAGAGATCAAGATTTATTGCACCTTTATCTAAAAAATATTGAATAGTCAAACAGGTACAAAAATATTTCAAATGACCATAGAAACCACTGATAGTGCTTACCCTAGTGAAAATAATGGGAATTATAATCTGGAGCTACAGATGCATGCATGAAGCAAGCTAAGATGGAAAGAAAAAATATGAATATTATAGGTAGTAACAAATATGAACAAAAGAAAAACAAAGGAAGATCATATATGTCTGTTCAAATACAAGCGCATCAATAACAAAGAAGATGAAGAATAAAATCAAAATGAATAAGCTTAGCTATAGTGAAAATGTGAAATTGTACACATACCAATCTTCTAAGTAGAACTCCTGTGGTGCAGAATAGCAGACGGGTTTGTGTAGATCGTTTGATTCAAGGCGAATCTGATATCCAACAGTATCACCAAGCTCTTCACCCCTCTCAGATGCTACACGAGCTGCAACCGATATGGCAGATATACGACGAGGCTGAGTACATATAATACTGCAATCAGCACCGCGAAGGTTATCTATATCATCTTCTAGTATGAACTGTGGAAGTTGTGTTGTTTTACCACAGCCTGTCTCACCAGAAATGACCAGAACCTGACATTACAAATATATAATAAGGTCCAAGAAAATATTAAATGAGCATACCAATAAAAGATTCTAGAACCTTAAATAAAACGAGTAACTAAATCGCAAAAGGCAATGGTGGAAAATAAAAAAACACAAACAGTACAACATTAACAAATTAACAATGCCATCATCAAAAATGATAAAAATGTTAAATATGGGACAACTATAGTCTAGTCACTGTTAGAGATGTATATGTTTCCCTAGAGTATAATGGGTTTTGTGCATATTGTATATGTATATATTCTGGCCTATGGCCTCCATTAAATACAAGTTGCTTTCATCACATGGTATCAGAGCGAGGTTTATCCCCGTTGTCCTGCTCGTGGCCAGAACCAGATCTAGCTTCTTCCTGGCCAGATCTAGCTTCTTCTTTGTTGGATCGGCCTCTTCCCTACTTATCTTGCCGGATCTGGCTTCTCCTCACCAGATCTAGCTTGGTCCCCTTTTGGTCATCCCCTTTTGGTGATTCAGCTTCACCCTCTCCTCGGTACTTTCTTCGTGATCACCACTCGATTTGACATCCTGATCATTTTGGCTTTGCTGGTGTTGTTCCTGTTGAGTAGTCCTCTTATCGTGAGGCTGTCACTCATCAAGAATGGCACCATGCGACAGTGTTCTAAAAATCGGGTCTAGGCGCCCGCCTAGGCGGGATTAGGCACTGGGCGCCACCCCAGCGCCGGAGCCCCTCAGCGGCCAGCTGGGCAACAAACGCGCCTAGGCGGGTCAACCACGGCCTAGGCGGTTGACCGCGGCGCCTAGGCGCCCTGGGCGGCGACCGACTACAGTAAGAAATCAGACTTCAGGGGGTAAAAAGCAAAAATGACTTAGGTTTTTTTTACTTCCTGGCACTCACGTGTGGCCGCCGCCGCTACTCCTGGGCTCCTAGCACTCGTGTCGTCGCGCGTCACCGCCATTCGCCGTGCTCCGGCGTTCCGGCCCCGTGAGCCACGGTCCAGCACTCTGGCTTCACGCGCCCTGGTCTGGCGGTCTGCTCTCGCACCGTCGCACGCCATGGTCCGGTGGCCTCGCGCGCCACCGTGGAGGAATGGCTGGGGAAGGCACAGCTGGTGGGGGTGGGGAAGAAAGGGTAGGGGAATAGACATGGCCAGGATTGCATGATGTTGAAGTTTGAACGCCTGGTTGCTGGAGAAGAAGAAAAGGCTGCTCGAGTGTGGATTTATGGGAACTAGGAATGCCTGGGAAAATGAATGGAGTAATAAATTTCTAGGAACCAGCAACAAAACACTTCGGGTTTGATGGAACAGACATGGGAAAACAAAAACAGACTAATAAATACCTAGAGACCAACAACAAAATCAAGTATGATTATAAAAATGAATGGTTGAAATGAGGAGAAAGGGGTTGGCGCTAGGCGCCGCCTAGGCGGCTCTAGGCGCTAGGCGCCAGGTCGACGCCCGACTAGCGCCTAGCGCCTTTTAGAACACTGCCATGCGATGGCTGAGGAGATTGCTTCTCTTGAGCACACCGACACGTGGGATCTTGTTCCGCTTCTCCCACATGTTCGCCCTATCACGTGCAAGTGGGTCTATAAGGTTAAGACTCGCTCTGATGGTTCCCTTGAGCATTATAAGGCTCACCTCGTTGCCTGTGGCTTCCAGCAGGAGCATGGTCGTGACTATGATGAGACTTTTGCTTCGGTAGCCCACATGACTACAGTGCGCACTCTTCTTGCTATTGCTTCTGTGCGTCAATAGTCTATCTCCTAGCTTGATGTCAAGAATGCATTTCTTAATGGTGAGTTGCATGAGGTCTACATGCGCCCACCGCTTGGGTATTTTGTTCTTGAGGGTACGGTTTGTCGTCTCTGTCGCTCTCTATATGGCCTTAAGCAAGCCCCTCGAGCTTGGTTTGAGCATTTTTCTTTTGTGATCATTGTTGCTGGCTTTTCTGCTAGTGTTCGTGATCTTGCGCTCTTTGTTCATACCTCCTCCCATGGTAGGACTCTTCTTATCTTGTATGTTGATGATATGATCATCACAGGAGATGATTCTAAGCATATTGGCTTTGTAAAGGCTCGTCTCAATGACCAGTTTCTTATGTCCGATCTTGGTCCTCTTTCTTATTTCCTTGGGATTGAGATTTCTTCCACTGTCGAGGGCTATTTTCTTTTATAAGAGAAGTATATTCATGATCTTCTTCATCATGCTTCTTTCACTGATGAGCGCACTGTTAAGACTCCTATGGAGCTTAATCTTAAGCTTCGACTCTCTGATGGTGAGCCTCTTACGAACCCCACTTGTCGATTTATTTCATCTCCTACTCACATCCACTATAGTCATCTTCTGCGTGTTTTGCGCTACCTTCGTGGGACGGTCTCTCATCGTCTCTTCTTTCCGCACTCCAACTCTTTACAGCTTCATGCATATTCTAATGCTACTTGGGCTAGCAATCCTTTTGATCGTCGGTCTCTTTCTGCCTGCTGCGTCTTTCTTGGTGGTTCTCTCATTGCATGGAAAACTAAAAAGTAGGTCGCAGTTTCACGTTCTACTGCAGAGGCTAAGTTACGGACCATGGCGTTGTTGACTGTGGAGCTCAGTTGGTTACAATGGTTACTTGAGGATTTTGGTGTTTCTTCTCATGTGCCTACTCCTCTTTACTCAAACAGTACATGTGCTATCAATATTGCTCGGGATCCAGTGAAGCATGAGCTCACTAAGCATATTGGGGTTGATGCTTCTTAAACACAGACCCAGGTACAAGATGCGGTTATTGCTCTGCACTACGTTCCTTCAAGCTTCAGTTGGTTGATTTCTTCACGAAGTCACAGACTATCACTCAGCACAGGTTCTATCTCTCCAAACTCAGTGTGGTTGATCCTCCATGAGTTTGAGGAGGGTGTGAGAGATGTATATGTCTTGTGTAATATCCCTAGAGTATAATGGGTTTTGTGAATATTGTACATGTATATATTCTAGCCTATGGCCTCTATTGAATACAAGCTGCTTTCATCACAATCACCACTTGTGCATGAACAAAAAATATTGGGATTCCATTCAAAAACTATCTTTCTGAACAATAGAAAACACAATAATCACTAAGGGAAGTCAAGTAACACGGAAAGCAACAAAAGGTATCGATTAATAAGGATATAAACCCAGTTATACATGAGCACAATTTCAGTATAGGAAATGAGTATGATCATCTATGTAGATTGAATATCGGATCTTATGGTTCTTACCTGATTGGCTGCTACGGCTTTCAAAAACTCATCTCTCATTTTGAATGCTGGTAACTTTTCCCTGAAAGATTGCATTGATCTAGCACTTGGCATCATCTGAAGGAAAATATAGATTGTAAGATCCCTCGCAAAAAATTAAAAAAGTGTCCCTTCAGCATTGTCTTTGTTGTGTGTGTTGTGAGGTGTGGCACGACATGAAAAATCAATGGAGTTTGCACAACTGAAGAATCATTACCTTCCTTGAATTCTGCAAATCCTTAAGCTGAGCACTGAGCCTGACTTTATCAATATCTGTTTTTGATTCAGCTACTGATGAGGATGTGCTAGGCAAAGACTGTCTCACAGAGATAGTCGATGTGCTTGCAGAATGACTACTGTCCGTCTTTGCCTTGGCCAAAAGGTTTTCCACTCGCCTCTCCGTCTCATTAGACATCTTAATCTGTCCAGTTCAACATATAACTACATAAGCAATGGTAAAAAAACACATATATTTGTGTACACAATACACTACCAATAGAAACCATATAACACCTCTTGTTGTGTTGATCCATGTCTATCATCAAGATCTGCTCGATAATCAGGCAGTGGTACTTTGCTGAAAACAACTATTTTCCCTTTGTTGTATGCATTGCTATCTTCCCCAGGTTAAAAATAGGATAATGAAAACAGAATTTGTCAGTTTTCAAGGGCAAAACTAATAAAGAAAATTCAATGAACAAGATCAGAGAATGGGTGGCGATAACAAGATTTTGTGTAGGCATGAGTTAAGAAAACTAAAAGGCTGAATAAGGATATGACCCTTACAAGTAAAGCCCTTGTCTTTGAGACATATCAGCTAGTATGTTCTGTCCATCACGCCCAAAATTTCGCTTAACAACTAACTCCTGTTGAGGCCCTTCTCTTAATTGCCTGATCTTATTCCACCACTCATTCTCGTCTACCTTTTCCACCTGAAGATCGGGCAGGGGAACATAAATCATCATTTTTTTCTCAAACACCATGTAAATCATCATTAGAAACATAAAACAGAACAAGCAACAGCTAATATATCTTTATCAGAAATTGAAGCAGTTTTTAGTCTAGTCATGCAACAATATAGAATAGAATAGAATAGAATAGAATAGAATAGAATAGAATATTACAGGCGATGCAGTCCATCTGTGTATATTATGATGCAGTGTAACAGGTATGCAATATGCAGACTTGCAGAGTGTCGCATTGTTGTCAATACAGGGAAATAGTGACACAAACTGTGGGCTACACATAAGCTAGTTCCTGTTTTCTGAGAGCTTCAAAAAGTATCACTGCATTAGTTTGATTCAAACTAACATGAGGAAATGGAGAATATCGCGATTAGATCACACCCTACATCCACTACATCATCGATGCACCACGGATACTCCACGCAACAACAGACCCGCGTGCAGCAAGCTAGCAACCAAATCACCATCCCCATCGCCACGGCAGCAAGCGGGCGGGAACCCTCACTCACCTCGCCGGCCATCTGCCGGAGCCGCTCGGCGCGCCACTGCGGGTCCCACCACCTCTGCTCCCCTCGCCCACCGCCTCCACGACCTCCCCTTCCCCCACCTCCGCCGGGCCCACGCCCGCGCCCGCGCCCGCGCTGCGAGTTCGGGCCCCCACCGCCACCTCGATGCCCGCCGCCGCCACCGCCGCCGCGAAACGACATGGCGCGAGCAGATAGTACGGCTCTGGGGTAGGAGGAGACGATGGCCGCCGCGAAGGGGAGGAATCTGCCGCGGAAGAGGTGGCGGCGTGGCGGCTGCCGCGGCAAGTGGATGAGCATCTGGGTCGCCACGGGAAGAAGAGGAATTATATCCCAGTGGGCAGCTGGCAGCACGGGAATTTGTTCGAGAACATTAAAATTTTAAAAAAGACGAGAAAATTTAGAGAAAAATAACAAAATAATAATTATTTTTTAATATGATATTTTTAAATCAAATTACATAACATCATAGATTTAATAATACCATTTATGAAAAAAAATGGCCATGTCAGGTTATTGGACTCTTTTTATTTTTCAATTCTGCTATACTACAAAACTATTAAAATTTAAGTATTTAAAAACAAATTTAATAAAAACAATCTAATATTTATAAAAAACTAATTTTTTAAAATTAAAATTAAAATTTGAAACCTAAACCTAAGCACGCAGTAACGCTTAAGGGTACAGATTCCAGTGGGAATTTTGACGTGTTTGGCTCGACCAACCCGAAAATCAAACATCTTTCTTTTTATTTCGCACTTTTTGGGGGTTGTTTTTTTTCTGAAAATTAACCCTTCATTTTTTCTGAAAATTCGTGCGTTAAAATTGGGAAAATTACTCACATGCCATTATAATTTTCAAAAATTGCCTATATGCCACTCTCAGTGACTGTGGCGGCCCCCATCTGTCAGTGACACACCAATGGCATATTGGCAAAGCGTAAAAATTGTAATGGCACAGAAAAAATTAACCCAAAATTGGCACTCGATAATTCTAGTGTTAAAAACGTGATAATATACTCACTGTTGTCAAAAGACTTAACTTCTATCGCTTCATCCTTATAAAAAACTTTATTTATATTTCCTCATCTATTCTCAATTAGCAAATTAAAGAAAAACTATTACTCCAATATATAGCTCTTACCTATCACTTCATATTATCATAGTGTTTTATTAATGAGGCACTTTAATCTTTTACTATTACCATTAATTTATTATTTTTTTCTTAAAAATAATTTTTTCGTGGAGACGAGATGTATATGTTAATGACTGGAGGAGGGAGTAACAAAATTCTTGGTACAAATTTGGGTAAGACCCTGAAACTTTAGATTCCAGAAAGCAAATAGTTAATATACAAATGCTATCCTACACCATGCGTATAGCATAACTATTCTACCGAAAAATCTACTACTGAAAAAAAAATAGTACTCAATTGCTATTCTACTAAAAAAATCTACTACTAAAAATAGTCAGTGTAGAATAGTTATTCTACACACATGGTGTAGAATAGCGTTACCGATAGTTAATATATAGAATCTGTTTAGAATTTACTCTGCTCCACGAAATCCAATTAGAATCAAATCCACATATGTTTGGCTTACAAAGTGGAGCTAGATTCACGAATGATGGAATTTGGTAGAAATGTACTATTTTACCCGTGAGTTGTATTATGCTTTATTTGTTGATATACCTTAATATAATTATACTACAATAATAATATTTTATATTTTTAATCATAAATAATTCATAATACTCAAGTAGTTCACAAATTTTTGTGAAGTAACATTGTATACTAATTCCAATGTAGATAAAGTGATGTAGCTAACTCATCACAAAATACATCCATTGTTAGAGCATTTGCCACTACAGTTGACCCATCGGATAGAACTGAGTATCTAGATTATCTTTTTGGTATTGTAGGGACATAATTAAGATGACGATCAACCGAGCAAAGTTCAAATCCTCACCAGTGTGTTCACGAATGAAATTATGAAAGACCATACATGTAATAATAATCATTTCCTACTTATGCATTGAGTACACTAGCATTCTTTAGAGAATTTACCACTTCATTGTTAGTACTCTGAATGACTGCTCAATGACATTGCAAATACATAAGTGAATATAATTGATTTTTTTCTTAGGAGTTTTAGGCTCCATACCTCTATATCACTCTGGAATATAATACCTCTCACCTTTGTAAGAGGCTATATCCTAGTCGATTAGGATGTCCCGCATCAACAACATAATATTTACCTATAAAGTGGAGATATTTGTTAAGCCAAATTACAATATGTCTTATTTGTTTGATAATGTAGTACCGAACAATATACTTGGGGGAGGATGTGGGAAGATTTTTTCATCAACTCTTAGTGCATTATATAATAATACACTAGTATCATTCATAGATTCCAGTTGTCCCGCTGATACATATGTAAACCTCATATCAAAGTCACAAACCGCTAAAACATTATGAGTGAGTATATCAAATTTTTTAATATATCTCACTTGCTCTTCTGGGGATAGGGCTACTCGAATGTGTGTGTCATTGAGAGCATCAATACAATCTTTAAAGTGTGGATATGGTCGCCTATCGTCTCTTATTCTTTTATGAACGGATGGAAAATTCGGGTCATTTAGTCTTATGAATTCCTTTGCCATAGCCATCAAGCAATTGAGCACCTCATCAAATTTCCTACTGATAATTTCACTAAAGTGCTTAAATCGATTTTGACATCTTATGTTGGACTTGTTTCTGCCACATATGTATAATAAAATTGTAAGACTCTCTATAGTATTCATCATTAAAGACGGTTGTAACTACCTTTCTACCATTAAATCATTAAATCATGAAGGTACAAGAGTATTTCTGAAATCATATGGAGTTGTGTATGACATTCTTTTGGAGTCCTCAACGTCTCTAGGACCTAACCCATGCTTCTAAGAGTTGATGTCCTAGGTGAATTTTTATCAAGGTATAAGTCAACATATGTATGTACTAATTTTTCACTTCTGAATATAATTTTCCACAACTCCATTATTAATATAACTAATATAGTGCTTGATTTAGCTTTCTTGTCCTTATCAAGGATACAAGCTCTTTTTTTTGCATTACCAACTAAAGGAGAAATCTCATGCACCTCATGTTCATATTGAGTTGACGACATACTAGAAATATTAACATAAATTAGGGTATCATCATAGATGTCTTCACCCCAACAATATCATTGTCAACATTAATTGTTTCAACCTGTTGAGGTGGTATAATTGGGTTGTCACTCATAGGATTCCAATGATCAACTTCATTATTTGTGATGCTGACAAACATTTTTCTCAGTAACTCCTCATTTTAGATAGCTTTTGTCCTAAACATACTACAATCAGGAATATCTTGTAAAACATAAACAAACATATACATCAATCTAGTAAGCATTCAATCTAGTAAGCATGTGTACTAATAGTAGTCGTCATTACATGATTGACAAGTTGCACTTATTTTTTTTGCCTTCTTCCACCACTCATTTGACATGTCAATTACACACTTTTCATTGTTCCAACTGGTTCCTATTTGGCTCTTCATTAATCTGCTCCACACATTCCAATATATTTGTAGCTTGTTCCACTTATTCTTTATTTGTAACTTTGACAATTCAATTACAGTCATTTGGAAAAATCTATGTGACATCTCATTATATCCAACGGTGTTCAAACTTGTGTTTGACGACCGATTTCCTTTTGATCACCCTAACCATCATATTATCATCAATTTGTTCATGGGTTCCTAATCTTACTACTAATTACTTATGAACAAGATATAAGCAATCGCTTAATTAAGACATTGCAACTTCATAAACAGATTACACAATAAAATTAGTCTAAGGAACATTAACTAGTACGTGTTCATCTTTTTTTCTTGAAGTTCCACCTCATTTTGTGGCGTGATTGCTGGGATCTGAAGCAATCGCGCCTGTTGATCCATGTACTGCCGCCCCACCCCACCCCACCCCTGGCTCTTGCCAGGCGCCTGTTGAGCCGCCCCCACACCACCGTGGCCAGGCGCATGCAGCGCCACTCCCACACCACCTTGGTCCTTGGCTAGGCGCACAAGCTGAGCCGCCGCCGCACTGCCCTAGCCAGACACCTGTTGATCCGCCCCGCAATGCCCTAGCCCATCACACCGCCATGGCCAAACGCGTGTTGTGCTGCCCAGAACCACCCTAGCCAAGCACAATTTTCTCCGCCGACGCACCATCATCACTTTCTCGTCGTAGTTCCATCGCCGGATCGGTTGCACACAGGAGAGGAGGAAACAACCAGGCAGAAGGAAATATAATCACCAAGGGAAAGAAAAGAAAATGAACGGATACATTCATTAATGGCATGATGGGTGAATACCCTTAAACTCTATGTTTCGTTTTAAAAATTGAATCCGTAGGACACCCTAGGAAGTACTTCGCAAAAAACAAAGAGCAAAGTTCCATATCTTAAATTTTTAAGAATATGAAAACTCATATATAATTCTATTTAGCTACCGTTTTACGGAGCGGATAAAAAAAACAAATACCCTCAAAGTTGACAAGAATACAAAGATGTTAGTGTTTTCTAGCATGTAGATTTTAGTTTTTTCCACGTTATGTAGCTATTGAGTTCGTAATTTAAAAATAAAATCTAAACCATTTAGGAGAGATTTACTATGTGTTTGATTTCGAGGTGAAGTAGGATGGGACGCCCCAGAAGAAAATATTTTAGGTAGATATGGGACTAGCCGAGTGAACGGGCTCATCCGACTTCACTGTCACATTTCAAAACCAAACACACAGTTATTAGATTCTAGGAATTGTTGCGGTAGCCGGAAACTATTCCAACGAGCCCTAAAATAGATGATGAATATATTCGATCGTGTAGCTGACAATGGAAAATGATGAAACGACAAAGCTCCTTGTCATAGAACAACTCCATAATGACTTCACGAGAAAATCCATTGAACATTCTGCATGTCATGCACAATGGCTTAACTGACATCCAGGGAACAAGGCTGAAGCATTTACACAGCAGTTTGCATGGAGGATGGAGAAGGCTTCATTCAACAAAGGACATAAAATTGCACTGAGATTTAACATTTGGTTTCACCTGTTTCATTTTGGAAGGTAAAGTTTCTTGCATGTTGCTACCTGCACAGGCAAATAACAGAGGTCAAATGTGCATACAAGAAATTTGCCCTATATAAAGGATTCTGAATGCATTTTCAAAGTTGCCAGGGTTTTACCTGGAGGATGTGAATAAATAAGATTTCATGGAGAAATTAACTGAGCTAACTAGCTCAAGTTTTTGATTGATTTTATCTGAGGTAATTAGCAAGTAACTGCAAATTTCAAACAATACAAGAGCAGCTTCATATTTCTGTGCAAAACCATATGACCATAAATGTGTCACTTTGGAGCAAGCTTACCAGACAAAAATTAGTGGGACTCCTTCAGTCCATCAGACTTGAACAAAACCACCAACCAGAAGACTGAGACATGATTTAATTTTGGTTGGTAGCAGACAACCTCATTAGTGCATGAAAAGAGACTAATATCTACCAGCATTCATTTGAAACTACAAGATATGCAGATGAAGGAACAACAGTTAAGGCTGAAGGGCCTTCATGGAGTGAGCACTGTAGTCTATTGCAACAACCTTGGTTGTCAGCATGGTAGATATCAATATCCAGCAATACCATGCATTCACAAGATGGTACCACAGGATTACAGAAAAATTAAGGACCTTGGTAGTGAGTGCATCAATAACTCCTCATCTATTCTTGAAGTTTTTATTTGCTGGAACATTTTATATAGTTGGCATCAGTAACAGATCTAAAATACCTGAGACTTAAAAGACATTTTGCTTCTCAAGATATAGTCACAGCGCATTGTTGCCCTGACCATCTGTAAATCAAAATGAGCAAAGTTGCTCCGCAAAGAAACCAAAAGGAATATGTTTTCTTTCAGAAATTTACGCAAAACAAACTGAGGCTATATATTGACTGTTAACCAGTTTTTTCCAACAGTTTCTGATAGTATAATCTCCCAAAGTAGGTCATGACTGGAGTTCTGCAATCTAGTTTTCATCAGTATAAGTGAGACATTTTGAAAGACAAACAATAGCTTACAGTTTCTATAGCACCTGTACATACAAATATCACCTGAAAGGTTCTACAGGTGTTGTTTCTTCAAGAAGAGCAGCGGCCTGGAAACATTCCGCAGCTTCTGCTGCTGAACGGACACCTTCCTCTTTGTAGAGTAGCCCAAGATTAAACCAAGCCACATGATTCGTTCTATCCAGTTGCAGTGCATCAGTCAGGAAGCACCGGACAGATGGCAATGGCCTATTGCCAAGTTCTCGAAGTACAGTTGACATTGCTATCAAACTTGGAACATGTTTACGATCATGGTCCAGTGCTCTGAAATAGGATCCCAAAGCTTCTTTTGGCAGACCTTTCGCTTCATATAGTTTTCCTGCAAATAGAATATATATGAATAATGCCAAAGAATCTAAGAGATATTTTTTGCAAGATTAAATGGAAAGCTTTTATTGTGTGTTGGCATTTTGCAATACAAAATAGGAAGACTTAAGTACAAAACAGTTGCAAATTAATCTTCGCTGCCTCCATATAATTATGTCACAAACTTTGTAAGAAGTAAACAATAAGCACCTTTAGCATGCCAAGCCAAGGCAGAATATGGACTGATGGCTCTTATCTTCGATACACAAACCTCTGCATCCCTCCATTGTGACATGCGTAGGTATAAGAGAGCTAGATCATACCAGGTATCTATCTCCAGGCTTCTATCGTCCTTAGAGCCCTGTAAAAAGTTGTAAAAGAATGTCAGAGGCAAGGTGTATGCCTTCTATAGTTCTATACTTCTATTTGCTAGTCAGCTGTAGAAGCTGCATAACAGCGAACACAAAATACTTGATCTCAGCTATCACGTGAATGATATGATTTATACCAAAAGTGATCTTTAGTTCCATGCATGAATGCAACCAAATCCATGGAAAAAAACTAAAAAGAAAGAGTGCTGGTTCTTGATAATTACTTATACAGTGTTGAAATATGGTGTTTTTTAAACATATCCTGCTTTTGTGTAGCCAAGTAGTTCATCGCAGGAATTATTCTCGTCATGAAAATTGAACCTTGTGTTTAGCTCGTAGAAAATGCCACCAGATAATTGATCTAACAGAAACAGTAGAATTTCAAGAGCTACTAATTAATCTAAGAATAATTGACATCGAGGAAGAATATTTGATTCTCTGATGGATTTCAAAAAGGAAGTTTTAAAGCACCTTTGCCAAGGAGATCCCAGAACCAAGACTTTTGGTTCTAAGTTGAATGACAGCAAGAAGTTTGGTGTATGTCTCAACAGCATTCCTGAGTTGCCCCTGTGCAGCCTGAATTCTGGCTTTGGTTCGCAATAAATCTCCTTGACTCCATTTCCCAGTCTGATCGAGAGCAGCATCAACAATGGTTTCAGCATCAGCAAACTGTTTCTGAGCAGTTAGTATCCGAGCTAAAAGAAGCCAACTCCTCAACTCTGATCCAGCCTCTAATTTCACCAGTTTCTTAGCGTAAAAGGCAGCAGCATCTAATTTTCTCTGCTCAGCATTTTCAAGGCTGAGACTGTACATTGCGCGAGAATCTTTCCCATGCATCTTCTTTTCAGCATTCCCAAGCACCTCCAGAGCTTCACACTGCCAGGCAGCTCTCTCTGTATCAGATATGGCACATCTAGCTTGATTAGAAAGGGTAACTCCAAGCAGAAGGTCTGCAACACCGGCCATTTGTTCACATCCTCCCTGTATATTGGCTATTGCTCTCCGTGCGTAGGAAGCACCTTCAGTATGAGCACTCTTTTCAGTGCAAACCTTTGAAGCTAAGAGGAGTTCTTTGATATTGTCAGAATCATCTCCATACTTCAATATCCTTTTGAGAAGAGTCAGGGCAGTCAAATCATCTTCTTCTGCTAGGTAACACAATGCAACATTGTATGACCATTCTCTTTTGTCCAGCACACCAGGTAACAATTCTTCAAATAGTCTAGCTAGTGGCTTTAGCTCTCCTGAGATGGACAGTGCAAAAGTAAGGTGATGCATTACAGTGGGATCCCACTCAACCCTCTTGAGATTGAACTTCCTTAATAGAATCATTAGAAGAAGAATAGCCTCTTCCATATTATTGCGAGGTGCAAATGAACCATACAACTGTGAATGAAGATTTGGAGGCCGTGCTTCACAGCCACTATATAGGAGAAAAATGGCAAACTTCTTTTGTATTCGAGCTATGGTCTCTCCATCAAGATTCCAATTATTGAGAAGAGACCTCCTATAAGAAGATATGGCTTCAAGTGAAAATCCCCCTAGTTTCCATAGCTCAGGGAGCAACTCTACAGCCTTGCATATTATTTCATTTAATTTACTATCTTTTCCAAAGCCTGGTGGCAAGCCCTTAGGCACTGCTGCTTCCACAATATCCAATATCATTCTGCATTCTTGTGCAGCTTCTGCAAAAACAAATCGAATTGAGGTTATGCTTGCAGTAATCTCACACAAAATTGCAGGAATAATTCAATTATTGTTTGTAGGACAAAGGAGAACAATTCCAAGCACTAATACACTAGCATGTTGAGTGACAACGAAATGGGAGTTACCTTTGAACTTTCCAAGATCATGAAGTGCTCTTGATTTAAGGTATATAGCCTCCATGTGTAAGCTGACAGCATGCAAGGGCATTGGTGGAGAATCAAACTGCGAACGAGTCTTTCGGCGGTCTGCTTTTCTAGCAATTGATATTTTCATCTTGGGGACTAAAGCAGATGTATCTATCCCATCAAACACTCGAAGTGCTGCTTCTACATGCCCACGTTGGTATTCCAGCCTTCCTAACAATGCCCTTGCTTCCTGTGAAATTTTAATATGTATGTTATGATTTTGCACCATTTCGGGTGTTCACCAAGCTTGCAACCAATAAATCCACAAATATTAGATTCCTGAAGATGGGAAGTAACAAAAGATATTCTAGCATCTGATTAATTAAGTGAGAGTGAGATACTTAGAGGCAATCAAACAATCATCTGAAGTGCCAGTACCATGTACCTTGGACATATTAAGAATTGCAAAATAAAGAATAGCATGTTGTTAACGAACAAACCATCAAAAGAAAATGATAGGGGAGATGGTTCATTAAAAGTACAGCAGGGAACAAGTTGTCAATTTAGGTAGCAGATAAGATAGGCATACATCTAACAAGTAAATCCACAAAAACAGGTAAGTTCAGCACATGTTGAATTTTACATACAACTATCTTGACATGAAAACATAAAATGAAAAAAAAAATATAAGATCAAGATTAATTTAACTAGGAAATTTACTAGCTTTTGTGATAAAAAACGCTTCTCAAGGAAGAGCAGATAGATACAAATAAGAAACAGGTTCATGGACTTTGCATCGACCAAGCAATTCAGTTATGACACAAAATCAAAACTAATTTCTGAAAGGAAATGCCAACCTCATAGTTTAGGCAAACACCCTCTCGGAGTGACAGCTCGGCCTCCTCGATGTTGCCATTATCAAGGTACTGTTCGATCTCTCCATTCCGGGATGAGTATGTGCTGGCTGAGCAGTTTTTGGTGATTGCAGATTCTGGTGACTGGATGATCTCATCTGCCCCCTTCAGCTGTTCCCCAGAGCACAGGCACTCCATTGCCATCTGGTGGACAAAGTGCCTGAAACTTCCCCTTCCTTTCCTACCCTCCATCCTGCTCTATCATGTAAGGTCCCATCTAGCCACACAATTGCCTAACATTTGATAGCATATTCAGAATCATTACTAAATATCGTGTGATAGATACCCACAAGATTTGCATCATGATAAAGCACAAAAGATAGCAAATTTGTACTAAATTCAGTAAACGAAGCACATCTCATGGATACTCCACTACAGAAGACACTGCTAGGCTTGCCAAGACACGAGCATTTGCAGGATGTCAACAACAAGAACACGCGGGGACTTTTCTTTCAAGAAGAAGAAGCTCCAATTTTTCTCTTTTTTTCTTTTCTTTTTGAAACAAAGTGCAATTAGTACTGCACCACTCATCAAAGAAATCCTGAAGAAACCTGATGGACTGATTGGAGGGAAGGCAATCAATCGAAGTCCGGACGGATCTCCGACCCACGCTGGCAAATGAAGCGCCGCCGCGCATGAGGAAGGAGGGCTATGAGAGAAAAAGAAGAATTGCGCACCTTCAGTTAGTCCCAGCCAAGACGGAGTCCGGCCACGTCTCCCCTCCGAACCTTCTCGCCGGCCGTGCGCGCGACGGCCGCGCCGGGAAGGAGGCTACGGCGGGGCCGTGAAGGAGAGGAGCCCGTCCACACCTCGCGCTCCTGGCCCGCTCGCCGGCCGCTGCCCGCGCGAGTAGGCGAGGCGAGGGGGAGGGGGGAGATGGCCGCCGACAGCGACGGTCGCACAGATACGGGAGAGGAGAAGATGCAGGGAGTACGGTGTAGAGGTTGAAGAAAGGGGAGAGGGGTATTTTGGTCATCCTCTATTTTTTTCTCAGCTTTTTTTTTCTTTTATAAAAGGCACGTGCCCGGTACACAAGAACAGTCAAAATTTTATTTTAATTATTAAAGATTATAAATATTTCCTTAGCGCCACGTTACATCCGATGTTGTAATCAATTTAAAGGATTAAATATAAATTAATTATAAAATAATTACATAATCGGATGATTATTCATGAAAACGAATTTATTAAGTCTAATTAATCTACAATCAGCAAATGTTGATGGTATTATCACCTTGTCAAATCATGGAGTAATTAGACTCATTAGATTCGTCTTGCAAATAATGTACCGATTATGAATGAGTTTTATAAATAGTCTACATTTAATACTCCAGAATAGTATCTAAACATTTGATGTGACAGTAACTAAGTTAGTCCATATAACCAAACGAGACCTTAGTTATCAATTATAGTTTTTCATGTTAATTTTGAAAAACCTATGTTCTCCTTTATATTTTTAAGTCCATGTTTTTACAATTTTCAATTTTACATATTCTCTGTCATTGTTGGGATATTGGGAACGGAATAGCGTTTTCACTGTGATCACATCTTGTCACTTGAAGGCAATTATATCAATTTAATACCTTTCACAATTATACCAATCAAAAGATTAGGGAAGGTGGTAAAGTGCAATTAAAACGAAGCAAATACGAAACTTTTGCAGAGATTTACAACCGGCATTCATGGCACAATTAAAACCCAATTTCCACCTAAACCCGGTGTTGATTAACTTAATAAAGATTCTTTTGATGTCAGATTAGGGCATGTACAATGAGTGTCTTGAGTTGTGTCTTCGGGTGTGTCTAAGAGGGTAAATGTAAAAAAACTCAAGACAAGTCTCTTAACGAAGACATTGTGTCTTGGTTCTATGCTCGAGGCATAGGACTAGCTGAATTTAATTTATTGAATGCTCTGATTGGTGCAATGAATATAACAAGACACAGATTTTAGACACGCCCATTGTACTATATTGTATTTTAGCTATGTCTTATGCTTGGAGTACCGTGCAACAGTGTCAGGGTTGTACATGCCCTTAAAGCCTTGCTCGGTTCTTTTAGGGATTAAACTAAACTTTAGTCTTCATATTTATTTACTTAACTAAACTTTAGTCACTAGCTATTTGATTCTAACGACTAAAAGTTATTAAATGAGTTGAATAAAGACCAAACTGTCCATAATAAATGACTGTAAATGCCTTTTGTCTCATCTCGAGAGGCATTAATGAGAGGTATTCCCTGTTATTAGTACACTTTAATCCTTTTTAGCAACCTCATGATGACTAAAGGGCTAAAATTTAGTCACTTTTAGTCACCATGTTTGATATTTTAGGGACTAAAAGAGTCTCCCTAAAGTTTAGCAAAGTGGAACTACACAGCTAGTTGACTAAAATTTAATCAAGGTAAATATTCAAATGTCAGGTTGTTTGGGGAAATATTCCGTGCAATCACTCATTTAGTGCAAGCGTGCAATCAAGCGATCTGGTGTATCTAATCAAGCGATCGAACGGTTATATATGAAAGGAGTTAAAAGTAAAAAAGTAACAGGTTTCAACCTCTTTTATATGTAACCGTTGGATCACTTGATTGCACGCTTGCACCGTCGAAAAATGAGGGTTTTTTTCTCTCGAGGACCCTGCCCTGTCGAAGAACAGGTCATTTTACTTTGTGAATCCGAGCACACAGTGAACCTGCAAATCTTTGAGGATCAAAACCCCAAGCTAGAAAAACACACATTAAAAGTTGGGACCTGGCCTGAATGCCATCGATCTGGACCCAACAACAAGCGGAAAGGATGCATTTGCTGTAGCTCTAGCTGGCTGTGGAGCTGTGAAACAATCATGACCTGCAAAAACAAAAGGCCAGATTTTTCGAGTGTTCTTGCCTGTCTGCTTCCTGTGCATTATCTGGCAGAAGACTACTTCTACCAGGAGAAAGAAAGAAAGAAAGAAAGAAAGAAAGAAAGAAAGAAAGAAAGAAACATGAAGTGCATACTTTTCATTTGTCCAGAATTATTTGCTGCTGTTTTTTTTCTGACCTGTTCCAGCTTCCTTTTGCTGCTCAACATTGACAGGCAAGAAAAGTCTGCTGGTTTGAAAGGGAAAAAGACACCTGTGCCAGCTCGTTTGTTAAGCCCAAATGGCGTGTCATTTGGAGGGTGGTTAACCTAAAAGTGCATGCAAAGCATCATCACAAAAAGCAAAAAGGAAACAAGTAACGGACAACGAGTCGAGAGATACCAGGCTTGCTCTGAACACCAAGCATTCAGTCAAGCCTGCACTTTGGCAAATTCAGAGTTTCAGAATTCGGACTCGGTGGGAATCTTGGCCCGTTGACTAGTGTTTTGGATTTCGGCTTATAGACAATGGGCCGGCTTTGCCTGCTCATGAGTCGCCTGCAACAGTGCCAGTTCTGCTGGCTTTACCTGCTTTTTACAGATTCGAGTAGTATTTTTTTTCTGCTGTATGGTTTTCTTTTATTCAAGAAAAGATCATCGTGTACTCAGTATATGAATGTATACGAAATCTTAGAGTATTTTTATCGTGATCGTTATTTATGACTTAATATTCGTAGTAATAGAAAACATTTCTATTCAAATTAGCTTATTATTTTGCTATCCATTCCAAATACTTACTAAATAACGTGACTTCCTATTTGAATGTAGCCGTATTTTATCAATTTATGTATATGCAAAGAAAATGAAAATAATTAAACAAGGTCAATATTTAATGGAGTAGTAAATTTGATTGACTTACTAGAAAATGGGCAAGTGTAGGAGGGAAGGATAGGGGGCCACCTAAAATAACAAGTCAAGTAGTAAGAACCATGCAGATGTTTTTAGGCTATTATTGCTATTTTAAGGGATAGTAAGTGGGATAACAACCACAATGGAGATGCTTTTAGAAAAGTTGTGTATCAAGCTAATAGGATGATAGTCGTTCAACAAGGTTGAGGCTTCTTTCTCTTTTTTATAAATGAAGCTTTATTGAAATCAATCAGTTACATTGAGGTGATATAATTGTTCTAAATATATTTCCAGCTTCTAAATAATTACGATGCACATAGCCAAAAATGCACGCACACATATTTAACTAACAAAAGATAAGGAAGTATCATCAATCCAAAGACTAGATCGTCACTCATGCTCTTGGGTTTCTCTAAATGTTGATTAGCCACAATAACGAACTCTCGTGAGTCAGACTTTTAGAACATATAATTTTAAGTCACTCCGGATTCGCTGAATCCAATTATCAAACATGTGAGATACACTGGATGAAGTCCTGAAGCTACTTGAATAATATCCCACAAAGAACGGACGATATGACTTTTATAAAACAAATGTTTAATTGTCTCTTCTTTGTGATAGAAGCAACAATTCTTGTTGCCTTGTCATTTTCTTTTTGCTAGCTAATCCTTACTTAACACCACACCACGACGCAAATGCCACATAAAAATCTTGATTTTGAGAGGGATTTTTAGTTTTCGAATACTGAGAAACCAAGGGTTGGTTTCGGTGTTTTGTGATGAGTGATTGACAGACGTTTTACCCTCTGTTCGAAGGGTACCTCCGAAGGGGCTTCGGAGGTGGTACCTCCGAAGGGTGTTCGGAGGTGGTTTCACCGAAGGGTGTTCGGTGTTTGCTTGCTGCAGCTGTGCAGCGGAGTGTGCTCGTCAGAGGGGTCCGACAGTACGCGATGACTGGGTTCGTACCGAAGGTTTCGGTACTTTGGGCGGTACACCGGAGTGTGTGCCGGAGGTTGCTAACCCGGAGAGGTCTCCGGAGTACTGGATACACTTGTTTGCTTTTCTGTGGTGCGCAGGGACTTCGGAGGCGACGGACAAGGTTCGCAGCAGGTGAACCTGGGTCAAGCGGGAGGCTTGATGCCAGGGGAGCGGGGAGCTCCGTCACGGTGGCTACGAAGGTGGTCCGGGTCGGTCCTCGGGTCGAGGCGCGCCAGGTGAAGGCAGAGAGTGCGGAGCGTGGCTCCGGCTGAAGGTGCTCCGAGACAAGTCCTCGGAGGTGAGGCACTTCGAAGGTACTCCGAATGGAGTGACTTCGGAGTTGGTGGAACAAGTCCTCTGTGGAGGCATGGAATTTGAAGTGTGCTCCGGAGGGAGACATTCGAAGGTGGCCCGACGAAGGTCTCAGAAGTCGAGGCGCATCGAAGGCATGGTCCGGGTGAGGCTCGTCGAGGAGAGTGCTCGGAGTGAGACACTGCGATGAAGTGCTCATGGAATGCTTCATGCGAAGGCCTTGGACGAAGGAGGGACTTCGAAGGGTGGTACTCCGAAGGTGGGGCTTCGGAGTGAGGATGACTTGAGGTGCTTCGGCCTGCATGGCTTCGGTACACGGACTGACGGAGTTCGAGCTGGGTGTAGCTGCAAAGCCGTGGTGGTCCACTCCGGAGGTGTTGGTGCGAAGGCTCAAGAGCTTTGACGGCTTCGGCTCAAAACCGTCAGTGTATCGAAGACTGACTTCGGTGGAGCGAAGGCCATCTGGCTTCAGGCTTCTCACCGAAGCTACCGCACCCTCGCGTGCGATGGGAGGCTGCAGAAAGTCAATGACTGCAAAGGCTGACACTGTCTGTTCTGCAAAAGGCTGACACTGTCCCCTCTGCAAAGCTGACAGAGAAGCCTCCAGAATAAAGGTGGACTACCTTTTGTACCCCTTAGTTCTGTAGAGTCAAATCTTTTGTAAACGCTAGGGGTAAAGTAGTCATTTCCTTTGGGTGAACTGTGGGCTATAAATATGGGGGCTCGGTAGGTAACATTTAACACATTGAGCATTTACTGTTGAGCTCCTGTAGCCACACCTCGATTGCAATACATCCAGAGAGTTCATTTTCTGTGTTCCTTGTTCAAGCGGCGAAGCCCTGCTTCCTTGTGCTTTTGCTTGAGCTCGCGTTGCATACCTCGCCTGTTGTTGTGCACCGAAGCCTGTTGTGGCAAAGGTTGTTTTTCTAGCGAAGTGTGTTTTGTCAGTGTGCATTCGCTCTGTGTAACAGGAGGCGTGACCTCGCTGCTTACTAGCGAAGCCCTGATTGTTGCCCGTTTTGCTTCTTGTGTCGAAGCCCCTAGTGTAGTCTGTTTGTGTGCGTGTAGACCTTCGTGTACGAAGCTCAGCACCAGTTGCTGCTGCCAAGTACTTGGTCGAAGTCCTCAGAGGGCTGTCCACTCTTGCGAAGGGTGAAGTGCGAAGCCTGCTCAAAGCACCTCGTGTGCGGAGCCTGCACTGACTTAGCAGAGTAGATTTCCGAGGGTTGTAAGTGGAGCGAAGTCTTCTTGGCTTCGAACTTTTGCTCCTGCGAAGCCTGTGTTCGGAGCTGTCAAAGTACCTCCGAACCAGACCTTCGAAGGTAGTGTTCGAAGCCTGTTCCGTAGAAGACAGAACTGAACCGAAGGCTAAGTTTTTAGCCCGAAATTTTAAAAGCTCCCATTCACCCCCCCTCTGGTCGCCGTTTCCGGTCCAACAATTGGTATCAGAGCGGGTTAAGATCACCAGTTGACCTTAACCGGTTTTGTGATCTGTTGGCGACATGGATAGAGGCAGTAAAATTCCTCTGTTCGATGGGACAAACTTTGCATACTGGAAGGTGCGCATGGAGGCTTACTTGTTAAGCCAAGAAAATGCAATTTGGGAGATTGTGGACTCACAATACTCCATCCCTGAGACTCGCACCTCTCAAACAGAGAAGGATCAGTATAATGCCAATTCCAAGGCAAGAAATATACTGTTCATCGGTTTGAGCCGGAGTGAGTTCGATAGGGTGCAGCACCTTAGGACTGCTAGGGAGATTTGGACAACACTCACTGTCTTTCATGAGGGCTCTACTCAGATTAAGGCCAGGCGCCAAAGCACCTACAATCAACAGTATCCGCTGTTTGTGCAGGCACCTGGTGAATCTATAGATGCCATGTTTTCGCGCTTTGATGCTATAGTGAGTAACTTGCGATCCAACGGGACGCTTGCTTACAGTGATCATGATAGGGTTATCAAGCTTCTCTATGCTCTTGACCGTAGCATATGGGAAGTAAAGATATCCAGCATTGAGGAGTCCACAGGTTTTGATACTTTGACCTGTGTTGGACCGAAAACGGCGACCAGAGGGGGGGTGAATGGGAGCTTTTAAAAAACTGGGCTAAAAACTTAGCCTTCGGTTCGGTTCTGTCTTCTGCGGAACAGGCTTCGAACACAACCTTCGAAGGTCTGGTTCGGAGGTACTTCGACAGCTCCGAACACAGGCTTCGCAGGAGCAAAAGTTCGAAGCCAAGAAGACTTCGCTCCACTAACAACCCTCGAAAATCTACTCCGCTCAGTCAGTGCAGGCTCCGCACACGAGGTGCTTCGAGCAGGCTTCGCACTTCACCCTTCGCAAGAGTGGACAGCCCTCTGAGGACTTCGACCAAGTACTTGGCGACAGCAACAGGTGCTGGGCTTCGTACGCGAAGGTCTACACGCACACAAAACGGACTATGCTAAAGGCTTCGATACAGGAAGCACTACGGGAAAAGATCAGGGCTTCGCTAGTAAGCTGCGAGGTCTTGCCTCGTGTTACACAGAGCGACAGCACACTGAAAAACACACTTCGCGAGAAAAACACCCTTCGCCAAGACAGGCTTCGGTGAACTAAAGACTAGCGAGGTATGCAATACGAGCTCAAGCAAAAGCACACAGAAGCAGGGCTTCGCCGCTTGAACAAGGAACACTGAAATAAATTGAACTCAGAATGAATACAGCGAGGTCTGTCTACAGGAGCTCAACAGTAAATGCTCAAAGTGTTCTCCTTGTTACCTACCGAGCCCCCATATTTATAGCCCACGACTTCATCCTAAGGAAGTGACTACTTTACCCCTAGGGTTTACATCCATTTTGTCTCTACAGAACTAAGGGGTACAAAAGGTAGTCCACCTTTATTTTGGAGGCTTCTCTGTCAGCTGCAGAGGGGACAGTGTCAGCCTTTTTCAGAACAGACAGTGTCAGCCTTTACAGTGTTGACTTCTGGAACCTCCCTTCGCACGCGAGGGGTGCGGAAGCTTCGGCGAGAAGCCAGCATCCTGATGGCCTTCGCTCCGCCGAAGAAGTCCTTCGATACAGTGACGGTTTTGAGCCGAAGCCGTCAAAGCCCTTGGGCCTTCGCACCACCACCTCCGGAGTGGATCACCATGGCTTCGCAGCTACTCCGAGCTCGAACACCGTTCGTCCGTGTACCGAAGCCATGCATGGCCGAAGCACCACAAGTCATCCTCACTCCGAAGCCCACCTTCGGAGTACCACCCTTCGAAGTCCCTCCTTCGTCCAAGGCCTCCGCATGAAGCATTCCATGAGCACTTCGTCGCAGTGTCTCACTCCGAGCACACACCTCAACGAGCCTCACCCGGACCATGCCTTCGATGCGCCTCGACTTCTGAGACCTTCGTCGGGTACCTTCGAGTGTCTCCCTCCGGAGCACACTTCGAACTCCTTGCCTCCGCAGAGGACTTGATCCATCCAACTCCGAAGTCACTCCATTCGGAGTACCTTCGAAGTGCCTCACCTCCGAGGACTTTGTCTCGGAGTACCTTCAGCCGGAGCCACGCTCCGCACTCTCTGCCTTCACCTGGCACGCCTCGACCCGAGGACCGACCCAGACCACCTTCGCAGCCACCGTGACGGAGCTCCCCGCTCCCCTGGCATCAAGCCTCCCGCTTGACCCAGGTTCACCCGGCTCGAACCCTGTCCGTTGCCTCCGAAGTCCCTGCGCACCACCGAAAAACAAACAAGTGTATCCAGTACTCCGGAGACCTCTCCGGGTTAGCAACCTCCGGCACACACTCCGGTGTACCGCCCAAAGTACCGAAGCCATCGGTACGAATCCAGTCATCGCATACTGTCGGACCCCTCCGACAAGCACACTCCGCTGCACAGCTGCAGCAAGCAAACACCTCCGAAGCCCCTTCGGAGGTACCCTTCGAACAGAGGGTAAAAGCCTGTCAATCACTCATCACAACACCGAAACCACCCTTGGTTTCTCAATCTCCCCCTTGATGAGTGCATTGACAACCAAATCCAATTTCAAGAAAATTTAAAATTTTCAGCACACAAGTGACCATAAAAAACTCAGAAAAGAGCCAAAGCATGTCACTTGATAAAAGAATTTTTCTCCCCCTTTGTAAAAGAGTAAAAGCCCTTTTGGCAAAACTCCCCTTGATAAGAACTCCCCCTGAGTTAAGCAAATTTTTCTCCCCCTTTATGTCAAAAATCTTTCCCCTTGCGAAATTATGCCTTCATGCGGCAGAGAACACAGCAAATCTCCCCCTTTGGCAATGCAAGCATCAAGGAGCAGTTAAAAGATGCAAAGCTTCGAAATGAATAGAATTGCAAAGACATATAATGCAAAAATATGCCAACATTAACACTAATGATCATGTGCTCAGCTCAATTTAACAATCTGTGAAACAAGATGATGGCATGTGATTTTGTCATTTTGGAAGTAAAAGCATCACCACTTAATCACAGCAGCTAGACATGTGAAGGCAAGGACTGCGCAAAGCTAACAATTTCTACCCTAGACAGACAAGTCTTGTTCCAAAACAAAGGAGCTTTAAAAGCAAACTTGATGAATAATTAATTTTGTTGTTCCTTTTCTTAATGCCCGGGGTTATTTGTTTGTCCACCTTATACTTTCCAATCAAGCCAAGCCTAGGCATGAAAGCCATCTGAAGCTTAAGGCGGTGATTTTGGCATACACTACACTATCCCAGTTCAAACCAAAGTGCAATGGTAAGCAGTCTAGAATAGAGTAGTGCGACAAACAAACCCTCCTGGATCTTTTCATTTAAACCAGGCAAATCATGGATTTTTGATTTTGATTCAGATGAATGAAGTATTTTGATGAATATCCATGAATAAAGAACACAATTTTTCAAGTTGCAAATTTTAGCATCCAAGGATCAGTGTCTTGCTGTCAAGTAGATAAAAGATAGCTAAAAGCAGTCCAGCCTAAACAAGCTAGATACAAGATTGTGCGGTGAGAAGGTTTGGATTTTAGAAAATAAAACATCATGCACAATCAATGTTCCAGACATATTTCATAGAGCTGAGCTGTCATGATTTCTTTGAATTAAAAGCAGGCATATAATAGCAAAAGATGTAAGTGCAATTCCACACATAATGAGCATATGCAAGACAATTAAAATCAGCTCCCCCTCACAAAATGCCGTAGGGATGACAAATACCAAGTTCCCCACGCAAGTAAGCAAATCGAGAAGCATCGAGGGGTTTTGTAAAAATATCGGCAAGCTGGTGTTGGGTATCAACATATTGGAGTTCAATATCACCCTTCTCATTGTGATCTCTGAGAAAATGATACCGTACATCAATGTGTTTGGTTCTGGAGTGCTGAACCGGGTTGTTTGCAATACAAATAGCACTAGTGTTATCACAGAAAAGTGGAACACTCTTATAATCTAACCCGAAATCCCGCAAAGTGGAAACCATCCACAAAATCTGAGAGCAACAGCTAGCTGCAGCAACATATTCGGCCTCAGCCGTCGATTGAGCAACACTAGACTGTTTGCGGGAAGACCAGCAAACCAGAGACGTACCCAAAAAATGACAAGTACCAGAGGTACTCTTCCTATCAATTCTACACCCAGCAAAATCCGCATCTGAATAACCTCTAATACATAAAGATGAAGACGATGAATACCATATGCCAAATTCAAGGGTGTGTTTGAGATACCTTAGAATGCGCTTAACCGCTTGGCGGTGCGAAGCTCGTGGTGAAGCCTGAAAACGAGCGCACAGACACACAGCGAAGTGTATGTCCGGCCTCGTGGCAGTCAAGTAGAGGAGGGAGCCGATCATGCTCCGGAACTCCTTCTGATCTACGGCTTCTCCATCTTCGTCAGGGTCCAATGCTACAGATGTAGCCATTGGAGTGGCGAGGGGCTTCGCATCGGACATGTCGAACTTCTTGAGCAGGTCCTTGGTGTACTTTGTCTGGTGGACAAAAGTACCTTGTTTGCTTTGCTTGATTTGCAAACCAAGGAAAAAGGTGAGTTCACCCATCATTGACATTTCAAACTCCCTGCTCATGGTATCTGCAAACTCGGCAACCAAAGCATGAGAAGAGCCACCAAAGATGATATCATCCACATAAATCTGAACTAGGAGGAAATCTTTGCCATGCTTGAGAGTAAACAAAGTTTTATCAACAGAGCCCATCAAATACCCTCGCTCAAGCAGAAAAGACTTAAGTCTATCATACCACGCCCGAGGGGCCTGCTTGAGTCCATAAAGAGCCTTATGAAGTTTAAGGACTTTATGTGGGTACTTGGGGTTTTCAAAACCAGGGGGTTGTTTTACATAAACATCTTCACCTATGAAGCCATTAAGAAAAGCACTTTTGACATCCATTTGATAGAGTTTGAATCCCCGGGATGTCGCAAAGGCAAGCAAAATCCTAATGGCCTCAAGGCGAGCAACAGGTGCAAAAGTTTCAGTAAAATCAATCCCTTCTAGTTGAGAAAAACCCTGAGCTACAAGTCTAGCCTTATTTCTAACAATTGTCCCATCCTCCCCTTGTTTATTTTTGAAAATCCATTTTGTTCCTATGAAATGAACATTTGGTGGAGGATCAACTAAAGTCCAGACTTGGTTTCTCTCAAAATTTTCAAGTTCCTCATGCATGGCATTGATCCAACTAGAATCAGAAAGTGCATGACTAACATCTAAGGGCTCGAAAGAAGCAACAAAAGCAGCATTAGTGAAATGGGCATGAGAACGTGTTACCCTTTGATCAAGCTCACCAATGATCTGCTCGGGAGGGTGCATCTTTTGAACATGATGTGGAGCCTCGCGGCGAGATGCAGTCTCCCCCTCAACTTGTGCGTTGGAGTGGTCCAAGATGACCGATGTTGAGGTAGTCGCTTCGGGACCTCGTGCCGAAGTAGTTGAAGCGGGGTCAGCTTCGGGGGTTGATGTCGAGGGTAGTAGGGGATCATCCTCGAATTCTCCGGGATCTTCGTCTTCGAATAAAGTCTGTTCCATGTCGTGTTCATTTGCCTGTTCAAAAGCAGAACTAACAGAGGGGGTTGATTCATCAAAAGTCACATCACATGACTCGATGACAGTGTTAGTTTCCAAGTTATAAACACGATAGGAATGACCATGAGTAGTATAGCCCAAAAAGATCCCGTCAGAAGATCGCGACTCAAATTTATCCAAGTTACCACGTTTTAGGATAAAGCAGCGACAGCCAAAAACTCGAAGATGAGTAACCTTGGGCTGTCTCCCAAAACGCAGCTCATAAGATGTCAAGTTTAAAATTGAGCGCAAGAAAATTCGGTTTGAGATGTAACATGCAGTGTTCATGGCCTCAGCCCAGAATTTTCTAGGAGTCCTATGCTCATCAAGCATCGTCCTAGCCATCTCAACCAAAGTGCGGTTTTTCCTCTCAACAACACCGTTCTGTTGAGGAACCCGCGGAGCAGAGAATTGATGTTCTATGCCATGCTCCATGCAAAAGTCAACAAAGAGACTATTTTTGAACTCGGTACCATTATCGCTTCGAATGAATTTTAATGCACCTGGGAGTTCAGTGAACAGTCTCAAAGCCAAGCTCCGAAAGTGTGAAAACACTTCATCCTTGCTGGCAAGAAAGAAGACCCAAGAGTAGCGAGAGAAATCGTCGACAATAACAAGTACATACCACTTGCCACCTAAAGAACTAACCCGAGAAGGATCTACAGTGTCCATATGGAGAAGTTCTCCGGGCTGTTCAGTCATCACTGTGGTGACTGGCGAATGCGAAGCAGCAATCATTTTTCCATGTCGACAAGGAGCGCAAACTAAATTCTTCTCAAACTTGAGCTTGGGCAATCCTCGGATCAGACCTAGGGCGCTCAGACGAGCGAGCAACTCAAAGCTCATATGCCCTAGTCTCCTATGCCACTTCCAAAGCTCAGAAGTCGAATGTGCAACAAGACAATGAGAAGAACCAGACGACTCTGAAAAATCAGCTCCAAAAACTCTCCCAACCCTAAAGATCTTACACACCACAACGCCATCCGAATTGAGCACTTGCGAAGTATCGCGATGAAATCGCACTTCGAAGCCCTCATCAAGCAACTGAGACACAGACAACAAATTGTATCCCAGATTTTCAACCAAAGCAACATCTTTGAGAGTGAAGTTCGTGTTAATTCTTACCACACCTTTACCTTTCACTCTACTCCTTCGATTGTTTCCGAAGGTGATATGTTCCCTTTGCTTGGTTGTAGTGAGGCTGGAGAACCAAGCTGCATCTCCGGTCATGTGGCGCGAACAACCGGAGTCCATGATCCACGTGCCCTCCAAGCCTCGACCTGTCGCCTACACATGATGAAAACGTCTCGATCGCTCAGTGCTGGGGTGAGTAAAATAATGACGAGGCATCCAGCACTGAGTGACACGAGTAGTAGGCACAGTAGAAGTAGACGGTCTACGCACATAAAAATCAGAATGATGCAAAGTGCGAGGTCTACCTACATGCAAAGAACGAAAAGCATGTAGAGGTCTCCTACTCTGACGAGGTACAAAGCTACTCGCCCGAGGTCTACCACCATATGGAACATGGTGAACACCTCGAGGAGCAAAACCTCTCCGAGAAGCACGAGGAGCCTCTAAAACAGGACGAGAGTAAAACTCAGACTCATGCATACCTAAAGATGGGTAATGCATGTCCTGATAGCTCATCGCCTGTGCACGTCGCTCATCCTTGATGCGACGGAAACAGAAACCAATCAAATGACCCGCCCGCTGACAATAAGAACAATGAAACACTCTCCTAGGGGCACTCTCATGGGTCACAGGAGCAACTCTCACAGGCTCCTTGGGTTTCTTCTGTGTGGTTTTCTTGGGAGGATTTTTCTTGGTAGGAGGAGTGGTTTTCTTTGGTGGATGGGTAGGCTTTTTGGCTGATGAGGTGTCCAACAGAGCTCTCTCTTTCTCTAGGGTGGTAGGAGAGGTAAAAACAGTTTTGGCCTTACTGTCTGAAGCTATCCTCTCAAAACCCAAACCTAGAGCTACCCCGGCTCTATCAGCACACAACTTGGTCTTGGCCAAGAGCAAATCCATCCTACCCTTTCCCTCAGTGCATTTATTCACCACAGAAAGAAGATATTCATTTTCAGACATGAGGTTTTCAGCTCGCTCTCTGACAGTGCCTAGCTGGTCCTTAAGGGTGATGCAAGTGTCACAAACAGGTTGCACATCCTTAGAACTACCGGCCCTCTCCAATCTAGCCTCTAAATCATGAACATGCTTATCACGTAAATTAATGCTATCGCGTAATAAACAGCAGTTCATGCAATCAATAACATCATGAGGTCTAGAATCCACCTCCAAAAGCTGCTTCTGTGCAGTCTCAAGCTCAGAAAGAGTTTGAGCATGAACAGAACGCAACTGAGCAAGCTCACTCATGACAACAGAACATGATTCACATTCAGCATCATCAAACTTAGACTTAAGCATGGCATATTCAGTAGTAATGTTTTCTAGCCTAAGTCTAAGGTCTTTTCTTTCTCTAGCGGCTTGCACAAGTAATCTATCCTGACCTAGCACAACTTCATTCAGTTCATCCAATTTAATTAGAAGCTGGTCAGATGATAGGTTTACCTCAGAGGAGTCAAGCTCATCGCCGCTGTGATCGCTGTCGGCCATGAAGCAAAGGCCGGTGAAGTCACGTCCCTTCTTGTCCTTCTTGTCCTCCTTCCTTGGGGACTCTTCCTCCTCAGAGCTCGACTCCTCAGTTGAGGAAGTGTCGATGTCGCTGAGAGCAGCAACAAAGGCTCTGGAAGCGGCCTTGGCTACTTTCTTAGCCATCTTGCCGCGCTTGCCCTTCACAAAGGGCTTCCTCTCCTTTTTGTGGAATTTGGGGCGCTCACTCTCATCTCTCTTCTTGACCTTGGGGCAATTGGCCTTAATGTGAGAGGTGTCGCCACATTCATAGCAGCCACTAAAACCACTTCTCCTCTGATCCCGTCTCTCATGATGAAAGCGGGTGAACCTCCGGGCAATGAGAGCAAGCTCATCATCAGCTAGAGTGTCCACCTGCTCCTTTGTGACGGAGACCAGGGAGGACAAAGCAAAACCATCTGCAAGAACACAAGTGCCTGATGTGCTTGGTTCTGCAGTGGTGCCACGGCTAGTGCTAGAAACCAATGCCAATGGCTGTGGCAAAGAGCTTCTGTGCACTGCAAGAGATGCCTTGGCAATCTCTGTGGACTTCAGCTTGCTAAAGAGTTCGTCACAGGTCAATGTGTCATAGCCTGTGGACTCCTCTATGCTGGATATCTTCACTTCCCATATGCTACGGTCAAGAGCATAGAGAAGCTTGATAGCCCTATCATGATCACTGTAAGCAAGCGTCCCGTTGGATCGCAAGTTACTCACTATCGCGTCAAAGCGAGAAAACATGGCATCAACAGATTCACCAGGTGCCTGCACAAACAGCTGATACTGTTGATTGTAGGTGCTTTGGCGCCTGGCCTTAATCTGAGCAGAGCCCTCGTGAAAGACAGTGAGTGTTGTCCAAATCTCCCTAGCAGTCCTAAGGTGCTGCACCCTATCGAACTCACTCCGACTCAAACCAATGAACAGTATGTTCCTTGCCTTCGAGTTGGCAATATACTGATCTTTTTCAGTTTGAGTGGTGCGGGTATCAGGGATGGAGTATTGTGAGTCCACAATCTCCCAAATTGCATTTCCTTGGCTTAACAAGTAAGCCTCCATGCGCACCTTCCAGTATGCAAAATCTGTCCCATCGAACAGAGGAATTTTACTGCCTCTATCCATGTCGCCAACAGATCACAAAACCGGTTAAGGTCAACTGGTGATCTTAACCTGCTCTGATACCAATTGTTGGACCGAAAACGGCGACCAGAGGGGGGGGTGAATGGGAGCTTTTAAAAAACTGGGCTAAAAACTTAGCCTTCGGTTCGGTTCTGTCTTCTGCGGAACAGGCTTCGAACACAACCTTCGAAGGTCTGGTTCGGAGGTACTTCGACAGCTCCGAACACAGGCTTCGCAGGAGCAAAAGTTCGAAGCCAAGAAGACTTCGCTCCACTAACAACCCTCGAAAATCTACTCCGCTCAGTCAGTGCAGGCTCCGCACACGAGGTGCTTCGAGCAGGCTTCGCACTTCACCCTTCGCAAGAGTGGACAGCCCTCTGAGGACTTCGACCAAGTACTTGGCGACAGCAACAGGTGCTGGGCTTCGTACGCGAAGGTCTACACGCACACAAAACGGACTATGCTAAAGGCTTCGATACAGGAAGCACTACGGGAAAAGATCAGGGCTTCGCTAGTAAGCTGCGAGGTCTTGCCTCGTGTTACACAGAGCGACAGCACACTGAAAAACACACTTCGCGAGAAAAACACCCTTCGCCAAGACAGGCTTCGGTGAACTAAAGACTAGCGAGGTATGCAATACGAGCTCAAGCAAAAGCACACAGAAGCAGGGCTTCGCCGCTTGAACAAGGAACACTGAAATAAATTGAACTCAGAATGAATACAGCGAGGTCTGTCTACAGGAGCTCAACAGTAAATGCTCAAAGTGTTCTCCTTGTTACCTACCGAGCCCCCATATTTATAGCCCACGGCTTCATCCTAAGGAAGTGACTACTTTACCCCTAGGGTTTACATCCATTTTGTCTCTACAGAACTAAGGGGTACAAAAGGTAGTCCACCTTTATTTTGGAGGCTTCTCTGTCAGCTGCAGAGGGGACAGTGTCAGCCTTTTTCAGAACAGACAGTGTCAGCCTTTACAGTGTTGACTTCTGGAACCTCCCTTCGCACGCGAGGGGTGCGGAAGCTTCGGCGAGAAGCCAGCATCCTGATGGCCTTCGCTCCGCCGAAGAAGTCCTTCGATACAGTGACGGTTTTGAGCCGAAGCCGTCAAAGCCCTTGGGCCTTCGCACCACCACCTCCGGAGTGGATCACCATGGCTTCGCAGCTACTCCGAGCTCGAACACCGTTCGTCCGTGTACCGAAGCCATGCATGGCCGAAGCACCACAAGTCATCCTCACTCCGAAGCCCACCTTCGGAGTACCACCCTTCGAAGTCCCTCCTTCGTCCAAGGCCTCCGCATGAAGCATTCCATGAGCACTTCGTCGCAGTGTCTCACTCCGAGCACACACCTCAACGAGCCTCACCCGGACCATGCCTTCGATGCGCCTCGACTTCTGAGACCTTCGTCGGGTACCTTCGAGTGTCTCCCTCCGGAGCACACTTCGAACTCCTTGCCTCCGCAGAGGACTTGATCCATCCAACTCCGAAGTCACTCCATTCGGAGTACCTTCGAAGTGCCTCACCTCCGAGGACTTTGTCTCGGAGTACCTTCAGCCGGAGCCACGCTCCGCACTCTCTGCCTTCACCTGGCACGCCTCGACCCGAGGACCGACCCAGACCACCTTCGCAGCCACCGTGACGGAGCTCCCCGCTCCCCTGGCATCAAGCCTCCCGCTTGACCCAGGTTCACCCGGCTCGAACCCTGTCCGTTGCCTCCGAAGTCCCTGCGCACCACCGAAAAACAAACAAGTGTATCCAGTACTCCGGAGACCTCTCCGGGTTAGCAACCTCCGGCACACACTCCGGTGTACCGCCCAAAGTACCGAAGCCATCGGTACGAATCCAGTCATCGCATACTGTCGGACCCCTCCGACAAGCACACTCCGCTGCACAGCTGCAGCAAGCAAACACCTCCGAAGCCCCTTCGGAGGTACCCTTCGAACAGAGGGTAAAAGCCTGTCAATCACTCATCACAACACCGAAACCACCCTTGGTTTCTCAACCTGTGATGAGCTCTTTAGCAAGCTGAAGTCCATAGAGATTGCCAAGGCATCCCTTGCTGTGCACAGAAGCTCTTTGCCACAGCCATTGGCATTGGTTTCTAGCACTAGCCGTGGCACCACTGCAGAACCAAGCACATCAGGCACTTGTGTTCTTGCAGATGGTTTTGCTTTGTCCTCCCTGGTCTCCGTCACAAAGGAGCAGGTGGACACTCTAGCTGATGATGAGCTTGCTCTCATTGCCCGGAGGTTCACCCGCTTTCATCATGAGAGACGGGATCAGAGGAGAAGTGGTTTTGGTGGTTGCTTTGAATGCGGTGACACTTCTCACATCAAGGCTAATTGCCCCAAGCTCAAGAAGAGAGATGAGAGTGAGCGCCCCAAATACCACAAAAAGGAGAGGAAGCCTTTTGTGAAAGGCAAGTGCGGCAAGATGGCTAAGAAAGTAGCCAAGGCCGCTTCCAGAGCTTTTGTTGCTGCTCTCAGCGACATCGACACATCCTCAACTGAG
The DNA here is from genome assembly GCA_019279435.1 of Zizania palustris. Lineage (NCBI taxonomy): Eukaryota > Viridiplantae > Streptophyta > Magnoliopsida > Poales > Poaceae > Zizania > Zizania palustris. Next base: position 12,711,797 of record JAAALK010000080.1, read on the forward strand.
GAGTCAAGCTCTGAGGAGGAGGAGTCCCCAAGGAAGGAGGACAAGAAGGACAAGAAGGGACGAGACTTCACCGGCCTTTGCTTCATGGCCGACAGCGATCACAGCGGCGATGAGCTTGACTCATCTGAGGTAAACCTATCATCTGACCAGCTTCTAATTAAATTAGATGAGCTGAATGAAGTAGTGCTTGGTCAGGATAGATTACTTGTGCAAGCCGCTAGAGAAAGAAAAGACCTTAGACTTAGGCTAGAAACTATTTCTACTGAATATGCCATGCTTAAGTCTAAATTTGATGATGCTGAATGTGAATCATGTTCTGTTGTCATGAGTGAGCTTGCTCAGTTGCGTTCTGTACATGCTCAAACTCTCTCTGAGCTTGAGACTGCACAGAAGCAGCTTTTGGAGGTGGATTCTAGACCTCATGATGTTATTGATTGCATGAACTGCTCTTTATTACGCGATAGCATTAATTTACGTGATAAGCATGTTCATGATTTGGAGGCTAGATTGGAGAGGGCCGGTAGTTCTAAGGATGTGCAACCTGTTTGTGACACTTGCATTACCCTTAAGGACCAGCTAGGCACTGTAAGAGAGCGAGCTGAGAACCTCATGTCAGAAAATGAATACCTTCTTTCCGTGGTAAACAAATGCACTGAGGGAAAGGGTAGGATGGATTTGCTCTTGGCCAAGACCAAGATGTGTGCTGACAGAGCAGGGGTAGCTCTAGGTTTGGGTTTTGAGAGGATACCTTCAGTTAGTGAAAACAAAACTGTTTTTACCTCTCCCACCACCCTAGAGAAAGAAAGAGCTCTGTTAGACACCCCATTAGCCAAAAAGCCTACCCATCCACCAAAGAAAACCACTCCTCCTGCCAAGAAAAATCCTCCCAAGAAAACCACACAGAAGAAACCCAAGGAGCCTGTGAGAGTTGCTCCTGTGACCCATGAGAGTGCTCCTAGGAGAGTGTTCCATTGTTCTTATTGTTAGCGGGCGGGTCATTTGGTTGGGTTCTGTTTTCGTCGCATCAAGGATGAGCGACGCGCACAGGCGATGAGTTACCAGGACATGCATTACCCATCTTTAGGTATGCATGAGTCTGAGATGTACTATCGTCCTGCTTTTGAGGCTCCTCGTGCTTCTTGGAGAGGTTTTGCTCCTCGAGGTCTTCACTACGTTCCATATGGTGGTAGACCTCGGGCTAGCAGGTTTGTACCTCGTCAGAGTAGGAGACCTCGACATGTTGTTCGTTCACAGCATGTAGGTAGACATCGCACTTTGCATCATTCTGATCATTATGTGCGTAGATCGTCTACTTTTACTGTGCCTACTACTCGTGTCACTCAGTGCTGGATGCCTCGTCATTATTTCACTCACCCCAGCACTGAGCGATCGAGACATTCTTATCATGTGTAGGCGACAGACCGAGGCTTGGAGGGCACGTAGATCATGGACTCCGGTTGTTCGCGCCACATGACCGGAGATGCAGCATGGTTCTCCAGCCTCACCACAACCAAGCAAAGGGAACATATCACCTTCGTAAACAATCGAAGGAGTAGAGTGAAAGGTAAAGGTGTGGTAAGAATTAATTCGAACTTCACTCTCAAAGATGTTGCTTTGGTTGAGAACCTGGGATACAATTTGCTGTCTGTATCTCAGTTGCTTGATGAGGGCTTCGAAGTGCGATTCCATCGCGATACTTCGCAAGTGCTCAATTCTGATGGCGTTGTGGTGTGTAAGATCTTTAGGGTTGGGAGAGTTTTTGGAGCAGATTTTTCAGAATCATCTGGTTCTTCTCATTGTCTTGTTGCACATTCGACTTCTGAGCTTTGGAAGTGGCATAGGAGACTAGGGCATATGAGCTTTGAATTGCTCGCTCGTCTGAGCGCCCTAGGTCTGATCCGAGGATTGCCCAAGCTCAAGTTTGAGAAGAATTTAGTTTGCGCTCCCTGTCGACATGGAAAAATGATTGCCGCTTCGCATTCGCCAGTCACCACAGTGATGACTGAACAACCCGGAGAACTTCTCCATATGGACACTGTAGGTCCTTCTCGGGTTAGTTCTTTAGGCGGCAAGTGGTATGTTTTAGTTATTGTCGATGATTACTCTCGCTACTCTTGGGTCTTCTTTCTTGCCAGCAAGGATGAAGTGTTTTCACACTTTCGGAGCTTGGCTTTGAGACTTTTCACTGAACTCCCTGGTGCATTAAAATTCATTCGAAGCGATAATGTCACTGAGTTCAAAAATAGTCTCTTTGTTGACTTTTGCATGGAGCATGGCATAGAACATCAATTCTCTGCTCCGCGGGTTCCTCAACAGAATGGTGTTGTTGAGAGGAAGAACCGCACTTTGGTTGAGATGGCTAGAACGATGCTTGATGAGCATAGGACTCCTAGAAAATTCTGGGCTGAGGCCATGAACACTGCTTGCTACATCTCAAACCGAATTTTCTTGCGCTCAATTTTAAACTTGACATCTTACGAGCTGCGTTTTGGGAGACAGCCCAAGGTTACTCATCTTCGAGTTTTTGGCTGTCGCTGCTTTATCCTAAAACGTGGTAACTTGGATAAATTTGAGTCGCGATCTTCTGACGGGATCTTTTTGGGTTATACTACTCATGGTCATTCTTATCGTGTTTATAACTTGGAAACTAACACTGTCATCGAGTCATGTGATGTGACTTTTGATGAATCAACCCCCTCTGTTAGTTCTGCTGTTGAACAGGCAAATGAACACGACATGGAACAGACCCTATTTGAAGAAGAAAATCCCGGAGAATTCGAGGATGAACCCCTACTACCCTCGACGTCAACCCCCGTAGCTGACCCCGCTTCAACTACTTCGGCACGAGGTCCCGAAGCGACTACCTCAACATCGGTCATCTTGGACCACTCCAACGCACAAGTTGAGGGGGAGACTGCATCCCGCCGCGAGGCTCCACACCATGTTCAAAGGATGCACCCTCCCGAGCAGATCATTGGTGAGCTTGATCAAAGGGTAACACGTTCTCACGCTCATTTCACTAATTCTGCTTTTGTTGCTTCTTTCGAGCCCTTAGATGTTAGCCATGCACTTTCTGATTCTAGTTGGATCAATGCCATGCATGAGGAACTTGAAAATTTTGAGAGAAACCAAGTCTGGACTTTAGTTGATCCTCCACCTAATGTTCATTTCATTGGAACAAAATGGATTTTCAAAAATAAACAAGGGGAGGATGGGACTATAGTTAGAAACAAGGCTAGACTTGTAGCTCAGGGCTTTTCTCAACTAGAAGGGATTGACTTTACTGAAACTTTTGCACCCGTTGCTCGCCTTGAGGCCATTAGGATTTTGCTTGCCTTTGCGACATCCCGGGGATTCAAACTCTATCAAATGGATGTCAAAAGTGCTTTTCTTAATGGCTTCATAGGTGAAGATGTTTATGTAAAACAACCCCCTGGTTTTGAAAACCCCAAGTACCCACATAAAGTCCTTAAACTTCATAAGGCTCTTTATGGACTCAAGCAGGCCCCTCGGGCTTGGTATGATAGACTTAAGTCTTTTCTGCTTGAGCGAGGGTATTTGATGGGCTCTGTTGATAAAACTTTGTTTACTCTCAAGCATGGCAAAGATTTCCTCCTAGTTCAGATTTATGTGGATGATATCATCTTTGGTGGCTCTTCTCATGCTTTGGTTGCCGAGTTTGCAGATACCATGAGCAGAGAATTTGAAATGTCGATGATGGGTGAACTCACCTTCTTCCTTGGTTTGCAAATCAAGCAAAGCAAACAAGGTACTTTTGTCCACCAGACAAAGTACACCAAGGACCTGCTCAAGAAGTTCGACATGTCCGATGCGAAGCCCCTCGCCACTCCAATGGCTACATCTGTAGCATTGGACCCTGACGAAGATGGAGAACCCGTAGATCAGAAGGAGTTCCGGAGCATGATCGGCTCCCTCCTCTACTTGACTGCCACGAGGCCGGACATACACTTCGCAGTGTGTCTGTGCGCTCATTTTCAGGCTTCACCACGAGCTTCGCACCGCCAAGCGGTAAAGCGCATCTTAAGGTATCTCAAACACACCCTTGAATTTGGCATATGGTATTCAGCGTCTTCATCTTTATGTCTTCGAGGTTATTCCGATGCGGATTTTGCTGGGTGTAGAATTGATAGGAAGAGTACCTCTGGTACTTGTCATTTTCTGGGTACTTCTCTGGTTTGCTGGTCTTCCCGCAAATAGTCTAGTGTTGCACAATCGACGGCTGAGGCCGAATATGTTGCTGCAGCTAGCTGTTGCTCTCAGATTTTGTGGATGATTTCCACTTTGCGGGATTTCGGGTTAGATTATAAGAGTGTTCCACTTTTCTGTGATAACACTAGTGCTATTTGTATTGCAAACAACCCGGTTCAGCACTCCAGAACCAAACACATTGATGTGAGATATCATTTTATCAGAGATCACAATGAGAAGGGTGATATTGAACTTCAATATGTTGATACCCAACACCAGCTAGCCGACATTTTTACAAAACCCCTCGATGCTTCTCGATTTGCTTACTTGCGTGGGGAACTTGGCATTTGTCACCCTTACGGCATTTTGTGAGGGGGAGCTGTTTTAGCTGGATGTGCCTTTGTCTAATTGTGCTGAAATTGCATTTATATATTTTGCACTTATATGCCTGCTTATAATTCATGAAATCATGTCAGCTCAGCTCTTGTTAATTCATCTGGAACATTCATGTGCATGATGTTTTATTTTCAAAGTCAAATCGTGCTCACTACTTAGTCTTGAATCTAGCATGTTTAGGCAGGACTGCTTTAGCTATCTTTTATCTGCTTGACAGCGAGACACTGTTCATTGGATGCTAAAAATTGCAACTTGAAAACTGTTCTACATTTTCATGGATATCCATAAAGTACCACATATTGGTTCTCTTAGTTAAAATCAAAAATTCCATGATTTGCATGCTTTTAAGAGAAAAGATCCAGGTGGGTTTGTTTGTCGCACTACTCTATTCTAGACTGCTTACCATTGCACATTGGTATGAACTGGAATAATGTAGTGTATGCCAAAATCTTTGCCTTAAGCTTCTTATGGTTTTCATGCCTAGGCTTGGCCGGATTGGAAAGAATAAGGTGGACAAACAAATAACCCCTGGCACTAAGAAAAGAACAACAACATTTATTGATTATCAAGTTTGCTTTTCAAGCTCCATTTGACCTGGACTTGTCTGGCTAGAGTAGAAATTGACTAGCTTTGCGCAGTCCTTGCTCTTATCTATCTAGTTTCCTTGACTAAGTGGTGATGCTTTTATTTCAAAAATGATCAAATCCCATGCTTCATCATGTTTTTAGAGAATATTAATTTGAGCTGAGCCCATGATCATTGATGTTACTGTTGGCATATTTTTGCTTCATATGTCTTTGCTATTCTGCTCAATTCGAAGCTTTGCATCTTTTACATGCTCCTTGATGCTTGCATTGCCAAAGGGGGAGAAATTCCGAAGAGATTTGCTTCATTCTCTGCCGCAAGGGGGTATAATTTCAAAGAGGGAGAAAAGTTGACATAAAGGGGGAGAATATCTTTTATTTCCAAAGGGAGTTTTTATTGCCGAAGGGGCTTTTTACTCTTTTGAAAGAGGGGGAGGAAAACTCTTTTATCAAGTGACATGATTTGGCTCTTTTCTGAGTTTTTTTTTATGGTCACTTGTGTGCTGAAAATTTTTTTTGGACTTCGATTTGGTTGTCAATGCACTCATCAAGGGGGAGATTGAGAAACCAAGGGTTGGTTTCGGTGTTTTGTGATGAGTGATTGACAGACGTTTTACCCTCTGTTCGAAGGGTACCTCCGAAGGGGCTTCGGAGGTGGTACCTCCGAAGGGTGTTCGGAGGTGGTTTCACCGAAGGGTGTTCGGTGTTTGCTTGCTGCAGCTGTGCAGCGGAGTGTGCTCGTCAGAGGGGTCCGACAGTACGCGATGACTGGGTTCGTACCGAAGGTTTTGGTACTTTGGGCGGTACACCGGAGTGTGTGCCGGAGGTTGCTAACCCGGAGAGGTCTCCGGAGTACTGGATACACTTGTTTGCTTTTCTGTGGTGCGCAGGGACTTCGGAGGCGACGAACAAGGTTCGCAGCAGGTGAACCTGGGTCAAGCGGGAGGCTTGATGCCAGGGGAGCGGGGAGCTCCGTCACGGTGGCTACGAAGGTGGTCCGGGTCGGTCCTCGGGTCGAGGCGCGCCAGGTGAAGGCAGAGAGTGCGGAGCGTGGCTCCGGCTGAAGGTGCTCCGAGACAAGTCCTCGGAGGTGAGGCACTTCGAAGGTACTCTGAATGGAGTGACTTCGGAGTTGGTGGAACAAGTCCTCTGCGGAGGCATGGAATTCGAAGTGTGCTCCGGAGGGAGACATTCGAAGGTGGCCCGACGAAGGTCTCAGAAGTCGAGGCGCATCGAAGGCATGGTCCGGGTGAGGCTCGTCGAGGAGAGTGCTCGGAGTGAGACACTGCGACGAAGTGCTCATGGAATGCTTCATGCGAAGGCCTTGGACGAAGGAGGGACTTCGAAGGGTGGTACTCCGAAGGTGGGGCTTCAGAGTGAGGATGACTTGAGGTGCTTCGGCCTGCATGACTTCGGTACACGGACTGACGGAGTTCGAGCTGGGTGTAGCTGCGAAGCCGTGGTGGTCCACTCCGGAGGTGTTGGTGCGAAGGCTCAAGAGCTTTGACGGCTTCGGCTCAAAACCGTCAGTGTATCGAAGACTGACTTCGGTGGAGCGAAGGCCATCTGGCTTCAGGCTTCTCACCGAAGCTACCGCACCCTCGCGTGCGATGGGAGGCTGCAGAAAGTCAATGACTGCAAAGGCTGACACTGTCTGTTCTGCAAAAGGCTGACACTGTCCCCTCTGCAAAGCTGACAGAGAAGCCTCCAGAATAAAGGTGGACTACCTTTTGTACCCCTTAGTTCTGTAGAGTCAAATCTTTTGTAAACCCTAGGGGTAAAGTAGTCATTTCCTTTGGGTGAACTGTGGGCTATAAATATGGGGGCTCGGTAGGTAACATTTAACACATTGAGCATTTACTGTTGAGCTCCTGTAGCCACACCTCGATTGCAATACATCCAGAGAGTTCATTTTCTGTGTTCCTTGTTCAAGCGGCGAAGCCCTGCTTCCTTGTGCTTTTGCTTGAGCTCGCGTTGCATACCTCGCCTGTTGTTGTGCACCGAAGCCTGTTGTGGCGAAGGTTGTTTTTCTAGCGAAGTGTGTTTTGTCAGTGTGCATTCGCTCTGTGTAACAGGAGGCGTGACCTCGCTGCTTACTAGCGAAGCCCTGATTGTTACCCGTTTTGCTTCTTGTGTCGAAGCCCCTAGTGTAGTCTGTTTGTGTGCGTGTAGACCTTCGTGTACGAAGCTCAGCACCAGTTGCTGCTGCCAAGTACTTGGTCGAAGTCCTCAGAGGGCTGTCCACTCTTGCGAAGGGTGAAGTGCGAAGCCTGCTCAAAGCACCTCGTGTGCGGAGCCTGCACTGACTTAGCAGAGTAGATTTCCGAGGGTTGTAAGTGGAGCGAAGTCTTCTTGGCTTCGAACTTTTGCTCCTGCGAAGCCTGTGTTCGGAGCTGTCAAAGTACCTCCGAACCAGACCTTCGAAGGTAGTGTTCGAAGCCTGTTCCGCAGAAGACAGAACTGAACCGAAGGCTAAGTTTTTAGCCCGAAATTTTAAAAGCTCCCATTCACCCCCCCTCTGGTCGCCGTTTCCGGTCCAACAAATACTTTTATTAAGGTTAGGAACATCACTATATATGAGGGCTAGGTAAAGGGACTTCACTGAAAAATTTTCATTTTGAGTCAGGTTCAAGTGAAATACATCTTTTTATGAGAGAGATTTATGTTAACGATGTGTGGTAATAAATTATTCCACGCCACAAATTTTGATCCGATTAAATCTCTTCTCCATGAAAAAATTGGAGGGTTCTTTTGACAAGCCTCTGCGACAACAGTAGTCTTCTTGTACCTAATAATATTATAAAGACAAGAATATTGCTCCCGTAAGGTTTCATTTCATAACCATTTGTCTTCCTAAAACCTGACTTGGGATCCATCTTTAATTGTAAAAAGACCAAAAATGGAGAAAATCTTGTTTTATTTTCATAAAACCATCCTAGAATTGTGAGTCGTCAGTTTTAAACTGAGCATGTGAAAGGGGTTTAGAATTTAAATATTTGTTGTGTATCAATTATTGCCAAACTCCATCAGAAGTAAGCAATTTGAAAAACCACTCTCTAAGTAAGGCTTTATCTTTAATAACAAAATCTTGAATTCCTAAACCCCCTTGTTCCTTGGACCGACATACTACATTCCATTTCGTGGGGTGATATTTCTTTTTTGATCATAATTTTACTAGAATAATCTAGAGCGAAAATAGTCCAGTTTGTTAAGTATGCCCCTTGGTATTACTAAAAAGATATCATATACATTGGGAGGTACTAAGGCTGAATTAATCAATGTAAGTTGTCCTCCAAGGGATAGGAGTTTTCATTTCCATCTACTGAGTTGTTTCTCAAAGAGTTTCTCAATCTCTTTTCAATCTTCATTTCTTAGTTTTCTATAATGAATAGGAATACCCAAATATCAAAATAGAAATTTTCTAGAGAAACATCCAAAGAGGTCATTGCATTGTTTCTTGAATGTTTTGGCCTCACCAAAGCAGTAAAGTTCTCTTTTATAGAAGTTGATCTTGAGACCAGATAGTTGTTCAAAAGTATAAAACAACACTTTCAAGTTACAAGCTTTCTGTAGGGCATGTTCCATAAAAGAATCGTATCATCAGTATATTGTAAAATAGAGAGCCCACCGTCAATCAAATGTGGTGTTACTCCTTTAATTTTCCCATATGCTTTGGCTCTATTGATTAGGACCGCCAACAGTGGCACAACAAGGAAGGCTAGCTACTTGTGTATGTGTGCTTGTATATGCTTGTGCATGTATTTATGTTTTTGCATTAGAGGGTTAGAGTTCAAGATAGCAGTGTATGTGTAACATGGCATAGTGCCCATATCGGCAGTGGGTAGAGAGCAGGGATGTTAGAAATAATCTTATCATATGCATGGGGTTAGTTAATTGTGGACATGTGTTAGTTCTCATGAGTTGTGTATGCAAGGAGTTGAGTGGTGTTAGTGGTAAGTGTACGTGTGTTGGTGGAGCTAGTGTGGTGTGAGTATCGGCTAGTGCAATTGTATGCACTGAAGTGTGTGGGCTATTAATAGCCAAGTTGTTTTCAGTTTGAGAAAGAGCAGAGAATACAAGAGAAATGTAGTTCTTGTGATGTTGTTTTTCTTCTCTAGTGTACTGATGAGGAAGATGAATAATGCTAGCTTTTATAGAGTTGAGAGATTGAGTGCTACATGGGAGATCTGCATGGCTTTCTCTTTGCTACGACAAAAGTGACCATTAGCAATGGTCGTGGTACCGATTTCTAGATAGCAAATTGATTGTCATGTGGGAGTATTCAATTCTTCTTGTCGACACTCTTCAGTCATATAAAGCAGTTCGGTATGAGCGTGACCTTAGGTTTATAAAAACATTGTTGGGCGAGGGACATTCGCGATGCTCTCTCCAATCGTGCAAAACATAATATCTCGATCTATAGAATAGGTTGATCTTAAGCCCGAGGATGATGTTTTGATTTAGAAATCATCACCAAATAGGTGTTTCTTCATCGCTGCAGTCTATCAGATGTTCTTCATGGCAACACTTGATTGTCAATATGACACTGTTGTGGAAGACAAAGGTGCCATCCAAGGTGAAATTCTTCTATTGGTTGTCTTATAGCAGACAATCTTGTTAAGAATGGGTGGTTTCATGAAGATAAATGTGTGTTGTGCAAGAAAGCGATAGAGACCTACAAACATGTCCTCACGACTGTGGTTACATCAAGAGTGTGGAGATTCATTAGAGTTTGCGTCCGTATGGTGTTTGAGCTCCCTAGTGATGCTAATATGGGGTTGGGAGAGTGATGGCTAAAGATAAGAGGTGTCTTCTAGAAAACGGTCAGAACAACATTTGATTTCTGTTTATGCCAGTGTGCTGGAGGATTTGGAAGAAATGAAATGCTATAATTTTTAACCAAAACTCGTGAATATTGGCTCAATTGTTTTCTAACATTAAAGAAGATTTATTAATTTAGAGAGAACATCGTTTCTTTAGCAACTTGGGCGAACCCCTATAAAGTGCTTACTTTCTTAATATAACGAGTCTAGTTATGTAGATAGATTGTGCTCCTCTAATATCGACATCTTACATTAATGTATTTTAAAATAAAAATACAGATTACTATCCTGAACTATCATGAAAGTTTAAATAACCCCTTAAACTATAAAACCGTTTAAACAATTCCTAAAAATTTGAAAACCACTTTACTGTAGAACTATCGTTAACGTGACACAGTGGAATAGTGATTTTCGTTAACGTGGATGACATGTCACGTGCTGAGCTATCTAAAATGTCACACACAAGGTATTCGATGAAATGTGGTCAACTCTGTTTCGTCGTGAGGCACGTGGTGGCTACGACGGGGGCGCATCAAGGGTGCAGCCGGTGTGTTGCAATGGTCGAGCGGCAACGGTGGGCACATGGTAGTGCCCAGCGACGCCCAGCGGTAGAACGCACGACACCCGTGTGGTGGGTAGCGACGTTCATGGGTGGCATGCGGTGAGGCATGCGGGCGATGCGCGGGAGGCGCGTGATGGGGTCACAGGGCCAACGGGCAGCGGGGGAGCGTGCGGCGTGTGGCGGGTGCGGGGGCATGCGGCCACATGTGCGGGAGGGCGCTGGAGAGCGGGCGAGGCACCATGTCATTTCATCATACACCTTACGTGCGTTGTGAGGGAATCAGTTTTTACTCCATTTGTCAAGTCAGCACGTCACATATGTCCAAGTTAGCGAAACTGCCGTCCACATCAATGAAACCGTGCTGAAAGTTCCACAGTGAACTGGTTTTCAAATTTTAGGGGGCTAATTAAACGCTTTCAATAGTAATCTTTACCTTTTTCATTCTAAAACTTATCATCTCCTTTTTTATCTTAATAAAATTTGGTCTTCTCTCACGCTGACCAGCTAAAAAAAATATATGAACACTTCAGTATACATGGTATATATGATATTTGGTTTGAGAAGTTCAGAGGTAAGTTTTTTTCAACAGGTATCAGGTTCTTGCTTTTCGGTCTCCCCCTTGTATCAAACTTCTCTTTCTCCATTCTCGGTCCTCAAGGAGGATGGATTCAGGATTCTGCCTTCTTCAATGTCCAAAGCATCCCCATTCCCAGCTGAATGTGTGATGATTGGTCTATGCGCACGTACACTGCATCAAGCACTACAAAAACTAGGAGACAGTGCAGCAAATGATACAATCAATTGGGTGTACTGCTGTACACCAGGCTACTAGTAGTGCCCCTGCCACTCTCCTCACTACTCACAGGGTCAGTGTTTTACTGTTCTCTCCCCCCCCCCCCCCACCCCCACCCCAAAAAAAATGATAAACAAGAAGTCATTTCTTTCAGAGAAAGTATATAACAAAAAAATGAACCATTTGCATGTACTATGTAAATGTAGTACAAGTGAGTGCATGATATCTTTTGATGGCACACATGCACTGCAAGCAAAGATGGGAATTTATTCAAGTGTCAGCCCATGATCCCCTAGACCTGCAGGAGCTGCTGCATCTTTGCATCACCCTTGCCCTATACCCGTGTGTAGATCAGAGGTAGACTGGTTGCTCTGCTGTCATCTCAAACTTGATGAAAGTCTTGATCAGCTTCACCTGAATACCTGATGGAATTATGGAAAGGAAGATCCAACAGATGCTACTACCACTACTGAGTTTGCCACTTCAGAATATGAGTAGGTTAAAAAAACAAGGTCAGTGACAATCAGGATAGCATAATTTTTCAGTGACAAATCCTCAAATCTTTCAACTACATGTCGTAATTTGCGGTGACGGGTTTTGTTACTATCAAACCAGACCAGTAGGGCTGGTTGCCGCTATTCGGCCACGGCCGACAACCGGCCTACTGGCGGTTTGGTACTTGTTGGTTCTTCAGTACAACTGTAGAAGTGCAAACACAAGTTAATGCTGAGTATTGCCATGGACCTCACCTCATTCATCAACCCTCGTTTATGGCTGTAAAATTTTCTAAGATATTAATTGTGGGCTGGTAGGAGTATTTGGTGATGCTTTTGTTCATAGTCTTTAATTCCAGCCCTTGTTGTAAGGTTTCTTAAAGAAAGATATCAGATATCCTGACTGGTTTTCTCCTGCTAGTGTTTAATTTACCAGTACAATTTCCTGTCCGGAACTCAGGGTATCTATCTTTTACTTGAATGCAGGAGAAGGCCAGAAGTTCTTGCAGTTCGTATAGGTGTCATAAATGACAAAGCCTCTCTGAAGCCTGAAGCATCCATGAATTTACATTTTGTAAAGATTTTTTTTAAAAAAATATTTTCTAACAGTAAAGCAAGCAAAAGATTAATGTACTAGCAATAAACTGAATCCAGAGAGTGAGTGTTCTTGGCTAATGCTTGGTTTAGTTGCACTGGGAGCCATGGATTAACCATTCCTGCATACTGATTATTGCAGTGCACACTGCACACTGACACTGTGCTGCACCAAACAGTTCCTGGTTCCATTCAAAGCTGAGCTGAGCAACTACTATAAAATTATGTGACACCTGACCAAGTGGCCAGATGAAATCATCCTCTAGTTAAGTGCCAAAGTGATAGGGGGGACCTCTTTACCTCTACATATGTTTGTTCTAAATGCTACCCAGTCTGCTGTGTCTGAAGACTGCACAGAGCTCATGTTAAATTCGTCCGTAGCATGGCTTCCAAACGTTTTTGTCACTGTTATTACCTCAGCTTTAGCAAGAGGGAATCACCATTGTGGACAGCCTAAACCTTTTTGCCACTGTGGAACAGCCACTGCGTCCTCGGTGCTATGAGCAGTAAAAAAACCACTCAGATTTTCTGACGTGCCATGGAAGAACAGATCACCGGTTTTTATGTCTGAAACACTTGTCAAAAAACTATTTGTATCATGTGCCAAAGACAAGATTTTGCAGTTGATAAGAGAACAAAATGGCAGTTTGGATACTTCAGGATTTGTGTGTGTGGCATGGCTTATAGCTTGGTATTATGTGCTGAAAGAAATCAGAAAAGCTGTGCAGCTTGTAGCTGTACAGATGAAACAGGACTATAGTGCAGGTATAATTGGTGCATGCCACATCAATGCATGTTTGTGCATCTATCTTTCTTAGCCCTAGAGTCACTGTTAGGCTCACTCCACCTAGCCAACCCAACCATAAAACCTAGGCGTTATAGTGGGAGAGGTGGGGGCTTTTATCCATAGTCCAACATTCCCCCTACGGCGTGCGAGCCCGGCGTAGCTCGCAGCAGGTTCTAGAGGCCCGGCGTAGCCCGCAACAGTCTCAGCACACTAGATAGGCGCAGGGGAAATCACGCAGCGGAAATGCGGAAATGCGTGGCCAGGGCGATTCGAACCTAGGACCTTGGCTCTGATACCATGTTAGGCTCACCCCACCTAACCAACCCAACCATAAAACCTAGGCGTTATAGTGGGAGGGGCGGGGGCTTTTAGCCATAGTCCAACAGTCATAGCAGGTTTGAGGACCAGGCAATCATATGACCAACCGGACATTGAAAAACCAAGTACACATTGAGGCTTTGAAGGGCAATCCCAAAATTCCAAGTAGATGGTTTTCAATAGTTTGATAGGTGGAAAGGGACATGAGCAAGTTAACACCGAATCTTGTTAGAACTCCGACGTTGAGCATGTTTAGACTAGAATAGTATTAGGATGGGTGATCTTCTGAGAAATCCTCATAAGATCGTTCTGTGTGACTTTTTTCTAAAAAAAATAGTTTCACGTAAGATAAAAAATAATATGCCAATGTATTAAATATGGAAAGTAGTTAGGTCTCACGTTAGACCGAGTTTTGACATAATATTCAAGGCATGATAAGAGAGGAGTATTGATATTAAGGCTCCGTTTGGCGTACCTACAGATCTAGTATTTTTTAGAGTCAGTCAAACCCAACTCCAAAAAAAATTAGATTTGGAACTGTAGATGGATTGAGAATATTTAGTTGAACAATATGATTTCATTATATACTAAAACTAAAATTTTAAATCATTTTATTTTATCATACAAACTCTATATTCTATATGGATGTTAGAGCTGAAACTATACTAAATGTGCATTGAGATAGTTAGATACTTATTTTTAGGTAACATGGAGGATATATAAACTATGTTGGGACTGCTCCCCCTGTCTTTTGCAGCTCTTGATGCATGAAAAGGATTCCTTCAATTTTTTTCATGTCAAAAAGAATCCACCAACTGCTGCTTCTGCCCCAGTGTGTTAGAATTTAATGATTACTTACCAGTTACCACCACAAGAAGAACTGCAGCAAACATGCTACAAACTTCAAATTTCATCTGTTAATACAGCCTGGGATGGATGGAGGTGCCATATTCATCCTCACCAATCACTTGATCTTAAGGAACAAATGCCAGAAAGTTAAAATTGTAGCATCTTTTATATGTGTAGCAACAAATTAATGAGAATCTACTAGGCTCAAAAACAAGGATCAGCCTGACATGCTTTGTTTCGAGTTTTGACATTTTGTAAGGTGAACAGTTTCATGTATGAACCGTCTCATCACCAGATTTGTTAAAACATGCAGATGGGATTCTAATGAATTTTGGTGTAAACATTCCAAGTTGATGAGACAGAGCGTGACTGTGTATTATAGGAATCACTCAATCATAATTTGTACTGCATCCAGAAGATACCTGACATATCATATTATATGAAACAAATAGTGTGAACTTATGATTTTTTTTTCTACAGAAACAAAGCTCTTCTTTTGAATATTAAAAGACAACATTGAGAAAGTAAAACCAGTAACATAGCTGGTCAGCACAAGGGCAATGTAGACATGCAAGACAAGCTTAATAAAGCTCATGTTACTGGTGCAAGAAGCTGAGTCGATTTATTTATATTTTACTTGACAAAAAGTATGATCTATTGTAAACCAAAAGTACTGTAGTTGAACTCAATGGAAGGTAAGTGAAAAGGTGAAAGCCACTGGAGATCAGGCGCCAAAAGTGAAGTGGATGAAAGGAAAAACTGTGAAAAGGAACCTCTTTTACCACTACCAGACCAGTTACCAGCTAACTAAACAAAGAAAACAAGTGTGATCAGGTGTCTCTTCATTACTGCAGAGACAGTCCCAGCAGTCCAGCACTGAAGCAACAGTGTTCAAAGTCCTGTAGCAGAAGCTTGTGCTGCGTTGTTTTTACTGTAGCTATCAAATCTGAGCCATCCATCACACAATTGAACGATACAAAATGCCCCTAATGCGATTTACTGTTTCCCATTCCGCCCAAATGACCCAGCAGTCAAAAGCATTGGCATGGCAGCTTACGCACAGTAAAAGGCTCACCCACTAAGCTGAGAAGAGAGCCAGAGAGCACCACACATTGCACAGAGGTAGGTAAGCATGCACCACACACACGTTCACCAGATGGAGAATTCTAAGCAGGACCCGGACTCACATGAGCATGGCAGCAAACTGGAAGAGAGAGCATGAGCAATTGGACATTGAAATGCAAAGCATGGTAGCCATAATGGCACAGGCAGTATGCTGTGGTCTGGTGGAGATGCCACTACCGCCTATCAAGGAATGGCACAGCAGCACAACACAGGACAATGCCACCAGTCTCAAGCATTGCAACCAGCTTTTCAGATGACAGCAGCAGCAGAAATATAGACAAAAATTACAGCACCACAGGTGCAGTGCAGCACCACGCTCCACACACTGCCATGGCCATGGCTTTGCCAGCCAGCCACAGGGCAAGTTAACTGTGATACAATATCTAGCTCTAACTTCATTAATCCAGCAACTGGTAACAACAGATGACAAGTCTAGGCCCTAGAGGAGGTGGTTCCTTACAGAATGAGCTGTCAAGGGTTACATTGTAGTTTGAGGGATTAGGGTGTAACTCAGCATCAGTTCTGTATGTTACACATTGACCATTGAGTCTACATGCTAAACCCTAAATTTTTACAACAGCGACAAAGCTACTCGATGGTAAGCTCCTCTACCACGATACTGCTGTGGAGGGAGCAAAGAAATCCATGCATGGTGCCCTTCTTTTCCTGACAATCGATCAGTCTAGCTTGACCCACTCATACCGGCCAGGGAGAGGGCAGTCATTCACAGGATCGAAGTTATACCTAAAGATCATGACACAACCAGTTAATTGTCAGCGATAATACATAATTACCATATGGACACAACACAATGCATCCAGGAGTATTTACTGAATACAAGAGAGAGTAAAGCAAGGCCGTACTTGTCTATGAAAGCCTGTTGTTGCAGCTGCTCTTCAGCAGCGAAGAACGCGTCCAGCTCTGCTGAGGTTGGAATAATGTAGTGCGCGGGAGTTTGCACCCTGCGATGGGAGCTCGAGTGGCTGGGCCTTGTGGTAGATCCAGGTGTGCTAATCGTCTCCGAGTCCCTTACCAAGCTGCAAGGCGTCGTCTCCCTGGCACTCCTGCAAGAAACAAAAAAAACATACAGATTAAAAACGGAACATGCAAAAGAATGGATTTTTTTTTGCTCTACCAGTGAAAGAACACAACATGCAATGGTAATTTTCTATAGAAGAATCAGCATCGTCCGTGGTCCTGCAAAACACACTGTTTTTCTCCTCTGAATATCTAGCTCACATGCCATAAAAAGGCTAGCAGACAACCAAGCACAAGGCCAAGTGAAACAAGAAAATGGTTTGGACTAGGGAGCTCCCAACTCTGAATCAAATGACTAGGTCAGGTGATCCCCCAGCCATAACTCCAAGCATGGACGCAAGCACCGGCATCCGAAGCTGCTGCATGCACAAAGGAAGGCCGGTCACCAAGTGTGGCCCAGCTACAAAACAACACACACTGACTCTGCACTGCAGCTACCTTGCAATGCTTTGGAGGGCCATGGCTGGCTTGGATGCTCACTGTTCAGATCATAAACATCCCCACTCAGAGTACTGTTTAGGGCCATGCATGGATGTCCAAACTCCAAAGGATTATGATAACATGTAGAGACCCACCACTGGTTCAAGACCATTGTCCTTGAGGAAAAGGTACCATTAGTCCATGGCTAGAGGTGCAATGAACCCCTCTAGTTGGTGAATAAATGCCCTCTTGGACATGGCATTCTGCATTTCCCCTAACACCAAGAACAGCCCAAGCTGTGATGCTTGCAAGCCTTGATTTTGCAGATGACAACAAAAATGACGCAGCACTCGCGCATCTCCCTCACACGGCACCATTTGTGATTTGTCCCTTGCAAACAAGTGCCCCCACGTTGGGTATACTTGGCTGATGGTGCAACGCATGCAGTTTTCACACAATTCAAGCTAAAAAAATGGAGTTATCCTACCAAGGACACGCCAGCAAAATAGGGATTTTGACCTATTTAGGCAGGGGAAGTGTCCCCACTTCTGCAAGATAGTGCTAGAACCAAAACGCTAAAATATTTTTTCTCCCAAGAACTGCAGAAGAAGCAACTATCCTAGCTTATCCTAAGATGTTCTTCCATCCCCTAGCAGGCCTAGCTTGAACCAAAGATCACAAATCTTCTTCTAGTACTGAGGGAGGGGAGGACCCTCACTCCAAACATTTAATGGTGGTGACAATTTGGGGGCATGGTCCAGGAAGATGGTTTTTACCATGGCATGCCATTTCCTCACCTTCCAGAACCCAAAGAAGTGACAGGCTAGTAGTGAATATGGCCTGAGGGTAAGAGAGCACTGCAAGAATGAAGCCTTGAGGGTGAGAGGGGTGAGGTGCTTTTGAGGAGGATGGATGAGAGAAATTTCTTGCAAAAGGTGAGGGCTTTTGATTGGTAAAAGATTGAGGGGTCCCTACCACCCCCACCACCATTAACCCAAACCCCTTCTCCCAAACAAAAAACAAGGAGAGAAAGGATGCTGCTTTTCCCTTCCACTAAGGAAAAGCAGGAGGCCATGGCCACCGGGAGAAACCCCACTACGAGGGCCTCAATCAATTGCTCAAGTTTTAATTGGTTTTTGCGCACAATAATTTGAGATGAGCACTCGGGCATTACTGCTCAGTGCCGACCTGTTTATTCTGCAAACGAAAACAGAACAAATTGGGGCTTTCAGGCAAATTTGGTCACAAAAGTGATTCTTGCAACCATTTGGACTAAAAACTTGGGATAAGCTATTTTTAACACGAGTTGATGGGTTCCTGGCATTCTAGCAAGTTAAGGGCCAATAAATTGGCAGAAAGAAAGGCTGTATCGCGACAAGAAACAGGAAAGAAGAAGAAATTTAAGCAACCAGAAAGCACAGATTGCATGGCTGAATCAACCAAGGAAGGGTAGCAAGAATCCCCAATGCAAGAAAGCAGCAGGGCTTTACAACCGTGATGGGAAAAAAGATTCTGCCTCACTTTCAAAACCAAAATAACACAAAATATTTCGAGCAGAATCGCACAATATCGCTAAAAAATCCCCAATTTTGATGCAAACCGCACAGAAATATCAAACAAGAACCTGGTACGGCTAAAACCCTGAACCCTAATCCGGCAATCTCCCCGAGCAATAATCCAGCCAAGAAGCTCAAGAAAAGAATCATCGAAGAAAAAACCCACCTTTCCATGGCCTCCGGGTCGAGGACGTTCTCCCCGGAGGAAACTTCCGCCTCCGGATGCTCCGCCGCCGCCGCAGCGGCGGCGTCCACAGCCGACGCGACCGCCCTCCTCCCGCCGAACCTCCTGGCCGGCGGCGGCAGCTTCTCAAGCCTCCGGCTCCTCAGCTCCATGTACTCCCCTGACGACGCCAGTGCAGACGCCGCCGCCGCCGCCGCCGCCTCCTCCCCCTGCGGCTGCTTGTGCGGCAACCTCTGCATCGCGAGCGCCCGCGCGCGGGTGCGCACCCCGAGCGGCGCGGCGGTGACATCCATGACGGCCACCTCGCCGGACGCCTTCGCCTTGCGCATGTACTTGCCCATGGGGTGCGCGGGGGAGCGGCTAGCTAGGGTTTGGGCTCCCGGGGTGCTCCTAGCGATTTCAAATCGGGGGCATTAGCGCCTAAGCGGAGCCGGAGTTAAATGGTAGGCGGAGCCGGGCGCCGTGTACACAGGAGGAAGAAGCCCGGGAACAGGGGAGAAGGAGGCGGGGCGTGGGCGGCTGGAGGTAGTAGAGAGAGAGAGAGAGAGAGAGAGAGAGAGAGGGTGGGTGTGTTGCTATTTAGAGATGGAGGCTGAGGTAAGAGAGAGAAACATGGAAGGAGAGAGAAGAGAAGGAAGAAGACTTTGATTTTATTTCTTGGGTTTCTTTTCTTTTTGAAAAACATATAGTAGTTCTTGGATTTTAAATTGAAGGCGATTTAGGTTTTTTATACTCAATACATCCTAGAATTATTTATTTTTATATTTTCAATGTTGTAAAAAAAACTTTATTTTTATATCCTTATATACTCCTGGTTCTTACAACAAGAAGTTCTATGGCTTTAATCACTTACTTATCACCCTATAATATTTTTTATTACTACGAGAGACTTTATTTTTTATTTTCATCACTGATTTATCAATATTATATTTAAATTAAAAGTTTACGGATGGAGGGAATACTTTCTTTTGAAAAGGGTTATTTCGTTTTAGTTTGCACGATGTGCATTGCTTGCATTTTAGTTTGGATCAGACATGGATTCACATGGTTGCTGATGGTTTCGTTTTGTTTTGTTTGATAAAATTCATATTGTTTTAATGATGGAAGTACAGAAGAAAGTGACTCTCTGTGCTCTCTTTACATGGTTGATTTGTCACTACATCGAATGTTCCTTGGTTGTCTCCGCTAAGGGGGTGTTTAGATGATGCTAAAATTTTTTAGCCCCTATCATAACTAATGTTTAAATACTATTTTAGAGTATTAAATATAAACTATTTACAAAACTCATTCATAATCGGAGGATTATTCATAAGACGAATCTAATCAGTCTAATTACACCATAATTTGACAATGTGATGCTACAGTAAATATTTTGGTAATTATGGATTAATTAGGCTTAAAAAATCTGTCTCACGATTTAGTCTCCGATTCTGCAATTATTTTTATAATTAGTTTACATTTAGTCCTTCAAATTAATGTCGAAACATCTGATGTGACACGGAAAGCCCCTGGATCCAAACACCCCCTAAAAAGAAAAATAGGACTAAAATGCTCAGTCTCTTCCAATCTCGTAACAAAGTTCCATACATATCTCTACGTACGTACATGCATGCCTATTTTATTTATATACTTACTATTTTTTATAATGACACGTGATATTATTGGATCTGTATAGATAACTTAGAAGAAGAGGAAAAGAAATCCAAAGAAGCCGGCGATACCGACCAACCGAAAAACATCTGTTTTTTTGGTGACCCAACAAATTTAATGGCCAATAGTAAGGATTGCCTTCAAACAATCTCGGCTATGACATCCTCCGGTACTCAATTGTACATCTACACAATCAATCTGTTAACTATCAAGAAAAAATAATGGTAAGCACTTTGTACATGTCACAATTGTAAACATATATACCTAATTATATGCAGTTGACTAGGCTAACTAGCTACTAGAATATTTAATTATAACAATACTTTTTAAGGGACTATTGTGAGAAATACGTCGTACCTCACCTACACCAATTGACCAAAAAGATCCAAGTTACGGCAGAAGGTGGCACACCTGGCCTAATGCAGTGCATAAATCCATAGATGGGCGTTGTTACCTGATGACTAGTGTTGACAACAATAATTGGTAAAGCCTAAGGCCTACCAAGGAAGGTGCGCGGTCAACGGAAGGTCAAGGAAGATCTGGTCAAAGAAAGTCAAAGAAACTCATCCGCAACAACTGCATGATCGGAAGGAGGCCGATGGAGATAAGAGCAGCAGGAGTTGGTTACAGATACATCCGAGATCGATAGATAGGTTACTTGGACCGTAAGTCTACGGACTATAAACATGTATACCCTAGGTTAAGTTTAGTTTAACTCTCGTTCAATTTACAATCGGCGCATCGCCACCCTTGTGCCCCAAGGTTATCCAGCGGAACTCAGGCTCTCGGAGCTGGGCTACATCAGTTTGATCTCCGGTGAAAAGGTGAGTCCCGCCATCCCCTGCTTACGTGCCAACTAGGTTAGTATCCTCACGGCTGCATCGGTTAGGTCTGATGTCTTGAGGAGAACAGTGAAACAACATGGTCGCCGGTTATTCTCAGTGTATTTGGCTAGGTCTAAGGCTGAATTAGTTGAGTTTGATATCTTAGATTGAGGTGATCTGGGTTTGATAGCTTGAGGCTTTATCGGTTACGTCCGACATCTCTTGCTATTGTATCTTTTTCATGTTGTATACTGTTCATCTAAATAAAATTTTCCTGATTCATTGATATATTGTTCAGGTCATTGTGACTAGCTACTGTCTCAGTTAGGTCTAATCTAGTTATTGTGATGATTTCTATGGTATAGATCTGTTATCTGGCATGCTTTATTTATTTCTATCAGAGTACAAGCTGATAGGTTATCTTCAATTCATCTCCATATCATGTTCACTGTCGAAAAGTGCTCATCGGCCTATACGTACGTCCTGTTTTTCTTCATCGCCCGATGGCGTGCTTTTCGATTGGGTAATCTGGGATATCGACCGTCTAGCCGATTGCATGATGCTTCGCGGCTTTATCTTTTATGCCACGATCATCGGCTTGCTAGCCGATCGGATATTCTACTAACGTCTATTTTTTCTGATCCCTATCGGTTGCAGGGTCAAACTGTGTTGGACCGGAAACGGCGACCAGAGGGGGGGTGAATGGGAGCTTTTAAAATTTTGGGCTAAAAACTAGCCTTCGGTTTCAGTTCTGTCTTCTGCGGAACAGGCTTCGAACACTACCTTCGAAGGTCTGGTTCGGAGGTACTTCGACACCTTCGAACACAGGCTTCGGAGGAGCAAAAGTTCGAAGCCAAGAAGACTTCGCTCCATTTACAACCCTCAGAAATCTACTCTGCTTAGTCAGTGCAGGCTCCACACACGGGGTGCTTCGAGCAGGCTTCGCACTTCACCCTTCGCAAGAGTGGACAGCCCTCTGAGGACTTCGACCAAGTACTTGGCAGCAGCAACTGGTGCTTGAGCTTCGTACACGAAGGTCTACACGCACACAAACAGACTACACTAGGGGCTTCGACACAAGAAGCAAAACGGGCAACAATCAGGGCTTCGCTAGTAAGCAGCGAGGTCACGCCTCCTGTTACACAGAGCGAATGCACACTGACAAAACACACCTCGCACGAAAAACAACCTTCGCCTCAAACAGGCTTCGGTGCACTACTACAGGCGAGGTATGCAAAGCAAGCTCAAGCAAAAGCACAAGAAACAGGGCTTCGCCGCTTGAACAAGGAACACAGAAAATGAACTCTCTGGATGTATTAAAATTGAAGTGTGTGGCTACAGGAGCTCAACAGTAAATGCTCAAAGTGTTAAATGTTACCTACCGAGCCCCCATATTTATAGCCCACAGTTCACCCAAAGGAAGTGACTACTTTACCCCTAGGGTTTACACAAGATTTGACTCTACAGAACTAAGGGGTACAAAAGGTAGTCCACCTTTATTCTGGAGGCTTCTCTGTCAGCTTTGCAGAGGGGACAGTGTCAGCCTTTTACAGAACAGACAGTGTCAGCCTTTGCAGTCTTTGACTTTCTGCAGCCTCCCATCGCACGCGAGGGTGCGGTAGCTTCGGTGAGAAGCCTGAAGCCAGATGGCCTTCGCTTCACCGAAGTCAGTCTCCGATACACTGACGGTTTTGAGCCGAAGCCATCAAAGCTCTTGAGCCTTCGCACCAACACCTCCGGAGTGGACCACCACGGCTTCGCAGCTACACCCAGCTCGAACTCCGTCAGTCCGTGTACCAAAGCCATGCAGGCCGAAGCACCTCAAGTCATCCTCACTCCGAAGCCCCACCTTCGGAGTACCACCCTTCGAAGTCCCTCCTTCGTCCAAGGCCTTCGCATGAAGCATTCCATGAGCACTTCGTCGCAGTGTCTCACTCCGAGCACACTCCTCGACGAGCCTCACCCGGACCATGCCTTCGATGCGCCTCGACTTCTGAGACCTTCGTTGGGCACCTTCGAATGTCTCCCTCCGGAGCACACTTCGAATTCCATGCCTCCGCAGAGGACTTGATCCAACCAACTCCGAAATCACTCCATCCGGAGTACCTTCGAAGTGCCTCACTTCTGAGGACTTTGTCTCGGAGTACCTTCGGCCGGAGCCACGCTCCGCACTCTCTGCCTTCACCTGGCACGTCTCGACCCGAGGACCGACCCGGACCACCTTCGCAGCCACCGTGACGGAGCTCCCCGCTCCCCTGGCATCAAGCCTCCCGCTTGACCCAGGTTCACCTGCTGCAAACCTTGTCCGTCGCCTCCGAAGACCCTGCGCACCACAGACAAACAGACAAGTGTTTCCAGTACTCCGGAGACCTCTCCGGGTTAGCAACCTCCGGTACACACTCTGGTGTACCGCCCAAAGTACCGATCCCTCGGTACGAACCCAGTCATCGCGTACTGTCGGACCCCTCTGACAAGCACACTCCACTGCAACAGCTGCAGCAAGCAAACACCGAACACACTCCGGTGACACCACCTCCGAACACACTTCAGAGGTCCAACCTCCGAACACCCTTCGGAGGTACCCTTCGAACAGCGGGTAAAAAGTCTGTCAATCACTCATCACAAAACACCGAAACCAACCCTTGGTTTCTCAATCTCCCCCTTGATGAGTGCATTGACAACCAAATCGAAGTTCAAGAAAAATTAAAAATTTTCAGCACACAAGTGACCATAAAAACTCAGAAAAAAGCCAAATCATGTCACTTGATAAAAGAATTTTCCTCCCCCTTTCTTAAAAAAGTAAAAAGCCCCTTCGGCAATAAAAACTCCCCCTGAGTTAAAGTCTCCCCCTTTGGCAACAAATAGCCTTCTCCCCCTTTATGTCAAATTTTCTCCCTCTTTGAAATTATACCCCTTTGCGGCAGAGAACGAAGCAAATCTCTCCCCCTTTGGCAATGCAAGCATCAAGGAGCATGTAAAAGATGCAAAGCTTCGAAATGAGCAGAAATGCAAAGACATATGGAGCAAAAATATGCCAATATTAATACCAATGACCATGTGCTCAGCTCAAATTAATATTCTCTAAAAACATGATGAAGCAAGTGAATTTATCATTTTTGGAATAAAAGCATCACCACTTAGTCAAGGAAACTAGACAAGTAAGAGCAAGGACTGCGCAAAGCTAGTCAATCTCTACTCTAGACAGACAAGTCCAGTTCAAAAGGAGCTTGAAAAGCAAACTTGATAGACAATGAATTTTGTTGTTCTTTTCTTAGTGCCAGGGGTTATTTGTTTGTCCACCTTATTCTTTCCAATCCGGCCAAGCCTAGGCATGAAAGCCATAAGAAGCTTAAGGCAAAGATTTTGGTATACACTACACTATTCCAGTTCAGACCGATGTGCAATGGTAAGCAGTCTAGGATAGAGTAGTGTGACAAACAAACCCACCTGGATCTTTTCTCTTAAAAGCATGCAAATCATGGAATTGTTGATTTTAACTAAGTGAACCAATGTTTGGCACTTTATGAATATCCATGAAAATGTAGAACAGTTTTCAAGTTGCAATTTTTAGCATCCAATGAACAGTGTCTCACTGTCAAGCAGATAAAAGATAGCTAAAGCAGTCCTGCCTAAATATGCTAGATTCAAGGCTAAACAGTGAGCACGAGTTGATTTTGAAAAGGAATCACCATGCACATGAATGTTCCAGATGAATTAAAAAGAGCTGAGCTAACATGATTTCATGAATTATAAGCAGGCATATAAGTGCAAAATATATAAATGCAATTTCAGCACAATTAGCAAAAGCACATCCATCTAAAACAGCTCCCCCTCACAAAATGCCGTAAGGGTGACAAATGCCAAGTTCCCCACGCAAGTAAGCAAATCGAGAAGCATCGAGGGGTTTTGTAAAAATGTCGGTAAGCTGGTGTTGGATATCAACATATTGAAGTTCAATATCACCCTTCTCATTGTGATCTCTGAGAAAGTGATACCGTACATCAATGTGTTTGGTTCTGGAGTGCTGAACCGGGTTGTTTGCAATACAAATAGCACTAGTGTTATCACAGAAAAGTGGAACACTCTTATAATCTAACCCGAAATCCCGCAAAGTGGAAACCATCCACAAAATCTGAGAGCAACAGCTAGCTGCAGCAACATATTCGGCCTCAGTCGTCGATTGTGCAACACTAGACTATTTGCGGGAAGACCAGCAAACCAGAGATGTACCCAGAAAATGACAAGTACCAGAGGTACTCTTCCTATCAATTCTACACCCAGCAAAGTCCGCATCGGAATAACCTCGAAGACATAAAGATGAAGACGTTGAATACCATATGCCAAATTCAAGGGTGTGTTTGAGATACCTTAGAATGCGCTTAACCGCTTGGCGGTGCGAAGCTCGTGGTGAAGCCTGAAAACGAGCGCACAGACACACAGCGAAGTGTATGTCCGGCCTCGTGGCAGTCAAGTAGAGAAGGGAGCCGATCATGCTCCAGAACTCCTTCTGATCTACGGCTTCTCCATCTTCGTCAGGGTCCAATGCTACAGATGTAGCCATTGGGGTGGCGAGGAGCTTCGCATCGGACATGTCGAACTTCTTGAGCAGGTCCTTGGTGTATTTTGTCTGGTGGACAAAAGTGCCTTGTTTGCTTTGCTTGATTTGCAAACCAAGGAAGAAGGTGAGTTCACCCATCATCGACATTTCAAATTCCTTGCTCATGGTATCTACAAACTCGGCAACCAAAGCATGAGAAGAGCCACCAAAGATGATATCATCCACATAAATCTGAACTAGGAGGAAATCTTTGCCATGCTTGAGAGTAAACAAAGTTTTATCAACAGAGCCCATCAAATACCCTCGCTCAAGCAGAAAAGACTTAAGTCTATCATACCACGCCCGAGGGGCCTGCTTGAGTCCATAAAGAGCCTTATGAAGTTTAAGGACTTTATGTGGGTACTTTGGGTTTTCAAAACCAGGGGGTTGTTTTACATAAACATCTTCACCTATGAAGCCATTAAGGAAAGCACTTTTGACATCCATTTGATAGAGTTTGAATCCCCGGGATGTCGCAAAGGCAAGCAAAATCCTAATGGCCTCAAGGCGAGCAACAGGTGCAAAAGTTTCAGTAAAATCAATCCCTTCTAGTTGAGAAAAGCCCTGAGCTACAAGTCTAGCCTTGTTTCTAACTATAGTCCCATCCTCCCCTTGTTTATTTTTGAAAATCCATTTTGTTCCAATGAAATGAACATTTGGTGGAGGATCAACTAAAGTCCAGACTTGGTTTCTTTCAAAATTTTCAAGTTCCTCATGCATGGCATTGATCCAACTAGAATCAGAAAGTGCATGGCTAACATCTAAGGGCTCGAAAGAAGCAACAAAAGCAGAATTAGTGAAATGAGCGTGAGAACGTGTTACCCTTTGATCAAGCTCACCAATGATCTGCTCGGGAGGGTGCATCCTTTGAACATGGTGTGGAGCCTCGCGGCGGGATGCAGTCTCCCCCTCAACTAGTGCGTTGGAGTGGTCCAAGATGACCGATGTTGAGGTAGTCGCTTCGGGACCTCGTGCCGAAGTAGTTGAAGCGGGGTCAGCTTCGGGGGTTGACGTCGAGGGTAGTAGGGGTTCATCCTCGAATTCTCCGGGATCTTCGTCTTCGAATAAGGTCTGTTCCATGTCGTGTTCATTTGCCTGTTCAAAAGCAGAACTAACAGAGGGGGTTGATTCATCCAACGTCACATCACATGACTCGATGACAGTGTTAGTTTCCAAGTTATAAACACGATAGGAATGACCATGAGTAGTATAACCCAAAAAGATCCCGTCAGTAGATCGCGACTCAAATTTATCCAAGTTACCACGTTTTAGGATAAAGCAGCGACAGCCAAAAACTCGAAGATGAGTAACCTTGGGCTGTCTCCCAAAACGCAGCTCATAAGATGTCAAGTTTAAAATTGAGCGCAAGAAAATTCGGTTTGAGATGTAACATGCAGTGTTCATGGCCTCAGCCCAGAATTTTCTAGGAGTCCTATGCTCATCAAGCATCGTCCTAGCCATCTCAACCAAAGTGCGGTTCTTTCTCTCAACAACACCGTTCTGTTGAGGAACCCGTGGAGCAGAGAATTGATGTTCTATGCCATGCTCCATGCAAAAGTCAACAAAGAGACTATTTTTGAACTCGGTGCCATTATCGCTTCGAATGAATTTTAATGCACCAGGGAGTTCAGTGAAAAGTCTCAAAGCCAAGCTCCGAAAGTGTGAAAACACTTCATCCTTGCTAGCAAGAAAGAAGACCCAAGAGTAGCGAGAGAAATCGTCGACAATTACTAGAACATACCACTTCCCGCCTAAAGAACTAACCCGAGAAGGACCTACAGTGTCCATATGGAGAAGTTCTCCGGGTTGTTCTGTCATCACTGTGGTGACTGGCGAATGCGAAGCGGCAATCATTTTTCCATGTCGACAAGGAGTGCAAACTAAATTCTTCTCAAAC
This sequence comes from Zizania palustris, assembly GCA_019279435.1. Classification (NCBI taxonomy): domain Eukaryota; kingdom Viridiplantae; phylum Streptophyta; class Magnoliopsida; order Poales; family Poaceae; genus Zizania; species Zizania palustris. The sequence continues at coordinate 12,739,497 of JAAALK010000080.1, forward strand.
TTGAGCTTGGGCAATCCTCGGATCAGACCTAGGGCGCTCAGACGAGCGAGCAATTCAAAGCTCATATGCCCTAGTCTCCTATGCCACTTCCAAAGCTCAGAAGTCGAATGAGCAACAAGACAATGAGAAGAACCAGACGACTCTGAAAAATCAGCTCCAAAAACTCTCCCAACCCTAAAGATCTTACACACCACAACGCCATCATAATTGAGCACTTGCGAAGTATCGCGATGAAATCGCACTTCGAAGCCCTCATCAAGCAACTGAGATACAGACAGCAAATTGTATCCCAGGTTTTCAACCAAAGCAACATCTTGGAGAGTGAAGTTCGAATTAATTCTTACCACACCTTTACCTTTCACTCTACTCCTTCGATTGTTTCCGAAGGTGATATGTTCTCTTTGCTTGGTTGTGGTGAGGCTGGAGAACCATGCTGCATCTCCGGTCATGTGGCGCGAACAACCGGAGTCCATGATCCACGTGCCCTCCAAGCCTCGATCTGTCGCCTACACATGATGAGAACGTCTCGATCGCTCAGTGCTGGGGTGAGTAAAATAATGGCGAGGCATCCAGCACTAAGTGACACGAGTAGTAGGCACAGTAAAAGCAGACGGTCTACGCACATAATAATCAGAATGATGCAAAGTGCGAGGTCTACCTACATGCTGTGAAAGAACAACATGTCGAGGTCTCCTACTCTGACGAGGTACAAATCTGCTAGCCCGAGGTCTACCACCATATGGAACATGGTGAAGACCTCGAGGAGCAAAACCTCTCCGAGAAGCACGAGGAGCCTCAAAAGCAGGACGATAGTAAAACTCAGACTCATGCATACCTAAAGATGGGTAATACATGTCCTGGTAACTCATCGCCTGAGAGCGTCGCTCATCCTTGATGCGACGAAAACAAAATCCAACCAAATGACCCACCCGCTGACAATAAGAACAATGGAACACTTTCCTAGGGGCACTCTCATGGGTCATAGGAGCAACTCTCACAGGCTCCTTGGGTTTCTTCTGAGTGGTTTTCTTGGGAGGATTTTTCTTGGCAGGAGGAGTGGTTTTCTTTGATGGATGGGTAGGCTTTTGGCTAATGTGGTGTCTAACAGAGCTCTCTCTTTCTCTAGGGTGGTGGGAGAGGTAAAAACAGTTTTGTTTTCACTAACTGAAGGTATCCTCTCAAAACCCAAACCTAGAGCTACCCCTGCTCTGTCAGCACACATCTTGGTCTTGGCCAAGAGCAAATCCATCCTACCCTTTCCCTCAGTGCATTTATTAACCACGGAAAGAAGGTATTCATTTTCGTACATGAGGTTTTCAGCTCGCTCTCTAACAGTGCCTAGCTGGTCCTTAAGGGTAATGCATGTGTCACACACAGGCTGCACATCCTTAGAACTACCGGCCCTCTCCAATCTAGCCTCAAAATCATGAACATGCTTATCACGTAAATTAATGCTATCGCGTAATAAAGAGCAGTTCATGCAATCAATAATATCATGAGGTCTAGAATCCACCTCCAAAAGCTGCTTCTGTGCAGTCTCAAGCTCAGAAAGAGTTTGAGCATGAACAGAACGCAACTGAGCAAGCTCACTCATGACAACAGAACAGGACTCACAATCAGCATCATCAAATTTAGACTTAAGCATGGCATATTCAGTAGAAACATTTTCTAGCCTAAGTCTAAGGTCTTTTCTTTCTCTAGCGGCTTGCACAAGTAATCTATCCTGACCAAGCACTACTTCATTCAGCTCATCTAATTTAATTAGAAGCTGGTCAGATGATAGGTTTACCTCAGATGAGTCAAGCTCATCGCCGCTGTGATCGCTGTCGGCCATGAAGCAAAGGCCGGTGAAGTCTCGTCCCTTCTTGTCCTTCTTGTCCTCCTTCCTTGGGGACTCCTCCTCAGAGCTCGACTCCTCAGTTGAGGATGTGTCGATGTCGCTGAGAGCAGCAACAAAAGCTCTGAAAGCGGCCTTGGCTACTTTCTTAGCCATCTTGCCGCGCTTGCCCTTCACAAATGGCTTCCTCTCCTTGTGGTATTTGGGGCGCTCACTCTCATTTTTCTTTTTGAGCTTAGGGCAATTAGCCTTGATGTGAGAAGTGTCACCGCATTCAAAACAACCACCAAAACCACTTATCCTCTGATCCCGTCTCTCATGATGAAAACGGGTGAACCTCCGGGCAATGAGAGCAAGCTCATCATCAGCTAGAGTGTCCACCTGCTCCTTTGTGACGGAGACCAGGGAAGACAAAGCAAAACCATCTACAAAAACACAAGTACCAGATGTGCTTGGTTCTGCAGTGGTGCCACGGCTAGTGCTAGAAACCAATGCCAATGGCTGTGGCAAAGAGCTTTTGTGCACAGCAAGAGATGCCTTAGCAATCTCTGTGGACTTCAGCTTGCTAAAGAGTTCATCGCAGGTCAAAGTATCATATCCTGCGGACTCCTCAATGCTGGATATCTTCACTTCCCATATGCTACGGTCAAGAGCATAGAGAAGCTTGATAGCCCTATCATGATCACTGTAAGCAAGCGTCCCGTTGGATCGCAAGTTACTCACTATCGCGTCAAAACGAGAAAACATGGCATCTATAGATTCACCAGGTGCCTGCACAAACAGCTGATACTGTTGATTGTAGGTGCTTTGGCGCCTGGCCTTAATCTGAGTAGAGCCCTCATGAAAGACAGTGAGCGTTGTCCAAATCTCCCTAGCAGTCCTAAGGTGCTGCACCCTATCGAACTCACTCCGGCTCAAACCGATGAACAGTATATTTCTTGCCTTGGAATTGGCATTATACTGATCCTTCTCTGTTTGAGAGGTGCGAGTCTCAGGGATGGAGTATTGTGATTCCACAATCTCCCAAATTGCATTTCCTTGGCTTAACAGGTAAGCCTCCATGCGCACCTTCCAGTATGCGAAGTCTGTCCCATCGAACAGAGGAATTTTACTGCCTCTATCCATGTCGCCAACAGATCACAAAACCGGTTAAGGTCAACTGGTGATCTTAACCCGCTCTGATACCAATATTTGGACCAGAAACGGCGACCAGAGGGGGGTGAATGGGAGCTTTTAAAATTTCGGGCTAAAAACTAGCCTTCGGTTTTAGTTCTGTCTTCTGCGGAACAGGCTTCGAACACTACCTTCGAAGGTCTGGTTCGGAGGTACTTCGACACCTTCGAACACAGGCTTCGGAGGAGCAAAAGTTCGAAGCCAAGAAGACTTCGCTCCACTTACAACCCTCGGAAATCTACTCTGCTTAGTCAGTGCAGGCTCCGCACACGGGGTGCTTCGAGCAGGCTTCACACTTCACCCTTCGCAAGAGTGGACAGCCCTCTGAGGACTTCGACCAAGTACTTGGCAGCAGCAACTGGTGCTTGAGCTTCGTACACGAAGGTCTACACGCACACAAATAGACTACACTAGGGGCTTCGACACAAGAAGCAAAACGGGCAACAATCAGGGCTTCGCTAGTAAGCAGCGAGGTCACGCCTCCTGTTACACAGAGCGAATGCACACTGACAAAACACACCTCGCATGAAAAACAACCTTCGCCTCAAACAGGCTTCGGTGCACTACTACAGGCGAGGTATGCAAAGCAAGCTCAAGCAAAAGCACAAGAAACAGGGCTTCGCCGCTTGAACAAGAAACACAGAAAATGAACTCTCTGGATGTATTAAAATTGAAGTGTGTGGCTACAGGAGCTCAACAGTAAATGCTCAAAGTGTTAAATGTTACCTACCGAGCCCCCATATTTATAGCCCACAGTTCACCCAAAGGAAGTGACTATTTTACCCCTAGGGTTTACACAAGATTTGACTCTACAGAACTAAGGGGTACAAAAGGTAGTCCACCTTTATTCTGGAGGCTTCTCTGTCAGCTTTGCAGAGGGGACAGTGTCAGCCTTTTACAGAACAGACAGTGTCAGCCTTTGCAGTCTTTGACTTTCTGCAGCCTCCCATCGCACGCGAGGGTGCGGTAGCTTCGGTGAGAAGCCTGAAGCCAGATGGTCTTCGTTTCACCGAAGTCAGTCTCCGATACACTGACGGTTTTGAGCCGAAGCCGTCAAAGCTCTTGAGCCTTCGCACCAACACCTCCGGAGTGGACCACCACGGCTTCGCAGCTACACCCAGCTCGAACTCCGTCAGTCCGTGTACCGAAGCCATGCAGGCCGAAGCACCTCAAGTCATCCTCACTCCGAAGCCCCACCTTCGGAGTACCACCCTTCGAAGTCACTCCTTCGTCCAAGGCCTTCGCATAAAGCATTCCATGAGCACTTCGTCGCAGTGTCTCACTCCGAGCACACTCCTCGACGAGCCTCACCCGGACCATGCCTTCGATGCGCCTCGACTTCTGAGACCTTCGTTGGGCACCTTCGAATGTCTCCCTCCGGAGCACACTTCGAATTCCATGCCTCCGCAGAGGACTTGATCCAACCAACTCCGAAATCACTCCATCCGGAGTACCTTCGAAGTGCCTCACTTCCGAGGACTTTGTCTCGGAGTACCTTCGGCCGGAGCCACGCTCCGCACTCTCTGCCTTCACCTGGCACGTCTCGACCCGAGGACCGACCCGGACCACCTTCGCAGCCACCGTGACGGAGCTCCCCGCTCCCCTGGCATCAAGCCTCCCGCTTGACCCAGGTTCACCTGCTGCGAACCTTGTCCGTCGCCTCCGAAGACCCTGCGCACCACAGACAAACAGACAAGTGTTTCCAGTACTCCGGAGACCTCTCTGGGTTAGCAACCTCCGGTACACACTCCGGTGTACCTCCCAAAGTACCGATCCCTCGGTACGAACCCAGTCATCGCGTACTGTCGGACCCCTCCGACAAGCACACTCCGCTGCAACAGCTGCAGCAAGCAAACACCGAACACACTCCAGTGACACCACCTCCGAACACACTTCGGAGGTCCAACCTCCGAACACCCTTCGGAGGTACCCTTCGAACAGCGGGTAAAAAGTCTGTCAATCACTCATCACAAAACACCGAAACCAACCCTTGGTTTCTCAAACTGATTGGCATGCCCTGAGCCCTTTTCTAAAATGTAGGACTTGCAGTGGAGTTAAGCAAATCTCCTAGGCCACGCGTGTTTCAGTGTGTGACAAAAAGCACGCCAACATGCTTTTTGGCACGTCCGTTGGGACCATCTCCAACAACCTTTCCATGGCGGGTGAGCTCAGCGAGGGAACCGTCATCACGGTCACCATGGACGCTTTGTCCAATGAACAACGGACGGAGGTGCAGCAACATGTAGAGGAGTTCCGGAAGTCAAGCCTGCAGGCCTACGACATGAATTGACTAGGTCCCATTCAGGGGGCCCACTCCCACCACCAGTACTGACCATAGAAGGTGGTCAACCCACGGAGAATTTCTAGGCCAATTTACAAGAAACCGTCGACCAATCGATCCGCAAGTCACTAGTCAGCCAATCAGGGACACTGGACATGACCATTCAAGGACTGATCAAGGAGGCCATCAGGGGCATAGTGGTTTGCGATGCACCGCAAGGTTCGGTATACCTCCCCAATGACCTGTTGAGGCTACTGCAGCACACTCGACCAGCGTCACTGCCACAAGGAACGATGAGGCTGGACCAGCCGAGCTCTTCGCTTTGTTATGCGAGCGACAAGTTGACCCAGCCGTCGACCCCCTCACATAGTCTGCCCTAGGGAACACTAGGCGGGGCTGATAAGAATGCATGAGCACCGTTCCCCGTGCCCGACCTTAGGATTCCAGGGCAGGGGACACCGCAAGTGACATACGACATCACAAGAGACCCTCGACAGACATTGCGCTGCCAAGGGGGGCACCCGATGTCATCCCTCATGGATATCACCGAACGACGCACTATGGAGCAACACCCAATGGTGATGCAGGGAAATACAGACATGACATAGTTCGGTGGGACCAGTACAACAGGCAGCAACACCTGCTCAATTTTTGTCGCTGAGCTAGCAAGAAGACGAATGGGTGAATCGAATCACGGAGCTCATCAAAGATCAATTCGGGTTGAAGCCCAAAGAGCAGACGTACATGTACCGACAGCCGTATCCTGAGTGGTTTGACCGAGTGCCGCTGCCGAACCGGTACAAGGTGCCAGATTTCACCAAATTCTTGAGACAAGACTCGATCTCCACAATCAAGCACATTAGTCGTTTCCTCGCCCAGTGTGGGGAGGCATCAGCTGACGAAGCATTGAAGGTCCGACTGTTCCCGTTGTCCCTATCAGGATCGGCCTTTGCGTGGTTTTCCTCAGTGTCGAAGGACTCCATCAGAGGATGGGTGGACCTAGAGAAGAAATTTCACAAGTACTTCTTCGTAGGCATATATGAAGCTAACCGACTTGATGTTCGTGAAGCATAGGATGAACGAGTCGGTCCTTGACTATGTATAGAGGTTCCAAGACTTACGAAGCAGATGCTATAGTGTGAACCTCACTGAAAGCCAGTTGGTGGAGCTGGCGTTCAAAGGACTCCTGAGCCCTATTAGGGAGAAGTTCTCATCGCACAAGTTCAAAAGCCTCTCGTAACTGGTGCAAAGAGTATCAGCCCATGAGAACCTATTCCAAGAGGCTGGGCAGGACAAGTACCAAAAATAGGTCGCGTACACTCTAGTGTACCACTCGGACTCCGACGAAGACAATGACTCTGATCCAGAAGTCGGGATGGCCGAGTGGTCCAAGAACAAGAAGCAGATTGCTTGCCCGTTGATAAAATCGGCTGAGAAGGAAGAGAGGTATGACTTCGATATCAACAAGGCCGACAAAATATTTGACCTTCTACTAAGAGAGAAGCAAATCCACCTGTCACCTGGCCATGTGATACTGTCTGCCAAAGAACAAAATAAGAAGAAATACTGCAAATGGCACAACTCCCGATCGCATCACACCAACGAGTGCAATGTCTTCAGGCAGCAGATTCAGTTGGCTGTAGATCAAGGCTGAATAAAGTTTGACGATGGGAAGCAGCCGATGAATATAGATGGCCATCCAATCCTAGTCAACATGGTGCATGCGCACTATGATGATAATCGGCGTGCAAGAAGTAGAAGACAGGCTAGCAAGAATGTCACCTCAGCAGCACTCATCGAAAAGTATCAAAAGAGGTTGGCCGAAAGATAAAGTAGTAGAGACAGCCGTGGCCACTCGCGTTTCAATCCCCATTGGAATTGTGAGTTCTTCAGGCTTTGTTGGAACGAGGGGCTATGACTACCGTCTATGGACAACTGCCCAGGATGCAATGGAGTACCGAGCGATCATCATCCACATGATCAAAGAACGGTGCGTCAAAGGTTGTCACCCCTAAGGGTGTCGGCGCTAGAAAGACTTGGCCCCATCAGTCCGGAAGGAGTCGACCTGATGGCCGAAGACAATGAGGACACTATAGGAAAGTTGCAGGGGTGCCCCTAGGGAATATTTACTTGAAGCCAGAAAAGAAGGTGCGACATCTGTGGCAAAAGAAGGAAAGGTACAAGAGCACAATGAAGGAGTTGATCGCCGCCCTAAGGTAAAGAGCGAATGGCGCCCGAAAGATAAGGCCGATCACGATGACAAGAAAGACGCGGAGGTAAACATGGTTTTCTTCCTTCCCGCAGAGTATCAGTCCATCACAGAGGAAGACATAGAGCCAGCCGATACCATGGCTCAACTAATGCTGGCTCTGTAGCGTGTGGACTTGATAAGCCGAAAGAACTAGAACATCAGCACCTGAGACCGCTCTACGTCAAAGGGTTGGTTAATGGGAGAACAGTGAAACAACATAGTCGCCGATTGTTCTCAGTGTATTTGGCTAGGTCTAAGGCTGCATCAGTTAAGTTTGATCTCTTAGATTGAGGTGATCTGGGTTTGATAACTTGAGGCTTCATCAAGTAAGTCCGACATATCTTGTTGTTGTATCTTTTTCATGTCGTATACTGTTTATCTAAATAAAGTTTGCACAATTCGTTAATATATTGTTCAGGTCATCGTGACTAGCTATTGTCTTGGTTTGGTCCTATCTACTTATTGTGATTATTTCCATGATATATATCTATTATATGGCATGTTTTATTTATTTCTATTAGAGTACAAGCTGATAGGTTATCTTCAATTATTCTCCATATCATGTTCACCGTCGAAAAGTGCTCATCAGCCTATACGTACGTCCTATTTTTCTCCATCGGCCGATGGCGTGCTTGTTCGATTGGGTTAATCCGGGCTATCGGCCGTCTGGCCGATTGCATGATGCTTCACAACTTTATCTTTTATGCCACGGTCATCGGCTTGCCAGCCGATCGGCTATGCTACTAACGTCTGTTTTTTCTGATCCCTTATTAGTTGCAAGGTCAAACTGATTGGCACGCACTGAACCCTTTTCTTACAGGTAGGACATGTACTGGAGTTAAGAAAATCTTCCAGGCCGCGCGTGTTTCAGTGTGTGATCAAAAAGTACGCTAACAACTGGTTTTGGCAATTTTTTTGCAAGCACACAGGATAGTTGTTGCCACAATTTGTACTTCTTATTTCCACATCAACGATGGTGCACTGGAGGCAACTGTGTATATACTTTATCTTAAAATAACATCTGTTATGTGATGTGATTTTTTGGTTTCTATTGTGACTGCTAAAATGAAATCATCTTGTATCGCTTGTCGGTGGATATCTAAGTGAAACGAAATGAAATAAAATTTGTGTTTTTTTCATAATCTTGTATCTTTAATTGACTAGAATTTTAATTAAATGGAATGCAATTAGTTGTGAAAAAATTCAATTGAAATGGGATCCAAATTAGTTGTGAACAATTTTAATTGAAATGTGATCCAAATTAGTTGTGAAGAATTTCAATTGAAATAGAGTACTAATTAGTTGTGAAGATTTTCAATTGAAATGGAATCCAAAATATAGAGTTACGAAGAATTTCAATTGAAATGCAATCCAAATTAGTTGCGAAGAATTTTAATTGAAATAAAATCTAAATTAGTTGTGAAAAAAATTCAATATAAATGCAATCCAAATTAGTTGTGAAGAATTTCAACTAAAATGTAATCTAAATTAGTTGTGAAGAATTTCAATTGAAATGGAATCCAAATTTATTATGAAGATTTTCAATTGAAATGACATCATAATTAGTTGTGAAGAATTTCAATTGAAATGGAATCCAAATTAGTTCCAAATAATTTCAATTGAAATGGAATCCAAATTAGTTGTGAAGAATTTCAATTGAAATGTAATCCAAATTAGTTGTGAAGAATTTCAATTGAAATGGAATCCAAATTAATTGTGAAGATTTTCAATTGAATTGGAATTCAAATTGGTTATGAAGAATTTCAATTGAAATTGAATCCAAATGAAATCTGTGCTTTTTCATAATCATGTATCTTTACTACTGATGTTATCTATGGACCGATACTAAAGGTATTTATAGTGTCAGGTAACAAAAAAACTGGTACTAAAGATTCGAAATTATTGCTTCACTAATACACGCAAACACGCCGAGCCATGCATGCTAAGAGACGACGGAACTACCTCATTAAGTCTTGAGGCTATTGTTTACTTCCCATGAAAACCGTACCACTTATTTTCCCGATGAAGTTTGATTGCATTACTAATCGCACATTATAATCGTCGGTCGTGTGCGACTAGTACTTGCACTCTTCTAGCCCCCTTCTTCCTCCTTCCTTGACCTCCGAAGAAGATATCAACGTATAGTAGGCGATGACCATGGCATTGAGTCAATAGAGATCACTCAACATATCGTCGAGACCTCAAATGCACCATTGGCTGACCTCCAGAGGGTGCACCTGGTGTGCCGGACCATGCGTCATGCATGCCGTGACCACGTCTTCTCGTGCCTGCCAGCATTGCCCTACTTTAATAAATTAGATATTACATAGTTTCGGCTTTTGTATTGCCTACTATTTAAACTAGTATAGCGCCCATGCTAGCGCAATGGTAAAAATCAAAAAACAATATATATATGTTGAACTTTACATTTAATTCATAGTTAAAAGGTGTTTCCAGTTTATTTGTGCTCAATCATAAAAAAGCAATTACAGAAAGGGTCTATAGATGATGCAGATGAACATGTCAATTCTTGGCATCGTTTGTTATGCTCTTATTTTTGCTCTGAGTTGATCTGATCACCTTCTTCACGTCATCTTTGTATCATCCATGGTGAAGTTGATGTCTGCATCCATTTCACGTAACTTAATTGTGGCCTGATCATAAGCCTTGCAAAAATCAGAGAAAAGAACAATAAATAGTAATTTCCATCTATTTATTGCATTGAAAACGGTTCATCATCTTAAATGTGAAGGCAAGTGGCAATAATACATCAGGATCAGTTGCATCCTTTGGGAAGTTTCTAAAAGCATGTAAAAGTTTCTCGAAAGGCAATTTGACGTGACAGTACATTACAAACTTGAATAGTTTTTCAAAAATAAAACTTTAAATAGAATTAGAAAAAGAAAAGAGGATATTCACCAATTCATCATGACAAAATATCAATAGATCTAATCCAAGTTAGAATACAACCTTGATACCCTATAGGTAGCAATGACCTAGCAATCAGAAATAGCAAGTAATCCAAAAACTACACAATATAATAAATATTTTTATTTTATTTGGATCAAGAAGGCTAGTAGATTAGCAATTAAATGAGTTTAACTATATTTTACAAGCCCACGAGTATATGAAAGAATAATGACCATTCATATAAAAAATTACTTGAAAAGTATAATTCAACTAGAAATTAATTACACATAGCACCCTCCAGCTGTAGTACTCATCCATTGAAATGGTTTGCAGTAATCAGGACCATTATTTCTAGTTCATAATTTTAACATGCTACACAATTCATGAGATATAACTTAATAAAATTATTAATATATGGAAACATGCACAATAAAGTGGCATGTTAGAAAATGAAGATAAGCATGAAACATGGGAACATTAATAAGTACTCGTATAGGAAAGCCTCACAAAATATAAATAATAACTTTAGTTTATTGGAACAACAAGGACATAATTATTTAGCCAAACAAGTTTATTTTCACCTGAGATGTTAGTTGTTTAAAGAAAATAAAACTATAAAAGAAATGTGTCATAAACCAGTAATCGGTTTACAAAAATAAACTAAATGCATGACAGAAAATGGTGATGTGATATCAATGTGACATGAAAAATAGTGAAAATAATTTACAGATTATAAAAATGAGATTTCAGATATATGATAGATTTCATCACAAAGTTGAAAGCTATCATATATCTGAATTTAGCACTCGACAAGTGTCACACAAAATTGCACTCGACGAACAATAGTTTTTTAAAAAATAAAATATTTACCGAGTGCTTTATCGGAAGGCACTCAGTGAAGATTTTAGAATGTTTTTTAAAATTAAAATCTTTGCTGAGTGCTGTCCTATTTGGCACTCGGCGAATTCCCTTTTTAGGGTTTTTCGGTGAATCTAGGCACACTCCGCCTAGATCTGTTTACTCACTCCAAACGCCTCACGCTGTTGTCCCCCATCTCTGTCCTCGCGTCGCCATCCCTAGCCGGCTGCGCGCCCTCGGCCGCCTGCACCGGCCACCACCGGGCCCTGCGCCATCGCCCAGCTGCCCGCCTTCGGCCCCTGCGTCGTTGCCTAGCCGCCTGCCTAGATCTGTTAATATTATTTGAATTTATATTACATAACCTTTTCTTTATATCTATATGTAGGACTTCTTTAGGTGTGATGAGGGGTATGGAGATCAGGCTTTCGCTGTTATCAATAGAGCCGCAAAAAAGCATATCATTGACATGCATTATGAGACTCATATTTAAGCTGTGATCGAGTACCACACTCATCAACTTAGAGAAAGGATTAAGAAGAAGGATGCCCAATTCACGTATCTGACACGTGAGCAATACATGATGGTAAGTGCATTTTCATTTATCTTGCAATAATTAATATATTTTTTTTATAACTTTTACTTGTATATGTAGGTCCCTCCACAGTGGTGTGCCACTCATCTTGAATGTTGGAGGCAAATTGTTGATAGGTGGTGCTCTTCTAAGTGGCAGAGCACTCATAATGCCTGTCGGGACAGACACCTACTCATGCTAGGGGCACCACACCATCAGGGGTCACAAAACCTCAACCAATATCGAGAGAGATGGGTATCAAAATTACTTGTTTTCTTTCTTTTTTTGCTTAATTGCACAATATAGCTCTAATTATTTTCTTATTGTAGTCAATGGCCAACGCAGGTCAAGAATGCTCCCAAGTCATGGCATTTGCTCTAGCTCACAAAGGGAGAGTAGTTCAAGGCAACACATGTAATCTAGATGACCCTACTGAGGTATATACCAACCAAAACACGTATCAATGCGTCCAAGACTATACGGATTGGAGGAGGTGGTCATGAGGATTGGAGGAGTCAAGAGACATGGGAGCTATTTGATGGGCGACGACGCAATCGACACTTCTCATGCCCCCAGTCTATCTCAAGTGAGAGCTCAGAGCTCGAGCTCCGGTCCAGGTATATATCCTCACCGAGACACATCATTGGGTTTAATTAGCGAGCTCCAAGTTAGTTCAATTCCATTAATCATCAAACCTTTCTAATTTTTTATTTTGGAACGATAATGACTTTGCAATAACGTTTTGTAGGCCCGATTGGATGAATAAGAAATACAAAGGGTTGAGAGGGAGGCCGAGTGCCAGACCCAGCGGGCCAAGTTTCAGGCCCAATGGGCCGAGTGGGAGGCCTAGATGCAGTAGTATTTTGCGCAGATGATGGGTGGGTATTCTTCAGGTCAGATGGGCCAGCCTCAGTCACCATAAACACCCTTTCCTGCACTTCCTCAACCTCAACTATCTCTGCACAGTACTCTACATAGTGGCAATGTGAGTTTCTAATTCACATTTATCGTTATTGTTATATACAATTGTGCTAACTATTTTCCTTTTTCGCAATTTCAATCATAAGCATCAGGATCGAACACACAGCCACCACCTTGGGATCCTTGGGAGGGGCGAGCTCCGTAAGTTGTGATGTGAATTTTGAGCGTTGAGGTGAACTAATTGTGTGAATTGTGAGTGGTGAAGTGAACTGTTAATGTGAACTTGTGATTTGAAATATGAATTATGATAAATTTATGATGAAATGTGAACTTGTGATTTGAAATGTGAATTGTGAATGAATTTTGTGTTGAAATATGAATTTGTGAGAAATTTGTGATGAAATGTGAATTTGTGATGAAATTTCAATGTATAAATGTTTGCGAATGTATAAATATTTTGAGAATGCATTGAATTTGTAAATAAAAAATATAAAAAACTGTTTACCGAGTGTAACACTCGGCAAAGACCTCTAAAATGTATAGAAACGCGTCACGTGGCACAATTCTATGTATTCTGGGGATCTTTGCCGAGTGCCTTTTTGTTTTGCCGAGTGCCCTATGTGGCACTTGGCGAAGCCACGAAGCCACGTGTACACCCGCCCCTATGTGGCTTCGTCGAGTGCCACATAGGGCACTTGGCCAAGTATCTTCACCGAGTGCTACATGGGGCACTCGGCAAATGTGTCGTCATCGTTCCCCGAACGTTAGACGGCTAACGTTGGCAAGTGCCGCATCGAACACTCGGCGAAACACCTCTTCACCGAGAGTCTATTTGTTGTGTGGGATTCGCCGAGTGTGACACTCGGCGAAGTCTTCGTTGAGTGGAAATAAGATTTCATCGAGTGCCGAGTGTTGTATTCATGTAGTGCACCATGCATAGCTATGGACATCATACAACGGGCAAAAAAAAAAAAACTCCACATTTTTGTACCAAATTTTGACTGTTCCTCCGAAATTCACCCGGACCGGATTATTTATAATAAGCCACAAGCCCACAACTAAATTGATTAATTTAGTGATCAATTTTTTGTCAGTTATGTTTTCAACATTGATTTTTCGAGCATTAAAAATATAAGTATAAGTATATATAAAAGTATTATCCAGAAATTATTTCTCCCAAACCCAGGGCTTGCATTAATTAATATTTCTCCGTCAGCTGGACCAAACTGACACGTATGTGCACTGTTCAACACGTGGACAGACCGCAGCCGTGCATGCACACAAATCGTAATCTGCCACGTACAAATTAAATCAAATCGTATCCTACATGCGTGCCCATTCCTTTGCAGCTATCTATCCTCCTCGGAATTTGGATACATTTATGTATACAAATAAATCTCACCAAAATGGTGCTTTCGTAAAAAAATCATAGTAAAATTTATATTTTATATCGTAGTTATGTGTTTTATATTAGGTTCTTTGTCATTTTTACTATAATTATGTCCTTAAATCCTTATGACTATTTTTCTTTGCTAGCTACTAGCTAGCCCCTCCTTTTTATTTTAAGTCGTAGAAATAATAACAAGCATTTGTTAGTAGAAATAACTAGAGTTTAAAATCTGACATCTACAATTATCTCACACATTGGTGATTATATTTTTTTCTCCTTGAGTGCTCGTATGTATTCCGTGCTTCAAAATTTTATAACATCGTAAACACAGTATACAATACAATTTTTCTCGGTTTTTTAGTGTTTGGTTTGGTGTACGATGAGTAATGGAATGAGATGGTTCGAAACCATTTCGTTCGCCGAAAAAATCAGTACCACACCGTTCATTATCTATAGAAAATATTCTGTTTTTGGGAACAGTCTTGTTCCACTTGATTCCATCTCATTTCTCGAACCAAACAGCATATCACCCCATATTCAGGAAATATTATGTTCCGTTCCTTCCTCCTCATACAGAGAACCAAACACTATCTAGATTGGTGATTTGGTTGGAATTTTCTAAACTAAATTTTAGAATATTCTATGATCACATGGACGGTCCTCGAGAGTTGGAGTCGGCTCTAATCTCACACTTGATAGGGATTTTAGTGATGCTAGAGATTATTTGCTGCTGGCCTTCGTCTTCGTTTTCGTCTTCGTCGCCGTGTCTCTTGGAGCATCATTGCGTCTTCATGTAATAAGAAAATTAAACGAACATTAATTTGTTGGAAATACCACAAATCAAAGTTATGTACTTATAAGGCGGTGATTTGTTCCGTGGACTAAAATTTAGTCCGTGTCATCTCGGATGTTTGAACATCAATTTGAAGTACTAAACGTGAACTAATTATAAAAATAATTACGGAAGCGGAGAATAATTCACGATACGAATTTATTAAGCCTAATCAATCCATAATTAATAAATGTTTACTGTAGCACCACATTCTCAAATCATGGCATAACTAGACTAATTAGATTCATCTCGCAAATAATTCACCGATTATGAATAGATTTTATAAATAATCTACATTTAATGCTCTAAAATAATATCAATGTTACGTCCCACATACACGCATATTATATGGCACGCACGTACGTACGTCGTCAGGGTTGGGTTGGGTTGATCGATGGATTTGATTTTTGAATGAAAGTTGGACGTGAGAGTTGATGGAACAGGTAAAACAATTCAGAAGGAGGACTGGTCTGCTGCTCCATATTCTATCAGACGCCGCCCACTTTGAACTGCGTACGTGTACCCCATGCTTGCAGCGCAGAAATCATAGGATTCCTGGATCCAACATGGACGTCACTGTACCTCACCTGCTAGCTGACTTATATATATATAATATACTCCGTGCTTTCTCTATAACTAATAAGTTTCATAATCTAAAATTTATTTAAAATGGAACAATATTTACTTGTAAAATATAATTTTTATTTTTAAAGCGTGCATAAAGATTGTTTCAGCAACCACTCAAGAGCTAGCTCGTGCTCACTCATATCCGACAAGATAGTATGATTCTTAATACATGTATCTATTTGAGACGAATGGAAGAATATTTCCATGTTCCAAAAAATATATTTTTAGCATGAAAATTAGTTAAGAGTTTTTTAGATTATTTATTTTGGTTAATACATACATACATATATATATATATATACATATATATACCAATACATAATTGATGAATTGCCTTCATCATCCAAGCGATTTGGACCGTTCATTTTTACTTATTACTTATCGGAACAATCTGAACCGTTCGTGCTCCTGCCGAACACGATGAGTGCCCCGCCGAACCACCTCCCGCGATCAGCTCCCCGCCAGCGCCCAAACCCTAGCACGCCATCTATGCAATATGCAACCTACTATTAATTAGGGTTGTTCCGCTCCACCTCGCCGCCCACGTCCATGGCCACCGCCGCCTCCTCCTCCCTCGCACATCGCCACTCGTGTCAGGGTGACGCCGCCACCACCATGGCTGCCATCGACTCCATCGTCTTGGACCCCGACGCAGCCTCCGTCCTTCACCTCACCGCTCACCAGTACAACCAGCTCTTCCACCTCCTCACCGCCACCAACCGCTCCTCATTTCCCATCACCACCGCGCCCGCCCCCACTACTACTGATGAAGGCGACGAGGCCTTCGAGCTCGTGGCATATTTGACATAACTAATGTCTGACACATCAAAGTGAGAAGTTGATAGAGTTTTTTAATGATATTTTTTTTAAAAAAAATCAATTTTGGTATCCCATTTTCAAATTTTACAAATCTAGACCCTCGTCGGTGTTGTAACCACCGAACGTGGCCACGTGGCGCCACGTTCGGTAGTGGTTCAGCCGAACCTACCACGTCGACCACGTTCGGCCGTTACAGCGCCGAACGTGGCCACGTCACCCGCATTCGATGGTACAAGGGTCGAACGTGGGTGACGTGGCCACGTTGGCGCACCTAGCCGTTGCACGCCGACGTGGCATGTTCGCCCCCCCAACTGCCGAACGTGGGGAGCGGTGGGGGCTATAAAAAGGGGCCGAAGGCCCCCTCTCCACCACACCACCACCCACCCCCTCACTCTTTCGGTGGTTGCTGCGGGTGCTCCCTAGAGGTATGTTTTTTTTCTTTTTTTGTTTAGTTTTAATTTTTATTTTAGTAGTAGTTTAATATGTAGTTTAGGAGTAATTTAGGAGTAGTTTAGGAATAATTTTGGGGTAATTTAGGTGTAGTTTAGAGGTAATTTAGGAGTATTTTAGGAATAGTTTAAGAGTAGTTTAGGAGTAGTTTAGTTATAATGTTATTTGACATATGCTTTCAAATTAATCTATGGTTGTTGTATAAAAACTTTAGGATTATTTTAGAGATAATATAGGATTATTTCAGAGTTAATTTAGAGACAATTTAGGGTTGTTGTGCATATAATGTAGATTTACATTTGTTTGACATATGCGCACATACTAATTTAGTTGACATGTTAACTAAATAATTTTTTATTGTTTGTAGCATTGTTCTCCTTGCTTAGTAAGCGTGTTGAGCCAAGATTTGATTGTATCCGCTTAAGTCTCTGTTCAGTTCCAGGTATTTTCTTGTACATATACTTAGTTTAATACTATTTTAGAAATAATTGTATAGTATTTTAGATGTATATTAGTAGTATTTTAGAACTTAATAGTATATTTGTAATACTTTAGCTGCAATTTGATTAGACTTTGTGCATATGCTTGTACTATTTAAACAAATGTAATGAGTAATGTACCTAAAATTTACATATGTTTTCTAGACAGTGTATGATAATTTAGTACGTGGGGTTAGGGTGACTGAGCCAGCGTTGGGGCAGGGCGGCGCCGGGCGGAGCGCTCGGCCGGGGCGGCGTGGTGCCGGAGTGGAGGGAGGAGGGAGTGAGGAGTGAGGGGATGAGGATGAAGGGAAAGAGATATTTTTGAAGAGGGGGAGAGTTATAAAAAGTGCGGGAGAATGAAAAAAATGCGGGAAAAATGGCGGGAACAAAATTTTGCCTTTGCCGAGTGGAACACTCGGCAAATAGTTTTTTGCCGAGTGTCTTGAAAATGGCACTCGACAAATATTTTTTCTATTTTTCAAATTTTTTTTTCATTATTTTTTGACAAAATTTGTAAAAATACAGTGGGTAATACATAAAAATAGAATAAAAACATGAATATGATTTTTTTAGATAATTTAGTTTATTATTTCATGCTCTTTCAGTTTAAATTTTACATTTTTCAATTTAAATCCTAGAAATACAATTAATGAATTAAAAATAGCTAACTGATATAGAAAAATATGAAATTTTTACAATGGATAAGATACATTATATTTTGAATGCAAAAAAAAATCAAGTTAAAATAAATATTAAATCATTAATTTGTTTTCAAATCTATCTCATTTCTTCTCTAAACTCTAATTCATCCTCTCTAAATCTCCATTTTCTAAACACTATATGTGACAACTTTATCAAAACATTTTACAATTTTTATCACAGTATCTATGTATCATATCATAAAACCATGATAAATCTCATATTTTTCGGACTTCATTTGATTTTTTAAAATTTAAAACTATCAAGTTCTACATTGCCGATAGAGTGTCGCAACCTAATTTTTTTAAACTTTATTTCAATTTAGTGTATAAGAACTCAAAATATGCTAACAATGATGAATATCATTTTTCTATATTTTTGGTTCATTATTTTAGGCACTTGTAGTTCAAATTTCACCCGTTTCAATTTAAATCCTAGAAATATATTTAATGAATAAAAAATAGCTAACTTATTTAAAAAATATGAAATTTTTACAAGAGATAATATATGTTGTATTATGAGTGTAGAAAAAATTTCAAGTTAAAATGAAATTGTAAATAACTAATAGACTTGAAACATTGTTTCACACAAAAAATTTTAAAAAAATTGTTTGCCGAGTGTTTTTTTTTGAAAAAACACTCGGCAAACCCAGAAAAAAATTTGGCAGCACGGGCACGCCGCCGTGACGTCGGTTAGTATCAAGGCTTTGCCGAGTGTTTTTTGTTTGCCGAGTGTTTTTTTAAAAACACTCGGCAAATAAACCTTTGGTGAGTGCCCGAGATATTGCACTCGGCAAACCCTTGGGCACTCGCAAACTCGCTGTTTCCGGTAGTGATATATAACTTTCATATTCTGAAAGCCAACAATATTTGACCAATATTTATTGTCAAATTAACTTGAGTTGATTACACAATTTGTAAAACGACCTCTCAACGAGAAACACGTGCATAGATATATAATTTGACCATTGGTCTTATTCATTTTTTAAAAAATATCATTTATTTTATTATAATTTGTTTTATCATTAAAGTTACTTCAATCGTAATTTATTTATATATATATTTACACAAAAATTTTGAATAAAATGAATAGTCACATGTTGTGATGAAAGTCAACAGCGTCTTAAAAAACAGAGGTAGTATTAATCAGGTAAACCATTGATAGCGTGTGAGTTTCAAACCAAACCCTACTCTTAACTACTCTGAAAACATAAATTCATGAAAATACAAATTTGAACCAGAAGATTCAAACACCAAATTTCATATATATTATCTAGAACTTACGGAAGGAACGAAATTATCGTATTTTTCAAGGTTCTCAATCTTCGAACATTCAAATTTATCATTTAGTAGATCTCTGTTGCTTTTAAAATACGTAGACTTATATCCATCCCATCACATCAGATGTCAGTTACCTAACTCTGGGACAAAATTGATATTTCTATCGATATAATCTGAACCCTTCAAATTTCTTTTGTTCGTGTGCTTTTCATACGGCCGGAGACATGGGGCACGTACTTGGATATTGAAATGTACACGCTTGGACGCGAATCTGCTGGTGTCGTCACGTTGATGCATGTGTACGTACGTACGCGTTGGCTGTTGCATGGGTACGTACGTGCCGGAATAACGCTGTTTCCGAGGTAGAAAATTACGCATTTAATTGATCGGTGGAATCCAATGCTACGAGATAGGTCCGCCTACTAGACTATTAACAGTGGTGCGTTTTATAACATTGTTTTTATCACATCAGTTTTACAACTGAATGAAATACCCTCTCTAGTGGAGAGTTTCATTTCACTATTTCCTAGGCTAACCAGTGTAATTAAATGCAACTAGCTCTCATGAAATATTCTCTATTTGATGAAACGATTTGGCTCTCAATGGGTGTTTCATATTGTTTCATCCGTCTTAGAAACGAGTTAGCACCATGTCATGGTGATGACACTACTTCCTTCTCTTTCCTCATTAATTGAATGTCATGTCAGCAAAAAATCTGATGTGGCATGGTAATTAATACCATGAAACACCCCATAAAATCCCCATTGTGAATAGCCTAACATTCGCTTCACTCCACAAAATCTTTTTAGAATTATATCTGAATTTTTCGTGAATCTAAAAACTAAGATTTAGACATGTTTTTCTAGTGGTTCGTGGATCCGAAAACTTAAGATCTAAACATGTTTTTTTTGTGATTTGCGGAGCGAAGCCGCAAACCAGGAGTAGAGGGCAAACGACCCCATACACTCCGTTTTTATGGCCACGTCTTTGTCTTATACTAGTCAGAGGCCTGTGCTTTGCAACAGAATCTTATTTTATAATAGGTTTTTTATTTACGCGCAAAATACATAAATTAAAAGACTGAAATATAAATGCAATTTTCTTTTTTATTCTTTTTCCTTTTTTTCTTTTCCTCTTTTCTTCTTTCTTTCTCAAGCAGTGAATCCCTGCGTTGCGCGCATGCATGCGTTGCATGCAGCACGGTTGCACAGGGAGCGCACGTCGCGCTCGGGGCCGGGGGGCCGGGCGGTTGCAGCGGTCAGGCACCGGTTTTTTAGGGTATAAGTTTTGATTGGTTTTTTATGGGAAGTGAAAAGACACGTACTTGACTTGCGGACGGAGAACGAAAAACTAACCGCTTTATAATAGTAGAAAAATAAAGGCCCGTTTGGATTGGGTTTTTATTTTCAGGGGGTAAAGTTCAGTCTCATTTAGTTCTTAAAATCTCAAACATAATCGCTTATTGGGACTAAACTTTAGTCCCTAAAGTTTAGTCCATTAGTTCCTTAGATGTTGGTTATTGGGACTAAAAGTGTCATGCACACTCTATCCTCATTTATGAACCTCTCATTAAATGATGTTTAGTCCCTACATCCAAACAAGAGGACTAAACTTTAGTCTCTTCTAAAATAAGCAAGTTTTAGTCCCTAAAAATAAGCAAGGTCATCCAAACAGGGCCTAAGTCAGCTTGATTTTAATAGTCTAAATAAGTTGTGTTGTTTAATTTTTTTGAGAAACTAATTGTTCATGACATAGTTTCCGAAATCTAACATTATTATATAGCATCATAAAATATTTTATTATATATGTATTTGTTTAGTTTAATGTTTAATTGATGATATTTGTTATTTAGGACAATTTTTTGATATTAGGTGAAATATAGATCCATATAAATTTAAAAAGACTTAAACGATATCTTTCTTCCACAAACAAGCAAAGACTATATATATGAGCTTGTGGCTTATTTGACAATAAATATTGCCTCTTAATAGTTAATTATACATCTTATGATTTTTCAGAGCTAGCTGTAATCTGTCAATAAGTAGTCTAGTAACTTCAACAAATAATAACTTGGAAATAATATGACATATTTTTAAACAAATGGTTTTAAAAGGAAGCGGTCAAAGTTTACTGATCAGGTAACACCAGAAAATACATTAGAGTAGATAATTATACGAGGTAACATACGGGAGTGAAATCTGTTGTTTTACGAATTACGATCGAGGTAAAAATGGACTAGCGCGCAGAGAAATATATATATATATATATGTATATATGTATGTATATATATGCAGTGTTCTAAACGGTGGTCCTAGGCGGGCGCCTAGGCGCCATTAGGCGCTGGGCGGCGAGCCAGCGCCGCGCGGAGGGGCTCGCTGGGCACGCCAGGCGCCTAGGCGGGTCAACCGTGCCCTGGGCGGTTGATCGCGGCGCCTAGGCACTCTGGGCAGCGACAGTCAAGACGGTATTTTACTGCATTACAAAACAGGCAACTTCCGTCGGCCAAAGCCGACGGAAGTTAGCCCTTTCCCGACGGAAGAAGCCAACTTCCGTCGGCAAAACGCTATCTTCTGTCGGCCTTTGGCCGACGGAAGCGCGGCGACGGAAGTTAGCTAACTTCCGTCGGCCGCCGACGGAAGTTAACTAACTTCCGTCGGCTTGACGTGGCCGACGGAAGTTAGCGCCGAACACTGCCACGTCACCAGGGGGGATTTAACTTCCGTCGGCCAGGCTGGCCGACGGAAGTTAGGGGCAGCTAACTTCCGTCGGCTTTGACCATAGCCGACGGAAGTTAGCCTTTCTGCCCACGTGGCCGAAACCAGCTAACTTCCGTCGGCTATGGTCAAAGCCGACGGAAGTTACCTGGTATTTTTTTTTATTTTTTCCTGGTTCCCCTACTCACACTCACATCCAACCACAATTTCACATACATTCACAATACACATCCAAATTCACATTTCACATCCAAAATCACATTCAAACTTCACATATAACATCCAAAACCACATCTCACATCCAAAATCACATCCACACTTCACACATCACATCCAAAATCACATAATATAACTGAATTCACATCCAAAGTCACAGTAAACATCTGAATTCACATATAACATCCAAACTCACATACAAATTCACAAAACACAGCGAGAGCCACATACAAAGTCATATTTGTCCATATACTCACTGATCGCCCACATTTGGGTCGTGGGCGCCGCCGCTGCCTCCTGCTTCGTTCACATTTGCCCCGGAGGCTCCATCCTGGCCAGGCGTACGGAAACACTGAAGAAATAGACAAAATTAGAAACGAACTCAACTACACTTCTAAACGCTAACTTAGGTATTTAGGAGGTACCTCAGGTGATGTAGGAGATAGTGGTGGTGGCGGGGGAGGTAGTGGTTGGAACATAGACATGTCAAATCCACTGTTTTGCTGGGCTAGTTGCTACACATGTTGTAATGTAATCAGTTAGTTCTAAACCTATTTCTGAATACTTTTGAACTGCAACACTCTAAAGTAAGCTTACTTGGATCATCGCATGTTGTTGTGCTAAGCAGGCGGTATAGTACTCTTGTTGTTTCCTGTTGTGCTCGTTTACCCGCCTCAATTCCTCCCTCATCCGAACCATCTCCGGGGTTTCTTCTGAGCGACGACGGCTGGAGCCAACTCCGACGGAGCTCTGCGACGACTGAGCTGACTTCTGAGCTCTCACCGCTCTCGAGTCAATAACTCCATTGAACATGGAGTACCTGCAACATTAACAGGGGTTAGTTACCATCACAATACCATACACAAAACATTAATAAAAACATTGTCTCACCGTCCATGGCTTTTGCCACCTCCGCTGGAGTACACGGCCATTTGGTCCACAGGTTCTCTCCGCCAATCATAGTTCTCTCCATGGAGTCGAACCATGTGTTCACCATACTGCGCCTGCAAAAAACATGTCCGATTAGCTAGACGCAGAAAAATGAAATTACGTGAACTCTTAATAACATCTCACCAAATGGTCCGTGGCTGTCTGGCTACACAAGACATCTGGCTGTGCCGGATCGCTTCCTTTGTGACCAGAGGTATACACCTCTATGTCACTTGGCATGTTGCCAGATTTAGCTTCCTGTGCATTAGAAATGAGTTAGTCGCATTACAATGTATCTATAGCTAGAGAGTGACAGATCGGTCTTACCAAGCGTTTAGCGTGGCGAATATGTCCGTCGGCACCATATCTGTGCTTCGGATCCGTCCCGCGGCATTGTCTTTTCTGCTCGGAAGTCTTCTTAAATGCGGCTGAAGACCAAATCTTGCAGAATTCAAAATAGGCGTCCTCGCGGTTTGCCAACCACGGAATCCTCACCTGAACAGAGATGCTATTTGTATTATATGACAACAAATTTCAACAATCGAAGAGGTAAAAAGTTAGAATTGTTTACCGAACGGTATTCTTCTTCAGTCAAATAGACTGACGATGAGCCCGTCGCCTTGCTCATTCGTTGCCCTAGCTTCTCCTTGTAGTAAGCATTGTTCGCTTGAATGCGGGCATACGAAATGGCGTCCTTCACCACCTTATGCGCATTGTTGTTGAAGACTACAAGCGCATGGTTATGGTGATTGCCGACTTCTGGCAAGCAAAAGCGTAACTGCAAAAATAATGATTAGTATAGTGTTGTAACTCGAAAATTCTAAAAGAAAATTGAAAAAACACTTGCATACCCAGAAGTCATGAGACACCGCCCCCTGAGCAGTTCCGTGTCGCCCGTCAGGAGCGAACCGGTACTGGTCCCATGTTTGGCATAGAACCCGCTCACCGGTCGGCATTGTCAGCATCCCTGGGTAGTGCAGACGGCACAGGTTACCCAATATCTGGTTAACCTGTCTGACCCTCGAAGTGCCGTCGAACCGAGAGTCAATCCAAGATCTAGAAATACATAATAAATAAAGTTAATTAGTTTAGTGAAAGAAATTTTTTGAAAACAAAAGCAAAACAACAGAAGAGTATTACACTTACCCGTCACCAACAGGCGTAATCTCGATCTTGGCTCCACCGGAAGAGACTACTGGTGGAGCGACCAAGTGACTCGTCCTGAAAGTTACCGAGGACCCGCCGGCAGCCTCAGCACCTTCCTCCTGACCCGCACCCTCCGGGAGATCCCCCTGCCCCGCACCGGCCTCTGGGTCATCCCCCTGCCCCACACCCTCTGGGTCATCCCTCTGTGCCGCACACTCTGGGACATCCCCCTCTTGCCCGCCACCCACCGGCCGATCATCCTCATGACCCGCACTCTCCAAGTGTTGTTCCTCCTACAAAACAGTATTGAAACAATTAGTAATAGTTTATAACTGGCATAAAAAACAATCTGAAAGTTACCTCCCCATCTAGTTGAAATGCAATAGGCCGACCAATTAATGTCGGATCTATGCATCTCAGGAGCTGCTCTTGACGACGTCTGTTTGAAGAAGAGGAACTACCCTGGAATAGGGTGTCCTCCTGACTCGTCGGTGTACTCGCCGGAGTACTCGCCGATGAACTCCCCAAGCGGAAGAGCTTCCTCGTGACAGTCTTCTTATTTTTCGACATCCTGTTCAAAATAAGCACAAACAAGCATTTATTAGTAAAGAAGGTTTGTACATATGAAAAAACATGTAATATGAAGTATATTGCATATCCATGTATCAAAACAATTACTTGTCAATTATCATCAAAATCAGGATCAATTTGTCCTTTTCTCCCCAAAGCACGCCATGTTACTTTTTTCTTCTTATGTTGGTGTTTCCTTTTCTCGGGAACTGCCACATCATTAGAATCGCCGAGAAAAGAATCTGTCGACGATTCTGACTCTACATTAAACGAAGTCGGCAATTCATCATCTTGATAAACCTCATCGACCTCTTCAACCTCCAATTGATAAGCGTCATCACTAGGGGTTTGTAGACGTTCCCGAGGATTCACTTTGTAGACTACCCACCAAGCACTTAGTTTTTCACATGGTTAGGGCATATAATACACCTGCTCGACTTGATGAGCAAGGACAAAATTGTCGCAACTCGATAATCGTTCCGCGTGTTTGACTTCAACCATCCCAAATTGGTTTTCACGAGTACCATGTTTAGGGTCGAACCAATCACAATCGAAGAAGACTACTTTAATCTCTTTATTCCCGGCAAATTTGTACTCGATTATATTTTTGATGATTCCATAATACATAGTTTCGTGTCCTTGTCCATCAACGACCCTTGTAACAACACCAGTATTAGTTGTTGCCGCTAGAGGTCGATATGCTTCAAATATAGTTGAACGGAAGCGGAAACCATTAACATCGTAGCGACCGTAACTTTTGGCACTAATACTCCCGTAAGAGAGCTGTCGCAAGTCTATATGTACATTGTCAGCGAGCACGCACTGCAAATCATAAGAGATTATAAGATAATTAACCCAGTAGAGTAAAATAATACGTGTCAGAAAAGGTAAGGATTTACATGTTCTCTGAACCAAGTGAGAAAACTAGGCCCGCCATTTACTCCTTCTCGACGCAATTTATCTAATTGCTTCTCCGTTGGTTGACGACCAGATGGCAAGTATTTCGAATCAAACATACTGTCAATGTAACGAATAGGTAAACAAACGGGTATAAAATTTGGAGGTAAAATATAAAACTAAAACGAATCACTTACGTGAAATATTGTTCCATCTCTTCCATATTTGAGTACATGTAGAGCAAGGCATTTGTTCGTTCTTCCTGAGTTACATAATATGTCGTGGAAACACCAACAGTTATGCCCTTCCACCCAAATATTTGGAGATCACTACAAGGATGGTCTTCATCCATATGGTACCGTGTAGCAGGTGTGTTGACATTGTGATGCTCAGCGAAGTATACACTAGTGAAGTATGCTATCTCTTTCAATTTAAATTCTTCTGCGATGCAACCTTCAACTCTGGCCTTATTACCAACCATCGCTCTAAGCTTCTTTAGGGACCTTTCAATATGATACATCCACCTATATTGCACAGGGCCACCTACCTTAGCTTCATATGGCAGATGAACCAGTAAATGTTGCATTGGATTGAAGAACCCTGGAGGGAATATTTTTTCCAGTTTACATAAAAGTACCGGGATCTCTTTCTCTAGCATCTCCATCATATCTTTCTTAATTTCTTTCGCACAAAGTTGTCTATAAAAATGGCTCAGCTCAGCTAACGCCTTCCACACATCATCATTCAGGTACCCACGAAACATTACAGGAAGGAGTCTTTCCATTATTATGTGGTAATCGTGACTTTTCAATCCATTTAATTTCCCTGTCTTCAAGTTCACAGCTCTTCTAAATCCTGCGGCGTAACCATCTGGGAATTTCAAATTTTTCAACCACCTCATTACTTGTTTTTTTCTTTAGGTTTTAAACAAAATGGGGCACGTGGCTTGCCACCACTATTCGTCAACTCAAGGGTTGGTCGATTACAAATCTCAGCTAAATCTCTTCTCGCCTTTACATTATCTTTTGTCCTGTCAGTAAAATCCATACATGTACTTATAATGCTTTCACCAACATTACGTTCCTGATGCATAACGTCAATGTTGTGCATCAGAATTAGTGATTTGACGTACGGCAGTTCCCATAAACCACATATGTGAGTCCAATTATGTTCGGTTCCGAATCCTACAAATCCATCCTCATTTTCATTAAGGACCAACTCATTCAGCATATCAGCGATTTCTGTACCATTTAAACGCCTTGGTGGTCCCTTTACAACAATGCTGTCCTTCTTGAAATTGTTCCTCTGTAACCTAAATGGGTGATTCATGGGCAAAAAGCATCTATGGCAATCAAAGTAACAAATCTTTCCCCCGAAGTTCAGACGGAAACAATCTGTGTCCTTTGCACATATCAGGCATGTCAACCTTCCATGACAACTCCAACCAGAAAAAATACCGTATGCCGGAAAATCGTGGACCGACCACAGATACGCAACTCGAAGATTGAATTTTTGTTTCTGGTCATAGTCATATGCTTCAACTCCTTTCCACAATTGTTTCAACTCTTCAATTAAGGGCTTCAACATCACGTTTAGTCGTGTTCCAGGATGATCTGGACCGGGTATAATGAGACACAGGAACATAAATTCATATTTCATACAAAATGAAGGTGGAAGGTTGTATGGAATAGCAAACACGGGCCAACAAGAGTACGACGATGCCGTTACATTGAAAGGCGTGAATCCATCAGTTGCCAACCCGATGCGAACATTCCTTGCATCACTAGCAAAGTCTGCATCAAAATCATCTAGAGCCTTCCATGCCGCACCATCAGATGGGTGCACCATTACTTCATTATTCTCACGTACACCTTCTTTATGCCATCGCATATGTCTAGCGGTTTTCTTTGATAGAAACAATCGTTTCACCCGAGGTGTAAGAGGCATGTAACGAAGTTGCTTATGAGCAACCTCTGTCGTCACCTTCTCTCCGTCTTCATTTACGACCTCTACGAATCTCGGTTTACCACATTTTAAGCATTTCACCTCATTACTATGTTCTTTCCAGAACAGCATACAATTATCTCGGCACACATCAATTTTCTCATACTCCATACCGAGAGCAGAAAGCATTTTCTTTGACTGATACATGTCTTTCGGCACCTTATGGTTCTTAGGAAGGATATCGCTGATCAGATTCAAGAGCTCCTTATAACAATTGTTTGAAAATGCAAACTTTGACTTAATAGCCATAATACGAGTCACGAAAGCGAGAACGCTTACGGTGGTGTGCTCATGCAATGGCTCTTCTGAAGCTCGAAGGATGTCGAAAAACTTTTGAACCTCCGGTGTTAGAGGATCCTCGGGGTTTGATTCAAACTCCGGTCGTATAGCATCAACCATCTCATCCATCCTATCGTCAGCAACGCTATCATCTTCTTCTTCCACTACTAATACCGTTTTTTCAAGGCCTGTCTCGCCGTGAAAAGACCAAACTTCATAACCTGGCACGAAACCATATTTGCAAATATGCAATGACAACGTCCTCTTGTCTTGCCAACGAGAATTTCTGCACTTCATGCATGGGCACCTCGCGCCAGTGTTTGTTGTCAAAGCGAATGCACGATCAACAAATTTCTCAGCGTTGATTACCCACTCCCTCGTGTGAGCTCCACTTTTCATCCAACCACTATACATCCACCGTCGGTCGTCCTCAGCCATTCTATATGCAAAACATTCATTCAATCAAGAAGATTCACGCACTGGCCGCTATAAAAGGGCTCGCAACATACACACACCCTGGCCACCCCCCGCCTCCGCCTCCGGACAACGGAGGGGAAGCAGAGGCGGCCGGGCGGCTGGCGACGCAAGGGGAAGCAGAGCCCGCGGCGCAAGGGAACAGGGTTAACCGAAAGGCCTGTGCCACACCTTAGACACTACCACGGACCCTAGGCGCCCGCCCAGACACGCCTGATGGCGATCGCGATTCACCATGACATCCGGCGGTGACCGCCTGGACGTCTAGTCGGCGCAGGCGACGCCATGGCAACCATGGTCTATAGGAAAAGATAGGTCCTAAACCCACCCAAGAGTGACCGACAAAACGTGGTATTTATGAATAGCCATGAGTTCGAACGAAATTTCAGCAGCATAACCCCGCTGTTCTCCAATTGCACGCCTGATAGTGGTGCAATGGAGAACAACAAGGTTATGTTACTGAAATCCCATTCGGACTCATGACTCATCATAAAACCACGCTCTGTCGCCCACTCCGAGGCTGTCCAAAAAGGGACAATTCCGGACCTACACATCTCACACGCATGACACGTGTGAGACATGTTGGTCCGAAACGGGTGACGCATAGGTTTCGTTACACTATCTACGTTGTTGTCAAATAAAAAATTGCATACGAAAAGAAAAATATATAAGAAAGTATATATATAGATATAATACTAATCACCCAATGAAATCATAAAAAAACTATAAATTAATAGAATAATATAATTAGAATCATATATACATAATATCACAACATATATTGCATATTAAAACAAAACATCACATATGAAACATATTTAAAAGCGTGAAACATACATAAAATCTCAATATTAATACATGACAAAATTCATATATGTAGCAAAAAATACCAAGAAGCAAGTCATACTAAAAAACATCTAAGAAACCTTTATAAAGAAAGATGCATACTACTATCATTCCACATTTCAATATATTGCAATCCAGTACAACGACAAAATTCAGAAATAAGTTAACTTTCAACTATACTAACAATATCATATCATGCACAAATTAAAAGCGAAAAAAATTAAAGCCGAAAAAAATTACTTAATCGTCGGGCGGCGACGAGTGGTGGGTGATGGTGTCCGGAGGCCGGCGGTGATCACAGTGGCACCACGCGACGGATGGCGATGGCCGAATTGGGGGCGGCGGTGGATCCTGAAAATTCACACATCTGATCATGCAAATTCAGAATTCCTAAAAATTATTCTAAATGACAACACTATTCCTTATCCGACCACATCCAATACAAAAAAGATTTTAACTGCATATCAACACTCACTATAGCATATCAACAATTTAACTCAGCATTTACTGTAGCAGTGTATCACAAACTGAGATTCCTATCCAGAGTGTTTAATCATCGAGACAAAATTTAACAAACCACAATATAGAAACCCTTACTATTGCGCGGACGGCGGCCGGGCGGGCGGCGGCCGGCCGGGCGGACGGGCGGCCGAGGCGGCGGCCGGGCGGGCGGGCGGGCGGCCGAGGCGGCGGCCGGGCGGGCGGCGGGCGGGCGGCGGCCGGGCGGGCGGCGGCCGGCCGGGCGGGCGGCGGGCGGGCGGCGGCCGGGCGGGCGGGAGGGCGGGCGAGGGCGGCCGGGCGGGCGAGGGCGGCCGGGCGGCGGCCGGGCGGCGGGCGGGCGGCGAAGCGGCGGCGGCGGGCGGGCGGCGGCCGAGGCGGCGAAGCGGCGGCGGCGGGGAACGGGCGGGAGTGCGCGCGTGTACAGGGAGTTAGGGCTCCCTGTACGCGCGCGCGGTTGGGTGAAAAGCCCCCTAACTTCCGTCGGCCAGCATTAAAGCCGACGGAAGTTAGCTAACTTCCGTCGGCTTTAATGCTGGCCGACGGAAGTTAGGGGGATCCGGGCGGCCGCGGAAAAACCCCTGCTAACTTCCGTCGGCCACTGTCAGAAGCCGACGGAAGTTAAGTTAACTTCCGTCGGCTTGTGGAGGCCGACGGAAGTTATTTAACTTCCGTCGGCTTGCCCAAAAGCCGACGGAAGTTAACTTGGCCGACGAAAATGTTCTGTTTTGTTGTAGTTATTCCAGGGCGTAAAAAGCAAAACTGGCTAGGGTTTTTTTAGCTTTCCTGGCTCCTGGCATTCAAGCGTCGCCGCCGCCACTGTTGTTCGACTCCAGGGCATTGATGTCGCCGCGCTCCGCCGCGGGCTCGCCGCCGGTCCGCCACATTTCGGCATCGCACGTCACAGACAGTGTGTCCGGCACTCCGGCTGTCTGGCATCACGCGCCATCGCCGTGTCGCGCACCATCACTCTGGCGCTCTGGTGTCATCTCCGGCGTCCGGCCGTGATCCGGTGTCAGCTCCACGCCTCCACGCCTCCTGCCCTTGCCCCTCCTGGTTTGCAATTAGTCTCCTTCCCCAGTTCCCCTCTTGGTTTGCAAACTGCAGTACACTAACAACTTATACTACAACTAGTCAACTACAAATTTATTTTAGCAAATCAGCTTCTTCTTTCTTGCAAATTTGCCAATTACAGAATTGTTAATTGTAGACTAAATCCAGTACACTACATTGACTACAAATTCAGTACACTACAAGTTAATTAGCAATTTTTCAGTTTTTAACTTCTAGGCCGAAGGCTCTAGCAATTAGCAATTTTTACCATGTCGTCCAAGTCCAATCCTTCCAACCCATCCAACCAAGGAACATCGAGCAAGTAAGTGATTAAAGTTTCATGTTTCAACTTTCAAGTTGAATTTGATGTACATTATAACCTTACATTGTGCTAATCGTTTAGTTTGCCCTATAATTTTTCATTTTATATATGGTGGTGGTTTGATACTTTGGTGTTGCCGTGTTGGTGGCTTGGTGCTTGGTGGATGGTTGTTGGAATGATGTTGTATGTGGTGGGTGGTGGTTGTTTCATACTTTGGTGATTTGGTCAATGATTAATTGGTTGTTGGATTGATGTTGTATACTTGTAAGTGCAAAATTATTGTTTTTTATTGTTAAATATGTTTTGCATCTTATATTCTTATGTTATTAAGAGTTAATACAAATTGTCTATGCCTAATTTGTTATGCATATGTAGGATTTCATCAACCGCTAGTGCTACTGTCCAAACAAGTGATGTACTTCTCCATAAGAGAAATTCCGATGATTTGGGATGGGATTTCGGCAAGACATATGACCCAAACAATAAAGACAAGGTTGAATGCTTGCTATGTGGTCATAGAATATCCGTAGAGGTACGTAGGATTAAAGAGCATATTACTCACATTAGGGGCAATGTGAAGGCTTGTCCTAAATAAACAAAAGAAGAACAAGAGAAATGCAAGAATAACATTGATAGTGTAAAAATAAAAAAGGGCCAAGTTGGAGCATCGATAGGAGGTTAGAGATAGTGTGACAGTTAAAAGTGATGAAGAGGATGAAGGTGAGGGGGATGCAACAGAAAGAAGAAAGAAGATAGGTCCTATGGATAGGTATTCAACTTCTATCGATCCTTCTATCCTTTTGACCTCAAAACAATTTAAGTAACAAAGAATGGATGAGGCAATTTGGAAGGAGAAGATCCATAAGGTCAAGCAATATGTTGCAAGATGGCTATATGCCAATGGTACAACACTATAACTCATGTTTATCTTATTTTTTGCTATGTCTTATTCTTATAAATTATGTTTTTTGTAGTTGTTCCTTTCAATGCAATAGATAATGATGAGTTTAGGCAAATGTGTGAGGCCATTGGTCGTTTTGGCCTAGGTTTTGAAGGTCCATCTCAATATGAATGTCGAGAGAAGTTGTTGAAGGAGGAAGTAGAGAGGACTAAGGGATTGTTGAAACCACATGAAGAGGAGAGAAAGAGGACTGGATGTTCAATAATGACGGATGTTTGAACATACGTTAAGAGGAGAAGTATAATGAACTTGTGTGTGCATTGCAAGTTAGGAACATGCTTCATAGGCTCAAAGGAGTCATCAGAAGAGGCACACACAAGTGAGTATATTTTTGAGTATGTTGATGTTGCCATTGATCAAGTAGGGGTTGAAATTGTTGTACAAGTGGTTACGGACAATGCCTCAAACAACATGGGAGCAAAAGGTTTATTGAAATACAAACGGCCAAATATCTTTTGGAGTTCATGTGCAACTCACACAATCAAACTAATGCTAGCTGCAATTGGTGGAATGCCAAAATTCAAGAAGACACTTGATCAAGCTAAGGCCTTCACAATTTTTGTCTATTCTCACCACAAGACATTAGCATTGATGAGGAAGAATACAAAGAAGAGAGATATTAAAAGGCCAGGTGTGACAAATTTTGCTTCAGCCTTTCTAACTTTGCAAAGTTTGATGGAAAAGAAGACATAGCTAAGAGGTATGACCCTAAGTGTGGAGTGGGAGCAATGTATTCACACCAAGAAACCAAAAGGAAAGATAGCTACAACTACACTAATAAGTAGAGCCTTTTGAAATGGTGTTTCTCATTGTTTGAAGGTATGTTGTTTCTCATTTTTTATGTACATTTTTGCACTAATTCAAATTTGAGAAGATTTAGGAATGGTGCTTCTCATTCTTTATGTAGATTTTTGATCCATTGGTCAAAGTTCTTCGCTTGGTTGATGGAGATGGCCCTTCCATGACTTTTGTTTATGGAGAAATTCTACAAGCAAAGAAGGAAATCATGGTAGCAACAAATAATTTGGAGGCCAACTACAAGCCTATATTTGATCACATTGAGAAGAAGATGCAAGATAGACTTGATTGCCCATTACATTTGATGACATATGTCTTGAATCCATACTATTCTTATAGTGATCCATCTATCTTTCTGGATTCTTCTATTATGGATGGGTTGATTGAGTGTGCCGAAATATTCTATCATGGAGATTATGAGATTCAATCTCAAATTCTTAATGGAGAATTTCTTAAGTTTAAGAATCAAAAAGGTCTATTTGGCAAAGCAATTACAAAACTTGGATGTTAGAAGATCACATTTGTTCCTGGTAATGAACTTTTTTTGTAACTTGTAAGCCTTCATTTCTTAACCTAACACTATGGATGTCATTTTTATACACACAGCTGATTGGTGGGCAACATATGGATGTCATGTTCCTCTTTTACAAAAAATGGCTATACGAATCCTCTCTTTAACCTCTAGTGCATCTGGTTGTGAAAGGAACGGGAGCACATTTGATATGGTATTTACAAACCTCAACTCCTCAAGTTTATGTTCAAATGTTCAATTTCAACTAGGCTATATGTTCAAGTTCAACTAGGCTATTATCATTTAACATTTATATAATCTGAATGTTAGATTCATACAAAGAAGAGAAATAGACTTGGAGTTAGCCGCCTAATAAACAACCCAGTATATGTTCAATTCAATGCAAGGTTGTTGAAGAAGACAGAAAAGCGTAATGGAAATAATAAAGATGTGCTCCTAGCTATAGATGCATATCATGCCCAAGGTTGGATCATTGATGGAGCTGATGATGAGGACATTGATCCTATCTCAGGACTTTCATTTAGACTTATTGATGAAGCATGTGGAGCTAGTGAAGCAACTAGACCTCGTAAGAGTACTAGAGTGAGAGGGCTTCATGATGATGACTTCAATTCTGGAGATGATGAAGAGGAGGCCAATGAGGATGAAGAGGAGATTGATTTTGAATCCGATAAAGATGAAGTTCTTCCATCAAATAATTATGATCAAGAGGATGAGGATTGATTTTGTGGATGTGGAATTTTAGAGTGTGGATTGTGGACTTATGACTTATTGTGCTAGCTATTGCCTATTGGACCTATTTTGTTATTTCCTTGAAACAATTGTGTTTGGAAATTGGATATTGAACGTGTTTAGTTGTTTTCTTAAATGTTTAATTTTGATACTCCAATTGTTCAACCAACTTGTTCTTTGTTTTGTATTGTAGCCATTGTTCAAGCTATCATGCATGCACCAACTTGTTTAAGGTAAACATTTGATTGCAATTTGATATTTTCATCTACCATTGCATTTCATTTTTATTGGTATGTTATTAACATTATTATATTTGCATTGTATATGAGGCATGATCATTACCTAGATGTTGGCTTGTGACAAAGCTACATGAGTACAAGTCTTCAAAAAGTGAGAAGTTCATACTTTATAATAACGAATTATTCAAAATCATCAAATGAATGAATGATAGATTGATAGTATTTACTATTAAATCATTCATATTTATATATTATACATGTTGATGTGCTCAAACTTAACTAAAACTTGTGTTTTAATTGTTGTTTTAGTACAAAATATAGTGTTGCCTTATATGTTAACATGCTGCTGCCCCAGGCGCCCCTAGGCGCTAGGCGACCAGTCACCGCCCGACTAGCGCCTATTAGAACACTGTATATATGTATGTATATGTATATGTATATATATGTATGTATGTATATGTATATGTATATATGTATGTATATGTATGTATATGTATATGTATGTATATGTATATGTATGTATATATATGTATGCATATATGTGTATGTATGTATGTATATGTATGTATGTATATATATGTATGTATATGTATATGTGTGTGTATATATATGTGTGTGTGTATATATGTATATGTGTATATGTATATGTATATGTATATGTATATGTATGTATATGTATATGTATATGTATATGTATATGTATATGTATATGTATATGTATATATATATATGTATATATATATATACCGATATTATACTGAAATGAAGCACAAAAGTCGAACTAGTGAGATGAAGTCCACCAGATTTGATTTAAAGATTAAATATATTCTCCAGTTTTAGACACACACGGCACGGATCAACGACTCCAATGACTTCCACTAAGGATCTGATACAGATTCTAAATAAAAAAAGCAAGTATGAGTTCGTTGTAGGCTAAAAACAAACGAACCCTTATCACTTGCTTATTGGCATGATGTGTACGTAATTACAATTGAACTTTACGATTATGTTCAATTATAGTTAGTCAAGAATACCTAAAATCTAGGTTTAGACAATTTTCACCTACCGCCGTGTGCTTTAAAAATATGATGTTTTGATGCATTTGGGTTGATGTGTCGATCGGTTTGGTTCAGCTTTTAGAATTTGACACGAAAACCTTTATGAACGGTGAGCGGGTTGAAAAAAAAAACCAGCTAAAGACACCCTAAATGCAAATGAAGGTCTTCACGGTCACATTCCCGAGTAGAAGAAATTTAAGTAGAGTTTTAAGTTTTAAGTTCAAACAAAGATTTGAATATCGATTTGTTTCTAAACCTAACTCATTCCATCCCTAAACTCATTTACCTTCTCGAGGATTCTCCAATTTCCAAACGTCGTACATGAAAACTTTGTTGAAACATTATGAAAATTTTATCTTAGTATGTATGTATGATATAATGACACCATGTCAAGTATCATATTTTTTAGGCATCAATTTAATTTTCTATAATTAAAAAATCATTAATCTCCATGTTGCTGCCTGAGTTTCGTAAATTAGATTTTAAATATTTAGTTATATTTAGTTGTAAAAGATTACAAATGAAATCATTAACATAAATATGATTTTTCTACAATTTTTGAATCATTATTTTATGTACATGCAGTTGAAATTTGACCCACTTCGAAGTAAATCCTAGAAACATGATTAATTTATTAAAAATAGCAAACCCACTCATAAAAATATGAACATTTTCCATGGATTAACAGATGTTGAATTATGACTGTAAAAAATATTCAAGTTCAAAACATGTTTAAAATGTGATATGGACTCAAAATGTGTTTTCACATAAAATAATGGGATTGTTTTCTTTGCCGAGTGCCATGTTAAAAACACTCGGCAAATACAAGGATTTGCAGAGTGTCCGTTAGTGGCACTCGACAAACCCTATTCTCCTCCTCTGCTGTTATAACGGTGGCAAGAAACTTGGGGCAGCGGGATTTTTCCACTTGTTTGCCGAGTGTAATATGTTTGTTGAGTGCCCGAAGGAATGCACTCGGCAAACCTTCGGGCACTCGACAAACATGCTCTTTCCGGTAGTGAATTCACGGTCACATTCCCGAGTAAAAGAAATTTAAGTAGAGTGATTGCATTTGAAGAGTAAGGGGGTGTTTGGTTCCACCTTGCTAAATTTTAGGGACTAAAGTTTAGTCCTTAAATTGCCAAACAGGTGACTAAAAGGGACTAAACTTTTGTCCCTAAAGTTTAGCCATTTAGTCCTCATGAGGTTGCTAAAAGAGATTTTTGACATGGTTTGCCCCTCATTAATGCTCCTCGGGGTGGGAAAAAGACTATGTGTGGGCATTTATTAAGGGTAGTTTGGTCATTTTTCACCTGCTTTAATAACCTTTAGTCCCTAGAACCAAACATGTAGGGACTAAAATTTAGTAAGTGAATAAGGAGAGATAAAGTTTAGTCTCTAAATGAACCAAACAGTGCCTAAGTGTTCTACATTGCATATTTGCATTGCCTAACTGGGCCCATATATACATAAGAGTGCCGCCGGTGCGCCGGTGACGGCTCAAAATTTTGTGGAGCAATTAAGCTGAGCCTAATCTACGGCTATTCTCAATGGGGTTTCATGAGATGTTTTATGGTATTAATTACAATGTCACATCAGATTTTTTGCTGACATGACATTCAATTAATGAGGAAAAAGAAGGAAATAGTGTCATCACCACGACATGATGCTAACCCGTTTCCGAGATGGATGAAACGAAATAAAACACCCACTGAGAGCCAAATCGTTTCATCAGAGCTAGTTGCATTTAATTACACTGGTTAGACTAGGAAATAGTGAAATGAAACTCTCCACTAA
Organism: Zizania palustris; assembly: GCA_019279435.1. Classification (NCBI taxonomy): domain Eukaryota; kingdom Viridiplantae; phylum Streptophyta; class Magnoliopsida; order Poales; family Poaceae; genus Zizania; species Zizania palustris. The sequence goes on from JAAALK010000080.1 coordinate 12,776,944, forward strand.
GAGAGGGTATTTCATTCAGTTGTAAAGCTGATGTGGCCTTCTAAGAAACAATGTTATGAAACCCACCACTGTGGATAGCCTAGTAAACTCAATCACTCAACCGATCGAGCTTCTCCTCAGCTCAAGAAAGCATAGTGGAAAATATTGGACCGGCCATCGAACCAGTCAGGTTATCGGTTCACCGGTTCTCTGATGAGATCGTCAGTTTTTTATTTATTAATACAATATTTATGTTGTAATAATACAAACTAATAAAAAATCTGGAAATTTAATCTCAAATAAATATTTTTCCGGTTTTTGTCCATTTTTTACTCGAACGGTCTTTTACCAAAATCGGACCGGTTAGCTGAACATTCCGGTTTTCCGGTTTTTTCCACTATGCAAGAAAGTAACTCGGCCGGCTAGCTAGCTCGACAACGCAACTCCGCGGGTGGGATATGCATAGATTCATACTTGGAGTACTCAGCTTCAGCTCGCACATAGTACACCATGATCGATCCACGATTTCACATCACCATCAGCGGCCACAAGTCACGAGACGGACACACATGACATGCTCGATCTCACACTCACTCACGACGTGACTCGCAATATTGCCAATAAGCCAGCAACCCTACCTACAACTACAAGCCTCCAGCTCCAGCCAGCCCGGCCATGAGCCCATGACCATGAGAGATGCCATGCACATGTCCTATCGAAGATCCATATCTTGTTTAAACAACCAAATGTTTTGGTCTAGTGCTAGAGTACACGGCATATAGTAATCTAGATTGAGTATATATATATGTAAAAAGATAAGAAATGGGGTATATATAGGTAAGTAAGGATACACACCTAGCAACTAACCCTTTCGAGATCGTTAGTTGCATTGGGACATGCAAATTTTGTACAATTCTAGATTTACTCAGAAACATAAATATTTCGGTTTCTCTCTAGAAATATTTCTAGAGTCTGAATCAGAATTACAACCGAAATCATTTGGCTATCAATGGTTTCAGCTATAAATTCTCCTGAAAATGACCTAGAACCGGTGTAAAACATATATTTGAGTGATTCTCCCTTATAGTATCAAAATAAGAAATATTTTAAGGTGATTTAGGAAGAAACGTTTCTTGCTTTTCACCGTTTGATATAGATTCTGCTGATTCTTGCAAGAATCAGAAACGTTTCTCCCATATGCATATGGATATAGCAAGAATCCATTCCATTCGTTTTATTGTTCATTTCTATTCTCTTATCAGAATCCATGTTGCAAGATGCACATTAGGGATGGCAACGAGTTTGAAATCCACGGGTTTGATGAAAACCCGTCTGCGATGTAAACCCGCAAAACCCATGCAAACACCCGCGAAATGAATAGAAAATGGGATAAACTCTATATAATTTTAAGTAATCGAGTAAACCCACGAAACCCACAGATTTAAATATAAACCCGAATCCAATCCGAAATTAAACGGGTACGACCCACACCCGCGGGTAAAATTGTCATCCCTAATGCACATGCACCCTTTTCTCGTGTTTAATAAACTTTGTCAACCTCTCATCCCTCTAGTTAGTCTTTCAACTTTGAAATGTACAAGTAGCTTTTTTCTATGAAGTTATAACCTAACACGCAATTTAAACCAATGAAAAATAAATAGATTATTTTCTAATATGCCACCGAACCCGGTTTCATATTTATCACTAACTCTCTCACTGACATATGGTCCCAAGAGTCAATAACAAATATGTAACCAGGTGAATTTTCAATGACATATACAAAACATTCTCAACAAATCGTCGTAGACGAATACTTTTATTTCTACCTCTAATGGTTTTAAAAACCAATATAAAAACGGGGAAAAAAATCCAAAAACTAATTTTTAAAATCGCAAACTAAAATTCTAAATTGTGCCGTACGTGAGTTAGCTTGCGGAATCTTGGGAAATATTTTGATCCAGAGACGATGATATAGGGATCATCGTATCATGCCAAGTTGCTATCTGAAATTCTGAATCCTGAACGGCTACACGGCTTCCAATTTTAATTTTAATTTGTCTGAAATTCTGCTGTGCGATCCCGAGAGATCGAGACATTGTGACAATTGCATTTTGCCTGCCCTGTTTTTTGACTTTTTCCCATCACTTGTTACCTAGTCGCTTTCCCAGAATGGATGGCGCTGACCCCAGCAGAGCAGGGCATGCATGCAATGCAGCAACTGTTCATGGCATCCGACGACTCTCTCGCGCGAGCGCGCACACACCCGGCCTGCTGCCTGCTCCACCTGTTTGACAACATTTTTTCTGCAGCTCACTGTTAGCAGAAACCAAAGTTGCGATAGATCTAATAAGAAAATAAAAGGTAGGGATCACCTCTAGTGCGTGTGGTGCTGCATGCTCTGTCACTAGCTAGGCTTTATATTTTGTCTCCTTGTGAGGATGAATCCAATGTCTCATCCATTAATCTAAGTATGTTTCTCTAATTTAATTTAGTGTCGATGATAGTAATCTAGTATGCCTGATCGTTAGTTAATAAGTTTGTACCAATATAATCAAACTGAAATCTGGATCAGCTCATGTTTCCGGCCATTATTGCCACAAAACAAAGAAGGTTCCACCTTAAAGAAGTTTAGTGGACTAAACTTTAGTTTTTAAAGTTTAGTCATTTAGTTTCAAGATGTTGCTGAAAGAGACTAAACAGTACTAATGACAGGGTATACCTCTCATTAATGTTTCTCGGGTGGGAAAAAACATCTACATGTATTTATTAGGGTTAGTTTGATATTTGTTCAACTCATTTAATAACCTTTAGTCACTAGAGCCAAAAAACTAGTGACTAAAATTTAGTCAAGTAAATAAGGTACTGTTTGGATGATCTTGTTTATTTTTAAGAACTAAACTTGCTTATTTTAGTAGAGACTAAAGTTTAGTCCCCTTGTTTGAAAGTATGGAGTAAACAACATTTAATAAGGGGTAATAAAATGAGAATAAAATACACATGATATTTTTAATCCCTATAAACAATACCAAAGTGGGGACAAAAATTTTCTTTAGTCCCTCTAAAGGAACCAAACATGATCTCAGCGTAAAAGACCATATATACCCATACCCGTTAAAATTACAAAATACAATGACTTCACCTCTTGTAAATAAGCAACATTTAACTTGGTAGTTGGGTCAGGGAGTGAAAATCTCATAAAACTTGTGTTTTCGAGGAGCTCTAATTTTGAGAAAGTTGGGCAGTAACAATTAGCCGTGGCAAGCGAAAAAAATACAAGGGAAAATTACTCACATGTCATTATAATTTTCAGAAATTGTTTATATGCCACGATCAGTGACTGGGACGGCCCCCATCTATCAGTGACACACCGATAGCATATTGGCAAACCATAAAAATTGTAATGACATAGAAAAAATTAACCCAAAATAAAAAAAGCATACGCCATTGACAAAAGCCATGCATGTTTTGTACATGGTGAGGTTGCATGACCCCATACTACCAAACGGATCGATCAGATGCAACCCTGCCTCGAGCAGCAGCTCCTCACGATTCACGAGCCTCTCGATCGTTGCAGTTGGCGACGCTAGCTCGCAAAGCCAGGAATCTGCAATTCTGCATGGCTTTAAGTGTTGCCTCTTGCCCTGCAGCTCTCTGCGCCGCGCACATCCATGGCGATTGGCGAGATGGCGATACGATCGAGCGCAGCACGGTTTTCGCCACGGAATCTGCTGGCCGCCGCGCCACAGCTGAGCGAGCTGCGAGCTGCTCGAGCTTGCATCATTGCATTGCATGCATGCAGATGTGCACGCCGGACGGAGACAGCGAGAGCATGGCGGCATGGTCTCCTCTGGCGACCTGCATGGCTACATGCTACCATTGACAGGCTGATGATGTGCAGCGCTTGCTTGCTTGCTAGTTGCTCCGCCGCGCGGTTTCGTGTGTAGAGGAGGGAGAAGATGCTGTATGGGCGGCATATGGCTCGTGTTCGTCCGATCTCTGAACAACACTGGCATCTCACTTTTTTTTTTTGTTATTGGCTCCATTTTTCCTTCTTGGTGATGGCTTAGTTTGATATAGTTTCAGCCGCGCTTAAAACCAGGCCTCAGCTCGTGTGTACGTATGTCTGAAGATGATGGTTTTTTTTGAAATAATATATTTTTGGAGAAAATTTCAATTCTAACCAATTCAAAAAATCACAAAAATAAATACCTATCAGCCGAACCAGACCATATCAGTATGGTTCGGCCGAATACCGATGTGACAATCACTTGTTGATCGAACCAGGCCACGTTAGTATGATTCGATCGATGTGGCTGGTTCGGTTGACTAGTGGCTATAACGCTAGTATGATTCGGCCAATAATCGATCGAATCATGCTGATGTGGTCTGGTTCGACCGAGCTAGCCATTGTGGCCGACTAGTGACTGTCACGTCAGCATGGTTCGACCGACGATCGGTCCACAAATGTCTACTTTTGCATTTTTTGGACTGGTACCGAGAATTGAATTTTTTCCAAAATATATATATATATATTTTTATTTAAAAAAATTCGATGGTGAGCGTCTCAAAACCGGGTTTACAGCTACATAGTGTCCCTAATGCAACTGTGTAGATAATTTGGAACGCACCATCCTGTGTTGAGGACAGAGAACACGCATGAACAGAATAACCTTTTTCCTTTCAATAAAAAAGTTCACAAAACCATATTTATGAGACCAATTATTTTTTACCTACAGTACAATATAATATCTAGTAGTAATTGATTACCAATTCAATTTTTACTGAATTAGCCCAGTAACCTGTTCGGCCCGACGTCGCCGCTACCGGCAATGGGACGGCATCTCCCGCCGGATATTCGCGCGCGCAGGGCGCAGCCCAAAAGTCTCCCGCCAAAACTTTCGCGCCAACGCGACCGCACGTGCGCGCGCTACGTCCGACGAACGCAGAGTCACTGACGACGGGCCCTATACCCTGCGGGCCCACCTCTCAGTCTCCAGGTTCGAGGGATCGCAGTCGCAGGAGAGGCGGCCCGAGGAGAAAAAGGGATTAGCCGAGTAAACCTATTTTTACCACGTATCCGAGGAAAAGGTAAAAATCTGACGTGGAGATGCATTTTCAACCCCCCCCCCCCCAAGGCATGCTCGGCTGCTTTTCGATGCTTTTATAGAACGGATTTTTATCAACCGGATTACCGTGTCATTCTTCCAAAATGATAGTTATTTGAAAACGTTTCTTTATTAACATTGTTTAGGTTTTCTAAACCATTTATTAACTCTATCGTGGTGTTTGGTTGGGCTTAATTAATTATGATGCTAGGTGATAACAATATATCATATTACTAAATTTGTTTGATCGATAAGTGTAATGTATTCTGCTAACGCGACTTTATACCGCCCTTATTAAATTGTAATGGGTTGATTACTGGGTTGTAATCTAATTATGTAATATCTAATACAAGCCTATTCAAAAAAAACAAAATATAATGTAATCACTTTACAACGTAGTGGAAAAACCGGATCGGCGGTTAAATTGGAAAAATCAGAATCGGGCAGTTAATCGGTTCGGTTTTGTTAAAATACCGTTTAAGCAATCGAACCGATAAAAACTAGAAAAAAGGGATGAACCGCTAAAACCGAAAAAATATTTATTTGAGAAGGATTAAATGTCCATAATTTTTATTATCTTGTGTTATTTTATATTAAAATAATACAAAATAAATATCATATTAATAAACAAAAAACCGACGGTCTGACCAGTGAACCGACAGTATGACCGGTGAACCAACAACTTTACCAGTTTGATTATCGGTCTGATTTTTTCCACTATGCTTTACAATGTAAACATATTACACTTAAAATAAATCAAACCAAACACCTTCTATATTATATACACCTTCAGTTATAAAAAAGTTAATTTTAGATTTGTTTTAAGACAAATTATTTTAACTTTAATTTTATAGTAAATAATATTAACATCGATCACTTAAAACATAACTATAAAACATACTCACTTAATTCTAAAATATAGCAACAACTTTTAGGAATTAAAGCATGAATTAAGAAGACTAATATTGTACTCGTGCTATGCAATGTTGAATTAATAAATTAAAAACAATTATGAAACAATATAATTATGAAACAAAGGTGGCTAGCGGTGAGTGGGAGCTGCGAGGACGGTTCGGGATAAAGTTGGTAATGACGATCCAGTGGTCGAGGATCAGATCGGAGCAGTGTCCTAAGACCGAGAGGGCACAATAGACCGGACGGAGTCGATAGTCAAGACATATGCGACTACGTGCGATGAGGATGGATGGCGGCGGAGCAAAAACGCACAATGCGGGCTCAGGTTCGCGAGGCTAGGGCTGAAATTGATGGCGGAATTTGGTCATGTACTATGTGCCATAGAAGGAAAGGATGCAAGTATGGAACGAGATTATGAGGCTTCCAAAAATAATATTATGATATTAATACGTTTTCTATTTATTTATTATTTCTATATAAACTAATCCAATCTTTAGAGTGTTCCATATATATGATCATCATTCTATTAATAATTTCTGTATAAAACAAAAAAACTTCCATGATTTTCATATATTAATGGTTTTATATATTAATGGTTTTATATATTAATAATTATTATACAAAGTAGAAGATCAGCTCCATATAAAATATGCGGGGTCCAACGTGGAGAGAGGAGGAGAGACCATAATAGGCTAGGCCGGCCCAAGAGAGAGAGAAAAAGTAATATCATATGTCTATGATTTATTAAATATGAATGAAGGGTTGTGATTTAACAGATAAATGGTTATGTGGACACTCAAACTCATTAATTATGTAGTAGTGTACACGTAGATAGGTAAAAAAATCATAATATTTTTCTTGAGGTGAGTGGGTGCGAGGCGAAAAGTAATTGAGTGAAATATACTTTAGACATAAAACTAAAATTATTTTACTAGTACTAAACTACTATATTTAAGATAGATTTTAAACTTAAAAAACACTATATTCCGAGACGAGGGCGGTACTTGTTTTGAGGCGAATGTAATGATAGTCAATCAATTAATTAACAAATAAATACACATGTCTCTTTGTCGCCGCCGGTGATGGATCACCTAATATATAGCCTATAGGAACGAAAAAAAGCTGCAGCTGAGTCGTGCAAAAATCTTGACGTTGGCCTGCCCGGCGGTATATGCATGCATGCATGCATGTCACTGCACGTACACGTCACGTACGGACGTGTCGTTTTGTTGGCTAGCTAGCAATAGCAAGTAGCCTCTCAACGAGAGAATTCATTCCTGGCCTCCTGCAAATCTCTCTCGTGCACCGGCCGGCCGTACGATTCCCTCAAGGTGGATTCGCACGCGCGCACAAAACGTACGTTTGATTTGATCACGACACGTACGTGCATGCGTGAAACTGACCGACCGAAAGGACCAAAAGCAAAGTAAATCCCTTTTAGGCTTCAAAGTCACTCACAAGAAATTCTTCTGAATTACTCACACGTGGAAGACTGAAAAAATTCCATGACAAATAATCCTAATCAAGAGAGACCCGTGAAAATGGACTCAATTCCAATAAGAAATATAGATTCTTATCTAATAAGGGAGCTCATGTACCTATAGCAGGATCCTTATAATTTTAAAATAGAACCTAGATTCGTTATGTAATCCTCGATATCTATGAACCGAGTCGAGTTAGTATAGTGTACTAAGTTGTTGGGCTCATCCCTTGATTATATAAAGGGAACGAGCTATTTTTAGAAGATATTCAATCTCGATTGCTTAGGCTTATAGCTCTTAAGCACATTTAATTGTAAGCTCATCTTTCAGAACATTGAATGTAGGTATATCATCTTTTGGAAAATTTGAATCGGTTCCTTATAGTTAGAGTCGACCCGTAGAACTCGAAAATATCGTGCTTCCTTGCAACAATGACAAATAGCTAATCAATATTTGTAGTAAGAAGCAGATAGATAGGTTAACTTTGAGTGTAACTATCACGTACCGGAATGATCTATCGTTAATGCATGCATACGTCGAGTGCCTGCATGCTGATATGTGTCCGTGAGATATATAGATATGATGCGCGACCAGCTTTTGACACCAGCTGCATGCGGGCACGATGTTTATGTCTCGCAATCTGTCAAAGTGCATTATATATATATATATATATATATATATATATATATATATATATATATATACGGGAGCGCTATTCTACACCACGTGTGTAGAATAGCTATTCTACACCGACTACTTTCAGTAGTAGTTTTTTCAGTAGAATAGCAGTTGAGTACTACTTTTTTCTCAGTATTAGATTTCTCGGTAGAATAGTTATTCTATACCCGTGGTATAGGATAACATTTGTATATATATATATATTGGTAGCATATATGCAGCAGGGTCAGTATACTGATGATGATGATGAGACGACTAGTGCAAATTGCATTGCATGCATGCATGATGGCCCATCGGATGTCTAATCTCGCCGGACTTTATGTCACCGTCGGAGTATGCGCGTCTTTTGTAATAGTTTTATATCTGTATTCCTAAGATGAAATCACCGAAGCCAAAAAGAATTGACAAAAAACCCTAATCTAGTATTCAAAATTATGTTCTAAGATTTAAATTTTGCTATAACATTTTCGAGGTAGATGGACCGATGAGGCGATGACATGAGCGTAGGGATGGCAACCGGTTTGAAATCTGTGGGTTTGATGAAAACCCGTCCGCGAAGCAAACCCGTAAAATCCATGCAAACCCAAATCCACGAAACTCGTGGGTTCAGAATTAAACCTGAACCTAAATCCGTCAGGTACCCGAAACCTGATGGGTAACTCGCGGGTTCAGTTTATACTCTATCTAAATTACATTATAACATAAATATAATTAATAATCTACAATTAATAGAAGATTATCATAGTATCAATACATAATTTGAAACGATGAAATCACTCAACATAGCATTATCATGAAAAATAAACATGGTATGGAATGGATTCTATGTAATTTTAAGTAATCGGATAAACATGCAGAAACCAATATGTTTAAATTTAAACCTGATCCTGACCCGACAATAAACATATACACAAATCCGTGGGCACAAAATTAAACCCATGGGTCAGGTACCCACGGGTAAAACCACCATCCTTACATGAGCACATGAGTGACAACTGATTTGTCAAGCAGATCGTTTTTGGTTTATATGTTTTCCTTTTCAAAAAATAGATGAGTGCCTAATGCATAAAGAGAAGAAAAAATATAGAATGCTAACAGATTTATCTTAAAAGTGTTACTTACTATTTGTTATCACTTAGGTATAATGAATATTGTTAGGAAAATAATTCCCGCTGTACTTAAAACTGGCTAAGAGTTGATCAAGAAACAATGATCTTCGAATCCCCCTTCAATGCTCTAGGCTTCGGCTAGACAATAGCTTGGAAGGCCCTTCGGGCCAAAAGACTTTTGAATCAAGCTCAGTCATACCACAACAAAAACTCTAAAATCATTTCAAAGAACAGACTAAATATCAGAGGCTTTAATCTCCTCTGACAAGATGTGTGCTTTTCGATATGATGTTCACACGACACTTTACTGTGTTACCCTTATATGTGTTACCCTTATACAGTAGCGAATCCAGAAAATAAACATAGGGTGGGCTCGAAGTCTAAGTCCATGTAATTAAAATGAAACATATATTCTTATATTCTTACACAAGTCAATACATTATGTATACATAATTAAATTAAAATGTGGAATTGTTATAAAGTAACAAAACTTAAACGAGACTATAAAAACCGGTTCTGGAAGCATGTTAGAGAAACCAGGGAAAAAAGAAACAAAATTTAGACAAGCAATACCCGTCTACAACTTTGTTGGCAAAATAAATTCCTTGATTGACTAGAGACACTGGATGTGCTAGTAATCTCAGGAGAGCAAGCCGGACTATCTACATATATACATCATCAGTGCGAAGAAATAAAATTTCAGTAAAAATAATCTAGTTAATAAGAAATTATCTAAGACTACCAGGTACTGAAATAGTGAAGTATAATAAAAGGAAGAATAAACAGAGATTACATTTGTCTTGGCATTGGGAACAAGTACATAGCGAATAATCAACTTCAGTCTTCAGTTCATTACGGTTGAAGAATGAACGATGAGATGATATATTCCTAGTTTTTTTTAAAAAAAAATTTGAGGGTAGGCGAGGCCGTTGAAGCCTAACTCTTGAATCCGTCCTGTCCCTATGTAATCATCTATGTACACTTTTATAATCGGTTGTAAATAGATAACAATTTGGTAGCTTCCTATCGATGTTTTGCCTATAAATACTCTCTTCTTAGCATTAAGACGGAGAGGAGATACGAACCAAAGACAATGCACAGACAAGAATACACATGGACTTAGCAAAGCCAAGTCTCACGTAAAGACTTTGGTTGAGTATAGTCCTCTGAAGATCTCACATAGAAACTTGGCCATGTATAGACCTCCGAAGGTCTCAAATAGATTTTGGTAGATCAAAATCCTACGAAGAAGCTCTTATTTGAATGTCAAACCCTAGTTATCCAATTTACCGGATATAACATTATTATCCAATATTCAGATGTCTGAATAGTATAAATCCACTTTGCAATCAGCAGTCGAAGAACTAAACAAACTTGTTTGGCGCAAACAACAATTGAGCCAACCAATATAAATTTAAAAGTTAGGCAGTGTAAGATTAGATTTAAATGTAAGAATTGTTTCAGATTTTTTTACATGCTAGGTTAGCCTGCTCCCTCACTTATACTCCAATTAAGTGAGCCGGCCCAGCCCACATCGCCGTAATGCATGTCGTTTTCTCCTGGGCTCTTGGCTTCCGCAGAGCCGCTTGCTCCCTCCTCCCCGATGGCTTCCGCCGCCACGGCCGCCTTGGCGCGCGCCTTCCTCCGAACGCACCGTTCCCTCCTCATTATCCCCCCTTCGTCCCGCCGCCGCCTCTCCGCCAGTGCCAGTGCCACTGCCGCCGCCTCTTCCACGGCCGTCCGGCGCAGCGTGGTGGACGTGCTCCGGGAGCGCGGGCTGGTGGAGGCGACCACCTCGGAGACGCTGGGGTTGGGCTCGGGCTCGGGCACGGGCACGGGCACGACCAGCCCGGGGCAGCTCAAGGCCTACTGCGGCTTCGACCCCACTGCGGAGAGCCTCCACCTCGGAAACCTTCTCGGCCTCGTCGCGCTCTCCTGGTTCCGCCGCTGCGGCCACACCGCCGTCGCGCTTGTCGGCGGCGCCACCGGCCGGGTTGGTGACCCCTCCGGTAAGAGCGCCGAGAGGCCTGAGCTGGACCTCGCCGCCGTCGAAGCCAACTCCGACGCCATCAAATCGCTCATCGCCCAGATCCTTGACCGTGTTCCAGAACCCTCCTACCATTTCCAATCCGGCAAAGACTTGAGCTTGGAACAAAATGAGCAGCCTTTGGCCAATCCGGAAGAAAAGATGGGTTCTTTTCTGATCCTTGATAACTATGACTGGTGGAAGGACATCACTCTGCTAGATTTCCTCAATGAGGTGGGGAGGTTCGCTCGTGTAGGGACAATGATAGCCAAGGAAAGCGTCAAGAAGCGGCTCATGTCGGAGGATGGCATGAGCTATACTGAGTTCACCTACCAGCTCTTGCAGGGCTATGACTTCGTGTACATGTTCAAGAACATGGGTGTCAATGTGCAGATTGGAGGGAGCGATCAGTGGGGGAATATCACAGCAGGAACTGAGTTAATTCGGAAGATTTTGCAGGTTGAGGGGGCGTACGGATTGACGTTCCCGCTCTTGCTGAAGAGCGATGGAACCAAGTTTGGCAAGACAGAGGATGGAGCGATTTGGCTCTCGTCGAAGATGTTGTCTCCATATAAGTTTTATCAGTACTTCTTCTCGGTGCCTGATGTTGATGTCATAAGGTTTATGAAGATACTGACATTCTTGAGCCTGGATGAGATCCACAGGCTGGAAGAGTCAATGAAGAAGCCTGGCTACGTTCCAAACACAGTTCAAAGGAGACTTGCAGAAGAAGTGACATGCTTTGTACATGGTGAGGAGGGATTGGAGGAAGCCTTGAAAGCCACCGAAGCCTTGCGGCCTGGGGTACAGACACAGTTGGACGCACAAACAATTGAAGGGATAGCGGATGACGTACCATCACACTCTTTGCCATATGATCAAGTTTTTAAGTCTCCACTGGTTGATCTGGCTGTATCCACAGGTTTGCTTGCTAGCAAATCAGCTGTTAGGCGGCTTATTAAACAAGGTGGCCTGTACTTAAATAACATAAGGATTGATAGTGAGGATAAGTTGGTTGAGGAAGGTGATATAGTTAATGGGAAGGTGTTGTTGCTATCTGCTGGAAAGAAGAACAAGATGGTTGTGAGGATATCTTGATTGTTCTGATTTGTTCGTTGTATTAATTTTTGTCCATTGAGGAGTAACAACGGACCAAGTCTTGTACTGAGAGTAGTTGTTCATGAACATACAAGTGGCTTTACTGGAAAGGTTAAACAAATGATCATTTTAGTCTCTTTTGATCCTTGCAATTTTTATGTGCTCTTGGCTGTTTCGCATGGCACTGTTTTTTTTTGGGGTCCTTCCCTGTCATGCTAAGGACCAATTTTACACTCTCCATGGGATGCATGTTTTGCCCTGTGTAGTATCTGATCTTGTAATTTCAGCCTGTGAATGTCAGGATTCGCTCAACATCTTTTGCTGTCCTATCCTTGCATAGTTTTTGTTTGTAAATGCGAAGGCCACATTATGCTAAGCCAGACATCTGAACTGCAAGCCATTTTACTGACGCTGCCTGTGATCTGTACTCACCAGTTTTTCAAATCCACCTATTGGAATGTGAAATCTAATGTCTCCAGTTGAATCATGAACCGATATATAGTCGACTTGAATGCTCTGAAAGGAAGCCGCTTTGCGGGTTTCTCCTCCTGGTTGCCTTCTGGTTGTGCTATGGAAGTTTCCATCTGAATATAACAACCTGTTTAATCCTCTTTACTGAAACAATATGCAGATGCTCATTACTCATAACTTAAAATCTTGGTCACTAGTGGTTCCCAACACTTGGAATGTGAAGCATTTTTCATCAGAAGTTTGACTTTCTGATGTTGGTTTTCTGCACTTGCAGTTGCCAAAGTATTACCCCTTCTCTACCCGGAGGGGTCAACACTTTGTGTGAAGTACGGGCCTTTTCTGTTGGATAATGCGTCACATTGACTACTGGACCAAATGCTCAAGCAACCAATTTATTTTCCCTTTTTATGGCTGGAACTGGAAGCATGGAGCTACTGAAACAAGAACAAGTGCTTGTTATGTTCAGCTTCTTTATTTCTTTGCAGCTGGATTACTATTTATTCATGGATAATGTTTTCGATCCAAATGATCATTTTTTTTTCCATTTTGCAGAGAAGGGAAAGGTATCGGTTTGTTTGTGAGTAAAACGAACATCCAGCCAGCCAACCACCCGACGGAAACAATTTTATTCCCCTTCTTCGCAAGAGATACATCTTCGCAAGAAAGAGAGGTGATTGATTCCTCCTCCCTTTCCCTTCCGTGCACATCTCCCTGGTTGGTGGATTTCATCTCCAATACATAATCTTTCCTGCCCCAATTCCACACGTCTGGCTCGTTGATTCCTTGTCTATTAGCGTTCTTGGTGCTCGTATTTCGGGGCTATCCTGCTTTGCTTGGCTTGCGAGCGACACTCCGGCCGGCGTCCGGCTGTTGGGTGGGGTTTTTTTCTCCCCCGCCGGCCATGGCCAACCGGCGGAGCAGATTTTCTTTAGCTAGGTACATCGACTTGAATCGACCCGGGTTTTAGGGAGTGTCCGGTTCTTGGTTCTTGGTTCTTGGTTCTTGCCGATAAAAAAAATGGATCTTTTCTCAGAAAACCAATTTACCAGACAAAAACTAGGGCAGAACAATGCTCATCTTGTCTCGTTGGTTTTGCCATTGGCAATTGGCACCACTCCTTGTTTGACTTATTTTTCATTGAAGGAATTGCTCTGCTCTTGCTAGGTTTAGCTGCTTCGGAGGCAAAACTCGGGTCGAGACGCCAGAGGTAAGGATTACTCTATCTGTGTTTTCCTATGAATCCAGAGCCAACATTGAGCATCTGAACTGAGAGAGATGGTGGTGGTGATTCTGTGTAGGATGGCTATCCAGTCAAGCTTCATATCAATGATCTTAGCCAGGGGATGGCGCGGCAATTGTCGCGATCATTGGCAAAGATATTGAGGCACTTTGGTAAGCAACTAAGCATCATTGAAAGCTTGCACATTTGATATTTTGCTTTTCCTGACAATGAGACTTGCTTCAGTACAAGTACAGAACTTCTGTGTAAGCGATGCACATGTTACGTTTCTAAGGATCTCAAATTTACCATACCAGATCTATCTTGATCTACATGTTATTGATTTAGATGATCTAAGGTGATAACATAATCAAAGATCATTTGGAGAATGACAAATCATCAATTTATGCTAGACTTAAAGTCAAAAGTTACAAATTTCTTGTGTAGCTCTGAATTTCTGTTTCTATATAGCAGCAGTCTTGAAACAAATATTTGGAAAATAAAACTTGATAAATTTTAACTGCCCATTCTATAATGAGCAAAACTTGATAAATTGATAATGCTCTGGGTTTTTCAGTGTCAATGATTCAGGGGTCGGAGACCTTGCGAGTCGGAGCTGCTCGTCAGCGACCTCAGTTGAAGCCTGCTCCTGCAGCAGCGACACAGCCTTCCTCGAGCAGCATTCATGTCCAACCGAATTCATCAGCCGCCGATAAAACTGCCACTGACAATGCAGCTGGCAATGGTAGCAGGATCCCACCGTCGGCGGCGGCAGAAGCACCGGTAGTATCCGAGGTGAGCGCGACGGCAACACCTCCGGTGGACAAGGCAGCTGAAAATGGCAGCAGGATCCCACCGGCCGTGCAACCTTCTCCATCAGCGGCGGCGGCGGAGGCAGCACCTGTAGTAGCTGAGGTGAGCGCGACGGAAACACCTCCGGTGGACAAGGCAGCTGACAATGGCAGCAGGATCCCACCGGCCGTGCAACCTTCTCCATCAGCGGCGGCAGAAGCACCGGCAGTAGCCAAGGCGAGCTCGACGGCAACACCTCCGGTGGATCCCCTCCGGGAGGCGAAGAACCGGGCGCAGGAGGAGATAAAGAGGGAGTTCGCGGCAATCATGGCGACGGGCACCATGAAGGCCGGCGAGGCGGCGGCCCACGCGGTGAGGAGGGTCATGGAGCGCCACGGGGTGCAGCGCGCCGCCGCCGGCGTGCAGCGAGGGTAGAACGGCCACTTTCCCACGACCATGTTCTTTGTATATATACAATATATACATGCATATGCAAGAACAGCAAAAGCTCATGGCGTAATCCCATCTCATTGCGCTCTCATCTGCTTAATTGCAATGCTATCTGTTTGAACTAGAGCCGAGTTCCAAGAAAAGACTGAAATTTGATAGCGAGCGGTAGAAATTTCTATTAAAAAGAATGGGAAATCTTACCACACTGATGATTCTGGATTCACAAGCTATCGCTCCAAACATTCATGTGAAGGGGTTACAGAAGCGAATATACGTAAAAAAAAGTTAATGGCTTCTGTGCTACAGTTATTCTCCGTTTCGTCAAAAATACCATCAAAATTTCGCAAATAGCCGATATGCTATTATTATTTGGGAAAATTACTCACATGCCATTATAATTTTCAGAAATTGCCTATATGCCACTGTCAGTGACTGTGGCGGCCCCCATTTGTCAGTGACACACCGATGGCATATTGGCAAACCGTGAAAATTGTAATGGCACGGAAAAAATTAACGCTTATTATTTTAAATTCACTCCGAAATACTATTTGGGTCCATCCGCAGAGATGTTTTTTTTGCAAATGCCCATATTGCCCTTACACTGTTCATCTTCCTCCTCCTGCCCTCCTCTCTGTGCCTGACGCCGTCACCTCCGCCGCCGCCGCAAGGCCCTCCGCTGTCAGCCACTGCGCCCTTCGGCTCCTCCCGCGCCCCTCCCCACGGCCACCCGCCTTTCTCGGGGCCCTCCGTTGTCGCCACGAACCGGGAGGGTGCCCCTTCGGTTGCGCGTGTTGCCGAGGAGGCTGTCGTGGCGGTAGACAAAGGGGTGCGGGGGCTGGGGGCTCATAGCGTCGGCGGAGGACTCCTGGCCGGCATCGGAGTGTGGGGAGGGTGCGGGGGGCGGCGGTGGAGCCAAGCTGGCTGGGCGGAGCCGAAGGGGTGCGGGACCAAGGACTCGTGGCGGCGGCGGAGGGCCCCTGGTCGGCAACAGAGCCATGGAGAGGGGCGCTGGGGACGACGGCGGAGCCATGCTGGCCGGCGGCAGAGAGGAGGTGGCGGCGCCAGGCGCCGACACAGAGAGGAGGGAGGGAGGAGGAGAGGAGGGAGGAGAAAGATGAACAGTGTAAAGGTAATATGGGCATTTGCGAAAAAAACATCTCTGCGGGTGGGCCAAAATGACATTTCGGAGTGAATCTGAAATAATAATGGCATATCGGCTATTCGCGAAATTTTAGTGATATTTTTGGCGAAACGGAGAATAGCAGTGGCACAAAAGCCATTAACCAAAAAAAACGAATTTTCCCTCATGTCCTTTGAGTGATTTTTCTGTCAACCGTCCATCACTGATCAGACCTATGAAAAAAACCCAACCAAGCCCATTCATCTCACTATGAAACCCAGGCCCGTTTCTACCAATCAAGAAACTTTTTTTTTTTTGCGAGCTGCGTTTCATCAATCCAGAGAGCTTTAGTTGTCCCCACCGAAGTTACTGGACTACTGCATGTTTGAACATACTGTGTTTAGCACGCCAGCTTCATGGTGTGCAGTGTATTTTGCAGTGTGACTTGTCAGAGCATCTGTTCATTTCTCCATATTGCCTCTCCTATCTCCAGGTTCAGGTTTGCATTCCAGAGAGTTTTGACATGAACTAACTTCTGTTGCATCTATCCAAATCCAAGGCTCCAGCCTCCAAGCATTGTTTGGTGGTTGGGGCCAAATAGCCAAACAGGCTTGTTCCTTGTCTGAACATACATGTGTTGTACTGTTCTTGCCTCCTTCATTTCTTGTGGTGTGCAAAACCATATACAATAATTTATATACATTAGTTATCAATACATGAGTTCTCCATGTACCTGACATGCTCATCAGTCTTCCTGCATAAAGAAATCAGAGCAGGACATGGCAGCTAGCTGTGCAGTGGTCTGCTGCCTACAATCTGTTACCTCTTGCTCTTGGCTTGTTCTGATTGAAACTGAGCCGGATTGTCAGAACATAGTGATGAATTGTACTCTGGGGCAACCACACAGACACGAGACTGTCAGTGAGCCATCAATATATATATATATATATATATATATATATATATATATATATATATATATATATACATAATTTTCTTACTACGTCCGGGGAAGTAAATTTGGTCGGTGTCTCACTAACTCCTTGCTGTTCATGAGCAGGCCCTAGCTGCCGTAACATTCATTTATGTTATTGGTAAAAGACTTCACAGCTTGTGTGCCTACTGTTACTGTTACACAGTTTGAGCTTAACTAACAACTGAATTACTCAAGTTTCTCAGAACTGATACGACGATCTGGCCGGACCCGGTACAGTTCCATAAATTTTGGCCTGTGCTAACTTGATCATAATGTTTTTTTAAGAAATTACAGTCCCACGACTTGTTTTTTTTTTAATCTTGAAGTAGCAATAGCTAGCTTCAGCTGGCAGCTGCTTGAATTTGTGAGGATGTGATCTGGCTGAGCTCCACTAAGAGACTGTTGGAGGGGGTTGTATCCAGCCCAGGGGTCCAATCACACATGCATGCACATCAGCAGCTAGCTCAGCACATCATGTGGCGGAATTACTAGCACTAGGAAGGACAGCGCGCTTCGCGCGCTCTATCATAAAGAAAGTGACGAAGGGTAAATGGAGTAAACATATCCATTATTATTCAGCATCACATAATATATTTTAAACATTTGTTAGAAAATCTATCCGCTAAACTGGTTGAGCTAAAATCTTAAAAGTTCTCAACACAAGCTGGCAGTTGATTTTACTGAAAAGGAAGAAATAGAAGTGTTGATTAGAAAGGTCTGAATGAGATTAGAAGGCTCACAAAGCAAACCAAACTCCCAAAGCAAGACAAGCTAACATAACAGAGGTCATCATGTCTACACCTTCAAATGGTTGCCCACTTAAGTGAGAAAAAAATTCAAATGGACTATGTTAATGCAGGCTGCAGCTCAATAATCGCAAATAAAGCATTAAAGGATGATATGGCACTACAAGAAAATCGGCAATGAGTACATGTCTCTGAGTAATAGCCTCTGCCCTCCACTTCCCACACACAGGGACACCTTGAGCATCCTCGTGGGGAACACCCTCACCTGTGTCGACACGATAGTGGAATCATGTTAGAATCAGCATAAAAAGCTCCCAGGGCATTTCAACCCCAACTAAAGAAAAAATAAGGCTAAGCAAAAAAAATGCTTATCTCTATGAAGCTTTCAACCCCAACCAGAAAAGCTCACCAAATTAGATATAATGAATCGCATCTGAAGCAGTCAAAAATGAACATTGCAACTTCTGGCGCTGCGCGGCGAACTCCCCTTCTTTTTGTTGTGGATTCAGCGTAAAGGCAGCCCCTTTTGTTCCCAAATCCGCACAAAAAACAGTCAAAAAAGCACTAAAACAAGAAAACCAAACTTAGGTGTATTACGGAATTTTAGTTCTTGACCAGAAACTTATCATAAGTTGAATCACATCAATTTTTGCTAATCTAGATCTCAGTTACACTGGATTAATTTTAATTGATTTAACTTTTTTATGTAAGTCTGAATACTATCATGCAAGTCCTGGGCTTTCACTTCCTGGGCAGGACGCTGCATTTATTTTTCAGTTTGACAAGTTCAAGCGAAAATGTACTTTACCAAGACCAAGCTCAAAACAACATTATTTTCTATTTTCCCCTCATAACACAGTTTTCAAAATAAACTTGCCAGGCAACATAACATAAAAAACATTACAAAAACCAGCTTAAAAGTAAGCCTTATATATCAGAGTCAGGGGCCTGTTAACTGACTGGTCGTATGTTTGAATCCTCATCAAATAGAATACAAGTGAAATCACTATTTACCAAAACTATTTTCTCTGCTCTAACAACAGCATCTAGTTGAAGAGGAGCAAAACTCCAATCAGGACCATAGAAATGAGGAAAGTAGTTTAAATTCTCAGCTAACTCATAAACCAAGCCATCTGCAAGCTACAACAAACAAGGAGAAAATGGTATGGAAGCGAATTAGAAGGCACATTAAACAGATGAATTCTTCTTAAGTATAAATCGGACACTTACATGATCAAACCAATACACCAACTTGCACTTGTAAGTCTTGGATTTATATTATATCCATGTCTAGATTCATCTATTGATTCATTAGCATCCATGTAAGTCTATGTAAGGTTAGAAAGTCTCACAATGTGAATAACTCTCAGGTATTATCTCACCAAGGTCTGAAAAAGAGTTAGGAGTTGATGCTTACCATGTAGAAACCGAGGAATCTGTCACTGAGGAGCATCTGGACCTTCTCGTAGTGAGTCGGGAGATATCCATGTGGATTGCTACTGGAGTCCTTGTTGCTATGACCCCACTCGTAACCACTTGGGGTCAACTTGTACGCGGTCAATGAACCAGATCCTGGGGGTGAAGCCACGTGTCAAAATGACGCACTTCTCACCATCCCATTGCTTGTTTTCTAAAATCCTGGCATGTGACGTCAAATCCTAGCAGAATCAACATGGCAAGCAGATTTAGTCCGGCAAGAGGCTATTGCATTTCTTTTGTAACAGCTAGAAAGAGCTAAAGCATAGTCTAACTTGTGGTGAAAGCTGAGGAGCTTCGTTAGGCTGGATATACATCCATCCCAGTGGCTCCAGGTCATTAAGGAACTCGTGCTCAGGAAGATTTGAGGCCAGAGTCACCATCCGGTGAGTTCCATGATATGGAGGAATAGCTATGCATCTGATCTCTTTAACTTGGGGATTATCTCGTGGACTCAACCCGTAGAGGAAATTGGAGATCTGTGTCCGTAGATCTGCTATGCATATGAACTTCTTCAATAGCTCGCGCCTTGCCCCACCGTGATACCACGCCCCTTCCACTTAGGCTGCCTTCGTGACCCTTTCTAAGGGCTGAAGCCGTCGAGCCGGAACTTCTCCATGGGCTCCATCTCCATGGTCTCGGCCGCCGTGGTGCTGCATACGACGGTGACACAGCGGTGAGGGTGCGTACGGACGAAGACGGACCGGCGGTCTGAGAGGGGCGAGGAGCGGTGACGAAGGTGGGTAAGAGTGGATACCTGGCGGAGCTGCGGGAGAGCCGACGCGGTAGGCGGAGGCTATGCGGCACTGCTGAGGACCTACGACGGTGACCCGCGGCGGGGCGAGGAGCGGCTAGGTTTCTTGGAGACAATCGAATGGGGATGGGGCACATGGGGGTTGGGGACTCCGTGCGGCCCGCCACTCTTGCGAAAACATCCTCGTATTTTTTAATTTCAGAGCGCGCTCCTATTTTACGAATTTTCTCTTCTTCGCATATAAAATATCAGGAAGCATGGGTTCATATGCAAAACAACAACTCACTGGAGATTACGGTGCCGGGCCTTCACGCAATTGACAACGAACATGAGGTCATTTTTGCAAAAACATCGGTTTCGCCCGGGGTGATGTGGCGGCTCACGACAGAGGCCACACCAGCCAAAACCTGAGTCGCACAACAAAATTCCGGAGAACTGAAGGGTTTTTTTCGAAAAATCATGACGTGGCTCAAGGAGAGGAGAGCAAACTTGAGCTGCTTTTAATGATTTTAATTTTTCGGTGGATATAGAGTGTGAATTGATAGAACAAAGGAATTACCATATTGCATTGAATCAGTAGTTAAGATAGTGAAACCTAGGAATTAGTTCATTTCTGTGTAAGAAAGATACAGTAGGATAGAAAGTACGTACGTATGATGCATCGCGTTGGGATTATTTATTGGCTTTACGACGTACCACTGCACAAAGTAGTGTCATCCCATTGGACCGGTCGAATTGGCCTCCAAAACAGATCGACGTAGGAAGATTAATGCCCACGTTGCTTTCCACAGCATCTGTATAGTACGTACGCTACCGCGCTGCGAGGTAAGCCATAATAATCTCATCACTAGCAAATAAATTCCCGGGTCGATCGTCGTTCGCTAGCTGAGAAATATAATCGGGCCTAGCTAGATGACTGAACTGTGCATGTGAACCATCTATATATCATCCATCAGCGGCGTGTGTTGTGAGATATGAGAATAATGATATATATGAGATGAGTGAGACACAGATCGATTCGAGTATTCGACGACGCTGCGAATTGTGGTGGCGGCGTGCAGTGTGCAGCTAGATCCAGTTTCACCATTACTTCATGTTCCTGACCACCGATCGAGCACATAATAAATGGCTACCAACTCGTTGATGTGGCCATTTCATCCGACAGGCGAAATATTAATATGGCTAACAAAGAGATTAAGAAAAGAATAATCTTTGAAAATATGTCACGAACAATCCGTTGATAAACTAGAAAGAATAATAGAGCAGGTCAGCAGGCACTAACATGTGTGGTCGATCGGCTGCTCACCGGCTGCATTGCGACGCCGTCGTCGCCGTGCCCGTGCATGGTGCAACGATAACCAGCTCCGGCCCGGCGGTTGCGCGCTGCCACCGATCTATCACACGTACGGCGCGCGCGTCACGGTCGAGCAGTTGATGCACGCGATGCGATGCGATTGCAATGGCAAGGATGCAATCAATGAGGCCTTTCTGCCTCCGTTTCTCTCTGATTAGTCCCTGAGAAGAGAGCGAGCGAGGCAATGCCAACCTCCGTCGCCAACGCCCAACGCCATCGTCGTTGCCATTGGAGCTAGCTCAGATCGATCTCACTTTGAGAGTGCAACAACCTCCATATCTCCTCAGCTCGCTCTAGCTAATGGTGCATGTACGTAGAGATCGAGATCGACAGATGCGGTCATGTGAAACCAATTAACTAAGTGATTGATGCTGCTGCGCGCGACAGACATGTATATATGATCAATTTATGGGGCACAAAAAAGTTGGTGTATTACGGAGTATATATATACTTCGTCCATACCAAGATACAACGCATTTTCACACGGTTTTCAATGTGCAATATTAAGTATTATTATTACTACTTTTGTTATATAGCATATACAACTATTAAATAATACTCTCTTCTTCCCATTATCTCCATCATCTAAGTGTTTTTCAGTTTTTCCACAATCTACATCGTCTAATAGTTGAGCCATTAAAGCAGCATAACGTATTATGTGCGAATTGATTTAGAGTCCACATGCATGACTTTGGCTTCCGCTTTTATTTCTTCTTTTATTAGTACTTTGCATGGCCACATGCACATGCAGGTTGAGGGTGGAGAAAAACGAAGCAACAAACACGGTATGCGAAGGGAATTTAAACTCCATGTCTCTCGCCTTGATCATCGCGTCGAGTTGTTAGATGATGGAAATAATGGGAATGAGGGAATATATATGTAAAATTATTTTAAATAAAATATCAGTCTAATGTATAACACAAAATCTAAATATTTTAGCTTAATTATTAGTCAAAAGGTTATGAATATTGATTTTTCTTTAAGAACATGAACGACTTATACATGTTTGCGTTCACTACACGACTCTCAAAATATAAAGGCTTCTTTAATTAATAGCTGTTTGGGAGCTAGCTAGGGTAGTAGTTAATTAGCACTACCTGCTATATAATTAAGCTACTTGTTAATATATCAAATCACATGTATCAGCAATTGTGGGGTGAAATCAAATATGAATTATGATTGATTCAACACTAATCACTCCATCAACAAGACAACAACCACTGCACTTGCCTGAAGATATATAGCTAGGATTCCATGCATGCGATGTTGATGGCTGGATGCCTTTCTTGTGTGACCACATGAGCTGATGAGCTAGATCAATAAGCCACTAATAATAACATGCAATTAATCACTGGATCAGTTTCCAACATCTACAGGCATGCAGCTGCGCAAGTGGCAAGCTAGCCATCTGCAGATCAAGCAGCAGCATTGATTGAACAGGGGCAGGCAGGCATGCATGGGTGACGGACGCGCTTGCATGGGCGTCCATTAATACAACACGTACTGTTCAATCAATACGGACGATTCGGCACAAATCACTTCCCTTAATTAACCGACACCGATGAGTGGATCATGCATCTTGCTACGGGTTACTCTAGTATTTAGGGAGCTTCTAACAGCTAATTACAGGTACTCATACAATAGAATGGGAAGTTTCTCAAACAATCTAGATTTTGGCTCCAAATTATCACTATAACTGCAAAAACGTCTCTAGCGATAGATCTTTATTAACGAATAAATAGCGCATATCACTGATACACTTTTAATGATACATCATTTTTCACACATCAGTGATGTTGCTTTATTAGTAACAGGTTGTAACGTGGTCCATCACTAAAGAGGATTTTTTTGAAATAATATTTTTTTAAAAAACAATCAAATATGGTACACCAATTCAAAAAAATTGAAAAGTAGACACCTGTCGACTGATCATCAGACGAACCATACTAACATGGCTTGGTTTGGCCGATGGTCGGCCGATAGGTGTCTATATTTTTAATTTTTTGAATTGGTGTACCTGATTTGTCTTTTTTCAAAAAAAATATTATTTCAAAAAAAATCCACTAAAGAGGCATCCCTAATGAATCGATTAAATAGTGATGGGAGAATGTTCCACTCGTCACTAATCACAACATCAATCATGATAGTTACAGCCTGTCATTATATGTGTCTATTGTGTATAAATAGGATGGGCCAATAGAACAATTATATTTCGTGAAGAACCCTAAACCCTAATGGCCACACATCTCCTCCACTGTCGTTCCACCATTACGCTCCATGTGTTCCACCATTATTCTCCTCTGCCCTCATAGCTTTCGTACCATCACGGTATCCTCCGCCAGCCTCCATCCCATCACCGACCTTCCTCATCGATGCCTCTTGTCTCGTGCATCCTTCTAAGGTCCTCCTCATGCATCCTCCTCCTACTCTTAGGGATTGTTACTTGTTGGTTTGTGAATATGTTGCTTTGTGAATTGCTCAATGAAGAGAAGCCTCTTAGTATGATGACGTGTGTGACATTTAGACTCTTTTTTATTTTGACAAGTTTGTTCATACAATGATTACATTACGTACTACTATTATTGTTCCTATGTTTTGCTCATGAAATAATCCTATATTATATTTATGCAATGATTACATTATATGCTACTATTATTGTTCCTATATTTTTTCATGGAATAATCCTACATTATGTGCTTACTTTTATATAGTTTGGTCATTTAAATTTCTTTTTCTTCAATATTCTTTAGGGGTAACATTTAATTAATTAGTTGTCACACACACATGTACATTAAAATATAGCCTAGTGGCAAGGAGACCATTAATAAGTTGATAGCCTGATATCTGAGAGTTAGCAATCCATGTTTTTGTCATATAATATTAATTACGGGCATGACAAACCCAAGTGATCGATTGGCCACTTTCATCAGACAATGTGCTTCTAATAGTAGGCAGGTCCCTATAGTATTATTGTACTTTTTTGTCTCATACTACTAGTGCTATGTTTAGTTGTAGTAATCTATCTCAACTATGTAGGTATCGACTTATGTTCATAATAGGTTTATACACTGTATATTGCATATTTTATTTATGTAGTAATAAAATAACAAACTGATGTAATATTATCTCACTTTTGTAGTTTCTATAAAAAAGCTTTGGCGATATCTATAATATTCATGCTGGTGACATCCTTAAGCTATCAATAAAAGATGGGTGCATCAATATGGTTGAGGTTGTGAGTTGTGGAGGTAGATTATGCCTCCACAAAGGGTGGCCACATTTAGTACCTAAGTGTGTCTAACTTAAGGGGACTATGTGGTAGAAATAATGAGACCTCATTATCTGTTATGGGCACTATTTACAATAACTATAATGAAGAGAAGACCATAATAGCCATAAAATTGAAAGACAACAATAGCGATATGTATAGCAAACTCACATTACATACTACAAATGTATATTTTGTTTATGTATTTACCACTTTTTTAATGGTAGGTGAGGATCCTAGCAATATTGCGAAGAAGGGAAAGCAGATATCTATGGGGCGAAACTGACCAAATGGACCAATTGAAGTACATCTATTGCTTCATAAATCATATAGATATAACTCTAGCAAGAAAAACTCCCCTACAATACATCTCGGTAGGTTTATCCTCTATGAACCGGTTATATGTTTGCACAATAAATAACTTGATCATTAACAAGAAGTCAGTGGTAAGCTCTTTGCACATGTTAGCGAAGAAAACATCTAAGAATTTTATTGTAATACACAAAATATGAATTTTAATCAAATTAATCTAGCCACCATTGAAATATTCACAATTATGACAAACATGTGGAATTTATACCTACACAAGGCTAAGTGTCTACATAGCTCAAAGAAAAACACTTGTTACTGAAATGTCATTGAAGATTGAGAAGTGGCAATAATCTTCACTCTTGTCTATTTTATATATATATCATTTGAGAAAGTCTTGAGTTGAGATATGTATTGTGTTCATTCTCAAATAAGCCAAGTATTCAATGCATATCCAATCTCCCATTAAGAAATTTAAGTACTTTTTGGTACCCAAACCATGTTAGGTCCTTTAATATTAACAACAAGATATTTAGTCTTCCAAATAGACTTTATGCTAGTATGTGGTGAACTAATCACCTTAGTAGCACAAGTTTCATTTGTGTCATTCCTAAATAAATCATAATCAAATGAAAAGTTTGGTTTAGGAATGTTACCCACGAGACAATTTTTACCAATATGTCACTTTGCATGGCAATTGTAGCAAATCTGGTTCTTGTCCTTGCATGACAACTCATTGTCTTGCTCTTTGGTTGCTTTCTTGTCAGCGAGCTTCTTCCTTGTTGATGACTTATAGTGATCTTTATTATTCATGTAGGGGCATAAGGTAATCTTATGACCCTTCTTCTAACATCCAAAGCACTTCCTAATACTCTTTCTTAGAAGTTTTTTCTTTTTGTCAATTATGTTGGAACACATAAATGCATAGTGTCCAATGTTTGAGCACTTGAAGTGCTTCACATGACCAAGTTTATTCTTCCTTTGTTAATTCTTGCTCATGTCTCTTTCTTCTTTCTTTGAGGGACAATCTCTCAAATAATGACCCTCTCTCTTATACATACTTGAAGCAAGTAATGAGAGTCTTTTGCTTCCTTTGCTTTTCTTTCTTGTCCTTAGTTTTCTTGGACTTGATCGTATTATTTGAGTTTGCTTCAAGTCCATAACCCTTTTGCTTCTCTTTTTCTCATGAAAAATCCAAGTCACATATACTGCTCGGAGAAATATTTTCTTGAGAACAACAAGGGTAAGCACAAGTAAAGTCTTAATGAATTTGAGGCTCATAAGATTTTACCATTGCTATCATTACCTCATGAGATATTTCCAACATGGCATGTGACTCTACAATAGTTTCATGAGTGCGCAAGAGCTCATCATGATTTTCTTGTAGAACCACATGCTTGTTAGTAAGCTCACCAAGTTGAGCCTTTAGATCAATGATTTCCTTCTCTAACGGTGCTACACATGAATTAGAGTTAGTAGCACAAATACTTTCAACAAAATAAAGATGTTCAACTTTTAGTTTCTCATAATCATCAATCAATGACATATGAGATTCTTCAAGTTTATCATACTCGCTTGTTAAGGTCTTTAGTTGCTTATTTTTGTTAATGAGGCCTTTCTTCTGTTTTTCAAGAGTTTCCTTGAGGCTTCAAATTTATTTCCAAAGATGCTATTATTAATATCATTCTCACTTACCATTTTCTTTTTATCTTTTGCCACAAGACATATGGGTGTGTCAAAGTGTGAAGATGAACATCTTGGGGAATATGACTCTTCACTTTGCCTATGTCGCTTATATTCTTCTTATTCCTTCAAAATGTTAGTCTCATGGACACAAGTGGAAGAAAAAATACGACAATGTGAATCATTAATCATATCATCGTTAGATATTGGAAATATAGTGCTAAATGATATGACATGGTCAACATCACAAGTGAATATGCAAGTTTCATAAACATTACTCACCATTTCATTACCTTGTATGAAATCAACTTGTTGGTGAGGAGGTTGATGTAGAAATGTCATCTTGACTATTTGAAATAATCGCTTGAGATTTTTCATCATCCCATTTAGACTTGTCATATTTTTCTTTGAGTATAGTCTATATAAAATGAGCATCCTTAAGCAACATGATGAATTCAACTATATCATCACTCATATAACTAAATAACACATTAGAAGCTTAAGAATTAAGATATAATAATTTCTCTTCCTCTTTAGATGTCGAAAATATGTCACATAGAGGACAAATGCTCATATCTAGAATTTGCATTATCCTAGGGTCCATGGTTTTAAATATATTAATCATGCATATACTCCAAGATAAATAATTCGACCCATCTAGCAAAATAGGTTAAATAAAAGTCTCACCACCCATAGACATCCTTACTCTCAAGGCTATGAAGACCAAATGAGAGACCTTGTTCTGATGCCAATTGAAAGGACACTGATGTCACATAGAGGGGGTTAAATAGGCATTCCTAGAAAATTCTCACAGAAATGTTAGGTTGAAACCTTCTAGGACCAAAAGTTCTGACGGGAAATCGGAAGTTCCAGTTCACCAAATAAACAAACAAATAAGAATTTTAATGTAGCCAACAAAGTAAATGAATAGAAATGCGCATAATGATATTGGTTATAACTTTTACATAGAAAGATATTCTAGAACCTTGCTAGTAAGTAGATCGAGCAATATTAAAGTATGAGCTAGCAAGAATTGCACAAAGTCCATTCTTCAATAATTTTTATGGCAATTCAATAAGAATAAAAAGTAAGAACTAGTTGTTAGGAGTATGTCCATGCAAGAAAAACTAGATCAATGGGGTAGATTTAGAGATCGGGTTAAAACAAGCAATAAACGTAATTAACCGATAAACTTTAAATCTAGTGGCTTATAATGAGTTCTACTTCAAACCAATTGATCTTGCAAGTTCTAATAGATGTTATGAAGCTATCACATTCATCAATTGCAATAAAACAATCATATGCATATAGATCGAGTTAAAACATGTATAGATATGATGAACTAGCTCATAAACACGAAGAACACAATGAACACAGGTATATATTTAACGGAGTTCGGATCCATCGATCATACGTCTCCATTGAGGGACCTCAATAGACCGGGTCTCTTTCAAACCTTTTCCTCATCAAGCCTTAGCCGACACTCGAGCGGAATCACACAGATTCACTCTAGATTTAGACTTGAAAGAGAGGGAGAGTTCTAGAGTTTGAGATTCAAGGCTTATGAAAAACTTTGCCCACTTGAATATTTTCCCTCGAGTTTTTCAATAAAAATCACCAACTCAACCAACCAAAATCTTCTCAAAAGATGAAGCAACAAAATCACAATAAGATTTCAAATGAACTCTCAAGACGAATCACAAAGATTCACTCTAGATATGAGCTTGAATGATTGAGAGATTTCTACGGTTTAAGAGCTAGATTTAGGGTTGAGTTGCTGCTCAAAATGGCTGAGAAAGAGGGGTTTTCATAGCCCGCACCTAAAATCTAACAATTTGGGCATTTTTGGATGCCCGCCTTGGAAGTTTCGATGACAAATTGGAAGTTCCAACCAGAAATAAATTTGAAACCAAGAGTACAAATCGGAAGTTCTGATTTTCAGTCGGAAGTTCCAACTTTCAGAACTTCTGAAATTCCTGATAGCACCCTATAAAACAAGTCATAACTTTTGACTCCGAACTATATTTTTGATGATCCTTAACTTTTTAGAAAGCTTATTCAAAGGATATCCAACCCAAACAAGAACAAGTATTAAAACCCCAAGGACAAAAGGTTATGGTTTTGGTTTTCTCTCAAGATAGCAATGAGACAAAACATTTTGATCACCGAGACATATACAAACACATAAACTTTGTATCCCTCTTAATAATACGATATTTATAAACTCAAATGCAAGTATAAAAGATTTATAACAATATAAATACCCTCACACCATCTTATACCTCCTCTTTTGAGGGACGACTAAGTTAAAACCATTTCATATTTAGAACTATTAACCTACATACAACTAGTTAAATACATTAGTCCCAAAATATGTATACCTTTGCCTTGAGCAACGTCCCCTTTGAATTTTAGCTTGATGTTGATCACCATATTAAGTGTGGGTGCTTACAAATATTCAAGCCACTTGATATCCTTCAATACATGAAGCCCATACTTGCTCTTCTCTTCATCAACTCTTGCATTTCTTGAATAAGAGATGTGGATCACCCATAGTTTTATTTTGGACTTGGTTCATCGACACAAAGCTTTTACTCGCTCTTCACCATCACATTGATCCTTCGGCACAAAGACTCTGCTTGCCCTTTACCCTTGCATGGTCCTTCGTAGCCTAGTACACTTGCTGTTGGACCGGAAACGGCGACCAGAGGGGGGGTGAATGGGAGCTTTTAAAATTTCTGGCTAAAAACTAGCCTTCGGTTTCAGTTCTGTTTTCTGCGGAACAGGCTTCGAACACTACCTTCGAAGGTCTGGTTCGGAGGTACTTCGACACCTTCGAACACAGGCTTCGGAGGAGCAAAAGTTCGAAGCCAAGAAGACTTCGCTCCACTTACAACCCTCGAAAATCTACTCTGCTTAGTCAGTGCAGGCTCCGCACACAGGGTGCTTCGAGCAGACTTCGCACTTCACCCTTCGCAAGAGTGGACAACCCTCTAGGGACTTCGACCAAGTACTTGGCAGCAGCAACTGGTGCTGAGCTTCGTACACGAAGGTCTACACGCACACAAACAGACTACACTAGGGGCTTCGACACAAGAAGCAAAACGGGGAACAATCAGGGCTTCGCTAGTAAGCAGCGAGGTCACGCCTCCTGTTACACAGAGCGAACGCACACTGACAAAACACACCTCGCACAAAAACAGCCTTCGCCTCAACAGGCTCGGTGCACTACAACAGGCGAGGTATGTAACGCGAGCTCAAGCAAAAAGCACAAAGAAGCAGGGCTTCGCCGCTTGAACAAGGAACACAAAAATGAACTCTCTGGATGTATTACAATCGAAGTATGTGGCTACAGGAGCTCAACAGTAAATGCTCAAAGTGTTGAATGATACCTACCGAGCCCCCATATTTATAGCCCACAGTTCACCCAAAGGAAATGACTACTTTACCCCTAGGGTTTACAAAGGATTTGTCTCTACAGAACTAAGGGGTACAAAAGGTAGTCCACCTTTATTTTGGAGGCTTCTCTGTCAGCTTTGCAGAGGGGACAGTGTTAGCCTTTTACAGAACAGACAGTGTTAGCCTTTGCAGTCTTTGACTTTCTGCAGCCTCCCATCGCACGCGAGGGTGCGGTAGCTTTGGTGAGAAGCCTGAAGCCAAATGGCCTTCGCTCTACCGAAGTCAGTCTCCGATACAGTGACGGTTTTGAGCCGAAGCCGTCAAAACTCTTGAGCCTTCGCACTAACACCTCCGGAGTGGACCACCATGGCTTCGCAGCTTCACCCAGCTCGAACTCCATCAGTCCGTGTACCGAAGCCATGCAGGCCGAAGTACCTCAAGTCATCCTCACTCCGAAGCCCCACCTTCGGAGTACCACCCTTCGAAGTCCCTCCTTCGTCCAAGGCCTCCGCATGAAGCATTCCATGAGCACTTCGTCGCAGTGTCTCTCCCCGAGCACACTCCTCGACGAGCCTCACCCGGACCATGCCTTCGATGCGCCTCGACTTCTGAGACCTTCGTCGGGTACCTTCGAATGTCTCCCTCCGGAGCACACTTCGAACACCTTGCCTCCGCAGAGGACTTGATCCATCCAACTCCAAAGTCACTCCATTCGGAGTACCTTCGAAGTGCCTCACCTCCGAGGACTTTGTCTCGGAGTACCTTCAGTCGAAGCCACGTTCCGCACTCTCTGCCTTCACCTGGCACGCCTCGACCCGAGGACCGACCCGGACCACCTTCGTAGCCACCGTGACGGAGCTCCCCGCTCCCCTGGCATCAAGCCTCCCGCTTGACCCAGGTTCACCTGCTGCGAACCTTGTCCGTCGCCTCCGAAGTCCCTGCGCACCACCGACAAACAGACAAGTGTATCCAGTACTCCGGAGACCTCTCCGGGTTAGCAATCTCCGGTACACACTCCGGTGTACCGCCCAAAGTACCGAACCCTTCGGTACACACCCAGTCATCGTGTACTGTCGGACCCTTCCGACGAGCACACTCCGCTGCACAGCTGCAGCAAGCAAACAAACACCGAACACACTTCGGTGACACCACCTCCGAACACACTTCGGAGGTCCAACCTCCGAACACCCTTCGGAGGTACCCTTCGAACAGAGGGTAAAAAGTCTGTCAATCACTCATCACAAAACACCGAAACCAACCCTTGGTTTCTCAATCTCCCCCTTGATGAGTGCATTGACAACCAAATCGAAGTTCAAGAAAATGTAAAAATTTTCAGCACACAAGTGACCATAAAAACTCAGAAAAGAGCCAAATCATGTCACTTGATAAAAGAATTTTCCTCCCCCTCTTTCAAAAGAGTAAAAAGCCCCTTCGGCAATAAAAACTCCCCCTGAGTTAAATTTTCCCTTTGGCAATAAAAAATCTTCTCCCCCTTTATGTCAAATTTTCTCCCTCTTTGAAATTATACCCCCTTGCGGCAGAGAACGAAGCAAATCTCTCCCCCTTTGGCAATGCAAGCATCAAGGAGCATGTAAAAGATGCAAAGCTTCGAAATGAGCAGAAATGCAAAGACATATGAAGCAAAAATATGCCAACGGTAACATCAATGATCATGGGCTCAGCTCAAATTAATATTCTCTAAAAGCATGATGAAGCATGTGATTTGATCAATTTTTGAAATAAAAAGCATCACCACTTAGTCAAGGAAACTAGACAAGTAAGAGCAAGGACTGCACAAAGCTAGTCAATTTCTACTCTAGACAGACAAGTCCAGTTCAAATGGAGCTTGAAAAGCAAACTTGATAATCAATGAATTTTGTTGTTCTTTTATAAGTTCCAGGGGTTATTTGTTTGTCCACCTTATACTTTCCAATCAGGCCAAGCCTAGGCATGAAAGCCATAAGAAGCTTAAGGCAATGATTTTGGCAAACACTACACTATTCCAGTTCAGACCAATGTGCAATGGTAAGCAGTCTAGAATAGGGTAGTGCGACAAACAAACCCACCTGGATCTTTTTACTTAAAGCATGCAAATCATGGAGTTTTTGATTTTAACCAAGTGTACCAATTGTTTGGCATTTATGAGTATCCATGAAGATGAGAACAATTTTTCAAGTTGCAATCTTGAGCATCCAATGAACAGTGTCTCGCTGTCAAGCAGATAAAAGATAGCTAAAGCAGTCCTGCCGAAACATGCTAGATTCAAGACTAAGCAGTGAGCATGATTTGACTTTGAAAATAAAACATCATGCTTATGAATGTTCTAGATGAATTAAAGAGAGCTGAGCTGACACGATTTCATGAATTAAAAGTAGGCATATAAGTGCAAAATATGTAAATGCAATTTCAACACAATCAGACAAAGGCACATCCATCTAAAACAGCTCCCCCTCACAAAATGCCGTAAGGGTGACAAATGCCAAGTTCCCCACGCAAGTAAGCAAATCGAGAAGCATCGAGGGGTTTTGTAAAAATGTCGGTAAGCTGGTGTTGGGTATCAACATATTGAAGTTCAATATCACCCTTCTCATTGTGATCTCTGAGAAAGTGATACCGTACATCAATGTGTTTGGTTCTGGAGTGCTGAACCGGGTTGTTTGCAATACAAATAGCACTAGTGTTATCACAAAAAAGTGGAACACTCTTATAATCTAACCCGAAATCCCGCAAAGTGGAAACCATCCACAAAATCTGAGAGCAACAGCTAGCTGCAGCAACATATTCGGCCTCAGCCGTTGATTGTGCAACACTAGACTGTTTGCGGGAAGACCAGCAAACCAGAGAAGTACCCAGAAAATGACAAGTACCAGAGGTACTCTTCCTATCAATTCTACACCCAGCAAAGTCCGCATCAGAATAACCTCGAAGACATAAAGATGAAGATGCTGAATACCATATGCCAAATTCAAGGGTGTGTTTGAGATACCTTAGAATGCGCTTAACCGCTTGGCGGTGCGAAGCTCGTGGCGAAGCCTGAAAACGAGCGCACAGACATACTGCGAAGTGTATGTCCGGCCTCGTGGCAGTCAAGTAGAGGAGGGAGCCGATCATGCTCCGGAACTCCTTCTGATCTACGGCTTCTCCATCTTCGTCAGGGTCCAATGCTACAGATGTAGCCATTGGAGTGGCGAGGGGCTTCGCATCGGACATGTCGAACTTCTTGAGCAGGTCCTTGGTGTACTTTGTCTGGTGGACAAAAGTACCTTGTTTGCTTTGCTTGATTTGCAAACCAAGGAAGAAGGTGAGTTCACCCATCATCGATATTTCAAATTCCCTGCTCATGGTATCTGCAAACTCGGCAACCAAAGCATGAGAAGAGCCACCAAAGATGATATCATCCACATAAATCTGAACTAGGAGGAAATCTTTGCCATGCTTGAGAGTAAACAAAGTTTTATCAACAGAGCCCATCAAATACCCTCGCTCAAGCAGAAAAGACTTAAGTCTATCATACCACGCCCGAGGGGCCTGCTTGAGTCCATAAAGAGCCTTATGAAGTTTAAGGACTTTATGTGGGTACTTGGGGTTTTCAAAACCAGGGGGTTGTTTTACATAAACATCTTCACCTATGAAACCATTAAGAAAAGCACTTTTGACATCCATTTGATAGAGTTTGAATCCCCGGGATGTCGCAAAGGCAAGCAAAATCCTAATGGCCTCAAGGCGAGCAACAGGTGCAAAAGTTTCAGTAAAATCAATCCCTTCTAGTTGAGAAAAGCCCTGAGCTACAAGTCTAGCCTTATTTCTAACTATAGACCCATCCTCCCCTTGTTTATTTTTGAAAATCCATTTTGTTCCAATGAAATGAACATTAGGTGGAGGATCAACTAAAGTCCAGACTTGGTTTCTCTCAAAATTTTCAAGTTCCTCATGCATGGCATTGATCCAACTAGAATCAGAAAGTGCATGGCTAACATCTAAAGGCTCGAAAGAAGCAACAAAAGTAGAATTAGTGAAATGAGCGTGCGAACGTGTTACCCTTTGATCAAGCTCACCAATGATCTGCTCGGTAGGGTGCATCCTTTGAACATGGTGTGGAGCCTCGCGGCGGGATGCAGTCTCCCCCTCAACTTGTGTGTTGGAGTGGTCCAAGATGACCGATGTTGAGGTAGTCACTTCGGGACCTCGTGCCGAAGTAGTTGAAGCGGGGTCAGCTTCGGGGGTTGATGTCGAGGGTAGTAGGGGATCATCCTCGAATTCTCCGGGATCTTCGTCTTCGAATAAGGTCTGTTCCATGTAGTGTTCATTTGCCTGTTCAAAAGCAGAACTAACAGAGGGGGTTGATTCATCAAAAGTCACATCACATGACTCGATGACAGTGTTAGTTTCCAAGTTATAAACACGATAAGAATAACCATGAGTAGTATAACCCAAAAAGATCCCGTCAGAAGATCGCGACTCAAATTATCCAAGTTACCACGTTTTAGGATAAAACAGCGACAGCCAAACACTCGAAGATGAGTAACCTTGGGCTGTCTCCCAAAACGCAGCTCATACGATGTCAAATTTAAAATTGAGCGCAAGAAGATTCGGTTTGAGATGTAACAAGCAGTGTTCATGGCCTCAACCCAGAATTTTCTAGGAGTCCTATGCTCATCAAGCATCGTCCTAGCCATCTCAACCAAAGTGCGGTTCTTCCTCTCAACAACACCATTCTGTTGAGGAACCCGCGGAGCAGAGAATTGATGTTCTATGCCATGCTCCATGCAAAAGTCAACAAAGAGACTATTTTTGAACTCAGTGCCATTATCGCTTCGAATGAATTTTAATGCACCAGGGAGTTCAGTGAAAAGTCTCAAAGCCAGGCTCCGAAAGTGTGAAAACACTTCATCCTTGCTGGCAAGAAAGAAGACCCAAGAGTAGCGAGAGAAATCGTCGACAATTACTAGAACATACCACTTCCCTCCTAAAGAACTAACCCAAGAAGGACCTACAGTGTCCATATGGAGAAGTTCTCCGGGTTGTTCAGTCATCACTGTGGTGACTGGCGAATGCGAAGCGGCAATCATTTTTCCATGTCGACAAGGAGCGCAAACTAAATTCTTCTCAAACTTGAGCTTGGGCAATCCTCGGATCAGACCTAGGGCGCTCAGACGAGCGAGCAATTCAAAGCTCATATGCCCTAGTCTCCTATGACACTTCCAAAGCTCAGAAGTCGAATGTGCAACAAGACAATGAGAAGAACCAGATGACTCAGAAAAATCAGCTCCAAAAACTCTCCCAACTCTAAAGATCTTACACACCACAACGCCATCAGAATTGAGCACTTGCGAAGTATCGCGATGAAATCGCACTTCGAAGCCCTCATCAAGCAACTGAGATACAGACAGCAAATTGTATCCCAGATTTTCAACCAAAGCAACATCTTTGAGAGTGAAGTTCGAATTAATTCTTACCACACCTTTACCTTTCACTCTACTCCTTCGATTGTTTCCGAAGGTGATATGTTCCTTTTGCTTGGTTGTGGTGAGGCTGGAGAACCAAGCTGCATCTCCGGTCATGTGGCGCGAACAACCGGAGTCCATGATCCACGTGCCCTCCAAGCCTCGATCTGTCGCCTACACATGATAAGAATGTCTCGATCGCTCAGTGTTGGGGTGAGTGAAATAATGACGAGGCATCCAGCACTAAGTGACACGAGTAGTAGGCACAGTAAAAGCAGACGGTCTACGCACATAATAATCAGAATGATGCAAAGTGCGATGCCTACCTACATGCTGTGAACGAACAACATGTCGAGGTCTCCTACTCTGACGAGGTACAAATCTGCTAGCCCGAGGTCTACCACCATATGGAACATGGTGAAGACCTCGTGGAGCAAAACCTCTCCGAGAAGCACGAGGAGCCTCAAAAGCAGGACGATAGTAAAACTCAGACTCATGCATACCTAAAGATGGGTAATGCATGTCCTGGTAACTCATCGCCTGAGAGCGTCGCTCATCCTTGATGCGACGAAAACAAAATCCAACCAAATGACCCGCCCGCTGACAATAAGAACAATGGAACACTCTCCTAGGGGCACTCTCATGGGTCACAGGAGCAACTCTCACAAGCTCCTTGGGTTTCTTCTGTGTGGTTTTATTGGGAGGATTTTTCTTGGCAGGAGGAGTGGCTTTCTTTGGAGGATGGGTAGGCTTTTTGGCTGATGGGGTGTCCAACAGAGCTCTCTCTTTCTCTAGGGTGGTGGGAGAGGTAAAAACAGTTTTGGTCTTACTGTCTGAAGGTATCCTCTCAAAACCCAAACCTAGAGCTACCCCGGCTCTGTCAGCACACAACTTGGTCTTGGCCAAGAGCAAATCCATCCTACCCTTTCCCTCAGTGCATTTGTTTACCACGGAAAGAAGGTATTCATTTTCTGACATGAGGTTTTCAGCTCGCTCTCTAACAGTGCCTAGCTGGTCCTTAAGGATAATGCAAGTGTCACACACAGGCTGCACATCCTTAGAACTACCAGCCCTCTCCAATCTAGCCTCCAAATCATGAACATGCTTATCACGTAAATTAATGCTATCGCGTAATAAAGAGCAGTTCATGCAATCAATAATATCATGAGGTCTAGAATCCACCTCCAAAAGCTGCTTCTGTGCAGTCTCAAGCTCAGAAAGAGTTTGAGCATGAACAGAACGCAACTGAGCAAGCTCACTCATGACAACAGAACAAGACTCACATTCAGCATCATCATACTTAGACTTAAGCATGGCATATTCAGTAGAAACATTTTCTAGCCTAAGTCTAAGGTCTTTTCTTTCTCTAGCGGCTTGCACAAGTAATCTATCCTGACCAAGCACTACTTCATTCAGCTCATCTAATTTAATTAGTAGCTGGTCAGATGATAGGTTTACCTCAGATGAGTCAAGCTCATCGCCGCTGTGATCGCTGTCGGCCATGAAGCAAAGGCCGGTGAAGTCACGTCCCTTCTTGTCCTTCTTGTCCTCCTTCCTTGGGGACTCCTCCTCCTCAGAGCTCGACTCCTCAGTTGAGGAAGTGTCGATGTCGCTGAGAGCAGCAACAAAGGCTCTGGAAGCGGCCTTGGCTACTTTCTTAGCCATCTTGCCGCGCTTGCCCTTCACAAAGGGCTTCCTCTCCTTTTTGTGGTATTTGGGGCGGTCACTCTCATCTCTCTTCTTGATCTTGGGGCAATTGGCCTTAATATGAGAGGTGTCGCCACATTCATAGCAACCACTAAAACCACTTCTCCTCTGATCCCGTCTCTCATGATGAAAGCGAGTGAACCTCCGGGCAATGAGAGCAAGCTCATCATCAGCTAGAGTGTCCACCTGCTCCTTTGTGACGGAGACCAGGGAGGACAAAGCAAAACCATCTGCAAGAAAACAAGTGCTTGATGTGCTTGGTTCTGCAGTGGTGCCACGGCTAGTGCTAGAAACCAATGCCAATGGCTGTGGCAAAGAGCTTCTGTGCACAGCAAGAGATGCCTTGGCAATCTCTGTGGACTTCAGCTTGCTAAAGAGTTCGTCACAGGTCAATGTGTCATAGCCTGTGGACTCCTCAATGCTGGATATCTTCACTTCCCATATGCTACGGTCAAGAGCATAGAGAAGCTTGATAGCCCTATCGTGATCACTGTAAGCAAGCGTCCCGTTGGATCGCAAGTTACTCACTATCGCGTCAAAGCGAGAAAACATGGCATCTACAGATTCACCAGGTGCCTGCACAAACAGCTGATACTGTTGGTTGTAGGTGCTTTGGCGCTTGGCCTTAATCTGTGTAGAGCCCTCATGAAAAATAGTGAGCGTTGTCCAAATCTCCCTAGCAGTCCTAAGGTGCTGCACCCTATCGAACTTACTCCGGCTCAAACCGATGAACAGTATATTTCTTGCCTTGGAATTGGCATTATACTGATCCTTCTCTGTTTGAGAGGTGCGAGTCTCAGGGATGGAGTATTGTGATTCCACAATCTCCCAAATTGCATTTCCTTGGCTTAACAAGTAAGCCTCCATGCGCCCCTTCTAGTATGCGAAATCTGTCCCATCGAACAGAGGAATTTTACTGCCTCTATCCATGTCGCCAACAGATCACAAAACCTGTTAAGGACAACTGGTGATCTTAACCCGCTCTGATACCAATTGTTGGACCGGAAACGGCGACCAGAGGGGGGGTGAATGGGAGCTTTTAAAATTTCTGGCTAAAAACTAGCCTTCGGTTTCAGTTCTGTCTTCTGCGGAACAGGCTTCGAACACTACCTTCGAAGGTCTGGTTCGGAGGTACTTCGACACCTTCGAACACAGGCTTCGGAGGAGCAAAAGTTCGAAGCCAAGAAGACTTCGCTCCACTTACAACCCTCGAAAATCTACTCTGCTTAGTCAGTGCAGGCTCCGCACACAGGGTGCTTCGAGCAGACTTCGCACTTCACCCTTCGCAAGAGTGGACAACCCTCTAGGGACTTCGACCAAGTACTTGGCAGCAGCAACTGGTGCTGAGCTTCGTACACGAAGGTCTACACGCACACAAACAGACTACACTAGGGGCTTCGACACAAGAAGCAAAACGGGGAACAATCAGGGCTTCGCTAGTAAGCAGCGAGGTCACGCCTCCTGTTACACAGAGCGAACGCACACTGACAAAACACACCTCGCACAAAAACAGCCTTCGCCTCAACAGGCTCGGTGCACTACAACAGGCGAGGTATGTAACGCGAGCTCAAGCAAAAAGCACAAAGAAGCAGGGCTTCGCCGCTTGAACAAGGAACACAAAAATGAACTCTTTGGATGTATTACAATCGAAGTATGTGGCTACAGGAGCTCAACAGTAAATGCTCAAAGTGTTGAATGATACCTACCGAGCCCCCATATTTATAGCCCACAGTTCACCCAAAGGAAATGACTACTTTACCCCTAGGGTTTACAAAGGATTTGTCTCTACAGAACTAAGGGGTACAAAAGGTAGTCCACCTTTATTTTGGAGGCTTCTCTGTCAGCTTTGCAGAGGGGACAGTGTCAGCCTTTTACAGAACAGACAGTGTCAGCCTTTGCAGTCTTTGACTTTCTGCAGCCTCCCATCGCACGCGAGGGTGCGGTAGCTTCGGTGAGAAGCCTGAAGCCAAATGGCCTTCGCTCCACCGAAGTCAGTCTCCGATACAGTGACGGTTTTGAGCCGAAGCCGTCAAAGCTCTTGAGCCTTCGCACCAACACCTCCGGAGTGGACCACCACGGCTTCGCAGCTTCACCCAGCTCGAACTCCGTCAGTCCGTGTACCAAAGCCATGCAGGCCGAAGTACCTCAAGTCATCCTCACTCCGAAGCCCCACCTTCGGAGTACCACCCTTCGAAGTCCCTCCTTCGTCCAAGGCCTCCGCATGAAGCATTCCATGAGCACTTCGTCGCAGTGTCTCTCCCCGAGCACACTCCTCGACGAGCCTCACCCGGACCATGCCTTCGATGCGCCTCGACTTCTGAGACTTTCGTCGGGTACCTTCGAATGTCTCCCTCCGGAGCACACTTCGAACACCTTGCCTCCGCAGAGGACTTGATCCATCCAACTCCGAAGTCACTCCATTCGGAGTACCTTCGAAGTGCCTCACCTCCGAGGACTTTGTCTCGGAGTACCTTCAGTCGGAGCCACGCTCCGCACTCTCTGCCTTCACCTGGCATGCCTCGACCCGAGGACCGACCCGGACCACCTTCGTAGCCACCGTGACGGAGCTCCCCGCTCCCCTGGCATCAAGCCTCCCGCTTGACCCAGGTTCACCTGCTGCGAACCTTGTCCGTCGCCTCCGAAGTCCCTGCGCACCACCGACAAACAGACAAGTGTATCCAGTACTCCGGAGACCTCTCCGGGTTAGCAATCTCCGGTACACACTCTGATGTACCGCCCAAAGTACCGAACCCTTCGGTACACACCCAGTCATCGTGTACTGTCGGACCCTTCCGACGAGCACACTCCGCTGCACAGCTGCAGGAAGCAAACAAACACCGAACACACTTCGGTGACACCACCTCCGAACACACTTCGGAGGTCCAACCTCCGAACACCCTTCGGAGGTACCCTTCGAACAGAGGGTAAAAAGTCTGTCAATCACTCATCACAAAACACCGAAACCAACCCTTGGTTTCTCACTTGCCCTTCACCATATTGCCATAGAAAACCATTTCTTACCCGACATATTCAATATGCTCATTTTATCCTCAATAATCAAAGATATAATTCAATTGTTCTCCATGATTAATAGATTCTTATCGATCATCCACTTTAGCTTGTATTTTCCATATCCATCAATTATAATTAACAAGCTTATTTGATCGAAATTCTACTTGTTGATTCTCACCCATGAGAAATAACCTTTTTGCTTGATGCTGGAACTTAACCTAACACACAAACTCAAGAAAATGGTTAGTCCCAACATCCATTGTCATTAATCACTAAAACTAAATACAACTCAAGGACCAAGATCTTTCAAGCATTTCGATTCACTTTAGGGCCTTCGCCTATTTATAAGAGAGAATCATCAGTGATGGGTGATTAACTAATATACATTTTACTGATGCTCTTTAGTGACAGGTGGAACTATAACCAATCACTATAGGGAGGATCTTTAGTGACGGGTCATACCATGACCTGTCACTAATGGGGGTACCCCTTCTTTAGTGACGAGTCCTATTGCGACCCATCACTAATAATGCAGCATTGCTGACACGTGTGAAATAACCTGACACTAAAAGTGTATTACTGACGTGCATCTTTTACCCGTTACTAAAACCGCGTCACTAAAAATTATTTCTGTGGTAGTGTATGTGGTGTTAATCTGGGGTCTAATGTCTTTCTGTCCATCTTCATTTTTGCATTGATAACCATTGTGCATATTGTACTGATTCTTTTATCTTTAAGGAGAAAGATTATAGAGTGACCATAAAAGAGGTTGTAAAACTAGACGCGTACAACTTTAAACAATTCATAACTGGTAGATAGAGAAAATCTCTGCATGACACTATTTATGCTCTTGATATCACTCTTAGGGAATGCCCAATTAGAGGTTAAAAGTTAGCAATAAGTTAGAAGTTAATTTTAGAGAACTTTGTTCAAGCCAATTTATTTGAGATAACAAGTTAGAAGTTAATATATGTAATATTAGGTTATAAATCTTATATGTAATATTAGCCAATTATCTATGATGTGCTTTGGAATATTGGATATGTTGACTACCAAATCCTGGTTTTGATTCAAGATGCAGCCTAAAAACAATTATTTTTTTCAAAATTACTATAATATTAGTTACAAGTGACAATAATAATCCATCATTGAAGAACCCTTTAGTAACGGGTGACATTACAACTGTCCATCACTAAAGGACCATAACAGGTGAGCTCAGATAGGCCTAGGGATGGCAGTGGTACCTATTTACCCACGGGTAAAAATCCTATTATGGTCGAGTTTGTTCTCAATATTATACCCGACGGGTAAACGAGTACGAGTATGAGTATTAACTACCCATACCTATTTTGCTCGTTTACCCGTGAGCATATAAATTCATCCCAAAATTTTAACCTAGCCCCCACTCCCCCTCCCTCAAACTAACCAGCCACCACACACAGCATGGAGTCCCTCCTAGCACCCAAATCCATTTTCGCCTTGGAGGTCTCTTCTCTATCGGCGTCGTCCCTATCCCTTGGCGCCATCTATCCTTGCCTCCTTGTGGCCTCATCATGTCCCCACCACGACGCCCTTCTCCATGCGGCCCGTATCCTCACCGTGGCCCGCCCTAGTAGTCCTACTGTGATGCCCTTCTCCTTGCGGCCCGCGGCCTCATCATGGCCTTCCTTGCCGCAGTGCCCCTCTCCCTATGGCCTGCACACTCGCCTCGGCAAGCCCTTGCTCCGGCCGGACCTCACCATGGCTAGCTCGCCATGGCTGCCTCTGCCTCAGCCGTGAGGTTGTTCACCGGAGATTTGTTCCCGAAGATGTGGGCCACGTGCCCACGTTGGAGGGCTTTTCCTCCGTCTAGGACGGTGACACTTCGCTCATCGCTCCTCCCTTTCCGGTGCTGCCCACCCTCACGGGTAAATAGGTATACTCGCAGTCATACGAAGCCTACAGGTAACAGGTATGGGAACAAATATTTACCCGTTGGGTAAACGGGAATAGGTATGGGTATGCACTACCCGTACCCACTAGATCCGATTGCCATCCCTGGATAGCCCCCTTTAGTGTTGAGTCAATATTGTCACCCGCCGCTAAACGTTGACCCTTTAGTGATGAGTAAACACCCATCGCTAATGATTTATCTTCACTAACGTAATAAGAGTGACGAGAGACTTGCCCACCACTAATAAATGTTATTACTTGTCACTAATAGGATTTTTTGTGGTAGTATATGAAACTCAATAGCTACAAAGTATAAAAGTTAAAAAACATCACATGCTCTAGATTCTTATAAGCTAAGCTAGACGCTTACTAGTTTTTTCTTAGAATATAAAGCTCCCGGAATAAACCTTTAATTATATAGATGATAGATGATCAAGGTAATCAATCACTCCATAAGCATATATATCCACTTACTAGTCTGGCTCTTAATTTCTCATCAAGTACTTGCTAAGGTTTCTGCTGGCATCCTCCTAACATTCCTGAATAGAATTGTTTGTGAAGGACAAATGTTGCTCTTGTTAAGTTAGAGATATTTTCCTTTATCGTTCGTTGTGGACATGTTATCAACATAAACATGTGGTGTGTGCTACCGGCGTCCCAAAGTTTGCCGAGTGTATGTTAGTGGCACTCAGCAAACTCCATTTTTTTCTGACTCTATCACCGACCATTAGCATCCGGAGTTGGCCAACATTTGTCATCAATTTTTTTATGCTATACCAACACTCGGCAAATGAAACATGTTCACCGAGTGCTATATGTTCGCCGAGTGCATTTCTCTGGCACTTGGCAAACAACCATATTTACCAAGTATCCGAAGAAATGTACTTGTTAAACTCCTCAGTTCTCGGCAATCACGTTGTTTCCCATTGTATGTACGTAATGCTAGCTAGCTCCACGTTCAGAATTTGTTACAATGTATTAAGAACTACATCTGAAGATCTTTGGACCATCCATCTCTTTAATTGGCATTCGATCGCTGATCTGGTCCTCTACATACAGCACTGACGAACCAGTGTATCTATCTATCCATGCAAAGAGTAGGCCAGATGCTGGGCAAAAAAATACCCGAAATGATTAACCGAACCAAACATATTTATTTGAGAAAAATTAGTTAAATCAGTTACCGGTATTCAGTCCGACTAAAAGCCTACGTATTTGGTGATCGGTTAACGGTTGAATTTTGATATGATTTAACCGAAATCAAATTTGGTCGTTTTTATTTTTTTCCCTGGAAGCAAGCAAGTTTAGTGACCAATTTGGTAATAACTGAAATATAATGTCGATCCGATATCACCATTTTAGGGTT
This sequence comes from Zizania palustris, assembly GCA_019279435.1. NCBI lineage: Eukaryota > Viridiplantae > Streptophyta > Magnoliopsida > Poales > Poaceae > Zizania > Zizania palustris. The sequence goes on from JAAALK010000080.1 coordinate 12,820,813, forward strand.
TGTTTGGCAACCAGGGCTAAACTTTAGCCCCTGTCACATCGGATATTCGGATACTAATTAGAAGGACTAAACATGAGCTAATTAAAAAACTAATTACAAAATCTCTAGGCTAATTTGTGAGACAAATCTATTAAGTCTAATTAGTCCATGATTTAACAATGTGGTACTACAGTAAATATGTGCTAATGATAGATTAATTAAGCTTAATAGATGCATCTCGAGAATTAGCCTAGAGGTTCTACAATTAGTTTTTTAATTAACTCATATTTAATCATTCTAATTAGTATCCAAACATCTGATGTGATAGATGCTAAAGTTTAGGCCCTGGTTACCAAACAGATCTATCAATTATCAAAGAGAGATTGTAACATCTACAAGCCATTTGCCAATTATTGTCACCACCTTAACCTTAATTTTGCAACAGTTGCAATAGGAAGTTAGACAGCTGATAATTGTGACAAGTGTGTGACGACAGCTCAGGCATTTGGACTAATCCTGCAGACAGATCGAGATGCTTGAGCTGAAGCAAACGATAATAATTGGAGCTTTTCTTGCTAGCAATATAATGCAATGCATTCAGAGCCAGCATACCCTGCATGACCTGTTGGTATTTAGAGCAAACCGAACAAACCGCTAGGTCGCATCCATCATGTGACAGGAAAATTGAACATATGCATCGTCTTCTGTACACTACAGTACGTAGCAGCCGCTGTTCGTATTCATCGTGCGTGCATGGATCATGCAGAGCTGAACAGTGAAGACCAAAAAGCTAAGGCCAAAAGGATGATGTGATATGATCGATCCATGGCACACGCATTGATCCTGATCGGATTATCTCACGAGATTCTCTTGAACCAAACAAATAAAAAATTCGGATTCAGTCGGATTTCTTCAAGGTTTGGCTCAATTCTGCTCAAGCTATATATACTTCAAATTCAGTCGACATTTTATAGGAATACTACATGAATTGAATTAATTCATGCGAAGAATTAATCAAGAAACCCAAGATCTGAATTTATCTCAGGGACGTTTAATTCTCGGGCCCTCTGAGATTCTGAACCTGGTCCCTCTTGCAGATGATTACACTGACCGTGAAATAGTTTTCCGCGTGGAGTAGCCGATCGGTCGACAATTCGAACAAAATGCATACATGGTTACTTACTACACTATGGGAATATTTGGGTTCGCAAGTGTCAAAACCCTTTACTAAGTATATTATATCGGATATTCAATAAAGATAAGTTTGTCGAGTGTTTTTACACTCAACAAAAAAAGCAGATTGCCGAGTGCCTAACGGGAATACGCTAGGCAAACTTTATGACACTTGACAAAAAATGAAAAAAATTGGTACTAATGAACGTCGGCACGACATGTTTGGACGGCAAACAAATTTTTCGTGTTTGCGAGTGTTTTTTTAAAAAAACACTCGACAAACCCAAATAAACCATCATGTTGTCAAAAAAATTGTTTCGAGCATACATGATTTGCAATTTTTTTAGATTAAAATTTTATTCCATGTAAAATTTTTGTATTTTTTTAGGTCAGCTTGCTATTTTTAATTCATTAAGTATGTTTCTACGATTTAAATTGAAATAGGTAAAATTTAAACTGTAAGTATCTAAAATAATGAACTAAAAATTATAGAAAAATCATATTCATGCTTTTGAGTTCATTTTTAGTTCTTATCCACTAAATTGAAATAAATTTTAAAAAATTTAGGTTGCGACACTAGATTGACAACGTGGAGCTTAATGATTTTTTAATTCTAAAAAATAAAAAGAAGTCTGAAAAGTATGAGACATGTCATGATGTCATGATATTATATAGATACTATAATAAAAAATAAAAATGATTCTAGAAAGTTTTCATATAGGATGTAAAGATATTAAGAAACTAGAAATTCTCCGAGGAGGAATTAAGGTTTAGAGAAGGAATGAGTTGATTTAAAAGCAAAACAATGGTTAAATATTTGTTTGAACTTAAAATGTTTTCTACAATAAAAATGGAACATAACCTATCTTATGAAAAAAATGATTTTTTTTGCTTCAAATTACTATTTTTAAATCATTATGTGTGTTTCTAGGATTTAAATTGAAATAAGTCAAATCTGAACTACAAGTACATAAATAATTCAAAATTTGTAGAAAATTGTATTCAAGTTTTTAGACCATTTGTAGGCTTTAACCACTAAATGCAAAGAAATTATGAAAAATCTAGGATGCGACGCTTGATCGGCAACCTCCAGGCTTAATGTTTTTAATACTAAAAAAATCAAATGAATCCTAAAAAATACAAGACTTGTTATAATCTGATATGTATATACTGTGATAAAATTTTAAAAATATTTCAAAAACATTTCACGTTGGACTGTGAGGACAAATTATGATTTAATGAAGAAATTGGTTGTGTTTGAAACTAAGTTGACGGTTAAATCTTTATTTGAATTTGAAACTTTTTCTACAATCAAAATACATTGTGTTTTTATAATAATTTTTTTAGCATTTTTCTAGGTCACTTAGCTATTTTTAGTTCATGAATTGTATTTCTAGGAATTAAATTGAAACATGTCAAATTTGAATTGCAAGTGTATAAAATAATAAACTAAATTATACAAAAAAATCATATTCATATTTTGATTCCATTTTTAGGCATTACCCATAAAATTTAAAAATGTTTCACAAAATCTGTCAAGGAAAAAATAACAAAATAATTAAAATATTTGTTGAGGGATAAATTTGAGACACTTAGAAACAATTTATATTTGTCGAGTACAAACACTTGGCAAACTAAAAATGTCAAATCTTTGGCATATGACGCCAAAAATTTCACATCGAGCAATACTTTTTTTATTCTGACACCATTTTTCTACCCCTTTAAATCTACAACTCCCTCTTACCTTTCCTTCCTCTCGCGGCTTCTCCCAGTCGCCCTCGTCCTCTCTACCATCGGCGCCTTACCTCGTATCGCCCGCCTCTGACACACCGTCGTTGCCCTTTCTCCGCATCGTCGCCTCCCTACCCAATCGTGCCATCGGCACCCCACCTGGTCCTATCTAGATGCATTTTATATTTTAACTTTTCTTGTTTACCGAGTGTCAAATTTTGGGTATTTGGTAAACCGTTATCACACTACTATTACATGATTTTTTTGCCAAGTGCTAAATTTGACACTAGAGAAGTCTTCACCGAGTGCACAACAAAAAACACTCGATGAACTTTTGTTCCCCGATAGCGGATTCGTCAAGCTTTATTTGTTGAGTACGACAGCCAGCAACCCCTTCGTTGAGTATTTTTGGGGTTCGCCGAGTGCTTGCGGGAGTTGGAAAACTATTGTTTTCCGTAGTGCTACTACTCTATTTGATTTCTCATGCACATGTATTTTAGATTTGTACATAAGCATACATATGAACCAAGATATCAACTAATAACTATGTTGTCTTTTATTTATTCTGCTATAAGAAGATATGCTTTATTTATAAGAAATTTAGCATTTATTTAACAATATCAAATATAAAAGAAAAATACTTAAAAGTCACTCCATATGTACTAAAATATAGCAATTTTGAGGTTTGACCTCGTGTGTATCAAGAAAATAATGTGCAAAAAGATTATGATATCTAGAGTGTGGGCCGAGAGAGTGGTTATGTCGATCGGTAACAAAATCTAATAAGAGTATATGTACTTTAAAGATAAAGTTACATTTTGCATGCAAATACGATATTGCATATATTTGAAAAAAAATTTAATATCTAATAATAGTATATTTGAAACAAATTTTAAGCTCTAAAAAATGTTTTTGGTTGAGAGAGATGAAATATATAATATTTTTTTATTCGAAAAAATATGCAAACGATTGGAGAGAGTACGTGGCTTGATTGGCAGGAAAGGAGAATTTTTTTAAAATAAAATTTCAAATTTGGATAGCCATTTATTTTTTTTCAAAATTAGGTAGCGGTCAGCTCTTCATAGGCCAACTACTTCCACGTGGTGGCCAGTTGGCCCATGGTCGATCGACTGCTGCCATGTTAGCGCGAATCAGCCAACCAACAGTTGATTGGCCACCACGTGGCAGATTCCTTGGCGCAATGGCTACTTTCGGTCGACCGGTGTCACGTCAGTGTCAGTCGGTCGTTCAACTGTCGACTGGCCGCCACATGGCACCAGTCGACCCATGAAGAGCTGAATCCTCTTATAAAGGGGGTCGAACTCCCCCTTCTTCTACCCCATCCTTGGCCGCAGCATCTCCCCTTGAGAGGTATGTGCTCTTTCCCTCTAGTCTTACCTTTTGTAGTGTAGTTTAGAAGTAGTTTATGAATAGTTTAGAGTAATTTAAGACTAATTTAAGAGTAATTAATAATAGTTTAGGAGTAATTTAGATGAACTTTAGGATTAATTTAGCGGTAGTTTAATAGTAATTAGTAGTAGTTTAATGTTAATTTAGGACTAATTTAGCTATAGTTTACTAAAGAATTATCGGTAATTTAAGAATAAATAAAAATAGTTTAGGAGTAATATAGATGTACTTTAGGATTAATTTAGCGGTAATTTAATATTAATTACTAGTAGTTTAATGCTAATTTATGACTAATTTAGCTGTAGTTTAATAGTGAATAATTGGTAATTTAAGAGTAATTAACAATAATTTAGGGGTAATTTAGCGGTGAACTTCGTGGGTATAGCATTGTGAGCTCATTTACAGCTGCTCCTCTAGATGGCGCACATCTATGGGTTCTAGATTTTCAACGTGTCAACTCAAAGGTGGGTAGAAGGAAGACATGATGCATTTGGAATGACATGGATGAATTAGAAGCCTGACGAAGAAAGAAAAAATGCTCTGTGTGCAACATGACTAGACACACCTACAAGAATTGCACACAAGCCAGCACAAGCAGAGGAGGGCCCACATGAAACAAAATAAAACAGGACACAAATTATACATATTAATATAACATGTATGTATAGTTTTTACATTAGTTCGATTTCTTAAATGTTTTTTAGAACTGCTGCTAACGATGTTTGGCCGTACGAGCTTCTCTCCTCTTCTGTGGATGCTCACCACTGGGCACGAGCACTGACATCCCTCCACCCCCTGCTGCGAGTGAGGGTGATCTTGTGCATCTGAGAGTCCGGACACCGCGGTATTCCTAGACCATTGATGATCGATGGGTCGGCAAGTTAGTTATTCGTGTTTAACAGGGGATCATTTTTAATTTTTTATGTCACTGATAGATTAGTATATTAGGTTGTGTAGTACCGGTTTACTTGGTCTAGCGAGGATGGTGGATGGAGCTAGCAGGTTTCCATTTGATCGATCTCTTCTGACAGCGTGGGTCGACAAGTGGAGGCCGGAGACACATACTTTTTACCTGCCTTGTGGGGAGGTGACAATCACATTACAGGACGTGTCGATGCTGCTAGTACTACCATTAGCAAGATCACTTGTTGTGGCAGAAGATGTGCACCCATCATGGCGAGAACACTTGCTCGATAGGTTCGCCGATGTCCATCCTATCCTACCACACGTGGCAGAGGACTTCACATTCTCACATGGGCCGACGCAGAGTTGGCTGCGTCAATATCAGGTACATCATTTTAATTTCGTAATAAAGTTAAGCATTACTTTCTTTGTAGTTGTTCCGTACTAACGGACATTTTTTGATAGGCCGAGCACCTCCACCCTGAGGCAAACGCCTACTCAGTGAGTCGTCATCTGGAAGCTTACATTTTTTGGCTTTTCAGTTAGGTCATGTTCACAAGTACACACGCAGATATTGTGGACAAGCACCTGGTGCAGTTTGCTTGAGCCATTGCCGATGCCCCCGATGATGTCGTGCCACAATACTCGTGGGGATCTACTGTTCTTTGCGCGACATACCGTGCTCTTTGTGGGGCATGTTAGAAACTATTGCCTGGCGAATTGATCATCGATTGTCCGTTGTTGATACAGATCTGGTCATACGAGAGGGTGTGCTTTGGTCGGCCCCAAGTTGATATGACACCATACCCACTGGCGCAGGATCATACGATGGGGTACATTTGTACTCGTGGACAGGTCAGTGTTTCTTATACTTGCAAATGAACTTACATTAATTGTGTATTAATATGCCTTCTTTTGTAGGCGACATGGACACACTCATAGACCCACCAGTCATGCCCCGACTACACTGCGTAGATGGACAACATTCGGGCAGAGGACTTCTGCTGGACACCGCATGTGCTATAGTACGTGGAGAGCCATGCGCCTTATGGACTCTCACCGCTATGCTTGCGGGACGCCGGGTGGTGAAGGACACGTCGATGCATTGTTTTTGAAGTGATGATCGAGGGATATGCCATGCATCGTGTCTATCGATAGTTTGGTAAAGCGCAACACTTTCCTCTTCCTATTCAGGCCCTTATGCCTGCCAATGAGCACATGTAACTTCCTGTGGTACTTATCATGTTTGGATGTTATGTACCATAACTTACACTTGTTTGGTACATGCAGAAGCGTATTGTGCATGGTGGCGAGTCATGGTTCGCAAATATGCAGCCATGGATCCAGCAGTGGTTAGGTGCACTTGACGATTTGCACGACGTGGACGTAGAGTATGATCATACGACATACTACGAGTACCTTCAATGGTACTCAGTTCATACTAGGGTTCGCCTCGTACGAGAATAGGCCACTGATCCTGCACCTATTCCTATTGTCACCCACATACATCCTTCGCACATAGCCTCGTCGTGACATGTGGGGGTAAGTAAGGGGCAATCATCTATTTTGATTTGTACTAGTTGGCATTTTTATGATTATTGTTTCTACGCAGTCCAATCATGTTTGGATGGCACGAGATTTCCTGGTACACATGGTTGATGAGTGGATCAGACATCCTAAGATCGAGCGTGACCCGCATGATTGTACCAATATGAGGGAGGCCCTCGGACACATCGACATGTCCCTTGCCCGCACGTTTGTACGACCACCTCCTGAAGTTGTAGCATGGCCCCCTCCTCCTGCTGAACCTCAGCCCCCTCCAGCACATCGGCCTCCACCTCCTGTTGTACCTAGGTCTCTGCCTACAACTGCACCTCAGATGATACCACCTCCTTCAATGCAGTCACCACCTTCATGGTGTGCGCCACACGTGCAATACATTTATGGTGCAAGCCAATCAGTGTATGGTGTGGGGGCTACTATTTTTGGCATGGGCCTATCAACGGGAGGTCCATCAGGGTATGGAGCATAGGTGACAACTGGTGAGTATTGTAAAGTCTTACATTGATTTTCATTTTGATGTATATTGTCACTAATAATTTCTTATTTGTATAACGTCATATGAACATCAGTCCTAGATCCAAGTCGGCACTTATTTTGGTGTGGGCCCATCATCAGCGTCGGACCCATCATTGTCGTATGCACATCACTCCTAGCCTGTAGACCACACATATCGGAGTCCGCCTACATCGATCGACACCATTGTTGATTTCCAGCAAGACACGACAGGATTGCCCGAATGGGTGGCTGACTTCGCCGACGTCTTCGAGCCTTCACAGCTTCTCGGAGCGCCAGTACCCACTCAGCCTGAGGAGCAGCAACCCGCTAGGCCGGTTAGGGTGTGTCATTCACTAGATAGGCTTACATTTTCGGATGCACCACCGAGACGTACTAGGGGTAGACGTTGTGGTTAGGTGTGTACCGTGCGGCTTGCGGATTTGTATAAAATAATTTAGTATTGTAGGTTATTCGTCATCATGCACTTATAATGAGTACACACTTATTATTATCATTTTGAATGTCAAACACCGCTTGTACGCACTATTTTCTCCTGCTTATACATTATGATGACATATATTTCACTATAAAATTGTGATTATCTGTTACTTTGTGTACCTAGACGGCTTTCTCCGCTATGTCAACTAATCCTAGGGGGGACGAACATCCGATCAAAGTGCCACCATGGCTTTAACGTCCAATGTGTCGTTGCAAAGAATGCTGTCAAGTAATGACCGCGATGTCAGGACAAGATGCTGGTAGAAGATAGTTCATATGTCTCAGCATCGATGATGACTTCATGATAAGAACATAAACATTAATTTATTTTGCACATACATCAATTATCTTAACAAGGTTTGCTATTGAAGGATAATCTAAGGAAGTGTCCTTTCACCCAATAGATCAATAATTCAAGCCAACGTAGAGGGAATGTAAGACAAGCCGAGACTATGGAGTACACCAGAAGGAAAAAAGAGCATCTACTCAAGGTTGAGCATACTACTTCACATTGGATGACAAATCCTCTAGGAATTCTTGAGTGGGAGCAATGACCTACATGTGCATGTGGGAGTTGTTGTATTATACGAACATCGTTCGGAGGCAACTCAAGGGGAAGAAGAGAATTTGTGTGCCCCAACCTACATGAGCACGTCGTGGTAAGTGATGACAACGATTAAACATGTTTAATTTCATATAATTTTGTAACATAACAGTGAACTCACTAGTTATCGTGGCAGCAAAGTGTTAGGAGATGCTCATTTCGACGATGGATAGATGTCACACAATCTACATACGAGGATGATTCCATCATAGAGGTGGAAAGTCACCCTGAGTACAAAACGAGAAGGATTGAAGCTGATGATCGAGCGAGGACTATGAGATGGAGTGAAGAGGATAGACAATAGAGGGAATAGAATAGTCAGAAACAACTTAGGTACAGAGAGAAATGCAAACATGCTAGGTGAGAGAGAGAACGGAGAAATCAGTAGGATGACAGTTGTACTATCCAACTATGTTGAACTATTTGTATAGACCTATGTTGTTTTCTTGAAACGTTCGACGAAAAACATCTACTAGCAATTTTATGATCAAACTCGTACGGCTCAAAGTGAAAATTATGTACTAATTAAAACATTACAGCACAAACAACACATAAATGAGTACACAACATAACACAGTACAACACAAATTTTAAAATACAAACTACACTACGTGCCTACTGAGTGCACTGCGGGTACTTTCCCTTCCTTATGGCCTTTGGTTCTGCAGCATGCGCACGACAAACCCTCTCACACTTCCTCTCTCTATCAACATCGCGCTCCTCTTTTGCCTTGCGCTTTGCCTCCTCCCTCCTCTTAAATTCATCCTCGTGCTCCTCCTTCCTCTTGCATCTCATCTCAAAGAGTTACCTGTTGAACACATGGTGCCTCATAAGCGAGGCCTAGTCCTCCGGATCCACCTCTTTGTCGATCCATTCGACAAAGTCACATAGCGGAGGTGGCGATGGTGAAGGAGTTACCTACACGCATAAATATTAATAGACATATTGTAAGTGATTGATTCAAGACAAATATAAAAAAGAACAGAAAAAATATTAATACCGGTTTGTTTGCACGTGGTCCATGCTTTGGCCTTGGCTTTGGGTTTTCCGAAGTCCAAGATTAGTCCGCACACTTCTAATACATCATCTTGTACGTGAGGTCATCCTATCTTCTCATGAATTTACATGTGTTTCCACAGAAACACATGGGGAGTTCGATACCTTCCGGCGGACAGTGACAAGGATCATAATTGTGAGTAGTTATATCTTTTTACACCATATTCCAATGTATCTACATAGAATTTGTAAATTAAATATTTATCTAAATTTTCTATAAACTACACGTAAAAAGAAATGATATTACTCTAAATCATATGTAAAACTTGAAAAAAACACTACAATATGCGTAATATACTACCACATTACTATTATATTAATTCTAATCTATAATACAATTAATTTAAAGTTAATATATAATATAGTTTGAAAAAAATAGGGAGGAGAAATTACCAAGGAAGAGTGGGTAGCTCGGGGGCTTCAGATCCGCTCGATGTGTTAGTGGGTGTGCTGAGATGGGGTGTTCGGTCCCCTTTATATAAGGGGGGAGTCGGCCGTTGAAGGGATGACTGGTGCCACGTTAACATGAGTCAGTCGTTCAATGGCCGACTGGCGCTGACGTGGCGCCAGTCGACCGAAACTAGCCGTTCGCACCCGAGCCGACCATTGCGTGCTAGTGTGGTGGCCAGTCAGTTGTTGGTCGATTGAGTCACGCTGACGTGGCAGCAGTCGGCCGACTGGCCGCCACGTGGCAGTTGTCAGCCTATGAAGAGCCTAACGTTACCTAGTTTTGAATTTTTTTTAAATAGCTATACAAATTTGAAATTTTATTTTTTTAAAAAAAGTATTATTTTTAAAAAAAATCCAGAAAGGATGGGATGGACGGGGCGATGAATGTCTGCGCGTGAAATTTTGGTAGTAGGTCGAATCAAAATTACTCCTTTCGCGCGCGCAGGTTGGCGCGTAAATAGCTAGGCCTGACGGACGGACGGCCAGCCTGATCTGCGATCGAGCATGCCGCGCCGGCCGGTCCGCGGCACGAGATGGTCGTGCGAGCATTCAAGCAGGGCCGGCCGGCGGCGATCTCGCCGGCGTCACGCTTTCGCCGCAACAGCTTTCTACTCGTCCTAGCTCTAGCTAACTTCGCCAGCTAGCTAGCTTGTGGACCACTACGTACTGCGGCGGCGGCAAGTAGCTAGATAGCTAGCCAAGTGGTAGCCTTCTTCACTGCAGCAACACGCATGCATGCACTTCGATGGCTCGCTTGCTTGCTGCTGCATTGGTTGAGGCGTCAGAGATGAGAGAGATCTATCGATCGATCGATGGATGCATAACATCGTACACACACATGCATCGTCACACTCTCCAATTGGATCTTTAATTACCTATCTGACGAGGGCGGCACATGCAGCTGCTGATCGAAAGATGCTACGTATGATTCTTGACAAGGTGGAAGAAATTAAGAGAAAATAATGTTGTTTGTTGATTATAAGTAGGCCTAATTGATATTATTATTATGTCGGCTGTACCGTTAAGTTATATGTATTCTACACGCTACCTAAAATCAAATCATCAACTATTTAAATTCACTAAACTGCAGATAAACTATTGTAATAATATGCACTATATCTAAATATATATATGACGACGTTGAAAGTTTATACTAGGAGAAATAACCAATTAATAACCACAGAATCGCCTTTTTGAGGATAATTAATCGGTGATGGTACTTTTTTAAATATATTATATTACTCCATCTCTGATTAATTTCTTGTATTAGCTGTTTTAGTTTTTTTACATTTTCTAAGGTTTAAATAGTTTTTTTAACATTTTCTCAAATATAAGTCATTCTATAAATTCAATATACTTTTTATGATTGTATGTTTGTTCCTTACCTTTCAAATAAATGATACTCCTCTGACTGATAAATATTGTCTCATTTTTTTAAAGTAAAATAAATAAGAAATTAAATAACTAAGTCATTTGAATTAGTTTCTTAAATTTTATGCACAAATTAAAAATAATTTATACAAGAAACAGTACATAACGCATGACATTGTTTGCAAATGTACCATATGCCACTTCAGAATATAAAAGGGTAAATGTCAAAACAAAAGGACGATCTCTTGGACGATTTTGGGGGTGTTTGGATCCAGGGACTAAATTTTAGCCCGTGTCACATCGGATGTTTCGACATTAATTTAAAGGACTAAACGTGAACTAATTATAAAAATAATTACAGAATCGGAGAGCGAGACGAATTTTTTAAGCATAATTAATCCATAATTAGAAAATGTTTACTGTAGCATCACATTGTCAAATCATGGTGTAATTAGGCTCATTAGATTCGTCTCGTAAATAATCCTCCGATTATGAATGGGTTTTGTAAATAGTCTACATTTAATATTCCGAAATAGTATTTAAACATTGGATGTGACAGGGGCTAAAATTTTAGCCCCTGATCCAAACACCCCCTTTATCACCTTCTCTTCCCCTTCTTCCACAAAAAACGGCAGCCTACCGAAAAAAGCTGCATTTCGTTGACGGTCACTGTCTCACGTTTACTAAGCGTATTTTTTCGGATACTCGGTAAAACGGTAAAGAAATGTTCAGCGAGTATCAAACAAATACATTCCACGAATAGTAAAAAATACACTCGCCGAATTTTGACACTCGGCAAAAAAATCACGACGGAGTGTAAATACCCGGTAAACCCAAGAGACATTATTTTTGTGTGAAAAAATGTTTCGAACATTTTCTATTTTTTCTACACTTCAAATATAACATATCTTATTCCACGTAAAAAATCTGCATTTTTCTAGGTACATTTACTATTTTTGAATTCATTAAATATGTTTCTAGGATTTAAACTTGAAATTTGAACTGTAGGTGCTTGAAATAATAAAACAAAATTTATATAAAATGTATACTAATGTTTTTAGTCCATTTTATTTCTTATCCACTAAATTAAAAGAAATTTTGAAAAAATTTAAGTCGTGATACTCGAAAAACACGACACTTATAATGATATTATAATATGATAAGTATATACTATGATAAAATTTTAAAAATGTTTTGAGAATGTTACACAACCGAAAATTATCGAGGGAGGATTAGGGCGTAGAGAAGTAATAAGTTATGTTTGAAAGAAAATTAATAGTTAAATATTTACTTGAACTTAAAACTTTTCTACAATCAAAACTTGGTGTACCTGATCCCATGCAAAAATTTGGCAATTTTCTAAGTTAGTTTTTGCTATTTTTAGTTAATTAATCATGTTTCTAGGATTTAAATTGAAACATGTCAAAATTAAACCACAAGTGCGTGAAGTAATAAACTAAATTATCCGAAAAACATATTCATGTTTTTGAGTCCATTTTAGCCCTTACCCACTAAATTTGAAAACGTTCCACAAAAACTGTTAAGTTAAAGCATGAAAAATAAATTTTAAAAAATAAAAAAATGTTTGTTGAGTGCTAAATTTGAGCCACTCAACAAACAAAAAAAAATGACTCCTACCATTTGTTTCATCGCTCATTGCCCATTTCTTTGAACTCGATGCTCTCTTTTTAGTCCCACCTTTAAGGAGGTGTTTGGTAGTCTGTATCACATCGGATGTTTGGACATCAGTTTGAATAATTAAATGTGAACTAATTATAAAAATAATTGCATAATCGAAGGATTATTCACGAGATGAATTTATTAAGCTTAATTAATCCATGATTAGGAAATGTTTACTATATAGCATCACATTATCAAATCATGGCGTAATTAGGCTCATTAGATTTATCTCATGAATAATCCACTGATTATGAATGAGTTTTATAAATAGTCTACATTTAATACTCTAAAATACCATCTAAACATCCGATATGACGAGACTAAACTTTTGGACTAAAGAACCAAACGGACACTAAATATGCCTGCATCCCACGCGCCTCCCCCTCCACTGCCCGCGCCTCCCCCTCCACTGCCCGCGCCACCCCTCTAAGCCACCCACGCTAGCCCTCCCCATCACCGCATGTCTCACCACGCAGTCGCCCCATCGCCACGTGCCTCTCCTCGCCCCATTGCCATGTGCCTCACCGCACCGTCGCCTCTTCATCGTGACTCATCACGTCGTCGTGCTCCACCATTTTTTTATGGTGCATTTTTATCGAGTGCATTCTTTCGGCACTCGACAAAGTGATCGTTATGCTCCCGTACATGCTACTAGATGTGTTTCTTTACAGAGTGTCTGATAAAAAATACTCACGAACTCCTATTTATTCATAATGAATTTGTCAAGCGTAACATTCAAGGAACCCTTCGTCCAATGGATTTTAGGCTTCACAAGTGCCTTAGAAATGTCATGTTTTCCTAGAGTGAATGAACATATACATAAGCAGCAGCAGTCAGGCATGCATGCTGCATGCATGAACGCGGTGCAAATTAAGCCCCGTGCATGTACATGAAACGTAATCAAGTTCGATGTAAACATACACACATGCATGTTGCTTTCCAACGCCCACCCGTCCGTTCGTCCATCCTGCCATCCACCATCGTCATCATCAACTGGCAGTACGTACGCTCTTGTGTGTGAAGACTGAAGAGCTAGTTGAGGTCGATCATATCTCAGCCAACTCACAATTGGAGACGAAAGGCTAGCTGCAGTGCAGACGAGTGATAGCTAGCTAATATATAGCTAAGGTCGTCCAACAAGCGTACGTGTGTGCACCGTTTATTACGTATTATTATTGATGCATGTTTGAAACGGATCTTGAGTCAGTATGATATTATTATATATGTTTCTTGTAAGCAACTGGTTGAGACTTGAGATAGATCGACCATGCAATGCATGCATGTTTGGTCATCACGAGGCTAGCTATTTTTCTTGAAAAACTACGCTGTTTTAGCGGGGGAAAAATCGAGTGTAGGCTTCAAAGTATTAACAGTGAGTATATTGTGTATTAACAGCACGTAAATGCTCTAGTAATCTGATAATGTGAGCCGCCGCTCTCCGCTGCTTGCACCATTCACATCGGATTATGAGAGCCTTCAGTGTCAATTCATCTTATTCTAATTATGTGAACTTTAAAGCTACTCGATCTACTAAATTCTTTTCTGGAGTAGTTTAGCTATCAATATTTCAGCTTCGAGAGACGATCGAGTTACACCGTACAGAAAATGCACGGCGGCAAGCAAGCAATAAACAGTACTTTAATTTGCTTTCTCATGGAATATAATCAAGTAGATTTATTGCTGCTAATTATCAGGACCGATACACATTAAGGTGGCGGTGTAGTGTGTAGTACGCTTTCGCCAAGCTAAGCATGGGGATCAGAGCAAAACACTGTGGTTTGCTCGAGAACTCTCGAGCTAGCAGTGCCGGACTGCAGATTCCAGGCTCGATCGAGCTCTCTCTATATATATATGCAATGGTGTTGCATGTCTTGTCACATAAGTTGTGAATACTGCGTACACCTGACGACCAGTGAACTCTGAGCACCACTGCTACTTGTAAACAAAGCGAGCACCTGACGAGCACAAGAACAGCACACAACATCATATCTTAGGTAAGCTTGATCAGTTGCTGCATGCATGCATGCCTGCTTGTGGTGATTGGGAGTGACTAGCTTGCATTATTGGGTGTGGTTGAACTTTTTACAATCTGAACATTCTGAGAAAATTTTCTGAAATAGACCTTGGGTGGTTTCTTTTCTAAAGAAATGAGCCCGTATTAATTAATTAATTTAGTGTAATGTGTATTGTCTAATTCTGAAAATGGTTTTTGTTAAGGATTCAATGGTAAAAGATGCTTTCTGACAGGGCTAGATGTGTAAACTACTCACTGGTAAGTCTATTAATTATGAACAATATTTAGCTTGATGCATAAATAACAACATATATATAAACAAAAGAGATTACTTTTGGCTCTTTAACTTTGTTAAAAAATAAAATATTTCATTTGTATTCGTACCTCCTTATCTCTGCTCAGTTCGAAAATTAGGAAATTGTATTCCTTTTATAACCCTTACCAATCATTTACTTGATAATTCTTAATGTTACTTTCTTATTAACTAGAGACTCTTTAGTTTTTTGTTCTCATTGTCAATTTATTATTTTTATCTTAAAAATAAATATTTTTAAGGAATAAATCGAGCAAGTAAAATATACTTCATATTAAGATTGGCACCTTTACGGGCCCTAAATTTGAATATTTATGCTCCCAAATTCTTATTTGACTTAAATTTGTGTACATGGTAGTTTGCATATTTGTTGTTGTTCTATCTGCTTTTTTCCTGAAATCAAGTTTCAGACTAAATTAAACTATGATATGCAGACAAATAATTGTACTATGGCACCAACTAAAACTATTTTATCTAACTTAAATATACATAATTTCTTACAAAGAAATATAATTTCCACTTTTCACTTTTCGAAACAAACACAGCATCACTACCAGAAAGGGAGGCTCATCATAAGTTCGATTGACAGCCGCCCTCAGCATGCATCACACCATGCATATATGCATGCTTGTTTCTCCCTTTTTATTTTGAACTTATTCAACAAAAGGGAGAATAATTCACACTTAATTACCAAAATCATGCAGATTAAAATAATGCATGCATGAGCTAAATATAAATACCAACACTTTCCTTGATTTAAAAGAAAAGAAAAGGAAGGAAGCTAAGCTTGTGTCATCACTGAGCACTAAGCATGAGCCCCTCCTTGTAGCTCCTATAAGACTCCCCTCCTCTCTTCCTCTTCCTCTAAACCCTCTTCGATCTCGTCAGTCCTCACCAACCCTACTCATACATACCCAGTGTCACACACCACTCTAGCTAAGTAGCTAGCTTGTTACTCCATTAGAGCTAGCAAAGGAGCAAGGTATCCTTCCTTCCTTCCTTCCTTCCTTCCTTCCTTGTTACTTCCCCCTAGCTAGAAGCTTGATCTCGCCGCCGGCGCCTGGCATCTCCATGAGCGGCGGCGAGCCGGCGACCACGCACGCGCGTTGCACATTGCGCCCATCTAGCTAGAAAACTAGCTAACTTCACATTTGGCAAGAAGAAGAGGAGGAAGAGGCGCGGAGCGAGAGAGATGGAGCTGGTGACGATGCTGACGCTGACGCTGCTGGCCTTGTCGGTGGCGATGCTGGCGCGGCTGCTGGTGGCGCGCGCGCGGCGGCGGCGGTGCTACCTGCTGGACTACGTCTGCTACAAGGGGACCGACGACCGCAAGCTGCCGACGGACCTGTGCGGCGAGATCGTCCAGCGGAACAAGCTGCTGGGTCTGGAGGAGTACAAGTTCCTGCTCAAGGTCATCGTCAACTCCGGCATCGGCGAGGAGACGTACGGCCCCCGCAACATCATCTCCGGCGGCGACGCCAGGCCCGACCGCCTCGCCGAGGGCATGGAGGAGATGGACGAGACCTTCAACGCCGTGCTCGACGAGCTGTTCGCACGGTCCGCCTCCCCCGGCGGCGTCGGCATCCGCCCCGCCGACGTGGACCTCCTCGTCGTCAATGTCTCCATGTTCTCGCCCGCGCCGTCGCTCTCCGCCCGTGTCGTCAGCCGCTACAACCTCCGCGAGGATGTCAAGGTCTACAACCTCACCGGCATGGGCTGCAGCGCCACCCTCGTCGCCCTCGACCTCGCCAACAACTACCTCAGGTTTATTTCTCTAGTCCCATATCTCGATCTCCTCTCCCCTCTCCCCTCTCCCTAGATTAATTCTTAATTTACCTTGTTCTTCCGTAATTATCCACTTGAAAACAATACTAAAATTATCCGTAAAGAGTATAAAAAAACTACTGTGAATTGAATCGAAGGTGGCAAAAAGAGGAGTTGCTCTGAAAAACAGACCAAATACGGTATACATCTGACTGCTACGAATTAACTAAGTGGAATATTCTAAGGAATCTAGACAAAAAAGGTGGAAGTTTAATATTCTAAAAAGTAATTCTTAGTATTTGACTCTAAAATTTTATGACTCTAAAAAGAAATTCTTAAGATTCAATGACTTCACAAGCAATCATATTTTGGATCTGGAAAGCTAACTATTGTATGAATAGTTGTACTTGCAAGAATCTCACCGAACATACATGACCTTAAATAAGCAGTGAATTACTCTAGCTGTTTATACATAGATTTTAACACCAATTTTATTTTTTTTTCATAAATAATTTACGGAGGGCAGTTGTCAAAATGGGGTACTCCAAATAAAATACTCTTAACAGGATTTTCCTAAAAAATGTATACCCATCATGTTTCTAACATTATTTTCATGAATAAAATACTTAAAAACATAACAACTAAGAATTTATTTTAGAGACAATATAATATAATATACATGCAAGAAAATCAGAAAAAACATGGGCTCTTAGCACGCAGAAATTCAACCGAATTTTATTATAATTACTCCCTCCCACGTTAACTTTTAAATTTTAAATGACACATTTACTTTTATCTCAACATTTGACCATTCATTTTATTTAAAAAATTTATGCAAATATTCAAAAAGTTAAGTTATGCTTGTTGTATCTTCAATAATAAAACAAATTATAATAAAATAAATGATATTCCAAAAAGTTTTTTGAATAAGACGAATGGTCAAATATTGAGATAAAAATCAACCGCGTCATTTAAAAGTTAGAGGGTTACTACCTCCATTCTAAGTCACTCTGTTGTCAATTAGATAATATTAATATTGGATATCCACAGACATAAAATATTGTTTTTTTGGCTAAGTAGAAAAAATCAATGGATATTTTTTCAATATTACATCTTATATTTTTTAGTCTAGAATAATTTAAAATTTCAATTTTTGACATCACGTAATTCTACGACGACGTCATGTTTTTAAGAGATCATCGGAGGAGGTATCTAGTTTTTATGAAAAAAATTATAAAATTCCTTCGTCTCAACGTAAACACAGTATCTACCATGCATAATGCATTACCAGGGATCGGTTGAGTGAAGCTACTAGAGAATTCTAGAACCATCTCTACACTCGCTGATGCGAGGAGGAGGAACTACCGATCGACACAGCAGTAAATGTGAAGGACGTCGCTGAAGCTTTAGCTGGCTACTAGAGCTAGAGCTGCAGTGCAGTGCAGTGAGCTTTCAACCACACTGCATGCATGCATGGAAGGCAGCTGGTACCCTAGCTAGTTAATTACAGCTCCTGCTCGCCCGCCATTAATTCTGCTCACCGAGGTTTGGTTTGCCTTTATAGGCGCAACTACCCTAGCCCTGCAAGTGCATCAATGTGCTGACGTGGATGCACTGCTCATCTTCTTCTTCCTCCGACGGAAGTTGGGGCCAGTCGGTAGTAATGGTTCATCCAATGGAAATAGAGGGGTTAGTATATAGTAATTGTAGATGATTAGTAGGGTGGGCAAAATTAATCGAGATCAAAAAACAGAGTTACTCTTTTCGGTTCAAAAAAGAAGTCATTTTTTACATGATTTTAGATATTAAGAAATAATTAATTAGTGTACTTTTCATATTTGTTCCTACTAAATATAACACGAGAATAAACATATTATGGTAAATATTAATGAGAAAGAAGTAGTACTACATTAAGAATATAGTTGTCCAAAATATATAATAAAATATAAAACGATTTATTTTAGATAACACTTGATATAACCTAAAACGATTTTTTTAATAGGAGGTATTAACTCGGAACGAAACTGAAATGTCTGAATATTTGGGGCTTCTTTCAAACCTAGGATTTAAGAAACACATGAATAGAAAAACTACAAGAATCTAAAACACAGGAATTTTAAAAATGATGTGTTTGAACGATTCATAGGAAAGGAATTTGTAGGAAGAGAAGAGAAACAAAGAGAAAAAATGCATTGGACTTCTTAAAAAAGGAAAAATAAAATAAAGTTTTAGCTTATGTTATAATTTTCTATGAAACGAGGTGGAGGAAAACAATCCATAGAAAAATTTGAAGCTCCAATCCTACGTTCCAAACAACCTAGATGAGAAAATTTCCAAATATTTGAATATTTTAAAATTTGTACAAAATTCCTTCGATCCAAAGTCCCCCGTGTTGCAACTAACCAAATTTATTTAGTTCAACTATCTTGATAGCATGTTTTGGTTATCCAACTAAAATATCTAAATATGCTGAATAATTGATTTATTGTTATTTGTAAATATATTAACTATTAGGTATTACTTGCAATTTCTATTATGTTATAATAGTCTTGTTAAGTTGGGTCATAAACTGAACACAATCTTAACGTTCCAACACTGTGGTCTTATTTTTTAAAAAAGATTTAATAATTAGCTGCTCAAAAAATTTAGCTATGTGATTATTTATCACCTACCTGAGTAATATACATAGCTATTTAAATCTATTACTAAAGACACGAGCGAAAAATAATAAAACCACTTTTAGCGGTTGGGAGTTGCACGCGGACTGAGTCAATGGCTGGCCTGCCAGGTCAGCAAAAGGACGATGACGTGGCAGTTGCATGGAAATGGGCGTGTAATGTGTGGCCGAGATGTGACAGCTAGCGGAATCAACGGTTGAAAACACAACGAGCCGCTTGAAGAGCAGGGAGCTCATCACTTGTGTATCCACTAATTTCACGGCGGTTTGTCGACATTATCAAATGGTAATGTGGTAGGTCGAATTGTGTGAAATTTTGTCCGAAATCCGACACTAACGAACGGATCGGAATGAGTTGAGTGAAAATTTTAATCTGCATGCATGATGAGTAAGACTGTAAGAGTGAGATGGAAGGTAGCTGATTGTTTGAGATGGAGACGGGGTGCAGGACGCACGCGAAGAAGGTGGCGCTGGTGATGACGTCGGAGTCGATCGCGCCCAACTGGTACGCCGGCAACAAGAGGTCGTTCATGCTCGGCAACTGCCTCTTCCGCTCCGGCGGCTGCGCCTACTTCCTCACAAACGACACTCGCCTCCGCCCACACGCCAAGCTGCGCCTCCGCCACGTCGTCCGCACCCACACCGGGGCCTCCGACGAGGCCTACAACTGCGCGCTCCAGATGGAGGACGACACCGGCAGGCCGGGGTTCCACCTCGGCAAGGAGCTCCCACGCGCCGCCGTCCACGCCTTCGTCAAGAACCTCCGCGTGCTGGCACCCCGCGTGCTCCCTCTCCCGGAGCTCCTACGCCTCGCCTGCGCCACCCTCTCCGCCCGCCTCGCCCGCAAGAAGCGGTCGTCGTCATCGCTCACCATCCGCATGAAGGCCGGCGTCGACCACTTCTGCGTCCACACCGGCGGCTCCGCCGTCATCGACGGCGTCGGCAAGGGCCTCACCCTCACCGAGCACGACCTCGAGCCGTCCCGCATGACGCTCCACCGCTTCGGCAACACGTCGGCCAGCAGCGTCTGGTACGTGCTCGGCTACATGGAGGCCAAGCGTCGCCTCAGCCCCGGCGACCGCGTCCTCATGCTCACCTTCGGCGCCGGCTTCAAGTGCAACAGCTGCGTCTGGACCGTCGAGAAGCCCGTCTCCGACGCCGGCGTCTGGAAGGACTGCGTCGATCACTACCCTCCCAAGGAGCTCTCCAACCCATTCATGGAGAAGTACGGCTTCGTCAAGGACATGATGGCCTTGTGATGACCAAGAATTAATCAATCTGGCTGGAGCCATGCATTATCCATGGCTTAAGCTCAGCGATCGGTCTCTCAATTATTGCCATCGTTGCATTGCTGATTAGGATGATGAGATGAACACAGGAACGAACAAATTAAGAAGAGAACAGTTGAGTTTGGACAAAAGAACAACAACTAAGGATTCAATTCATAGGTACATATACCTTAATTGTGATTCTTTTCATTTCGTAGCCTGTGGATTGATGAGGAGGATATGATTTTTATCTCTTATTATTTTCATTTTTTTTGTTGGTGGTATGTAACTCTGTATGTTGCTAGCTTCGAGTGTACGTCGTAGCTGGTGTTGTGTTTTATTGTTCATGGCGATGGATTTAAGGATCAAGTTAAATTAAATTATTAATTAATTGATGGTATTATGTAAGGATGGCGCGGTAATAAAATACAAACCATGTAGTAGTGTAGTACACTACAAATATACTAATGTATAGTGTACTTCTTATCCTAAAATATAAATATAAGTATAAGGTGTCTATTTTTTATCTGAAAGTTAATATTTTTAATTGTTGAGTACTCTAATAATCAAGCTAAATTTACATGAAAGTCAATATTTATATCTTCTAAATAATAATCAAGCTATATATATAATATTAATGTTACGAATGCCATATAATTGTATTTTTAATTAAAAATATTTTCATACGACATTAATTTTTAGGAATATTTGATGGTTTACCGCTCCTTAAATGTGAATTTGATTATTTGTCATTTTGACCTACAATCGTAGATTTAGATGGTCTCACCTTGTTATGCACTTATATAGCATAAATTTTTTAGTGTCAAATCCTCGAATCCCCATCTCATCTTTTGACATCGTAATTGATACTCCCAAAATCCGATCCAATTACTCTGGTTTTTAACCATTGCACTATAGAACGGTTTATAAAAATGGGTATGATAACAATCAAACCGGTTACACCAACTAGATACCACGATTTCGTCCATCTCATTACACCAATTACTGTGGTATTTGACCATTATTCCTCTCTACGGTAGTATGAGATAGAAAACCGGTCTTATAATCGTTGAACCGATTAGCGTGGTTTTTGGCCATCTCATCATAATTCACAAAACAAGTGGTTACTTTTGTTATTATACCCAACCGGTTTCGTAAAATTAAACCTGCACTGCACCGACCACCACCGGCCGGCCGCCGTCGATCGGTTGATGGCCGGCTTAACTTTTGTTTGTAGCAGCTCCCCGTTACACTCGTGTTTCCTAGTACGTCGTACTCCGATCCGGAGGTAGCTGGCTGGCATCATATGGTGTGTTCCATTGTGCCCACTGCCCAAGCACATCCATCTATCTGTACTTACTGTGCACATGAAATTATAAGGCTATTAACTCATTAGTTGCCAACTAGCTAGTAGACAATTAATTAATAACCCTACTCATATTTAATACACACATTACAACCAGCCTGGAAAGAGACACGCGGCTACGTAAATGATATTTAGAGGGGTGTTTGATTTCGTGGACTAAAGTTTAGTTTGTGTCACATCGTATGTTAATTTAGACATTAATTTAAAGGACTAAACTTGAAATGATTATAAAAATAATTTCGGAGGATTATTCGTGAGACAAATTTATTAAGCCTAATTATTCCATGATTATCAAATGTTTACTATAGCATCGTATTGTCAAATCATGGCGTAATTAGGTTCATTAGATTCGTCTTGCGAATAATCCACCGATTATGAATGAGTTTTGTAAATAGTCTACATTTAATATTCTAAAATAATATCTAAATATTTGACGTGACGGGACTAAATTTTGGACTACGGAAACAAACACCCCCTTAATATCCGCTGATAACGACCTTTATAGATAGCACATTATATTAGTACCAGTTTAACGGTGTAATACTAATATATGTTATCAGCCTGTTTGGATCAGTCCCAGTTGGTGCAGTGATACCAACTTATGCTATACTTAACTACTCATTTCAAGGAGCTCATCGTTAACGTTTTTTGACACTAATTAACCAGTAATGATGGTATAATGGCCATGTTTGGGACTACTCGATATGATCCATGTTTTATAGCTCCGCTCCACAAACGTCTAGCCAAACAGGTTCATATCTTAGTTTTTGGATCCGCGAAAAATGCAGATTCACGACTCCGCTCCACGTTTTTTGTGGAGCACCTCAAGAGGTGCTCTGTAGATTCGTTTTTTAACACAAAACGTGGAGTTCGGGGTAATTTATCCACCAATGCTATAATAAATTTATCGGTTCACTTTTTTGTTGATATTTATTAATTTTTCATTTAGTACTACCTCTATTAACTTTTAAATAATATTGTTGACTTTTATCACAAACTTTGATTATTTGTCTTATTCAAAAAAATTGAAATATCATTTATTTTGTTATAATTTGTTTTATTATTGAAGATACTTCGAGTATAACTTATATTTTTTCATATTTGCATTATTTTTTTGATAAGACGAATCATCAAAGTTTGTGATAAAAGTCAATGACATCATTTAAAAGTTAATGGAGGGAGTACTAAGTTAATATATTTCACATAATAGACATGAAAAATAATAATATTAGAGATTTCATGAATAAACTCAGAGGTAAAATAATGCGTTCCTACCAAATTCTACCATTCTTGAATCTAAATCCACTCTGTAAGTCAAACAAGTGCAAGTACTCCACAGTGGAACAACAACTCCACTTTAGATTTGACTCTAAGTGAATTCCGTGGAGTGAAACAAATTTTAAAGGAGTGTAGTAGTCCTAAACAAACTCAATATCTATTGTTAGTACGGCCGGCCTAGCTGGTGGAAACTTAACAACATTCTATGTTTAAGTCTAATTATTCTCATTCATTTCTTAATCGTAAGTTAATTATTTTTGGATAAAATTTGTACTTTTGTATCTCTAACGTACGATGGTAATAAAGAATAAAAAACTATAATATAATATTTAAAATTAGGTTATACAATTATAAGTTTGTTAAAACTAGGTCAAACTGTCAAAGTAGTATAAACAAACACATGATAACTAGGGGGCTGAGTCGGAATTTACCTCAGCTCCTTGGAAAGAAAAAACTGCAGCTCACCGCGGTCCAAGGGCAGGTGGCCGGCCGGCCGGCCGGCTGCCTTGACGCCGGTCTCAGGCTCTCAGCGTCGTACGGGAGGACATCATGGACCGATCGATGGACGGAGACGGAGATGCGACCGCGCGATCGCGTCGCGGTCGGGAGTCGGGACGTCGGCGGTTGGTCGGGTACGTGGATAGTACTGCACTACTGCTGCTGCATTGGCTGCGCGCATGCGCTCGCTGCTCGGTACGCCGTCCGCAGTGACTGCCACATGGGCTCGGAGCGGACGGCGTCGCGTCGCGTGGCGTCCTGCCCCGCTCGCGCTGTCGGCCTGTCGCTCGCTAGGCGCGCGCGCGCGCGGCGACCAACGGCGGCCAACGCCGGTTGCATGCTCGTCGGCGTCGCCGCCGCCCGCACAGCCGACCGGATACACGCGACGGCACAGTGACGTACGTACACGCCACTTCATCCTGCAGGAGACAAGGAGTAAAAACGATGGATCCAAGGCGCCATGGCTCGCTCGATCACTCTCCGTTCGTTTTTGCGACGGACCACCACATTAGCCGACGTCTCTACGGTAAAAATAAAGGACACGAATTTCTCAAGAACGACTAACAACTTAACGAACGACTGCTTGAATGCTTATACGATGCTGGATTTCGGTCTCTCCACCAATATACGTTTCTGTGTTAGTGGTCCTAGCTACATCACTCATTTACTCTCCGTGTGTGCTTAGTTGGGAGCAAGCTAGCTCCTGCAAAATTGTAGTACAGCGCGTACGAGCCATTGATGAATATATCTTTCAATCTTCAGGACCAAAAGTAACTAACAGCAGTACATACAGCGCACACCTTGTAACCCAAAATTGTAAAACTAAACAAATGTACGAAAAACAATCCAATAGAAATTCCTCTGTATTTTGAAATTTATTTTTATTGTTTTTGGAGTTTTACATGCACGAAACTAATGCATTCATATACATCAAGAATAATAGATTTTTTTTGTGTGAACAATATATTACTCCAATAAATCTGTAAAAATTATAGAAACCATATTACCTCACTAATATTATCCTATAAAAATTTCATAAATTTTGGACTTAGTTTGATAGCTCAAATCAACACAGCAATGTAGATTGAAATATGAAAATGAGCTTACTCTATAGCCTACTTTATAAATTTACCTAAAAGAAATCGTAGTTGGGATGACATTAAAACTTTGTCAGTAGATACAGCAAAACATCCTCTCCCATCAGTAAAATATTCGAAATTTTAAGTGATTGCAGTACTAAGTTCTGGCTCAACCAAAAGACATAAGTGACCAAAAACTGCACACTAGCAGCCCTCCTCGTTTGCTCCTCCTCTCACTGTTTGTGGGCCACCCTTGAACTGGACCTACTCGTCATCCACTCTATCTAGCACCCCCACCCCAGTCCCAGGGCCAGCCAGCCCAAGGAAACAACAAGTCATTTCTACAAACAGCTTACGTGCATAAGCGACACGTGTCATAGCAAGGCCACACGTCCAACGTTCTCAAGGCTTGCCTCTAACGCCTCCGACCAGGGCGCTCGACCTCTTTCTTCCTCCCAATATCCAGTTGAGCCATGGAGAGAGCCTGAGCTTCTTGCTTCATCCACTTTTCCTCATCGGCCATGAGGAAGACGGTTAAGTCGACTCGCCGACGATCATCGGTTAGCCAATGTAGCTTGTGTTTCATCCTCTCCAATGTATGTTGTTCATTTTTGCTTTTGGGCTCATCTCAATCAGATCATTGCGGCAATGGGAACGCCGACGAGCTCTAGCACGCTCTAGAGCGTGGTCTAGACGTGTCATCGGCGTTGTGCTCGCGTTTCGACCACCTCGGTCCACTCCAAGCTGAGCCATCGCGCCATAAACTTCACCTTGATAGTAGGAGAAAAAACCCTCAAGTAGCTCAACCAAAGGTGTAGTGAGCAAGGAGATCGGGGTCTTCTTTCTCATCTCCGGTGTCAAGCCTTCACTATCGATTTCTCCCTCTCCGGTGAGATTTAATCTGATTCCTCACACTCACACCATGTGTGAGACCTCCTCTACCTTGTTCATGCACTAATTTGGTGATTCTTTAGCTAGTTTGTGTTGTCCACGGTGAACCGGAAACTTTCAAGTCATCTCAACGTCGCCGACGCAAACTCCGGTCATCCCAAGGTACACCGCGACCACCATTAGATTCACCTCGGTTTCCTAGTTCCATTTCTATGGTTAGCCCACCAAAATATGTTATTTTAAGTTGTCATTATCCATGGGAAAAACCTCTAGTAAGCCTCCTCTGTTCGGGTAGGCTAGAGGTAGAAGAAGGATTTGTTTGTAAATTTTAGTGACCTCTAGGACTGTTTTGGAACTAAAAAGCTGAAACTTAGAAAAAACGTACAAAATTCATCCGAACTCCAAATCGGTTCAAACCATTTTTTATTCATAAAATGTCCGCTACGATATAGTGAACTCAAAAAGTATATAACTTTCACCCATAATAGTAGTTATATAAAAAAGATCACTTTAACCATGTGTTTCCTGTTAGTCCAAACTTGCAGTCTGAACTCACTGATCCGAACTCTATGGTCCTAACCCCCTGGTCCGAACTTGCAAGTCCAAACTCATTGTTTCGAACTTTGTGGTCTGAACTTCCTTTCTAGAACTAAAAGACTACAACTTAGAAAATTCATATAAAATTCATCTGAACTCCAAATTAGTTGAAACCAATTTTTTGTTTCATAAAAATGTGCTCTGTAATCTAGTAAAATCAAAAAGAGTGTAATATTCATCCATAATAGCAGTTTAAATAAATAAATCACTATAATCATACTACGTGTATATACATTTTAACCTCTAATAACTTTATCATGCTTAATATAAAAATAGAAATAATTTCACCTACATTCACTTATAACCCAACATCACTTGTTGTATGAACATCATGCAATTTTTATCATACTTTATTTTTTTATGTTATTTGGAGTTATTTGAATCGCGCATTTAAATTTGTTAGACGAAGAACCGATAGTCAACGAAGAACTTCTTACAGATCAAGGGGAAGTTGAGGAAATCGCTGAGCAAGGCAGGCACATATTCATCCCTCATTTGAACATGTTGTATCCTACATATTTTGCAAATGCTTTATTATTTATATATAATTGCATGTGATGATTTATAAATATAGGTATGGGTAGAGTTATCCCAATTGCTACATTTCCCACCTTGTTGAGTTGATCCCCTTACTCTTGTATCCCTAGGATTGGGTATATTTGAGCTACTATTATAGCTAATGCTTAGCCATGCTTAGAAACTACAATGGTTACAACAATATAATAATCTTCACTTCAATTTAGTTACTTAAAGTGTTATGCAAAGGGGGTTTCCTTTGTTGTATATGAGGATGAAAACCGAAAATGAATTATGCTAAGATTTGGGCAGCAAGTGGTGTGCATATGGTGGTAGTTGCACACCGATATGGGGAGTGTTCGTTCGGGTCGATTAAGGACCGAACTATGTGTCATCAACGAAGAATCATGGTGCAACCGCATGTGTTATTTATGGGGTGACCTTAGTTATGAAGTTGTTCATTATTTTTCCTTGCATTGGGAGGTTGTAGTAGTAGGAGCAGGTCCTATAGGACTGCTTGTAGGATCTACCCATGTATGGGCGTCTAAGCGTATCCAATACAACGGTTTAAGTGCCTCGTTGAGTGGACGGGTTTGTTCATCTCACAACGCTAGGACCAGTGAGGGCCCCCTGGACTAGCGGCACTAGGGTTGCTCCTAGTGTGGATAAACACTTGTCGGGCTCATGCAAGGTTAGGTTTTGAGCAATGAAATAACTTTGTCATGAGCTAGTAGAAACGGGTACCGAATGGTATCGCGTGACATGGTAAACATAGTTACTAGCTTGTGTCATGTGGGTAAAGTGTACAACCTCTGCAGAGTGTTAAAACTAATCGATTAGTTGTGCTCACGGTTATGAGCGGTTTGATGAAATGATACTAGTATAGTGTTTGAGAATTGCGAGGGAAATGGTAAAACTGGGTATGGTATTAAATGGTGTTCATATTTCTTGATCAGGATGACCGAGAAGGAATTGTTTACTTGCTACTATGGAGGGCACAAGTATGGTGTCATAATATCGTATATGTGCTATTACTATCGGTTACATGTTGATTTATACATTTTGTTGCAACTTACTATTATTTACTATTCTGAATTGAATTTTGCTTTATGCTGAAAATAAACTACAAATGCAGTCCTCTTTGATCTCAGCTTGCATTTAGAAATATGTATTCCCAAGGTGTGGGTAGGTGTTTGCCAATACATTTATGTATTGACCCACCTCGTGTGGATGCTCTTTTAGATTTTGATGCAGGGAGTGATATGCCTAGCGACGAGTACTTCGTATCCATTCCTAGGGATTTCAACGATGGCTTTTTCTAGGGTGGTTACTAGCCGGTTTCCTATGTGGTTTTGGTAGATGGGCATGCCGAGGAACTTTTGTGCTTTTGCTACTTTTTCTACTACATTTGAACTCTTTTATTTAGACAATAGTACCCATACCTATTTACCCGTATACCCAACTATTTATAATAGACAAAATTAAAAAGCCCAATAATCCATCAAAGCCCAATAGACAAAGAAACCCTAACAACTCCCATCAAAAACCCTCTTCTTGATTCCTACTGCCTCTCTCCCTCCTCCCTCTCACCGTAGCAGCTCTCGTCGCCTCCCTCCTCCCATCCCTCAATACCGACAGCCATTGCCTTTGGTGACCTCCCTCCTTCTCTTGTTGTTGCCTCGCTCCTCCCTCCTCCCGTCGACGTCGTCGGCCGCGCGCCTTTAGCCTCCTCCCACCACCGCCGACCACCCCTCTCCTCCTTGCTTTTGCTTCCCATAGCCACCAGATTGCCACTGGTCCCTCCTCCCTGATGCAGCCCCAACAGTCGTCGCCCTCTTGCCTCCTCTCTCCTTTTACCGGAGGCCCGCTCAATTGTTTTTTCTCGGGTTTGGATACCCGACAGGTATCCATTACTCGTACAGGTACATGTATGAAATTTTTTAAAAAAATAATATTTTTTTTGAAAAAAAAATCAAATGTGTATAGCTGTTTCAAATATTTGCAAAAATATGTAGCGGTCGGTACTTGATGAGCCAACTCACGCCACGTGGCCCTGAGTCGGCCGATGGTCGACCGACTCATGCCACGCCATGTCAACGGCCGACTCGTACTGACATGGCGTGAGCGGCCTAAGAAGCAGCGGATATGTGGGTTTTGGGATATATACTAATATTGTAAATTATAAATCGAAAAACAGATGTAGTACGATGGTAAAAGGACTCTCCACCGAGCCGTCCAATCAGGGTTCGAATCATGCACACCAATCCAGTGACGAGCCCTTTAACCACTGCGCTACATAATTTTCTTGATTTATAATTTACAATATTAATACTTATTATATATCTGAAAACGGGTTGCCACAGATCCGCCACTGCTTAGGCCGCTATGCCACGTCAGCGCGAGTCGGCCGAAAGTGACGTTGTCGTAGCCACGTGGGCACGAATCGGCTGATGATTGGCCAATGCGCGCTGACGTGGCATGAGTTGGCCGACATTGGCCGACTCGGAGCCACGTGGCACGAGTCGGCTCATCAAGCACCGACCGTTACTTATTTTTGCAAATGTTTTAAACGGCTATACATATTTGAAATTTTTTCAAAAAATATTAATTTTAAAAAAGTTCTACATGTATGGGGGAGAATTTATACCCACGAGCGGTACGGGTATGGGTACAAGATTCGGGAGTTCGATACGGGTATAGACAGAAGGTACCCGCGGATATTTTACTCAACAAGAGGTATTCGGTGTCCTGCCAACTACAATTGGTACTACTGGCCCTTTAATTTTAGTTGAAACTGAAGTCCTTTGCCAATTTGGCATTCAATTTGAGTTGAAATTGAAGCCCGGCCGTGTGGTTACGCGTCAATTTGAATGTGAATTAATGTGAAGGCGGTGGAGCGTGCAATCGTGCATGGCAAATTGTCTGCCGTCTCTTTCCTCCTGCTGTACTGAATTATACGCTAATGCGTACCCATACATACATAATATATTCCGTGATGGGCAGCTGTAATCGACGAGCGAGATCGCGCTAGGTTTAAAGCCATTAGAGCATCTCCATTCAACCGTTCATGTCACTCCCTACCCTATTATTTAGCAAAATCTCTCTCCAACCAACTTCCTACTCAACTCTCTATCTAATCCTACAAGATCATCCATATCTTTTTATTTTTGACTTTTTCATATATTTTGGTTATTTTATACGTACAAATTATATGGCCTGAATAAATACAATAAATACTTGGTGAACTAATCACAAAACAATTTTAAATGTTCGAAAGAATTTACTAACGAGAGTGAAAATTACAGAGAATGAAATGAAACTATATGAAGAATGAAAACAATTAATAATAGGAATGAATGCTTATTAACAAGGATGCTATAGCGAATAACAGTCCAACGGGCATGTAAAAGTTAATTCATTGGTGGTAGTTATAAAATATTAATAAAATATAAGTGAAAGAGACAAATATAGGGAGTGTTTTAGAACTAAGGAGTCAATCTAAATATGGAGATCCCCTATTTTTTGTTATAAGGAGCCATAAGGTGTTGGTTGGAGATGTACTTAATGTTATGGTAAGGGTTTCAGATGAAATGTACCATTCAAATAATACTCTATTCTTCCCTAAATGAAGTTTACTTTCTACAAATGAAGAAGTTTAATTTCTTAATACCTCTTATCTATCCCTTTATAATACTATTTTTCTTATTAATAAAAAACAATATGTATCTCTTATTAACAAAGGACATTTTTTAGTCCACCACTAATTTACTAATTTTATCTTAAAAGTGAATTATTACACCACTAATTTACTAATTTTATCTTAAAAGTAGATTCTTTACAAGAGGGAGTAGAATCAGCCAAACTAGCAATGGGCATATATCACAGTCACAGTTGCATTTGTTCTAGTGCTCAACCGAGTCACTTGAAGCAGAAGAACACCAGTTCTCTTTCACAATGAAGCAAAAAGATTCTGCTGTGGAAAAACTCCGGCACATCAGATAGAAACAGCCAAACAGTTGTCAGGTGTGGTACAAAAAAAAAATTCCGTGAAGAATCGAGGATGATTTGATTTCATAGTTTACTGTACAATTATACAACAAGAACTCTCTTGAGTTGTGAGCTGTGGTTCCATAGATATGGCCTCTGATTTCAAGGAAAACTCATGAACCCTAGTCAAGGGGGGGGGGGGGGGCAAGTAAAAGCCGAAAAAAGAAGGGTATGTAGTGTGTTACTCAGTAGTTGCTTGTTACCTTTTTTCTGTGGTCAGCATTCACAACGAAATGCAGAGCTAGGGAAACATGTATTGTCGGGTGCTACCTTTCTGAGACTTATCTCGCTGATTGCTCGGATCATGTGAGGGGATAGGTGTATCCTGTCCATCAGATTTACCTTGGGAGCCTCGAGAATTGCCTTGGGAGGAGATAATGCCCATTGCATTGCCCAGATAGCAAGTGGCCGCATGTAAATGAGCGATCGGTAGTGTCCATCTATGGTCCATCCTTCTGGTGTTTGGAACCAGTACCTGCATTACAAGAATAAACCTGCGTTATCGATAACCAATAAACTGATACAGGACTAACATAGAAACTTCAATGTTTTTGAAAAGATCAAACAGTTTACATCACATTGATGCTGCAAGTTGCTGGTTAACTAACAGACAACACTCACCATACATTAGGGACATCGCAGCAGTGATTGATTGAAATAAGAGACAGTCAACAATATATAATTAGTTTTTTTAATGAAATTGGGAGGAGCACTAATAACATGGAGCGTTTAAAGAAAAAATGTGAGAGCCAAAATCAGGGTGAAGAAGTTGCATTATTGTGAATTGTGAAATATGAGATTGTTCGAAGCGTAAGGCAGTGCTTACCCATATCCATCTTCTGACCACCCAGCAATAAAAATTCCTTCCGCAGTGGTGAATGCTTGATGCTCCATTCCATGGAGCAGCATGTTTGCCGCAACACCATATGTAACACCAGTCCAGATTTCCCGCGATTGCATGCATGTCTCATCCACCTTTCCACTGGGAGTCATACCATTTACAGCTCCCAATCGTCCTCCTTTAACCTTCATTACGTTGAATTCGAATATTTTCTGCAGAGCACTTAATATTTTCTGTTTGTCAAAAAGCGGGGGCAAGCCTGAAGAAGCAGCATACCACTCCCCTGCCAGTTGATCAGCCTGAATAGATCGGCTGTTACTGCTTGTGCCACTGTCATAATTGAAGTAAGACCCATTCCATAGCTTAGCCTCATACACTGCTTTAGCTTTTATGAATTTGAGCTTGTACTTTTCAGCAAATGGCTGGTCACCAAGACGATGAGCCATTGTGGCTGCAGCCTGTAGTGCAGCAAGCCAGAGGCCACCACAGTAAGCACTAATTCCATGAACAGTCCAAGCATCATAGGTTTGATCAGGAAACCCATCATTCTCAATAAGACCATCACCATCACGATCAAACTGATTCATATAGTCCATTGCTGCACAGACTGCGGGCCAAACATCTCTACCAAATGACATATCACCTGTAGCAGAAAAATCTCTGTATACCTGCAGCACAAACTTGGGATTTAGATCTTTCCATTTGCTTGTATCATGTATGTTGTAGGCATTCATTTCATTCCATGGATCATGTGTTCCTAGGTCATGAGGAATAGCACCTTTGACCTTTCGAATTCCTGAAGTACCATCAGCCAAAAATTTCATTTTCCGTTGATCTTCATACAGAACAGCATTGGCAAAATCACGCTGGATACTCAGCTCTATCTTTGGGAACAAATCAAGAAGAGCAAAAGAAGCATAGAAATGCACATCATACGTGCACCACATGATGTATTCCACTCCTTCCAGGTACAAGAATTTGCCAACATTTTCAGGGCCGTTCTTGGAAAGCAAGTATGGAATTGGCTCTTGTAACCCAATTCCATTGGTTGGTTTAGCCATTTGTGATCCATGAATTGCTGCATATTTTGACACACTTTGCTCTTCACCATTAGCCAGGTCACCTCCATTAGCAACTTGATTTGTGGTTAGATTGACATGATTATCTTTAGTTGATCGTGATTTAGTGTCTCTAGTGCCTCTTTTTGAGGACTTATGTTGATTAGAACAAGCACTTGTTTTCTCATCGATCACTGGTGGTTGTCCATCTACAAGACCAAAAGGGAAACAATGCAAGAATAAATACCACACTCAAGGCACAAAATGAGATTGTATAGTCAAGTAATTGCACTGTAGTCAATTTTAGAAATTATCCTCATGTCATCCAGATTTTAAGCTATGATGTACAGGTACAACTAAACAAGCATGAAACCACACCATTACAAAGTTGAACAAAGCATACCTGTCCAAACAGTACCTCCAGCTACCAGAAAGTAAAGCTCGTTAAAAAGTGTGAACTTATACCTGCAAGCATCATGAAACCCCAAATATTCTAGTTAAGATTTTGTTGTTCTTTAGGAATAAGGTAAGATGCTTATTAGCACAGTTATTTACTGGAGAAGTTAGAATACATCAGATCAAAAGGAATTATAGAGCTAAGCTCATACCATTCTGGAAGTCTTTCATTCTTGAGTATGGGATTTTGCCACTTCTCGATCTCTTCTTCCCAAATTTTATATTCTGCAAAAGCATGGAAGGAACATTCAACAGCATAAGGTCAGAAAGCAGAATATTAATATGTGGATCATTAACAACGATCAATATTGCACATCTGCACCTATCCCAGCATCATTATTAATTTTGTTGCGAATGTATGTATGAATTATGATGTCAACAATTAATTACTGAATTGTCCCCAAATACGTATAAGATTAAGAAGTCTAACATTTATGAAGTCTAGCTGAACAAAATGGCATACTTATTAAGGCATCGTGTACCAAATTAACAGCTGATCTTTCAGAAGTTCCATAAAATTCAGTGTACCTCCTGCAACATAAGATCAAATATATAGTTTCGATTAGAACACATTAATGCATCCTAACTGTATGTTTTTACATGTGAAATTCATTATTTCATTTGTTAGGTACTCCGTACTCAGAGACCAGTGAATTCTACAGCACTTTGTGGCTTTTGTGCACCACCACAGATATTTGTGATATAAAAAAACTGCCATAGAGAAAAGGCAATTTATAGTGAATGCAATGTGATAGATAACTAAACAGAACATCCCAATGCAACCGGTCAAGTATTCATATTAGTAAATCAGTATGCTGACCTGTTGTATGTACATCCTTTCTGAAACTTTATTTTAGGGCAGGACCAGGACAAACCGAACACAACAGTACATCTACCATGTGGCTCTACCCAGGTTGAAGCTGAGACAGCTGCGCAAAGCGTCTCCCCTGGAGAAGAAGGCATACTTGAACCATCTTCAAAATGTTCCCGGTCAAAGTGGCCATTCTGAAGATACGAGTATAAAAATCAATGAGAAAAATATTTTTTTGTTTGGTGAGGAAGATATAATTGCTGCACACCATATGTGTTGAAAGAAAGGTTGGCATCAATCACCTGTGCCATTTTATCCCACATTTCCTTGGCTGAAACATGGTTTCCTCCAGAGAGGCCAAATACAGGCAAGACTGTAACATTCACATTCTGAGTTTCACAGGCAGCAATAGCAAAAGTAACTGGAGGGTTATCCTTTGCTGTTCTGCAACACATAGTCACATACTTGCCTGTAAGCTCATACAGGCATAACATGATGCAAGAATATATGGATATATAAACATCAAAAAGGAGAAAGGAGAAGGTTTGAAACTTGCTTGTGATGCAGAAGAACTCCTGAGACTCCATCCTCCGCACTAATCATATTATGAAGTCAAACCATGGGCACCACTAATCCAAAAAAGATGAACAGGTATAAAATAAATCTACAGATTACTTACATGAAGGGCTCATTAAAGTGGCCTCCTGTGTGATGAGAAAAACCACCAATAGAATTCTGTGTTTAACAAGAAAAAACACTAATAAGACACTGGATGACTTGAATCACCAATAACAATTTTGCAAGTGAATATCAAGCAGTCCTGAGCCTGAACCTCAAAAAAAATTATTATGGCACAAGTGTTTATTAAGTTTGACAGTTACTAATGGAGATGTCCCAAAGTTTTTTCATGACTAAAAAAAGGTTTTACCAGTGTTGTGTTAATGAAGGTCAGAAGATATAAATATTAAAAACAGATCAACAGAATATAAAAACCAATGGTGAACCGCAGACCCTAGAGCACAATAATGCAAAAGGGAGCATACAGGGTGATACACTAATACATCATAATATATTGTACAGAGATTTAGATGTGCTTACCGCCCACGTCATTAACAGGCTTACTTTCGCACGGTCCTTCCCAGTGTTCACAAGCTATAATGAACATAGAAAACACAAATAAGGATGGTCATGTAATTTTATCAGGTTGAGAAGATTAAGAGCATCTGCTCATGCCAGATATAAACAAAAACTTAATTCTCATATCCAATGTCAGTAGAATATTTATTTATCCATGACTCCCAAAAATAAATAGCATGACACACACATTACTTAGATGCTTTTCTATATAACTATATTCTGGAATGTTCAATATTGATGTAGAATTTTACACCAAAAATAATATTTTAACAGTGACCAATTGACCATATCAAAACTCTTCTTTTAATGTTAAAGGTATAGATAACTCTACCATATGACACATAGTAAACCTCCTGTCTTAAGTTGTCTAAAGTTGCCAGAACAGGTTTCTTAACATGAATGTTGTTGAGGCGTTATCAAATTTGAAAAAAGAATTAAACCAACACAGTTAGTCCCCTTATTCCACAAACCTTATCCTGGCAATCATTGTCATTAATACCCATTCCCCTGTAATTTCCATGATGTATCTAAAGGAATATACTTATCGGGAAACACGAAATAAAAGAACATGGGAGAAAATACACCCACGGAACCTGCTAACCAAGCATAAAACAAGCTGAGTCACTTACAGTGTACACAAAAACAGATGTTGGGAGGCTGCTATCTTTATAATCATGAGGAATAAATGGTGATATCTGGCGACATGAGATTTTAAGGTCTGGATCTGGCTCGCCTGTATACATGAAGAAATTCATAAGATTCTTCAGCTCAAAACATATTTGCTGCTAGTCAGAAAAGGTCATCAGGAAGTTTATAATAGTGCATTGGAAAATCTATTAATTCTGTAATCAACACACATGCTGGTTTGGCATAAAGCATAGATCTCTTAGTAGAAAACATAAGTTTTTTATCAATTACAAGATGCAAAAGTGTTCCCACATCTCATAATGACCTACCATCATAAACAGTCCATGCCCTAGGGAACAATGCATGATAGGTAGAATGTTGACCACTCAAGTTCCAGTCCCATGAAGAAATTCCAGAGTCATCCTTACATTTCCTGGAATAATGAAAGGCATAAAAAATAGTGCACTTTGTATCAAATATGAGATATGCTTATGCTTCCTGGGTCTAACTTAACAGAATAATAGCAACATGTATATCTGTATGACAGCCTAGAATAATTTTGTTTGCATTATACACAGGGCACAGCACTGTTGATTCTTGGAATCACACTTGAAAAGAAAGGAAATGCAACTCACTGATATAGAATTTGCAAGTGGATCTGTGAAACACATTTCATTATGCACAGCAGGTGTTGGCTTTTGAATCAGAAACTAAAAAAACTGAAATGCAACTGACCGATATAGAATATGCAAAGTGGATCTGAAAAACCTATTTCAAAAGGCCATGTGGAAGTGTGGAACAAGGGAGACAATCAGATTAGAAGAGTAAGTGCAACTGTGCAAGGGAACAATGTATACATTAACTTCGCTGGGAATTGACTGTGAACACCATCGAATCAACAATAACTTATGCAACTCCACTTCAGGAAAGCAAAGAAAAATTACAAATCTACTTGTTGAAGTATACCCTTTTGCAAGATACAAGATTGCAAAATGATGGATTCAGAAGTTCAGAGCTAGTAAATTTGGATAAAATAAAGAAAAACTATTTTTTGCAACAAAGAACAAACTTACTTTAAACCTTCATGGTGTCCAGGAGACAATACTGATGAGTACTTTTTATTCCCTCCATCTCGAGACACAAATATCTGAAAGCGTCCAAAGCTTTGTATCAGCTCACGATTCAAACCTTAGTTGTGGGACAAAAACAAAACGAAATAGTGACTTAGGAGCACTAAGTCAAATGATTCAAGATTTTAAAATAGTGGCTGTCATAAATCTTGTGTGGAGGGTCTTCTGACTGGCAGGCCCACATCCATGGAAATTGATATACAGTGACATGTGGGAAATTCAAGGTATGCATTAACTGACTAATTTACAAGGATTTGCTAACAGATATATAACACTGATAAGTGATAAAGGTGTCACTTTCCTATCATAAACAAGCAGCAAACGAAACTCATCCATCCACAACCATTAAAAAGTGGGTGACAATAGTGTCTTTTTATCTCAACACTCATCCCCAAAAAACTGCTCTCACCATTCAATTTCACAGTTGAGCACAGTGCCAATAACTTCAGTACTTAAAAGATTCCTTTTACACATATTTAGTGAAACGACCAAATATGAGCATGCGAGACTCCAGTGGTGGGTAGGTACACCTCATAAGATTCTTCTAAAAAAAATATACTAGGAGGAGGCTAGGAGCATGTTAAGCATTCAAATGACAATCGTTTAGACACACTAATGCTCCAAACAAGCTTTATGCATTGTCCATAAACTAATTGATCAGCTAGCAACAGCCAGATAAGAAGAAAGCATTACAGAAAATTGGTTCTCCATGACCGGCGAATTCTCACATAAACCAGGAATGATGTGCCAATTCTTGAACTCTCCCCTAAAACCTCTCGAAATGCTACCACTCCTGCAAAATCAGTGTATTGATATCAAAACTATATCATCCATAGTGCAAATGGGCAAGCATGAAGAGAGGAGATCATATAGGCTAAAGCATCAGTGCAGTTGAACACACCCCATCCCACCAAGCGGCACGCCCTGAGAAGCTGACGGCTTACATTTTTCTTTGGTAAACGGATCGATTGGAGCTTTCTGCAAGCACAACAAGCAGACCCTCATTTTATCACCAACGAACGGTTTACATCCATACTTGTTTGGTATAAATAACTATGAATCTATGATTATATTATGGTAGCTATGATTAGATGATGGTACCCTTCCATGTGAAGCCTCCTCACGGACATACGACCATAGCCTCAGCCCAAGGCTCATCTGAAATTTTTTGCATTCCAAAACAAAAGCTTAGCAGATAGCACGAAAAACCTATCCAGGTAGCAGAAATCAAACTACATAAACACGCAGAGACCCAAACGCGGTAACCTACCATCCTCATTGCCTCCATGAAGGTAACGCTGAACTCCTTGAGTAGGTTGGCGTGGCTGTTCAGCCGCCGCCGCCATGCCTGCTCCGGCGGCGACCCGCCGT
This sequence comes from Zizania palustris, assembly GCA_019279435.1. NCBI lineage: Eukaryota > Viridiplantae > Streptophyta > Magnoliopsida > Poales > Poaceae > Zizania > Zizania palustris. The sequence goes on from JAAALK010000080.1 coordinate 12,859,465, forward strand.
CGAAGTCCAACTGCGAAATCCAGCATCACCGCAACATCAAACACGTGCCACACAAACCACGAAACCACAACCGGAACAAGGCACCGAAACAACACACAGGAAGCGAAAAAATTCGACGCGAACTCCGCTCACCAGCTGCAGGGCGGTCCGGCCGACGTACTCCTCGGCCGGCCACGAGTTCCTCCGGCAGTGGAAGAGGTTGCTGCCCACCATCTCCGCTCACCCCTCCAATGCCACACTCTCCCCACGCCCGATCCGCCTCCCGCCGATCGGAGGCACGCACGCGCAACGATGCCGGGGCAAAAAAAAAATCCACAAAATCCCCTGCCGCACAGCAACGACCGCAAATCATGAGCTCGCGCTGCCCCGCGGATCCGATCCCCCGGCGCCCCTCCTCATCGCTGCCCCCGCCTCCTCGATCCGTCCGCCCGCGCGATCGATTCAACTGGTCTGGACCGACTGGATCAGACCAAGACGAAACGGCTTCACGTGGACTCTGCCGACCTCCTCCCGCACTGCCGCCGCGGAGCCGGTCGCGAGGAGTGGCGGGGGAGGAAGCTGCGAGGAATCCGGAGGACTAGAGCCTAGATGAGACGAAGTGGAGGCCGGACTCCGAAGCGGACCGGAGCAGAGGAAGGGGTATGGAAAGGAAGGCGGCTGCGGCGGCGGGTAGGCCTTCGTCTCCGTGTGTACGCACGCGCGGCGCGGGGGCGGGGTGCTGTAACCGTGTGCGATTTTATAGCGTGGATGTTACAATTATATATGTGATTATTTGTTTTAATTTAGATGGGTTTAATTACTCAATATAAAAAATCAGAATAACTTAAAAATGGAAATTATTATGCTCTATCTATTCCGTACTATTATAACTTATGATCGGAGAAAATATTTTATAATACAATAAATTTAGACGGTTTAGATTTATTGTATCATGAAATGAAATGTCTCATTCTATCCTATATTGTAATATGGAAAAAATACAATTTACTACTTTTAACAATCACAAAAGTTTGAATGATCCCCTAATTAATTTTAGGGTTTGAATAATCCACACGAATTTAAAAATTGACGCATTATATAATTATTTGTTCGGTTTCACTGATACGAAAAGGTGTAACGGTTGGCTGACTAGGACGATATGTCACACGTTGAGCACACTAATCGAATAGAAGTTTGCCAGACTCCCGTGAGAAGGTTGTCTATATGCTCACTGTCTTCGCGTTCCCTACCACTGTCGTGCGCTAGGGCTTACTAGTGTACATTAGTGGCATGGGCTGCAACATTGATCTCTTGCACATGATGAAAGTCTGATCAAGACGACAAAAACATCGTAATTGCTGATCAAGGAGGAAGAGTACGTGAGCGAGCACATCAGCTTCGACGTGTATATGCAGTACATGATGAATGCGTGTGGTAGTAGGGATTGCGGCTAGTGCTCACCGTGTCCATGGTATGGCGGGGCTCCACCATAGCCAACAACTACTAACTCACCTACTAGAACTTCATAGCTCGATGCACTCTCATCGCATGACCGACGATGATGTTAGGTTTTTGCACGAGCAAAATCATGAGCCCGACCAGGTCCATACCCAACACTTTCATTGTCATATCGACTTTTGCCCGCAGATCCATGTAGCTCGGCCCGATGCCATGGCGTGCTCTGTTGGCCACCCCGTCATGCCCTTCTCCCGACACTATGCTCTATCGCACCCTACTGGTGTCCTACTCCTCCCAACGCCACGTCCCGCTCTATTGCCCGCCGTACTTGTGCCTTGATCCTACCGCACCAACACTCCACTCCTACGGTCGATCTCACTACATAATTGCAAACGGTGGGATGGGACATCTCACGCGACGGCGACGCTGTTGGACCAAAGCAGACGACCATAGGGGGTGAATGGGAGCATTTTAATTTTCTCTTATGCAGAACAGACTTCGAACACACCCTTTGCAGAGTCTGATTCGGAGGTATGGAACACACTCCAAACACAGGCTTCGCATAGGATAAAAGTTTGAAGTCTAGAAGACTTCTCTCACACCCATACACCCAAACGTGCATGATGCTCGACTAAGTTTGTGTAGGCTCCGCACACAAAAGTGCCTTCGAGCAGACTACGCATAACGGTACTCCGAACAAGTGTGATTCCCTCAAAGAGCTCCGATCAGATGCTCCGCACTAGTAACAGGTACTAGACTTCGCACTGAGGAGTACAACTTAGCAAAAATGATCAGCCGGGAAGGCTTCGGGAACGCTAATAGAGAAATGGCTTCGCAAAGGACAGTACTTTGCTAGTAACACATGAGCCTCTGATATACACAAAGCGAATGTACTCCAAAACTCACACAGAAATAGACTTCGTACAAGTGAAGCAATACACCAATCGTTAGCACGAACACCGTACTAGTTACTGGTTTGCACAAAACGAGATATACAGGAGAAACTCAAAAAGAGCAAAGCGAAGAACACGAATACAAGTTCATGCAATCAATAAAACAAAGACAGATATTTCATTGCAAGAACAGGGAACACAAAAACTCACAGATTCTGAGTACAAATCATGGCGGCTGGCTCTAAGCTACAATGAGTACAGAAGATTCTAAAAGTGAAGTGCACTATGTTACTCTAGACTACAACATGCCTCTCTATTTATAGACATAAATCAGACTTGCGAATAGACTACTATACCTCTAAGATTGACAACTTTTCTGCCTCTAGCAGTCACGAGGGTACAAATGGTAGTATACTTTATTAGAAGCTCCTTTTGTGTTAGATTTGCACACTGGAATCTTCGGAGCCCCCTTCGCATGTGAAGTGCTGCAGTGGTTTCGGTAGTAGGTTTTGAACCCGTAGGTCTTCGCTACACCGAAGTTTGTCTTTGATACAAGTGGCAGTTTTGAGCCGAAGCCATCAAAACCCTTGAGTCTTCGCACCATCACCTCTGGAGTGGACCACCATGACTTCGCAGCTACCCTTAGCTCGACCACCGCCTGTCTGTGTACCGAAGCTATACATGGCCGAAGCACGTCAAGACAACCTGACTCAGAAGCCCCACCTTCGAAGTACCTCCTACCATAGGGTTTGTCCACCACCTTCCAAAGTCCCTCCTTTGTCCAAGGTCTCCGCATAAGGTACTTCCATAAGCACTCCTTCGCAGTGTCTCAACCTTGAGCACACCCCCAAATAGCCTTATTCGGACCATGCCTTCGATGCACCTTGACTTCTGAGACATTCGTCAGGTGTCCTTCCAAGTGCCTCCATCCGGAGCACACTTGGGAGCCTTGCCTCATTCCTAAGAACTTCGTCCGCCAGCCTTCGAAGTACCCCTTCAAAGTGTCTCACCTCCGAGGACTTTGCCTCGAGGTATCTTCAGCTGGAGTCTCCCTCCGCATTTTTTGCCTTCGACTGACGCACCTTGACCCGAGGATCGACTTCGACTTCACACAGCCTCTATGACCAAGCTCCCCGCTTGCCTGACGCCAAGCTCCCTACTAGACCCATTTCACCTGTTGTGCTAACCGTCTCGTCGCCTCCAAAGTCACCTGCACACCAATGACAACCAGACAAGTGTATCCAATACCCTGAATGCCTCTCCAGGTATTACATCATTCGATACACATTCCGGTGTACCGCCTAAAGTACCAAGCCCTTTGGTACACATTCGAAACGTATTCTGTCGGACCCCTCCGACGTACATACTCCGCTGCATACAAGTACAAACACCGAACTCTCTAGTGAACACTCCTTTGAACCCTTTCGGAGAAATCCCTTCGCCTAGAAACATATCTGTCAATCACACGTCTGAAACTAAATATCCATTTCAACTTGGTTTCTCCGACGCACACGACGACACAGAGGAGAGATCGAGGCATGGCGACACTGAGCTCGCTCGCTCTTGGACAGAGACTCATCGCCAGCGTGCCAGGCGGGCCTAGGTCCCCTCTAGCCATGCGTCCGTCGATCATACCACACCGTGCTCCAACATTCTATCAAATATCTTTCACGCGTCATCTGGATGCCCATCGTTCTGTCACGCTGTTATGTAACTCCTTACATGGATGGCAGTGTTATATTATGAAATGGATGTATTAAATCACTTAAAAGTCTTATTTGTGATAAATTATTGTTTAAAAAAAAATTGGCGAGAAGATCTGGAGTCGACGGGGTGTGTGTGTGTGTTGGGGTACCCAGAGTTGCAGCGTGCTCGATCGGCGGTGCCTTGGGACGGAATGGGAATCTTATGCTGCGGCAGCGAATGCATGGGAGGCTCGGAATATTTGCTTCCTTTTTCACGGAGAATGGGAGGAACAATTCTCGTGGATCACGATTTGTCCGAAAACATATATATGCCGCCCATTTCTCCCACTCTTCTGAATTGGCTGAATTTACGTGTAGAATAATTTTATGGATTAAAGCGATATGCTGATTTGTTATTTATCCACGTGTCACTATTATAAACGGAGATTCCACCTAGGCTGCACTTTCCGTAACAATCACTACTCCATTCGTTACACTCCCTTCCTCCGTTTACTTTTAAATGACGCAGTTGACTTTTATCTCAACGTTTGATAATTCGTCTTATTCAAAAAACTTTTTTGAAATATCATTTATTTTGTTATAATTTGTTTTATTACTGAAAGAACTCCAATTATAACTTATATTTTTGTATATTTGCATAAATTTTTTAAATAAGAAGAATAGTCAAACATTGAGATAAAAGATAATTGTGTCATTTAAAAGTTAACGGAGAGAGTATAATATAGCAATCTAGTATCAGATATGATGTTTCATAGTACAACGAATTTGGACACGTCTGATATGATATTGCTATATATATATACTAGTCAGATGCCCGTGCTTTGCAACGGAACCTTAGTGTTTTGTGATGAAGCTTATTTTATTTCTACAATGATAAGAAAATTTTTAGTAAATCTAACTGGCTATACGCAAAATTCATAGTTTTATGTGATTTTTCAGAAATCCAAGAGTCTTTGTGCAAAACTCTTAGTTTCTCTGTGAGCAAAATTCGTACTTCCGTGTAAAATACAGAAATTAAACGATTAAAATGCAAAAATATATTTTTATTTTATTTTATTTTATTTTATTTTTTTCTCTTTCTCTTCTAGTGCACCTTTTGTTTTCGTGCATGGCGCACAATTGTGCATGCAAGAGCAGTTGTGCCTGCTCTGGTGCATGCGAGCGTGCGGCCAGTCTGAGGCGGTTTTTACATGGTATAAGTTTTAGTCGGTTTTTTATAGGATGTGGGAGGTACGGTGTTGCGGACTGAGGACACAAAAATCTGGACACTTTAATATACTTAAGATATAATGAGACAGAGGAATCGTTATAATTGGTTCGGTTCGGTTGAGTCAACGGTTGCATCCCTTAAGGTTATCTTATCGAAAAAATTAAAATAAAGGTTATCTTATTGAAGATTTGAAATAAATGTTATTTTATCGAAGATTTGAAATAAATATTATTTTATCGAAGATTTGAAATAAAGGTTATTTTATCGAAGAATTTCAATAAATGTTATCTTATAAAATTTTTGAAATAAATGTTATGTTATCGAAAATTTGAAATAGTAGGTTACACCCTCCTCTTTTTTAAGGACATGTTCGTTTTGCTTTCAACAGGAACAAAAAAATGTGAGATTCCAGGCGATGCTTCCTTGGTGAAACGTAGATATATAGATTCGATGTAGATTTATAATCAGATTGATCAGTTTTAGTCTCTAGACACGCATTAATATCCTATCATTAATCGTGATTAACTATTGTGTGTGCGTATGTAATAACCTAAGCTAGCTTCGTGTCATGTTCTTACGAGATTTTAAAGGTGTTTTTTTTACATAAAACTTCATGGGATATTTGGTGCAAAATAGAAATGGTGAACATTCGATCCATGCGTATAATCTCCTTAGATAATAACATACACAAACACTATATATACAAAGAGAGAAATGAGATTATATTAATTAAAGTCAATGGTTTTCTTTTACGCAACTATGCTAGCTGGATCACTTAAAGCATATACCTTTATTGAGTAGATAATATAAGGAGATATATATACGTATGTACAGACATGATGACGACCGTACATACGTATTTGATAACATGTATATATATATATATATATATATATATATATATTAGTTCTCTTTCGCTCATTGTGACCGTTGAATTATTATACACTACTGTTGGTGAATTATTATATTACGGTATAGTGTGTATATATAAACTCTTATATATATATGCGCATTAGTAGTGATATATTTTATACATGTTTGGATCGATCCTCTCATCAGGTAATAATACCACATCTTAAGATGATAGTATGTGTATTATAATAAAGAGTATGAAAATATTATTCAATTCTAACCTAGTCGACTATAGCTAGACATTCGACAGGTTGACGTACAGTGGAATATGGTCAACTCAATGCATGTTTATTGAGTTACTATGGTTTTATTCTGGTGGAGTTTGGTTCTTTAGTCAAAAAAATATTTAACTCCGTCGTATCAAATGTTTTGATGTTAATTTGAAGTATTAAGTATAGGTTATTTATAAAACTCATTTATAATTGGTTAATTATATTATTCATGAGACGAATCTAGTAAGCCTAATTATGCCATGATTTAATAATGTGATGCTACAGTAAACATTTGCTAATCATGGATTAATTCGGCTTAATAAATTTCCCTCACGAATAATACTCCGATTTTGCAATTATTTTTAATGATTAGTTCATATTTAATCCTTCGAATTAATGTTCAAACATCCGATATGACATAGACTAAAATTTAGTTCGTGCAAGCAAATGTTCCCTCAGTCTATCCCTCCTAACATTGGGCTCTTGGTGTTATACTCCAAGCAATATCCCTTCTTATCTTGCTATGACTTATAAAGATAACTTTATTCTACTACAATTATAGTATCTTGCCATAACATCCTACATAGATTAATTCCTCCTTGTAGCATCACTTTATATTAATATACATAATTCATATGTATATATACTCCTACTCGAACATGTAAGACAATATATATAGTACTAATAATCAAACTAACACATATATATGGCAGATAAATTATATATTTAGTACACCGTTAACTACTTTTCATGTTACTTATTGTCGTCTCACTAACATGCATGTATAGTAGGTTCTCTCGTCAATCAAACACGAGGTGAGCTAAATCGAATGTAATTAATTGTAATCAACTATTAGCAAAATATACAATAATGGAACGCCATTATTAATGTTTCATGGCATATACACATTTTCCGCATTTGGAGAAAATTATTTCTTACAACAAGAAAAGGTACAAGAGCTCTTAGAAAACAACTATTTGCATTGATGTACGCCGCCTATTTTAGCTTCTTAAGTTATAAGTGTAAGCTTGAGTACATCAGCAGGGGGGGGGGAGTGTAAACTTAAGCTATAAATGCAAGCTCAAGCCAAAAGTCAATTGCTACCATCAACATAACCAAACCACAAATAGTCAACTGACATAAATTTACTACATATTAGTAGTAATGTAGTATTATGTTGCTAAACACATCTTGGGCTTGTTCGGAGGAGCCTTAGATTTTGAGAAGTATTATATATAATATAACTAGCCGGTAAAAAGTTAGAGAAACTTATGTTTCTCCGTTTCTGAATTCCAATTCTACATATTTTCATAATTTGTACCTCTCGATCCGGATTTTTGTTTTATATTTTAAAAGAATATGAAAATAAACTTAAAAGAACCTAATTTCCCATCTGATACTCACTGCTGATGTTAAATATAGTCAAATTGGGCTTCACAAAAAAATGCAAAGAAATGACCTTCTGGTACAACTCCAACTTCAAGAGTAAGGTGGTGTTTAGTTCCTCTAGTCTAAAGTTTAGTCACATCGTTGCACACTAACAACAATGTATTACGGGAGTATCTGTAGAAGGATTTGGTTAGACTAATAGGGAATTGTGCTACGATTCAATGGTTGTCTCAAGAAATGAGACAGAGACCAAGATTTTTTATATAGGAGAATAATAATCATACTCTTGTGTGTGTTTGATTTCAGAATAATCCAACGTAATTTCAGAGATTATGGATCCCCTTTTTATACTCCCTCCGATTCCTTTATATAATAGGGATCGGTGGTTATAAATTAAGTGTAATGAGCCCCATTAAGGACTAATTAAAGGAGGAAATGATCAGTCTGTGGACAATAATTTTGGAGATAACTGCTCTAATTAACTGTGGATTTATGGAGATTTAATGACGGTCTCACTTTTAATGGTGACCATCCAAGTAATAGTAGTTAAGGAGATATATTCTTGAGTGCTGGACTCGGGAGCCTTTAGACCCAGAAATCTGCCACTTGGAGGATTCTAACAATTGGCCGGTCGAATTAAAACCAATCGGGAGGTAGCCTTCCTGATAAGTCATGTCACATCGGATGTTTGAATGCTAATTAAAAAAACTAAACATAAGCTAATTATAGAAGCACTAGCTAATTCACGAGACGAATTTATTAAGTATAATTAATCCTTCATTAGCACATGTTTACAATAGCACCACATTGTCAAACCATGGATTAATTAGGTTTAATAGATTCATCTCGCAAATTAGCTCTCATTTATGTACTTAGTTTTATAATTAACATACATTTAATATTTTTAATTAGCACTCTAACATTTGATATGACGGAACTAAACTTTTGAATAAAGTACTAGATCTGAGATTTGTACATATAATAAAATAGTTTAAATTTATATTTTTTATTCTAAAATAAAAACTAAATTACTTAATTAAATACAACGAACTTTAGATCTGATTAGCTCAAATAAACTATGTTGGTCTGGAGCTGTACCACAGCAGAGCAGAGCATCCAACAGCAGATTAGATGAATGATTTGGGAAGAAAAATTAAACACGCCACAACTAATTAAGACTCATCCAACAATTTTTTAATCTTTCAATCTTGAAGGAATATTTTTTTATATGACAATCTCATCGACTCTCTATCATATAGTCCAACATCTGATTGAATGTAATACTATATCTCACCAATAGATATATAGTTCCACAACAAGCTCATTCCACCTTATACGCGCGCAAGCAAGGTGACCTGATAAGTGAACTCTAGCGGCGATGGATGGAGTTCGAGCATATACACTCACTACGTACTGGACAAAACAACTACACACCCATCACGCACCTTTCAAAACAAACAACAACCCATACACAAAACTCACTTTTTGCTATTGCTAAACAGAGAATGAGATCACATCTCATGCATATACTAAACAAAGAATGAGATCGCCACGTACGTCTTATAAACAAAGAGAGAATAAGAGATGCACTCATCCTGTGTAACGACACTGATGGTAAAAGGACCCTAGCCAGCTCTGGATTCTGGAGCAGTTTGTGGCTCTGAGTTATCAGTTTCCCCCCGCCGCCCGTTCGTGTTTGTGAATTAACGGGGCGAGGAATTGGAGGAGCACGACGTCATTGTCATAAATCCACTGGTTGGAACGGCTGAAGAACAAGCTAAGCTGTAACTCGCTGAAAGTTACTGCTGGGAAGTCGGAAGAATAGCAGCACTTTCTCTAGAACGAAAGCACCAGAAAAGTAGTAGCAGCAAGCATGACCATGCCGACTTGCATGTTCAAACGAAAGCAACACCTACTAGAGGTCGTTTTAAAGAAATAACTGCAATCCCCTCTTGTGAACGTACGTCCCGTTTTTTTTTTTACCGTTTCGGATCATGTATCGATCAGCGGAACACCTCGGCGCCGTCGCGGCTGACGGGAGAGTAGCTGGCTAGTGGCCGCCTACGCACGCAGCACCACGTACGTTCGCGAGCTCGGTCGTCGCCGGTAAAACGCCGTGAATTCGGCGTGTCGCGGCGCGATTCGTCCGGAAAAACATCATGCGCGCACTGCACCCGGCCGGCAGCCGCCGAGAGAGCCCCGTATATATATATATATATCCGTGCGTGCGTGATGGCGTCGCGCGTGTCGTCTACTCCAATCCGATCGATGGCAATCCAGGCATCCAGCCGCGCGACGACGAACGAGAAGCTAAGCCGGAAAAACGACGTAGCTAGTGACGCACGGTGGCTCGGTGACGGTGAGGGCGGCGCCGGCGCGCTCCAAAGCTGGCTCTTGGTTTGGGTGCAGGGGCGACGACGGAAAGATCCCATCCTGCTTTTGTGTAGTGGCCTGTGCGTTTACGACCACACAACGACCGTGTGGTGTGCTACTGTGGGTGTGGGGTAGTGGCTACTGCGCATCTGCACCACTTTGTTTCTTTATATTATAACTAGTCAGAGAGGCCTGTGCTTTGCAACAGAATCTTATTTTATAATAGGTTTTTTATTTACGCGCAAAATATATAAATTAAAAGACTGAAATATAAATACAATTTTCTTTTTCTGGTTTTTTATTTTCTTTTTTATTCTTTTTCCTTTTTTCTTTTTTTTCTTTTCCTCATTTCTTCTTTCTTTCTCAAGCAATGAATCATGCGCTGCGCGCATGCATGCGGTGCATCCTCATTGCACTCACCTGAATTGCCTCGGTGTCGACAGAAGGCGTTATACCCAAGAAATTCGCAATCTCGGCCAGGTCTGCAGAGCACCAAGCGTTCCACTGTCAGCGCCACATTTAATCACACGAATAGCCACATAAACTAAAACCTTAATTACGTTGGATCCTGCTATTTTCCTCGTCGCGGTCGAGGCTATCCCATTGCCAGTTCTGCTGCGTGAACGGCGATCTGTCGCCCAGGAGCCTCCGGAACGAGAGAACACGAAACCCTCAGTTTCTAGTTTGGATTGTAAAAAATCCGGACCAAATCTAGCTCAGGATCGAAATGCTGCACGCCTTGCAGATGGACAGGGGGAGGAGCGAAATAGGGAATGTGGTGCGGGTGGGTGGATCGCCGCGTACCGGAAGAAGAGCCATTCGAGGAGGCGGTAGCGCTCGACGCCGGCGAAGAGGAGGGACTGGGCTGGGGCGTTCGCCCGCGGGTAGGCGACCACGGCCAGCTTCCGCTGGATCTCCTCCATCTGCTTCGACGCCATGGGAGGGAGCACACGCGGCCTCGCTCCGCTGGCGGTTGCACAGGGGGCGGGACGCGCACGTCGCGCTTTGATGGGCCGGGCGGTTGCAGGCGGTTGCACCGGTTTTTTTAGGGTATAAATTTTGATTGGTTTTTTATGGGAAGTGAGAGGTGCGCTGTACGGAGAGAAAGACTGCGGACGGACGAGTAAGTCGCCGCTTTATAATAGTAGAGATACGAGTAGTAAATGGGAGTACTTTCGTCGGTTCTACCAAATAACAAATATATTGTTTTAGACTCAGGTGAGTTTAGAAGGGAGTCTTTTTTATGGATTAAAGTTTAGTACGTGTCACATCATAACATCAATTTAAAAGATTAAATGTAAATTAATTGTAAAAATAATTGTAGAATTGGAGGATTAATCACATTTTTTTAAATCATTAACATGTGAAATCAAAAAAAATCTTACCACAGTTTATGACAGCAACCAAACAACTATCAATATTGCCAATGTCTAACCTTAAATACAGCAAATTGTAAATAACAATAATATCATAATGGAAGTAACCGTGGAGAACGTGGTTTGGACGATGGATGCGACACTCTCATTGTGAAGGCGGCATGCAGCTAATAAATAATTGACACCTGACATTGACAAGGCCCCTCGAAAAGAAACGGTTACATTGCTTATTCCCGTTCGATTCGAGAGGATCCACGCACAGATTACGTCGCCACAAAGACCTCACCATGCCATTGCTTCCTTCTTTCAATCGCAGTCGGAATCGGATGACAAGCTAGAGGAAAAGCTACAAGCTAATGAGAGATCTTTTCTTCGAACGGGTTGACAGGAGATCGAGGACAGCATCATCCCGTGATCATGCCACCTTCCTAACCTATGTGGCCACGGCTTAATCATCGAGTAAATCTGTTCGTTACCAATCGGCTAATGGTGGTAGTAGCTCTCCGCGATAATGTCACGTCGTTTTCCAGCCGCTCGCACACATGGCGCACGGTCCCTAGCTCCTACGGTGCCCAAGTTGCCGGCGACAGCGAGTGCGCGCACGGCGCGCGGCGCGCGGCGCGACGGGACGTAGGCCCGCTCGAGTGGTTCACGCCGTGCGCGTCCGGGGGCGTGGCCGACGGCGTCCGCGTAGACGTGCGCGCGGCCCACTTGGGTTTACGTCGAGAGAGACGCGGCGTGGAGTTTCATGGTCTTGGGCCTAGGCCGCGTTGCACGCCTCGCACGACCTCGGAGTTTGCCGCTGTCGGCCCAGGATTATTTTCCCTTTTGTCCCCAAGGGGCAAGGGCATGATGACGCTAGGTAACCACGACGTGGACTTGAACTTGGGCATATACATTATAAAAGAAATAATAATCTTTCGTAAGTTTATGCATACCCATATAAATATGGTCTAGTCATATGTAATAAAAAATCATACATCTTCACTCTTTTCAATAAAAAAAATCTGCATGGGATGTTTGAGTCAGGAAAAATTGTTTTTAATTAGAATGTGGGGCCATTTTAAGGACCACTCAAACTATATACATTGTAGCAATTTCTTTAAGATTTATGGTCTCACCTTATAGCACATTTAGACCATATATATTGGAAATGTCCTTATATTTCAACCTAAAATTCTTTTTTAATAATTACTGGCTCTGAATATTTCACGAGCATTTCTAGATTCTAACTACCGATGATTATTACAATTTAGATCTAAAAACCTAAATTATTTATTTTAGTTTTAGATTCTAATAACTGTGAGAAACAAAAACAAACCGGTCCGGTGACCTTGTTTAGAATCCAGAAACTCAACAACAACAACTTCAAATTCTTAATTTCTAGAAACTCAACGAGGGAGTATAATTTACTATATAATATACAAATAAAACAATACCATTTTCTCTGCGTTTTTAGTTGTTGTTTCTTGAACTCTAACTCTGACCCTTACTTTGAAGTACTTTTTTATTTTATTTTTTTGTGTGTCTATTCGTATTTAACTCCGACACGCGGTTTTGGGACGACGACTGGTTTACAAGCCAAGCCGTACACGCCGAGAAATGGTCGCGAGATGTCAAACGTTGTGAGTCGTAACAGGAGATATATATAATTATAATTATAAATCGGCATCAGCGCAGCTAGCGGCAGATGATAATTTGGATTCCGCATCTTGTACAGTTAATTAATAGACCGATTAGTTGTTTTTTTTAAAAAAAAATTATGTGGAATCAAGTCGTTGATATAGCTTCTCCGATCCGTCGAAATGCATATATAAATGCAAGGCAACTGGCGCTTAATTATACAAGTTGTTCGTAGCGAGCGGGCGAGCGAGCAGCACATTTGGTCGTTGACGAAAGCTACTCCGGTCATCTCTATTTTAATGTGACGTGCTCACAATATTCAACCACAACCACAACTCCACAAGGTACACCCGCACCGACAAATATATATTAAGGGTGTGTTTATGTTAGAATTTTCAACGGTTAGAAAGTTAAAAATTGAGAATAAGTATAGGATGAATCTGGGTTTTTTTTGACGTAACAGTTGTTATGTTTTTTCTAGTATAAAATAAAAGTTGTCTACCTGAAATTCCATAAATTTATGGTTTAGGGTACCTTATCCCTTCACTAGTTTGTATATTATTTTTATATTTACGGTTAATTGAGATATGAAACCATTGTCGCCTATTGTTAAGTTTTATAGATCGATCACGTATTACAACTATTTTAACCAAACAACTTGATAATCTTCTTAACTTATAACTTATGATTGTTTCTTTACAATTCATAATGCTCAACCAAACATAGCTTAAGCTAAAGCTCCATTATTTTACTTTCTATGTATTAGTAGTGTGTCTGTGCTACGCAACGGTGAAAATAAAAAACGATTATATTATTAATCAGTTAAATTAACCCTACGGCAAAACATTAAAAGCCAATAAATGAGCTGAACTTGAAAATCAAAAAACAATCATATTATTATTCAGTTAAACACAAAACAAATATGTTAATCCCTTAAAAACATTCAAGTACTGTACATTGTAAAATACTCTAACATGCTTAAGAATTTCTTGAATTTCTTTACGAATGTTCCATTTACATCCATTGTGATTATACTTTAGTATTTCTACGAGAAACATGATCCTTACGACATTCCTATTATGTACATGCATTTCACATATCATTATTAGAAAAATTAGTAATTACTTATCAACACTTCATAGGGGTCGTTTTCTTCTTCCGAGAACTTACCTTGGAATTCTAGCTCTTTCGTTAGGTCACGAAGCTCTTTGATGAAACCTTTGAACTCACGGTAGTAATTGTGCACCATGATCGGCATCTAAAAAGTTTTTCAATTAAAGATCACAAGTGAGCAAAATGAAGCAAGATAGAGTGAAGGATTCAAAGCAATAGAGATTAATTTCACAAATACTGGTGTTGGCGTAAAAGTTACACCAACAGGTTCTTAGCAGTTAAGAACAAACAAACAAGAGGTTTGTGTTTTTAGGACAAACTTGAGCCTCCGTAAAGGATAACAACTCAAGAGGTCCGAATGTATGTGTTTGAACCACTGGTTCTGGATCCTTCTTACAAGGTACAATGGGGGGTATTTATAGGGAAAAAGGCTTAAGGAATAGACCTATTTACCCCTAAGTTACAACTGACCTTCAATATTATAAACAAGGTTATACACGGTAAAGTGCCGTAGGGCAGATGGATAAGCAAGACATCCTATCAGTCACGTCTTCCTGCTTCGAAGCCTCCTCCTTCCCTTCGGAGGGTCCTTTGAGACTTCGCATCGTGACACCCTCCGACCGTGCTGACGTATGCTTCGAGCATTAGTCAGCCATCTTCGGGATCTTCTTGGAGCCCTCGGAGGGTTAACCTTTAAGTCCTGGAAATGAAGTAATTTCCCCCAACAGTAGCCCCTCGAATACGCCTTTCTGTAGATAACCTATTTTTTAGAAAGAAGGCAGTATACGAAAGGAACATTTTTAGTTTCTGAGGCTTAAAGGGAATGCGAAGATGTTATGATTTAGCCCAGAATATTGGGCCCAATATTTTAAAACATTTGTCTCCGAGTTTTGGCATAGTGGGAAAACTCCCTGGGAATAGCATGGTTTCGGAGCATGAGTGTTACGAAAGCGGTTACGGAGTGTGAACGTCGTGGGGTACCGTCAATATGACCGTTACGACGCAAATAGCCGTTACCCTCTGTAAAAAAGAAGTAACGGTCGATTTCTTCAGCGGTTGCACGCCGTTCCAATTACCAGCCCCACCTGTCGGCGACGGAAGCCGAACCTGCAATGTGAAACTTCTCGAAGAGCAGTATAGGTTGTGCAGTTATAAAAGGGGGAAATAGGGATTACTGGAAGTTTTTTACCGCATTCACCGTTCCTGCAATTCACCTTTCCCTTCAACCTTCCGCACCTTCGAGCATTTGAGCGCAATGGCGAGAACCAGCCACACAACTCCATTGGCGGCCAACACTCTGGCGCAGCGGCAGGCGTGGGCCGCATCAGCAGCCACGGCAATGGCGGGGGGTCCGGGCGGTGGTTGGCCCAAGAACCCTCGAGCGCTCCGCCCGCCCTCCAAGAAGAAGATGGCCCAAAGCTTTGTCATCGGCCAGTCTGTGAGCACCGCGGAGTCCATTGAAGAGGCAGTAGACGGGAAGCTGGGAGCCAGAATGAGGACTCGAGTTCCCGGGACAGAGTCGACTCCACGGCCTCGGAGCGGAGAAGTGGTAGTCTTCGAGGCGTTCTTCGAAGCGGGTCTGGGGCTACCAGCCGTGAATTTTCTGGCAGAGGTACTAGACCTGTTCCACATAACCCTGCCTCAATTGTCCCCCAACGCAATCGTCCACCTGGCCGTCTTCGAGTGGGCTCTTCGGGCGGAGGGGTGTGAAGGGCGCTCCGAGATCTTCGCAGCGACCCACGAGGCCATCTGCCAGCCGAAGCCTCAAGATGGGCCTGGAGACTCGAAGGTGACAGTGGCCTTCGGCAGTGTTAATTTCCAGCTACGGCGGGAGCACGCTCTTCATTTCCCTGCGAAGGCCATAAACGATCGATGGTATACAAATTGGATACTTCGGTGGTTTTACGCCGAAGTAGGAGAAGACTCCCCCCTTTCGGGCCCTCTTCAAGAAATCTGGTTCCGGAAGGAAGCGGACATCTCTCCGAACCCTAGCTTGCTCACGACGAGGCTAGGGTTGCTGGCTTCAGTGGCTCGTCGCATGAGCATGCGCGACCTGGCCGAGGAGTTCGTCGGCCTTCGGATCTCACCCCTCGGAGCCAGTTGGCCAATCTCCATCCCGCAAGCCTCGGAGGGGGACCTCCGAAACATAGGTACGTCTTTCTCCTGCAGCATCATTTTATATGAACATATTAATTATACTTATGCTTCTTATACCTTTTTCTTTTCAGCGGCGCCTCTGGCCTTAGCTCCGGACGACATAGTCCGGGCTACCGAACGAATTCTCGGAGCCCCTTCGGTGGCCGAGAGGCAGAGGAGGCTAGAGCTGGTGGGGAGTTGGGAGCGCTCGAACAGGGTGTGGAGAGCCCTAGGCATGGAGCCTCCGCAGCTTCCCGACTTCGCCCCAGCTAGAGCGGCGGCTCGCAAGAGGAAAGCAGCGGCCGAGCCCTCTAAAAAAGCTAGCAAGCAACCTCTTCAGAAGAAGGCGGCGAAGAAGCCTCCGCACTTGACGCCCGCTTCATCTTCTTCGTCGCCGGATGAGCGGAGCCCGACTCCCGAAGAGGCAGAAGACTTCGGAGGTGCTACAGCGAAGGCCTTCGAAGACTACATTTTGATTGATGAAGACATGGAGGAGGTCCCCCCAAACCTCTCCGGCAGGGAGGGTGTTAGTGTAACTCCGTTGGCTCCTCCTGCACCCGTCGACGTGCAAGTGGAGTCATACTCTACCTCCGACTTGCCTGCGCCCGAAGGGGTTCCCGCGGAGATCGTGGCCCCGACGGACGAAACCGAGGGTAGGACTTCGGGGGATGACTTTGACAATATCCTCCGGATGTACGAAGTCCTAGAGGATCCGGCGATCCTTCCTCAAGCGGCTCTTGGAGGTAATTTCCCAGAGCTCTTTCTTTTTTCGTCGGCATTCGCTTGCTATCTGTAGAATATGTTAATTAATCTTGGTATTTGAAATAGGTACCTCTTCGGGTACCGAAGCCTTGGTGGCGCCCGACGTCCCCGCTTCTTCGGAGACGGTCACCCGAGCGGACCCTCCGGCTCCCCTGGGGGCTCCGAGCCCGGTGGTGGAGAACGTATCCTTCGGAGCGGACGATGTGCTCCCAGGGACGGAGTTGGCTCCGGCCGTGGCGACCTCGACTACTGAAGGCGCCTCCGACAACGTGGTTCCGGCCGGAGAAGTGGCGGCTGAGGATCGGAATGTTCTTGCCTCTCCCCCTTTCGTGCCGGGGAGGGGTAAGAGTATTTCCAGCCTGGGCCTTCGGGTTGACCAAGCAGCGCCCTCCGTTGGCAACTCAGAGGACGAGGCTGCAGAGGACGACGCCCGGGCCTTGTCTTGGCTCCCTCTTCTGGCTCCTTTCTTGGAGCATCGGAGCGGCCTTCGAAGGCTCCTGGAGCCCCTGGCTGAGAAAAGCCAGGACATTGCCAATTCGGAGTTGATCTCCGCTTTGAGCGAAGTTAGGGCTTCGAGCCTCAACATGGCCCTCGAAAGGGCTGCCCTTCAGGTATGAAAAAGACACCACAGTTGCTGTATTCTAATGGTCAAAACTTCTTTAGCACTTACCTTGTTTTCCTTGCAGCAATTCGCCCTTGCTAGAGCGGCAACGACTTCCAGCGAGGTCGAAATTAACCGACTTAACCGGAAGGTTACAGCCCTTCAAACAGCTCTTGATGACTCCACCGGGAAGTCTCTCAGGCTGAATGAAGAACTTTTGGAAGAACGGAAGGCTAAGGCAGCGTCTGATGAAGCCCTTGAAGCCCTCCGCTCTCATGCCGAAGAAGCCGAGGCTGAACGAGTGGTCCTCCGTGCGGAGGTAAAAAAGCTTTGCCAGGATGCGGCTGCTTCGAACGGTCGTCTGGTGGAACTTCAAGGGGCTCTCAGCCAGGTAATGGCTCAGAAGAGTTCCTTGATGCTTCGGGTGGCCGCGTTGGATGCAACTGTTGCAAGCCTGGAAGTAGCAGAGAGAAAGAATTCCAGTACTGCTGACCGTACCTTGGAAGCTCTTCAGGGTACGTTAGAGTACTTTGGCACCATGTGCCCTTCGACCTCTGCTGCAACCTCCGAGCCGCTCGACCGGAAGCTGACGAGGATCCAGGTATCTTCGTCGCTGATGAAGAATTCCGGAGTCCGGTACGGAGAGATCTCCGGACAGTGCGCCGGCATCGGGGTTCTTCGCCACCTCGAATCTCTTCGGATTCCCTTCGATTCGGTTAGTGGTTCGTCTCCTGGAGGCTTCGCGGATGATGACCTGCTGCGGCCGTCTTCGGAGGTGGCTTCGGCTTGGGAAGCTTTTCGATCAGTATGGAAGGCAGATCATAAGGTTGCTGCTAAGGCTTGGATCGACGAGGCCCGCCGGCAAAAGCAAGCTCAAGCGAAGCCACCACTCCCGACTTCGCCAGCGCCTTCGGTCCCAGCTCCGCCAACCGACCCGCAGGTCTAGCCGCTTAGGGTTGTTGTGTACCTGTGGTCTTGTAAACTTTGTTTAATTAATGAGAAAGTTATAAACAGTACTTGTCTTGGGTGTTCTGCTCTTTTTTAGGTTCTGTCATGCCCTTCGAGCCCTGACTTCGTACTTTTGGAACCTACTGCTGAGCTTCGAAAGGAGTGAGCAGTTCTTGAGAGTTTGAGACCTTATCGCCGCTCCCGCTTTTCTGTTCCTCGCGGAGTCGGGGGGGAAGTTAACCTTGAAGTACGAAGGGACGTTCTGTCTTATATTAAAGAGGAAGAAAAGGAAGAGGGGTCTTCGTCTTCCGAGCCTGTCGACTGGTCTGACTCGGAGTATCAAGCCGAAAACCTTGCCGAGGCCGGCTCCGAAAGGCTCTTGACGTGGGCCGAACTTCAGGAGGAGCAGAAGAAACTGCGAGCCTCGAGGAAAAAGAGAAGTTCCCGGCCTAAAAAGACTTCAAGCTCCGAAGGGCAAAGTAGCCGCAGGGGTAGCTCTAGGGGTCGTAAGGGTCTCCGTTTTTATTTGGGTTTAGATAACAATTTTTCCTGATGTATGAGTATAATATTTTAATGTGGAATGCTTCGACAGTATGCTGTGTGACTCGTATCCTCCTACCTCCCTTATGGGTGGCGGAGCTTTTATCATATATAAGGGTTCGCTAGGCACAATGATTGTCCGAACACCTGTATGCTTCGAATTTTGCACATGTCACCATCGATAAGTAGATAAAAAATTTAAAGTCCTTAGACTCTTCTACGGATCCTAACAAGCCGGAGCCTGGAATCCGTAGGTTGGCCACCTACGGCTCTTTTGCAGATACTTCACACCCGGAGGCTTGAAATTCTGTCTTGTTTAAAGTCCTTAGACTCTTCTACGGATCCTAACAAGCCGGAGCCTGGAATCCGTAGGTTGGCCACCTACGGCTCTTTTACAGATACTTCGCACCCGGAGGCTTGAAATTCTGTCTTGTTTAAAGTCCTTAGACTCTTCTACGGATCCTAACAAGCCGGAGCCTGGAATCCGTAGGTTGGCCACCTACGGCTCTTTTACAGATACTTCGCACCCGGAGGCTTGAAATTCTGTCTTGTTTAAAGTCCTTAGACTCTTCTATGGATCCTAACAAGCCGGAGCCTGGAATCCGTAGGTTGGCCACCTACGGCTCTTTTACAGATACTTCGCACCCGGAGGCTTGAAATTCTGTCTTGTTTAAAGTCCTTAGACTCTTCTACGGATCCTAACAAGCCGGAGCCTGGAATCCGTAGGTTGGCGGAGCCACTGAACCAATGGTTCGTAGCCAGCCCCTTGGGTTTTTTTGAAAAATTCTTGGCTCTGCTAGCATCACCGACCTTCGAATGCGTCCATCCGGAGGGTGGGATGTTCGAAGGGCAAAACAAATCTCAACCCTTAGCTTTATTTATAAAAGGAGTGTTACAAGTGATTACAAGGAAGCCTTAAGCGTAATATCTCTTAAGGTGCTCCGCATGCCACACATGTTTCAACTCTTCTCCTTCTAAATTAGCTAATTTAAACGATCCGGGGCGTCCTGAGCGTAAGATAACATATGGTCCTTCCCATTTGTTTCCTAGCTTCCCCGGAGCTATTACATTTCGCAATACTAGATGACCTGGCTTTAACTCAGTTAACTTGACCTTCGGGTCATACCATGTCTTTGTGTGCTCTTGGTACTTCGTCAGGTTGGCGACAGCTCGAAGCCTTGTTTCTTCTGACAAGTCTATTGAAGCACTCCGATCATCTTCGTCTTCGTGTTGAATTACGCGAAGTGACTCCCCTTTGAGCTCCGTAGGGGTCATGGCTTCGTCTCCGAAGAGCAACCTGAATGGCGTGAAGCCGGTTGATCTAGTTTGCGTGGTTCGGATAGACCATAAAATTTTAGGTAGCTCTTCGACCCATAGGCCCTTGGCCAATCCCACAATTCGGCGATTTAACCCGGAGAGGATATTCCCGTTGGCTCGTTCGACGGCTCCGTTGGATTGCGGGTGTCGCACTGCTGCGAAGCATAGCTTAATACCCAGTTCTTCACAGAATGTTTGGAAGGTATCAGCTTCGAACTGGGTTCCGTTATCCACCGTTAATTCTCTGGGGACTCCGAACCTGCATATAATATTCTGCCAGAAGAACCTTTGCACGTTCTTCGATGTGATGGCTGTTAGCGGCTCTGCTTCCACCCATTTTGAGAAGTATTCTATTGCTACGACCGCAAATTTCAAACCGCCCTTTGCTGGTGGGAAAGGGCCTATGAGGTCCATGCCCCATCTAGCCATCGGCCATACCGGGGCAATAACTTGAAGTTGAGTTGGTGGGCGATGGATCCTTCTGCCCATCCATTGGCAGCCTTGGCATGTTCGAACTAGGTCTTCGGCGTCTCTGACGATTGTCGGCCAATAAAAACCTTGCCGGAGCGTCTTGCCTGCTAGCACTCTAGGAGCTAGATGACCTCCGCACAGCCCTTCGTGGATGCCTCGAAGTATGTCTTGTCCTTCAGGTTGAGAGATGCATCGAAGCAGTGGCGAGCATACTCCGGCCTTATACAGTATTTCCCCAATAAGTTTGTAATTTCGAGCTCTTGATTGCAATCTTCGAGCTTCTGGGCCTTCCGGAAGGTCATTGCTACCCTGCAACATAGTTATTATTGGGGTTCGCCAATCCGTAGCTTGAATACACATTACTTCTGACGAGGGTATTTGGTCAGCTGCTGGCTGCTCTAATTCTTCGTAGAAAGCGCCCTCTGGGAGGTCCACTGCTCCTGCTGCAGCCTTTGCAAGGATATCTGCAAGTTGATTTTCTGCTCGTGGTATGCTTCGAACTGTAAACCCTTTGAATGCTGCTTCTGCCTTGCGGATTTCTTGAAGGTATTGCGCGAGATGTGGGTTTTTTGCTTGGAAGCTTTTGTCAATATGCCCCGCGACGACTTGGGAATCTGTCTTGATCATTATCCTTGTAGCTCCGAGTGCTTTAGCCTTTCGGAGGCCTAGCAAGATTCCTTCATACTCGGCGACGTTATTAGTGGTTCGAAAGTTAAGCCTTGCTGAATACATTGCCTTTTGCCCTGATGGTGACAAGATTACTGCCCCTGCTCCGGCACCTGATGCCTGGTAGGCTCCGTCTGAGAATATTGTCCAGAAACCATCGGAGGGTTCTTCCGGAGTCCATACTGCAGATGGAGTCCACTCTGCTACGAAATCTGCTATAATTTGAGATTTAACGGCCGTCCTTGCTGTGAAGGAGATTTCGAAGGGTGCCAGCTCGACTGCCCACTTTCCAACCCTGCCTGTGGAATCTTTGTTTCGGAGCATATCTCCGAGAGGATACGATGTAGGGACAATAAGGTTATGCGCCAAGAAATAATGCCTTAGCTTTCGCGAGGCCATCACTAAAGCATAAGCAAACTTTTCAAGCTCGGAGTATCTGATCTTGGCTCCTGATAATGCCTCCGAGACAAAATAAACTGGGTTTTGTACCAGCTTCTCTTTAAGCTCGACTTCTCGGACCAGTACTGCGCTTACTGCTGATCCTGTCGCTGCAAGGTATAAAAGCAATGTTTCCCCTGGAAGAGGAACGGTTAAGGTTGATAATGTTCCGAGGTAGGCTTTTATTTCTTCGAAGCTCTTTTGGCACTCCGGCGTCCAGCTGAAGCTTTCAGAGCCTTTGAGTGCCTTGAAAATTGGGAGGCTTCGCTCTGCCGATCTGGACAGGAACCTGCTGAGTGCTGCTAGCCTTCCCGCTAGTTTCTGTACTTGCTTCAAATTCTCGGGTGGAGCCATTCTTTGTAGTGCACTTATTTGCGTTGGGCTGGCTTCGATCCCCCTGCTCGAAACTAAGTACCCTAGCAGCTTCCCTGCTTGTGCTCCGAATATACATTTTTCGGGATTGAGGCGTACTCCACATGCTCGGAGGCTCTCGAAAGTTTCATCTAAATCTACGCTATGCTGATGCTTTTGAGCACTTTTTATTACAATATCGTCCATGTAGGCCTCGACATTGCGGCCTATCTGATGGCCTAAAGCCTTAGCTATTAAGCGAGAAAATATGGCTCCGGCATTCCGCAAACCAAAAGGCATTCTTACATAGCAGAATACTCCCGAAGGAGTTATGAAACTTGTCTTGGCCTCGTCTTCGCGTTTCAGCCATACTTGATGGTACCCGGAGTAGGCGTCGAGGAAGCTTAATAGTTCGGAGCCGGCTGTGGAATCTATTAATTGATCTATTCGGGGCATTGGGTAGGGGTCTCGCGGGCATGCTTTATTTAGTGATGTGAAGTCAATACACATGCGCCATTTGCTGGAATCCTTCTTTCTTACAAAAACAGGGTTGGCCAACCACTCGGTATGGGCCACCTCCCTGATAATGCCAGCTTTTAACAACTTTTCCACTTCGGCCTTGGCTAAATTTGCTCTTTCTGTTGATAGCTTTCGGAGCCCCTGGCGCACCGGCTTGGCCTTCGGGTTGACGAGCAGACTGTGCTCGATGATGCTTCGGTCGACCCCCGTGATATCTTCGTCGGTCCAAGCAAACATGTCTAGATTCTTCTTGACGACTTCTTCTAATGAGGCGGTTATCTCCGGAGATAGCCCCTTGCCGAATTTTATTGGGTATTCTTTGCCGTCTTCTGAGATTATTCTTGTCTCGACATCACCCTCCGGGCTTGGTTTGAGCGAGGATCCCTTCGGGGGGCTCAAGGCCTCCGGTACTTCTTTGGCGCTCTCCGCCACATTATGCACTTGTCGAGGGTCCAATGGCTGCCCGTGACCATATTCCGTCCTTCTGGCTACAGCTTGGTCTCCTGAAATAGTGAGCACTCCACCTTGTGTGGGCATTTTGAGACAAAGGTAGTTGTGATGCGCTATAGCCCCGAATTGGTTTAACATCCCTCGCCCGAAGATAGCATTGTAAGCGTAAGGGGCATCCACCACGTCGAAAATCACCTCCTCTACTCGGGCCAGCGGCCCCTCTCCGAAGGCAACCTCGAGGCCTATTTGGCCGAGGGCATCGAGAGGTGGTCCTGAGAACCCTTGAAGTGGCCGGGCTGCAGGGAGTAGATGCTTCCGGGGTATACACATTTGGTCGAAGGCTTGGACGAAGAGTATGTCTGCGGAGCTTCCACCGTCCACCAGGATCCTCCGAACATCAGCCCCTGCTATATCGGCAGAGATGACTAATGGGTCAGCATGGGGAAACTTCACCCCTACTGCATCGCTGGCTGTGAATGAGATGGGCACACGGGACCATTCTGGCATCCCCTCAGCGGAACTTGAAGTCCCAATGTGCCCAACTTCGCGGACGTACTCGCGGCGCTGTCTCTTGGACATGCTGCCGAGGGTCCCCCCTCTGGAGATGGGTAGGACCACTCTCTTGCCGCGGTCTTGTGGATCTTCGTGCCTTGGCGGTGGCATAATACTGGCCACCGGTAGCCGTATGGGGGCTTCGAGGGCACCGGCTCGGGCCACAGCTTGAACAGGCTCCGATCGTGTCGTGGGTAGAGCTCGGTCCGAAGTACCCCTCCTGGTATTTCGGTCAATGTATTCACCCCGAAGGGTCAATATCGTCTTGCAGTCCTTCGTGTCATGGCTTCTATTATCGCCATGCACGCAGCAGAAATGACTCTGGCGCCTTCCAGGCATCCTTTCTTGAGGTACCGACGGCCCAGCCTTGAAATTTTTTACCTGCTGGAAATTGGCAGGTGCCTTCGAAGCTGAAGGTGTAATGTTTAGCACTTCCGAACGGAAATGCTTCTTCCCTCGCTTGTACTCGCTAGGGCGGCTGTCTTGTGGAGGTTGCGGTGGAGCGGTGGCTTCTGGCTCCCTTTTGACTTCCCGGAGGGTGGGTAGTGCTGCCTCAGCTCGCCGAAGACATCCTTCCTCTGCCTTGGCATATTGCTCGAAGTATGCCATGAGCTGTGCTACGGATGTTACCGGCTTCCGATGGAGTTTGCTGAGGAGGTCGGGGTTCAGCACCCCTTCGCGGGCAGCATCAACTACCGAAGAGGTAGTAAGGCCCTTGATTTGTGACTTGGTGTGGGCGAAGCGTGTGAAGTATTCTCGGAGGGTTTCTCCCTCCCGCTGCTTTACCTGGAACAAACTTCCTGTGGACATTGGGGCCACGAAAGTGCCTTGGAAGTTGCTCACGAACTTCTTTTTGAGTAGCTCCCATGACTTGATCGATCCTGGTTTTAGGGACCAGAACCATCGGAGCGCCACGCCTTCGAGAGCGAGTGGGAAGCATTTTGCCATGGTGCTTCGCACCCCTCCGCTTGCTTCTATGGCCAGGGCGTACGAGCGGGCGAACTCTCCGGGGTCCGACCCCCCGGAGTACTTGTGCAGCTTCGAGGCCTTGAACTTGGGGTCGAAAGGCACTCTCTGCAGATCAGGGTGCAACGGAGACTCATTGTCGAAGGACGCATTCTCGGCCTCCTCTTGGACTTGTATAACTTCTGGGGGGTTGCGGGCTCCATCGTCTTGAGGCCCCCTTGGAGTTTCGGTGGAAGCTTGAGTGCGGAGTCGGTCGGCGGCCTCCTGCCTCCATCTGGATACCTCCTCCTGAAGCCTGGCTAGCTGCGTAGCCTCGGTTTCGGGAGGGCCTTCATCTTCGTCGGAGGGAACTTTAGGGTCTTGGCTTGCTGCGTAGTCGGTCTGAAGCATTGTAGGAGGGGGTAGAGGGCCCCGGGGCGCTCGACGCCCATCGGTTCCGGCAGGAACCGTCGGATTAGCTGAGGGTCCGGCTCCGTTGGTCCGAGGGGACCTTCGAAGGGGACCCGAAGCTTGACCATGCTTCGGAGGCATGGTTAGTCGATGAGGTGTCTTGGAAATGGAAGGCTTCGAACGACTTGAGGGGGTCGAGAGAAGGCCTTCAGGCTGCACTAAGAAGCTCTTAACTGAAGGGTGCGCGGAATCTCAGGATTCCGAGGCTCCCCCCGTAAGTTTTCTTCAGAGTGCAGTCAGCAGTAGAGAACAAGCTTTTAGAACTTGACTCCCCACGGACGGCGCCAACTGTTGGCGTAAAAGTTACACCAACAGGTTCTTAGCAGTTAAGAACAAACAAACAAGAGGTTTGTGTTTTTAGGACAAACTTGAGCCTCCGTAAAGGATAACAACTCAAGAGGTCCGAATGTATGTGTTTGAACCACTGGTTCTGGATCCTTCTTACAAGGTACAATGGGGGGTATTTATAGGGAAAAAGGCTTAAGGAATAGACCTATTTACCCCTAAGTTACAACTGACCTTCAATATTATAAACAAGGTTATACACGGTAAAGTGCCGTAGGGCAGATGGATAAGCAAGACATCCTATCAGTCACGTCTTCCTGCTTCGAAGCCTCCTCCTTCCCTTCGGAGGGTCCTTTGAGACTTCGCATCGTGACACCCTCCGACCGTGCTGACGTATGCTTCGAGCATTAGTCAGCCATCTTCGGGATCTTCTTGGAGCCCTCGGAGGGTTAACCTTTAAGTCCTGGAAATGAAGTAATTTCCCCCAACAACTGGTTTATAAATTTTTTCCATACAAGTTCTTAAGGTAGTTTGGGTGGTCCTACAGTCAAGTCGGCTCCAAGAAAAAACAACTTACAAAACGCTAGAAGGGACACAAAATAAAGAAAAATAATTAAATAACAGAAATAAAACCATACATCCAATACAATTTATTTAGTTCATATTTTAGAGGAAAATTTTACAATCATTATGCAATTTGGATGAATGAAAACGATGTTTGGATGCAAAAGCTAAGAAGGTTTGAAGTTAAGGGTCTTTTCTGGAATTTCCTGGATTTTTTGATTTATTTTTCTACTAAAAAAGGATCGAGTTCACGGTGAACTGAGTCCACTATGGATTCACGCGCGGGCTACAGACCAAACCGATATGCACCGGTTGGATCTAGATTGGACGACTAAGATTTAATGAATATTTGGTAGCTAGGATTAAAATGCAACAAATCAACGACTCGGATGGAGGTAGGTACGATAAGTGAGACCAAACTGAGCGCTCGGTTTAGGTTTTAATCCGGGCCGCACACATAGATCCGACGGCTGAGAGGTAATCCTGCACGTGGGGAGCAAAGTGGTGCGTGTTGTTCGTTCCCAGCGACAACCAGAGCATGGCGGTGTGGCTAGCAGTGGTGGCGGGACCTACGAGCTACAACTAATGACAGAAACGAAAATAGAAAAGGACAGGGAACGCTATGGTACCTGAGTTTGGGCCGTGGGACTGATGGGCGGCAACGGTGATGAGGGAGCTCCTAGGCTCGATAGGGGGCATGAACCGGTGGCCGAGGATGGGAATAAGATGGTAGACCTGATAGAGTCGATGGAGATGGCTACCAGCGATGAGGACGGGCGACTAGAGTTCGACGGGTGGTGGTAGAGCAGAAGTGCATGGAGAGGACTCGGTCTCGTGTGGCTTGGGCTAAAATTGAAGGAGGGGGCAGGGATTTATAAGGGCCACAGAAAACGGAAGGTGTTCGAGGATGAAAGTTGCTCGAATCGATTTCCCAAACTTGCTCCGACCGGTTTCAAGAGGAAAAGAGATACTAAAGCGCGACAAGTGCAACAGTGGGCTTAATGAGGCCGATCGCGCACAGTCAAGACAAATTTTATGAGCTAGGGCTTCGTCGTTGAATAGGGTGATATTTTGGAATTTTGCCCAATCGAGGAAGATGAATTCGACAGATAAGATCCACGTGCAAGAGAGATGGAGAGGGCAGGTGCTAGCGAGTGGGACCCAAGCGAGCGGCGATACTGGCACACAGGGGCCACATGCCAAAGAGGGAAGGGAGAGGTGGTGTGGGGGCATTCGCCGACATGCGGGACCGAGCGATAGAGAGAGAAAGTAGGAGTGAGGTGGGGCGGCTACACCGACAACGTGACTGATGGGGCAGAAAGAGAGGAGGCGACCGCAAGATGGGTTGGAGGGAGGGGGGTCGACAAAAGCCTAGTCAGAGCGGATCATGAGCGCTCGACTTGTGTGGTCACGCCGCAAGTATTCGGGATTAAAGGGGAAAAATTGAAATCCAGAAGCAAGTATCTTTATTTATAATAACAAAGACTTATCTTGCTCAAGGATAAAAACGTCGGAGATGCTCGATATTCCAAGAGTTCACCAGCTTCTGGCCATGTTCACGCATTAGATGGTACGGCCCTGGTCGAGTAACTTCGAAGATGATGAAAGTACCCTCCTAAGGAGCTGAGAGCTTGTGAGAGCCGGTCATCGATTGTACTCGACGAAGAACCAAGTCTCCGATTTGTAAGGAGCGTCCTCAAACAATTCGATCATGATACCTTCACAGGTATTGCTGGTACTGATCAGACTATATTGAGGCAGCTAGCCGGGTCTCTTCGAGACTATCGATATCTTCTTCTCGGGTCCGCTTGGCCATGTCTTCTTCATACTGTTAGATCTTGGGATATTTATACAACATGTTGACCAAACAAATGGCTTCTGATCCATAAACTAGGAAAAAGGGAGTCCGACCTGATGGGGGATTGGTCTGATGTCCTCATCATGACCAGTGACTCTGCTAGGCTGAGTACGGAGACCCCATAAGACGGCTGGCAATTCTTTCATCCAATGACTGTCGTATCTATCAAGGGGATTAAATACTCTTGCTTTCATCCCTTGTAATATCATGTCATTGGCTCGCTCGACTTGTCCATTGGCTCTTGGATGCACAATCGATGTATACTTGACTTCAATGTACTATTCTTCACAAACCTCCCAGAAGTCATTACTAGTGAATTGGGTCCCAAGATTAGTGATAATCTGATTTGGGGATGCCAAAACGGTATATTATCCCTTGGATGAATTCCACGACTTTCTTAGCGGTGCTTGTTTTCAATGGAATCACTTCAATACACTTGGTGAATTTGTCGATGGCCACAAAAAGACGATCATATCCCTAGGGAGCCTTTGGAAAGGGTCCGACCATGTCCAGCCCCTAGTATGCAAATGGCCAGGACGATAGAATGGTTTGGAGAGCTTGAGCAGGGAGATGGTGTTGGTTGGCAAAGAATTGACATCCTTTGCAATTACGGACCAACAACTGGGCATCATCATTAGCAGTCGACTAGTAAAATCTTGATCTTAATACTTTACCGACAAACGTCCGGGCTCTAGCATGATTTCTGCACATTCCCAAATGTATCTCCTTGAGTATGTCCATGCGTTCAACTTTGTCAACACACTTTAATAAGACTCGGGTCGATGCAGCTATTTTGTACAACTCTGATCCCACTAGGACATACTGCTTCCTTCTTTGCAATAATCAAATTGCAACATCTTGTCTTCGTGGCTTTAGAGGTGAGAATGAAGTTGATAATTGGTCGACGCTAATCTTCTTCTTCATCAATAACAACCAATACTGCTGGAACTGATTTATCTTTTGGTTGTAGCACCTCTTCATGTCGGATTGAAGGCTTCGGGAGTTCTTGTAGGAAAACTCCATTCGACAACGATGCTCGGGAAGAGCTGAGCTTAGCCAATAGGTCAGCAGCTGAGTTCTCATTCGGAGGGATATGATGGCACTCAAGGTTGCCAACCTTGCCTTCTAGCTTACGGATCTCTTGGAAGTAAGCATCCATCTTTTCATTGGTGCAAGACCAGTCTTTATTCACCTAACTGATCACCATCTTGGAATCTCCATACGCCATTAGCCTTTTTACCCCGAGAGAGATAACAATGCAAAGGCCATTGAGGAGAGCTTCGTACTCGGCTATGTTATTAGACGCCATAAATAATAACCAGAGGGCGCACTGTAATCTTTCACCTTGAGGGGATATCAATAGGATTCTAGCTCTGGCTCCCTTAATGCTGAGAGATCCATAAAAATACATGACCTAGTGATCTTGAGGGTCGCTTGTTGGCGGGAGCTGAATTTCGACCCACTCAGCCACGAAATAGGCGAGTGCTTGAGACTTGATGGCAGTGTGAGGTTTGAAGTCAAGGCTGTATTCCCCAAGTTCAATAGCCTATTTGACAATTTGTCCAGTGGCGTCATGATTTCGCAGAATGTCGCTGAGGGGAAACTCAGTGCCACTTCCACCGAGTGAGCCTAGAAGTAGTGTTTGAGTTTCCAGGCAGAGATGAGAACGATGTATAAGAGCTTCTGCACCTGAGGATATCAAACTTTTGAAAGTTCAAGCACCTCAGATATATAAAGTACACCGGTCTTTGGACTGGATAGGCATGTCCTTCCTTGGGGCACTCGACGATCAAAGCGATGCTAACTACATGAGTCGTGGTGGCGATGTAGAGGAGGAGCACCTCTCCTATAGTCGACACAGTGAATTCTGGTAGAGAGGATAAGAACTTCTTGTGGTCGGAGAATGACTGATCGACTTCTAGTGTCCAAGCGAAGTCCTCTTTCTTCGATAGCTTGAAGAACGTCATCCCACGTTCTCCCAGACGTGAAATAAACCGACCGAGAGAGGTCATGCAGCCCGTTAGACGTTGAACATATTTGATGTTGTTGGGCTTTGCCATGTTCAGTATCACCGAGATCTTCTCCGGATTAGCTTCAATGGCTCAACTACTGACCATGAACCCAAGCAATTTTTCGGTCGGAACCCTAAACACACATTTCTCTGGGTTAAGCTGCCACTGAAACTTGTGGAGGTTATTTATCGTCTCTTGAGGTCAGAGATGAGATCTTCCGGTACTCTAGACTTGATAACAACGTCGTCAACATAAGCTTCAACATTGCGACTGGTCTGATTAGCTAAACATCACTGAATGACTCTCTGGTACGTAGCCCCATCATTCTTCAACCCAAAATACATTGATGTGTAGTAATAGGCGCCAAATAGGGTGATGAAGGCTATCTTCTTTTGATCTTCTCCCTTCAGACTGATCTGATGGTATCCTAAGTAGTAGTCCAAGAAGCACAAGAGTGCACTACCCACAGTTGAGTCGATGACTTAATCAATGCTTAGCATCGAGAATGGATCTTTTGGACATCGCTTGTTGAGATCAGTATAGTCAACACACATCCTCTATTTTCCATTTTTCTTTTTTACAAGGACTGGATTGGCTAGCTAGTTAGTATGTTGTACTTCTTTTATAAACCCTGCCGCCAATAGGTGGGCTACTTCTTCCTTGATGGTTTTCTTGCGATCTTTCGCAAATCTTCACATCTTCTGTTTGACTGGCTAGATGGTCGAGTAAATGTGGAGTTTGTGCTCAATCAGCTCCAAGGGTACGCCTGACATATTAGAGGGCTGCCAAGCGAATATGTCGGCGTTGGAGCGAAGGAAGCTGACAAGCGCACTTTCCTATTTAGGATCAAGCGTTGTCCCGATCAGCGCCATTTTGGAGGGGTTGGCATCCGTGAGCTGAATACATTTGTATTTAGTGTGAGCTGAATACATTTGTATTCAACTGGAGAAGGCATTAAGCTTGACGTAGATGG
This sequence comes from Zizania palustris, assembly GCA_019279435.1. Lineage (NCBI taxonomy): Eukaryota > Viridiplantae > Streptophyta > Magnoliopsida > Poales > Poaceae > Zizania > Zizania palustris. The sequence goes on from JAAALK010000080.1 coordinate 12,890,568, forward strand.
CGTGGTACTTGGGATCTCGACCCCCGTAGTGGGTGACGTCTTGGTCTCCTGGACCATCTCGTTCATACAGACGGATATACCTAGGGCTTCACTCAGGGCGAGGTTGTCTTGTTCATACAGACGGATATACCTTTCACGGAGAAGGTTCCTCACATCCCTAGGATCTTGAGGACCAGGTAAGTGTAGTGGGGCACCGCCATGAACTTGGTGATGGATGGCCTTCCAAGCACATCATGGTACGTGGTCTCAAAGTCGGCAACATAGAAAGGAGTATCCGTCTTTTGGCATGGTGATCGTGCCAAGGGGGATGTTGGCCTTTCCCGAGACAATCCCATAGAAAGGAGTGTCCGTCTTTTGGAACTTCGAGTGGTCGATGCCAAGTGCGGTTAACGTTCCTTTGAACAGGACATTAAGGCCACTGCCACCATCAATCAACACCCTTTTAAGACGCACTTTTAGGACGATCGGGTCGACGACTAGTGGGAATCGTCCTGACTTAGGGATGTCCGTCCACTTATCTTGGCGACTGAAGGTGATCGGGATTTCCGACCACCTTAAGCGCTCGGTTTCCCCAGCGTTGATGGTGTTGATGTGACGAGTCATCAACTTCTATTAGCGCTTGGATTCGGTAGTGATCGTCCCACCGAATATCATGGAGACTGTCCTCGCAGGCTCTTGGAAGTCGTTCTCCACTGGTGGAGTACCGATGTCCTCCTTGCCTTTGTCGAACTTCTTCTTGTTGTCCTAACGATGCTTGTCAGGTCAGGGGTTTCCTTCTGCCTCTTTCAGCATCTGGTTCTACAGCTGAAAACATCGACAGGTGGTGTGGTTTTTGTTAGGATGGATAAAGCAGGGCTTGTCAAGCAATTCCTGTAAAGATAGGTTATCCCGACCATGCGGTCAGTTGTTTTTGTCTGCAACCATGATCTCTTTATTCTTCCTCTTCTTGGTTCTGTACCGAGTAGAAGACTCGGGGTTGTCGCGATGTTGATGCGTAGGCGATTGGCGATGTTCCATTTTCTTCTTGTCCTTGCCAAATTCATGAGAACTCAGGTACATCTACTCCCGCTTGGTGTCCTCTGCGTTGGCGTATTGTTCGACAATGGTGATCATGTGGCTGGGGTCATTCAAAGGATTCATCACCAGGTGAAGAAATAGTTTCGACGGCTTACATAAGACATCTTGAAAAGTTGACATTACGTCAGAGTTGAAGATGTTGGTGACAATGTTATGTTGCTCAAAGAATTGGTGAATGTACTCCTATAGATACTCTCCCTCCCTTTGGCCAATATGGCGTAGGTCGTGCCGAGAGGTAGGCCTTTGCCAAGTTCCTTGATAATTGGCGATGAAGTTTTCACACAAATTATCATAGGAGATGGTAGAATTCTCGGGAAGTGAGGCGAGCCAGCTGACGGCAGATGCCAAAAGCATAACGAGGAGGTAATTGACCATGACATCCTGGTCTCCTCTAGCTACGTGTATGGTTGTATAATACAGTTGCAACCATTGGTACAGTTGGTCTTACCATCATAGGGCGTGACTCCTATTGGGCGAAAGTTAAGAGGCTACTTGACTTGTCGAAGGCGCTCGAAGAAGGCAAGGAAGCCATTGTGGCGTGAGATGTTGGAGTCGGGCCGGTTGATCCTTGGTGAACTATGACTTTGGTCATACTGCTCGCGACATCAAATATCTCTGTGTTCTTCTTGGTGACGGTGAGAGATGGCGTTATGTGCATCAAGCTGATCATTGATAATATATTGGGCATTACCGACATAGGAGCTTCCTCCCTGCTCGCTTTGGCGAGCGCGTCTTGACCGTCCAGATGGTTGGGAGCATGAACTCTAGTATTGAGACCGAGGTTGGTGGAGAGGCGTTGGTTCGACCATTTGGGCAACCGCTGCCTAAGTCAAGGCTTGAGCCCTTTGGAGCTCAAGCGTATTACGGAGCGTAGAAAATGTCCTTACAATGGCGAGCAAGTTTTCCATGTGTATTCTATACACGTCATGGCCTTCGAACTCCATGGTGTATGCAACTTGTTCACCCTTGTCTAAAAGTTTCGGCCCCTTCCCGAGCTCCTTCTCGGCAGTCATCCCTAGCGGTGTTCTGCCTTCGGCGCTCACGTCGATGAGTGTTGGACTCAACATCATTGGAGGGCTCTTCCTCGGAGACAACCCCCGTGACAGCCATGACAGCGAGCAGAAGTGGAGCTTGATGGAGTGATGGGATTGGTTGGTGGAATCGCTTTGATGTGACCGTAGAGAATTGTCGTCGTTGGACGGTGCGCCCTACAGAGTTGGCGAAGATGATGTAGTCATAGGGTGAGTCTATGATGGCTTAGGGATGAATCATGGGTGGAGCTAGTTGCTAAGACACCCGAGCCATCGGCGGATGTACTGTCGAAGTACATGAAACTTTCTCCTCGGGCGAGGCGGTGACTAGAACTAGTTGGTTCATACAATCGCCAATGAAAGTCAGGCTTCCAAAGATGATTGTGACACCCGTTGGGACCTTGGTATCAACTTTGCAAATGACAACCATTGAACCAGCCCGTGGATCACAAAACTGCTCCCCTACCTGGTGTGCCAATTATCGTTACGTATGAACAACAATAGCCTATGAGAGTACCCACAGTGAGATTTGGTTAGGTTTGATGGGGAGCTATGATACTGACTCAATGGTTACCTCGATAGATGAGGCAAAATAGAAAACTCAATGAGGATTTAGACAAGTTCAGGCCTCTCAGAGGATAATAGTCCTACTCATGCGTGTGTGATATGTGGCGATGAATCATTCCTTAGGAAATAGTATGACCCTTTGAATACAATAGAAGTCTTCATGAGCATATCTCTACGTGCTCACGAAGGCTTTTCCAAAGGAGTCTTTTTATGCGACTCTCTTTTCGGGCTAAGTTTTTTTTGGGGAAAGTCCATCTTTTTAGTAGACTCCCTCTGACCCCTTTATATGAGAGGTATTGAGAGTTACAAATCATAAATAAATTATCCCACTAATGATCGAGGAAACGGTCAGTTAGTGAGCAATGACTGTTGGAGATAACTGCTATTGCTTGATGATGATCTTCATGATAATTGATGATGGCATAGCCTTTAAGATTGATCGTTGGAATGCAAGTGGTCGTGAGGCCCCACTCCGAATGTAGGACTCGAGAACTCGATGCTCTTTGCCACCGGTGTTCTGGAGAAAGCCGACCGGTGAGTAGTCAACGGTAGAACCACTCGGGAGAGAACCCGTGATCATATTCTCGACAATAGCCTTGCAATTTTTTTGAAATAACACGTTAGAAGTTAATATATGTGATATTAATTTGGTTATGAATCTTCTATATTGTGATTAATTATATATGGTGTGCTTTGAAATATTGGATACATTAACTGCCAAATCTTGACCTTGATTTAAGATGCAGCCTAAAAATAATTATTTTTTTTAAAAATAACCATAATATTAATAACAGACGATAATAATTACCCATCACTAAAAGGTCCTAACAGGTGTACCGATAAACTCTTTTATTGATGAGTGAATATTACAGTCTGTTACTAAAAATTGATCTATCTTAACTGACATGATAAAAGTGACGAAAGACTTCATCACTAATAAGTTTTTTCGGTGCACGTAGGTGTACGGTTTGAATAATTGAGTGTTATACCCATCAAAACTAAAACCTTCCCAGTAAAGAAATATTGCAATACATGTATATTTCTCTGCATTGCATTTTTTCAAATATACTTGTTGATTTGGAGATCATTTCCTAATGCAATCTGCTACAAATCTTCAACCATAAAATACACCAATACCAGTTCAGATGAATAATTCCCACTAGAGAAATACAACATCACAGTATACATTTCTCAATTCCAAACATTATTGTTTATTCTTTGCCAAAAAGAAAAAAAATATAGTTGTTCATTTGGAGATCAATTACTTAAATAACCTGATAAAACGATTCAACCTAAAATACATATATTATATGCATCAACAACTCTACACAGGGATAAACTATTATATGCTATTATAATTTCCAATAATTTTAGAAATAGAGTCATTGATTGTGGTCCCTTCTATGACTTATTTTAATAATTTTAATAATATATTTCCAACTAATCTTTCTATAGATACCATTAAAAACTAATACCTCCCATCAATAAAGAAATAATATATTCTAATCTATCAAGATACATATTTCTATCTTGGGGAAGTATCTTGTGCACATCGACTAGCCATGCATATGGTGCACATGTGAGATCTCCACCTTTAATCTGTAATCCAACGGACAACAACTTCGCTGGGGGTTATCGCAAATGTAGCAAGGAACGGAATGGGGGAGGTGGAAGATGTTTTCTGCTAAATGATCTGATGGAGCTGATGTCCGTTGGATTACAGATTGAAGGTGAAGATCTTACATGTGCACACGTACTTCTCCTTCTATTTGCCCTTCAATAAACAATTCCAAACATAGCTGTTACCGTCGAGATAATTTCCTCCCTTATCCTCAGATTAAAAAATTAATCAATAATTCCATTAAATTGGATTAAACAGTAGAATTTGACGCATCGTCGTGACGCGATGCTTGCGACGTAGTAATTGGCCACATTCTGACCTCGCTCCAAGACTCCCATGGTCGTCTTCCCAACAACCGGTCGATTGTCGCGGCTGTCGGAGACGATCTGATCGGCGGTGTACGTGGTGATCGTCTCTGCGCGCGCCGGCGCGGTGACAGCGAGGGGAGGAAGCTAAGCTAGGCTAGGCTAGGCCGGCGGCGGCGGGCGGTCATGGCCGTGGTGCTCGGCGCGTTCGTGCCGGACACCGCGGCGCAGTGGCGCAGCGTTGTGAAGGGGGAGGTGGCGAGGCAGATGGGCGTCGAGGCGGAGGCGAAGAAGCTGGAGGAGAGGCTGGAGAAGGTGGGCGCGGCGGTGCGCGACGCCGAGGCACGGGCGGCGCGCGGGGACGACGCCGCGGCGGCTTGGCTGGACAAGGTGCGCGCCGCGGCGTACGAGGCGGACGTCGCCGTCGACCGGTGCAGGGTCCTGGCGCGCCGGTTGAGAAACCGGGAGCAGCAACAGCAGCAGAACCATCACCAGGTGAGATAAGTTAGCCTTTACCCTTGAATTTGGAGAGTGTCAGGCCACCTCGCTGGCCGTGGTAATGGCGTTGCAGATCAGCTAACGTTGCTTCGTGTTGTTCACTTGTTCTCACGGCGTGAAGTCTCTTCCATGGCTGCTGTCATCCTGCTGCGACGTGGGCGAACCCCGCCGCGACATCGTCGCTGGGATGAAGAACGTGAGCCAGAAGCTGAAGGCCATACTGAAGGAGCAGCGGCAGCTGCAGCTCCACGCATCCGTCGCTGACCAGACTCTCCATGAACGGAAGGTTCTCAGGCACCGGAAATCCGACCCTACAGAGATCGACATCGTCGGCGCAGCAATGGAGGAAGACGCTCGTCGCCTCCTGCACCGGCTTATGCACAAGGACGATCAGGCCGCCTGCGGCGTCGTGGCCGTCGTCGGGCCCGACGGCATTGGCAAGACCACACTGGCGAAGGTGGTGTACGACAGCGAGAGGGTGCGGCGCAGCTTTGAGACAAGGTCATGGGTGACCCTCTCCAGGGGTTACAGCATCGACGTCGAGGCCGATCAGCGAGAGGCCGCCCTGCTCTCGGAGGTCATCGACGCCGTCGGCGGCGACGTGATGGGCGCCAAGACTGTCAGCGACCTCAAGGCAATGCTGGCCGGCTTGGTGGCGAACAAGAGGTTCTTGCTCGTGCTCGACGACGTGCGGCACGGCGGCGAGTGGGAGGACGTGCTGAGGAGGCCGCTCGCGAACGGCGGCCGCGGCAGCAAGGTGCTCGTCACCGCGCGGCACGGAAGCATCGCTCGAGTGATGGGCGCCGGCTACATCCACCGCGTGAAGAGGCTCGGTGCGGACGATGGCTGGGCGCTGCTCCGCGTCTCGGCGTGCGTGGCTGACGACGGCGGCGGCGAGGCTACCGCAGCGCTGAAGGGCCTCGGCGAGAGGATCGTCGTCGAGAAGTGCGCCGGTGTTCCACTGGCGATCAAGGCGGTCGCCGGCGTCCTGAGGACACGGGAGGCGATCGTCGAGGAGTGGGCGGAGGTGCTGGCGAGCCCGGCGTGGTCGGTGAAGGGGCTCCCCGACGACGCCATGAAGCCTTTGTACCTGTGCTACGATGACATGCCGTGCCACCTGAAGCAATGCTTCCTCTACTGCTCGCTGTTCCTCTCCGACTTCGCCGCGGACAGGCGGGCGCTCGTGCAGCAGTGGATTGCCCAGGGCTTCGTGCAGATCAGGGGAGACGCCGGCGTCGAGGAGGTCGCCGAGGAGTACTACGACGAGCTCGTCGGGAGGAACCTCCTCCAGCCGGCGAAGGCCGACAGGCGCGGCTGCGTGGAACGGTGCACGGTACACGACATGCTTCGCTCCATGGCGCAGGTGCTCTCCCACGGCGAGAACTTCACCTGCGACACGCCGCGGCCTCCCGACGACGGCGGCGACGCCTCCTCCTTCGCGCCACGGTACGTCTCGTTTCCAAGAAGTTACCTGGCTGCAATACCAGAGCGTCTTGTGAAGTTAGAAGGGACAAGAACACTGCTGCTCCAGAGGAACCCACTGACAATCGAGGGCAACATGTTTGCAAGGCTGCATCATCTGAAAGTCTTAGACCTTACTGAAACAGCAATGGAGGTCATTCCAGAGACTTTGGGGAGCCTGTTTTACCTGAGGTTCTTGAACCTGTCCCAGACAAGGATAAAGTCACTTCCAGAAACCATTGGCAATCTGTGGAGCCTCAAGTTCTTGCTGCTAAGAGAGTGCAAGTCACTGCATGTTCTGCCAAAAGGGATAGAGAATCTGAAAGGGCTGAGAGACCTTGACATTGCAGGCACTGTGATCAACGACGCAGCATTCAGAGTAGGCCAGCTCAGAAGCCTTACATCACTCAGGTGCTTCGCCGTGACGAGCAAGGAGGAGCGAGCTGCAGATGATAAGAGTGGGTGGCCTCTGGATGAACTCCACAACTTGAGTCAGCTAAGGACACTCCATGTGAAGAAGCTCGAGAAGGCCACTAGTCTGTCTGAGGCAGCTGGAGTGACACTTGCCGGCAAAACTGGCCTCAGAGAGCTCGAGCTATCGTGCAGCAGCACTTTGAAGTCATTTGAGATACCGACAGCGGTCAGAAAGATCGAGGATATCTTGATTATCTTCCAGGAGTTGCATCCACCACGATGCCTGGAGTCGCTGAAGATTGCAAACTACTTTGGGACAAAGTTCCCGAGCTGGCTGTCACCGACCTGCCTCCCAAATCTCTGCCGTCTCAACATAACTGGATGCAACTTGTGCGAATCCTTTCCTCCATTAGGTCGTCTGCCAGAGTTGAGATCTTTGTGCATTGCCGATTCTTCAGCTCTCAAGGATATTGATGCACAATTCACGGACACAGATCACTGCCATCAGGTACCATTTCCAAAGCTAGAGGACCTGCACTTGCAAGAGTTGCATAACCTGAAGACATGGAGCAGCATCGAAGCAGGAGCATTGCCATCTCTGCAGGCTCTGCAGCTAGAGAGCTGCCCCAAGCTGCGATGCTTACCTGCTGGCCTCCGACATGTGACATCCATGACTGAGCTGCGCATAGTGGACATGGAGAGCCTTGAGGCTGTCGACAACATTCCTTCACTGAGGGAACTGAGTGTTTGGAACACCCCAAATCTGAAGAAGATATGTGACTTGCCTTCCCTTAAAGATCTCAACATATGTCATTGCCCAGTGCTCGAGACTGTGCAGGGCATCAACAGTCTGCAAGAGGTGCACATCTTCGATCTTGAACTGCAGCAGATGCCAAGATGGATTGAGGCATATGCATCGAAGCTTTGCGCACTGGAATTCAAGAGCACAACTAAGCTGCTGAAGAGGTGCTTGGTTGACGGCCCAGACTGGTCTGTGATCAAGGGCATTGCACTAGTCCACGGATACTCCACTGATTCCAGTTACATATACTATTCGAAGAGTCCCTACATCTTTGACAGTACTGTCAGTGTTCAAGAAAGCCTTGACATGGAAGGGCATCCGGCAGATTCTCATAAAACTGACGATGCATCAACAGGAGGCAAAAACATTGATCAACAAGATGATCTAGTTTCAACTTCAGGTACCAGTGATTTAGAAACCAATGACTTCTTTGACTCAAAACTAGTGAGTGCAAGAACTACCAGGAGTGAAGACAGTGGATCCGATAAGAACAAGGAGAAGTACCTGAATAGACCCACTGGCCGCCGAATGCATAAGCTGGCAGAAGTACCTGAAGATTGTGAGGATGAGGAAGGTGCAGATTATGTAGTTGTGTTTCCTGCTAATACAACTAAAGCTACAGTACCAGAGAAACTTCGTCCTGCTGTTACTCATGATCATAATGATAAAGATATAGCTCATAAACCTCAAACAATCACCAATGATGGAAGTGGTCATGATACTAATGATAACTTGATTCTTACCAAGCAAAGGGGATCCAAGATGAAAAAGGATGCTCCCACTGATGTTAAAACTGATCTGGGTACTTCTGTTATTAAACCTACTGCCAAAATTGTTCATAAGTTAGTCCGGGAAGGGTCTCAAGCAATCAATATTACGGAAACTGACCAGGATTTGAACCTCAGTTCATTTGAAAGCAAGAGGCATGCATCTAATAAGGACAAAGTTGATGCTTCTGATTCTGATACTGGTAAAGATACTACCAATATTCCTTCATCATGCACCTTTGCAAGGAGAAGTGTTGAAATGGCGCTCAAGACCTCTGGCACAGAAGCTGATAATGAACAGGTGACTGTACAGGCAAGAAATACCTCCTGTGCCAGTGAAGTGAATCTTTCTTCTAGTTCTGCCAGAGCTAAAGTAAAAGAAGGAAGACATCGATCTGTTTCTGTGAAGAAAAGCATTCCTAAAACAGTCAAATTTGCACCTATGGAAGAAACAAAGAGTAATTGTAAAGAAACAGACAATAGTTTGCCTTGTTCCAGGCAAACAACAAGCAAGAAAGAAAATGATGTTTCTATTGATGCTGATACCATGATGGCTGCTATTCATCCATCCAACACGTTCACTGAAAGTCATCCTGACAAAGTTAACAAGACTGCTGCTTCTGCTACTGAAGTAATGAAGATATCTAATGAAGTCATTTATTGTAACTTTATTGCCACACAAGATTTGCATCCCATTTCATGCCACAATGAGAAACGGTTGCCCGATGTTGTCAACAATATTTGTACTTCTGCCAATGACAATCACGATCAGATGGGGTGCAACAACAAAAGTCTGTCAGACAACTTAAATCATGAAGAATCTAGATCAATCAGTGCTACCGAAACTACTTGCGATTCAGGACCTTGCAAATCGACTGCCACTTCAGCCTGCAAACATCAGACACTGAAGAGACAAGGAACAACTGTTACTGATCCTAGTGATGACACAGATGCATCCATCAGAAAAATTATTGGTCTGGCGAGCAAAATCTCGGAGAAAGTTAGCAGCACATGTTCACCTGTATCACTGAAACACCAGTCTGCTGAAACATTGAAGAAGATTAGTCGCTCTCCATCGAAACCAATGGACTCTGGGCCTCATGCCATCGATATCGCTGAAGCAGCCATGAACCCAGAGGTCTCAAAAGCCACTCTCACAAACAGATTCCCAGCTAATGCGGCAGCTAAGGATGGTCTTACCGATGATAAAACACCTGTATCCATCAGCATTAAGGCCGACGACTCACATCAGCCACCAAAGGTGTACACCGCCATTTGGGCCGACACCGACACGGACACCCTGAAAGCCCGGTTCCTCAGCTCGATGCAGCACTACCGTAGGATGGCTTCCCGCCGTCGTCGCCGCCACAGGAAGCACGGCTCCGAGAGCAAGTGGAAGTGGAACATCGTCTCGGTGCTGGTGGCCGTCCTCCTGCTCGTCTCCGTGGCGCAGCTGCTGTTCACCCTCTGGCTGTACCGGAGACTCCTGAAGTAACACTCCAAAGTAGACGAACAGTGAATTTACACTGCCATTCTCCCTTGTGCTGTTGCAACTTGCAAATCTTGTATATGGATGAAAGTTCATGCGTGTGCCTTGTGTACAAGTGTATAACCAATGTGTAGTGTGGACTGCGGCTTTCTGGCTAGCGAGCTATCCCAAAATTTGGCGGGAGAGGGTGCATTTTGAAGTACTTTGGCGCCAACCATTTTCATGTAGCGCTTTGCATGTGTGACTGTGTGAGTGTGTATGACCCTTGGCCGCTATAGTTGGGAAGACGAGCCGAAATTTGGGGGGAAGAAAGGAGATAGAATGAGGAAGCAGAAGAGGAATTACCCCAGCAGAATCCGGTCGTCCGGCGGCCAGACCACCATCCAATCGTTCCTCTTCAGATCCACGTAGGGAGAAAAGCCAGCGCAGATTCAGATTCATCTCCTTGTCCCAGTTTTCTCCATTTTTTCGGAATTTTTGGATTTGTTTTTCTTACTTTTGCCTTTTCATCGTTCAGAGTTGTCGGTGGGGAGCTAAAGCCCTCGGCGCCGCCGGAGAAGGAGGAGGAGCCGATCTCCCCGCCGCAACCACCGAAGCGGGAGATCATCCGGGTCACCAAGGCGATCATCAAGGTAGCAACCGACCAAACCAATCAGTTGTTTCCCTTTCCGTCGCAGTCACTAAAGCGGGAAATGCTTCGGCGGAATCTGGCAGGAGAAGGCGAGCGCGTTCTCGTCGGTGGGCTCCCCCTCCTCGGGGTCGGGGAAGAACGGGGGCGGCGAGGCCAGCGGCGCGACCGCTCTGAACGCGGTGATGTTCAAGGGATTCAAATGCTCTAGCCCCGCAGCGAGAGCGGAGGCCGTCTCCTCTAGCGGCGGCGTCGCGGAGATCGCGGGAGTCGGCGATGGTGGCGGCCTCGGCGTCCGGCTGGTGGTCGAGGAGATCTCTGCGGGTGGTCGCCGCGAGACTGGGAAGCGGAAGAGCCCCCTCGGTGCACCTCCCTCCCCTTCCCTCCCCTTCCCTCCCCTTGGCTCTTGAATTCCCCTCCCCCTTCATCATGCCATATCGATCTCCCCACTTGCGACGGCGAGCACAACGGCAGCTCCAACCACGTGGTGGTTCTCGGCGACGACCCGAAGCCGAGGCCGGCGACGAGGATGGTGAGACGGCGGCATGCGAGGCCCGCCGGCCGCGGCGAAGGCGGCGATCAAACTCTCTACAACCACTGTAAGATCTCTCTCTCTCCGAGACGCTTCGCTGCCAGAATTTGAATCGCGTGATGGTTGGTTTCAGACGCGAGCGGCGGCGGGTGGTGGCACGGCGATATGGAGGGCGTCGACGGCGAGGAGGTCGGGTGGACCGACGACATGTGGGAGGGGATGGGTTCCATCGCGCTCGGAGGCTTGGACTGGCACTAGCAACTGCCGGCTCGCCGCGCCACGCCGGCCGCCGGAAGCTCGCCGGCTTTGAGTTTTGATTGGAATTGATGTCAACGGCGATATTGATCCCTGTGCTTGCTTGACAGTGATAAAAAAACTCAAGTAAACGGGCCAGATTATCAGTGTTAGACATCAGTTAAAAGAATGTAAATTACTACTAGTACTCTATTTTAAGGATAATTCTCACGTGTTACTACATTTTTCAGTAATTTGAAAAAAATACTGAGGTTAGTGATGGTATTGTTCTCTACTTTCATATTTATAAACCATGAAAATAGTGTTTAAGTATACTGAGAAACCAAGGGTTCATTTCAAGTGTTTGTGATGAGTGATTGACAGGCTTTTTACCTTCTGTTCGAAGGGTACCTCTGAAGGGTGTTCGGAGGAGGGTACCTCCGGAGGGGTTTCGGAGGTGGTTTCACCGAAGGGTGTTCGGTGGCTGGTTGCTGCAGCTGTGCAGTGGAGTGTGCTTGTCGGAGGGGTCTGACAGTACACGATGACTGGGTTTGTACCGAATGCTTCGGTACTTTGGGCGGTACACCGGAGTGTGTACCGAAGGTTGCTAACCCGGAGAGGTCTCCGGAGTACTGGATACACTTGTCTGTTTTGCTGTGGTGCGCAGGGACTTCGGAGGCGACGAACAAGGTTCGTAGCAGGTGAACCTGGGTCAAGCAGGAGGCTTGATGCCAGGGGAGCGGGGAGCTCCGTCACGGTGGCTGCGAAGGGGTCTGGGTCGGTCCTCGGGTCGAGGCGTGCCAGGTGAAGGCAGAGAGTGCGGAGCGTGGCTCCGGGTGAAGGTGCTCCGAGACAAAGTCCTCGGAGGTGAGGCACTTCGAAGGTACTTCGAATGGAGTGACTTCGGAGTTGGATGGATCAAGTCCTCTGCGGAGGCAAGGAGTTCGAAATGTGCTCCGGAGGGAGACATTCGAAGGTACCCGACGAAGGTCTCAGAAGTCGAGGCGCATTGAAGGCATGGTCCGGGTGAGGCTCGTCGAGGAGTGTGCTCGGGGAGAGACACTGCGACGAAGTGCTCATGGAATGCTTCATGCGGAGGCCTTGGACGAAGGAGGGACTTCGAAGGGTGGTACTCCGAAGCCCCGGCTTCGGAGTGAGGAAGGCTTCGGAGCGAGGCTAGCTCCGGAGTGAGGATGACTTGTGGTACTTCGGCCATGCATGGCTTCGGTACACGGACTGATGGAGTTCGAGCTGGGAGTAGCTGTGAAGCCGTGGTGGTCCACTCCGGAGGTGTTGGTGCGAAGGCCCAAGGGCTTTGACGGCTTCGGCTCAAAACCGTCACTGTATCGAAGGCTGACTTCGGTGAAGCGAAGGCCATCTGGCTCAAGGCTTCTCACCGAAGCTACCGCACCCTCGCGTGCGAAGGAAGGCTGCAGAAGGTCAAAGACTGCAAAGGCTGACACTGTCTGCTCTGCAAAAAGCTGACGCTATCCCCTCTGCAAAGCTGACAGAGAAGCCTCCAGAATAAAGGTGGACTACCTTTTGTACCCCTTAGTTCTGTAGAGACAAATCCAATGTAAACCCTAGGGGTAAAGTAGTCACTTCCTTTGGGTGAACTGTGGGCTATAAATATGGGGGCTTGGTAGGTAACATTTAACACTTTGAGCATTTACTGTTGAGCTCCTGTAGCCACATACCTCGCAGTATTCATCCAGAGTTCAATCTATTTGTGTTCCTTGTTCAAGCGGCGAAGCCCTGCTACTTTGTGCTTTTTGCTTGAGCTCGCTTTACATACCTCGCTAGTTGTAGTGCACCGAAGCCTGTCTAGGTGAAGAGTGTTGTTCTGCGAAGTGTGTTTTCAGTGTGCTGTCGCTCTGTGTAACTTGAGGCTAGACCTCACAGCTTACTAGCGAAGCCCTGTTCGAAGCCCGTTTTGCTTCTTGTGTCGAAGCCCGTTTTGCTTCTTGTGTTGAAGCCCTTAGCGAAGTCCGTTTGTGTGCGTGTAGACCTTCGTGTACGAAGCACAGCACCAGTTGCTGCTGCCAAGTACTAGATCGAAGTCCTCAGAGGGCTGTCCACTCTTGCGAAGGATGAAGTGCGAAGCCTGCTCGAAGCACCCCGTGTGCGGAGCCTGCACTGACTTAGCAGAGTAGAGTTTCGAGGGTTGTTAGTGGAGCGAAGTCTTCTTGGCTTCGAACTTTTGCTTCTGCGAAGCCTGTGTTCGGAGCTGTCGAAGTACCTCCGAACCAGACCTCCGAAGGTAGTGTTCGAAGCCTGTTCCGCAGAAGACAGTACTAAACCGAAGGGTTGTTTTTAGCCCGAAATTTTATAAAGCTCCCATTCACCCCCCCTCTGGTCACAGTTTCCGGTCCAACAATTGGTATCAGAGCAGGTTAAGATCACCAGTTGACCTTAACCGGTTTTGTGATCTGTTGGCGACATGGATAGAGGCAGTAAAATTCCTCTGGTCGATGGGACAGATTTTGCATACTGGAAGGTGCGCATGGAGGCTTACTTGTTAAGCCAAGGAAATGCAATTTGGGAGATTGTGGACTCACAATACTCCATCCCTGAGACTCGCACCTCTCAGACTGAGAAGGATCAGTATAATGCCAATTCCAAGGCAAGAAATATACTGTTCATCGGTTTGAGTAGAAGTGAGTTCGATAGGGTGCAGCACCTTAGGACTGCTAGGGAGATTTGGACAACACTCACTGTCTTTCATGAGGGCTCTACTCAGATTAAGGCCAGACGCCAAAGCACCTACAACCAACTGTATCAGCTGTTTGTGCAGGCACCTGGTGAATCTGTAGATGCCATGTTTTCTCGCTTTGACGCGATAGTGAGTAACTTGCGATCCAACGGGACGCTTGCTTACAGTGATCATGACAGGGCTATCAAGCTTCTCTATGCTCTTGACCGTAGCGTATGGGAAGTGAAGATATCCAGCATTGAGGAGTCCACAGGTTATGACACATTGACCTGTGATGAGCTCTTTAGCAAGCTGAAGTCCACAGAGATTGCCAAGGCATCTCTTGCTGTGCACAGAAGCTCTTTGCCACAGCCATTGGCATTGGTTTCTAACACTAGTCGTGGCACCACTGCAGAACCAAGCACATCTGGCACTTGTGTTCTTGCAGATGGTTTTGCTTTGTCCTCCCTGGTCTCCGTCTCAAAGGAGCAGGTGGACACTCTAGATGATGATGAGCTTGCTCTCATTGCCCGGAGGTTCACCCGCTTTCATCATGAGAGACGGGATCAGAGGAGAAGTGGTTTTAGTGGTTGCTATGAATGTGGCGACACTTCTCACATCAAGGCAAATTGCCCTAAGCTCAAGAAGAGAGATGAGAGTGAGCGCCCCAAATACCACAAAAAGGAGAGGAAGCCTTTTGTGAAGGGCAAGCGCGGCAAGATGGCTAAGAAAGTAGCCAAGGCCGCTTCCAGAGCATTTGTTGCTGCTCTCAGTGACATCGACACTTCCTCAACTGAGGAGTCGAGCTCTGAGGAGGAGGAGTCCCCAAAGAAGGAGGACAAGAAGGACAAGAAGGGACGAGACTTCACCGGCCTTTGCTTCATGGCCGACAGCGATCACAGTGGCGATGAGCTTGACTCATCTGACCAGCTACTAATTAAATTAGATGAGCTGAATGAAGTAGTTCTTGGTCAGGATAGATTACTTGTGCAAGCCGCTAGAGAAAGAAAAGACCTTAGACTTAGGTTAGAAACTATTTCTACTGAATATGTCATGCTTAAGTCTAAATTTGATGATGCTGAATGTGAGTCCTGTTCTGTCGTCATGAGTGAGCTTGCTCAGTTGCGTTCTGTTCATGCTCAAACTCTTTCTGAGCTTGAGACTGCACAGAAACAGCTTTTGGAGGTGGATTCTAGACCTCATGATATTATTGATTGCATGAACTGCTCTTTATTACGCGATAGCATTAATTTACGTGATAAGCATGTTCATGATTTAGAGGCTAGATTGGAGAGGGCCGGTAGTTCTAAGGATGTGCAGCCTGTGTGTGACACTTGCATCACCCTTAAGGACCAGCTAGGCACTGCTAGAGAGCGAGCTGAGAACCTCATGTCCGAAAATGAATACCTTCTTTCCGTGGTAAACAAATGCACTGAGGGAAAGGGTAGGATGGATTTGCTCTTGGCCAAGACCAAGTTGTGCGCTGACAGAGCCGGGGTAGCTCTAGGTTTGAGTTTTGAGAGGATACCTTCAGACAGTAAGTCCAAAACTGTTTTCACCTCTCCCACTACCCTAGAGAAAGAGAGAGCTCTGTTAGAAACCCCATCAGCCAAAAAGCCTACCCTTCCACCAAAGAAAACCACTCCTCCTGCCAAGAAAAATCCTCCCAAGAAAACCACTCAGAGAAAACCCAAGGAGCCTGTGGGAGTTGCTCCTGTGACCCATGAGAGTGCCCCCAGGAGAGTTTTTCACTGTTCCTACTGTCAGCGGGCGGGTCATTTGGTTGGGTTCTGTTTTCGTCGCATCAAGGATGAGCGACGCTCTCAGGCGATGAGTTACCAGGACATGCATTACCCATCTTTAGGTATGCATGAGTCTGAGTTGTACTATCATCCTGCTTTTGAGGCTACTCGTGCTTCTCGGAGAGGTTTTGCTCCTCGAAGTGTTCACCATGTTCCATATGGTGGTAGACCTCGGGCTAGCAGATTTGTACCTCGTCAGAGTAGGAGACCTCGACATGTTGTTCGTTCACAGCATGTAGGTAGACCTCGCACTTTGCATCATTTTGATTTTCCTGTGCGTAGACAGTCTACTTTTTCTGTGCCTACTACTCGTGTCACTCAGTGCTGGATGCCTCGTCATTATTTCACTCACCCCAGTACTGAGCGATCGAGACATTCTTATCGTGTGTAGGCGACAGATCGAGGCTTGGAGGGCACGTGGATCATGGACTCTGGTTGTTCGCGCCACATGACCGGAGATGCAGCATGGTTCTCCAGCCTCACCACAACCAAGCAAAGGGAACATATCACCTTCGGAAATAATCGAAGGAGTAGAGTGAAAGGTAAAGGTGTGGTAAGAATTAACTCAAACTTCACTCTCAAAGATGTTGCTTTGGTTGAGAACCTGGGATACAATTTGTTGTCTGTATCTCAGTTGCTTGATGAGGGCTTCGAAGTGCGATTTCATCGCGATACTTCGCAAGTGTTCAATTCTGATGGCGTTGTGGTATGTAAGATCTTTAGAGTTGGGAGAGTGTTTGGAGCTGATTTTTCTGAGTCGTCTGGATCTTCTCATTGTCTGGTTGCACATTCAACTTCTGAGCTTTGGAAGTGGCATAGGAGACTAGGGCATATGAGCTTTGAGTTGCTCGCTCGTCTGAGCACCCTAGGTCTGATCCGAGGATTGCCCAAGCTCAAGTTTGAGAAGAATTTAGTTTGCGCTCCTTGTCGACATGGAAAAATGATCGCCGCTTCGCATTCGCCAGTCACCACAGTGATGACTGAACAACCCGGAGAACTTCTCCATATGGACACTGTAGGTCCTTCTCGGGTTAGTTCTTTAGGCGGCAAGTGGTATGTTCTAGTAATTGTCGACGATTTCTCTCGCTACTCTTGGGTCTTCTTTCTTGCCAGCAAGGATGAAGTGTTTTCACACTTTCGGAGCTTGGTTTGAGACTTTTTACTGAACTCCCTGGTGCATTAAAATTCATTCGAAGCGATAATGGCACTGAGTTCAAAAATAGTCTCTTTGTTGACTTTTGCATGGAGCATGGCATAGAACATCAATTCTCTGCTCCGCGGGTTCCTCAACAAAACGGTGTTGTTGAGAGGAAGAACCGCACTTTGGTTGAGATGGCTAGGACGATGCTTGATGAGCATAGGACTCCTAGAAAATTCTGGGCTGAGGCCATGAACACTGCATGTTACATCTCAAACCGAATCTTCTTGCGCTCAATTTTAAATTTGACATCTTATGAGCTGCGTTTTGGGAGACAGCCCAAGGTTACTCATCTTCGAGTTTTTGGTTGTCGCTGCTTTATCCTAAAACGTGGTAATTTGGATAAATTTGAGTCGCGATCTTCTGACGGGATCTTTTTGGGTTATACTACTCATGGTCATTCTTAACGTGTTTATAACTTGGAAACTAACACTGTCATCGAGTCATGTGATGTGACTTTTGATGAATCAACTCCCTCTGTTAGTTCTGCTTTTGAACAGGCAAATGAACACGACATGGAACAGACTTTATTTGAAGAGGAAGATCCTGGAGAATTCGAGGATGAACCCCTACTACCCTCGACGTCAACCCCCGAAGTTGACCCCGCTTCAACTACTTCGGCACGAGGTCCCGAAGCGACTACCTCAACATCGGTCATCTTGGACCACTCCAACGCACAAGTTGAGGGGGAGACTGCATCCCGCCGCGAGGCTCCACATCACGTTCAAAGGATGCACCCTCCCGAGCAGATCATTGGTGAGCTTGATCAAAGGGTAACACGTTCTCATGCCCATTTCACCAATGCTGCTTTTGTTGCTTCTTTCGAGCCTTTAGATGTTAGTCATGCACTTTCTGATTCTAGTTAGATCAATGTTATGCATGAGGAACTTGAAAATTTTGAGAGAAACCAAGTCTGGACTTTAGTTGATCCTCCACCAAATGTTCATTTCATTGGAACAAAATGGATTTTCAAAAATAAACAAGGGGAGGATGGGACAATTGTTAGAAACAAGGCTAGACTTGTAGCTCAGGGCTTTTCTCAACTAGAAGGGATTGATTTTACTGAAACTTTTGCACCTGTTGCTTGCCTTGAGGCCATTAGGATTTTGCTTGCCTTTGCGACATCTCGGGGATTCAAACTCTATCAAATGGATGTCAAAAGTGCTTTTCTTAATGGCTTCATAGGTGAAGATGTTTATGTAAAACAACCCCCTGGTTTTGAAAACCCCAAGTACCCACATAAAGTCCTTAAACTTCATAAGGCTCTTTATGGACTCAAGCAGGCCCCTCGGGCTTGGTATGATAGACTTAAGTCTTTTCTGCTTGAGCGGGGGTATTTGATGGGCTCTGTTGATAAAACTTTGTTTACTCTCAAGCATGGCAAAGATTTCCTCCTAGTTCAGATTTATGTGGATGATATCATCTTTGGTGGCTCTTCTCATGCTTTAGTTGCCGAGTTTGCAGATACCATGAGCAGGGAATTTGAAATGTCAATGATGGGTGAACTCACCTTTTTCCTTGGTTTGCAAATCAAGCAAAGCAAACAAGGTACTTTCGTCCACCAGACGAAGTACACCAAGGACCTGCTCAAGAAGTTCGACATGTCCGATGCGAAGCCCCTCGCCACTCCAATGGCTACATCTGTAGCATTGGATCCTGACGAAGATGGAGAAGCCGTAGATCAGAAGGAGTTCCGAAGCATGATCGGCTCCCTCCTCTACTTGACTGCTACGAGGCCGGACATACACTTCGCAGTGTGTCTGTGCGCTCGTTTTCAGGCTTCGCCACGAGCTTCGCACCGCCAAGCGGTAAAGCGCATCCTAAGGTATCTCAAACACACCCTTGAATTTGGCATATGGTATTCAGCGTCTTCATCTTTATGTCTTCGAGGTTATTTCGATGCGGATTTTGCTGGGTGTAAAATTGATAGGAAGAGTACCTCTGGTACTTGTCATTTTCTGGGTACTTCATTGGTTTGCTGGTCTTCCCGCAAACAGTCTAGTGTTGCACAATCAACGGCTGAGGCCGAATATGTTGCTGCAGCTAGCTGTTGCTCTCAGATTTTGTGGATGGTTTCCACTTTACGGGATTTCGGGTTAGATTATAAGAGTGTTCCACTTTTCTGTGATAACACTAGTGCTATTTGTATTGCAAACAACCCGGTTCAGCACTCCAGAACCAAACACATTGATGTGAGATATCATTTTCTCAGAGATCACAATGAGAAGGGTGATATTGAACTTCAATATGTTGATTAGGGGTGGGCAAAATTAAACCGAAAACTGAAAACCGAACCGAACCGAAAAACAATGATTTTCGGTTTTTCCAGGAAAGTTCGGTTTTCATTTTAAAAACTTCGGTGTTCGGGGTTCGGTTCGGTTTTGGTTTCTCAAAAACCGACTAGATCGAACCACCGAACCGAAACACCTGCCCAATGTCAGCCCAACGGCCACACGGGCCACGGCCTCACTCCCACTCGGCACTCTCCCTCCCAGCCTCCCAGGAGCCAGAGCCCAGAAGCCAGCAAGCCACAAGCCAGTCCACCGGCAGTTCCCCTTCCCCAAGACGGCAAGACCCCAAGTCCCCATTCCCCACCAGACCGCCAAATGTCCAAACCCTAGCACAGACCCGCCGGCCGCCGCCGCCAGTCGCCACTCCACCGGGCGCCACCGACTCACCGCCAGCTCGCCACCCACTGCCCGCCAGAGCCAAGCGCCGACCGCCGTCCGCCAGAGCATCAGAGCGAGGCGCCGACCGTCGCCCGCCAGGCTGCCAGCGCCAAGCGCCAGGCGCCGTCCCCGCCCGCCACTCGCCAGCGCCGCGCCAGGCGCCGTCCCGGCGTCCCCACCCGCCGCGCCGCTCGCCAGTCGCCAGTCGCCAGGCGTCGTCCCCACCGGCTACTCGGCGTCTCGGCTAGCTCCCTCGGTATGCAGATCTAGCCTTATAACATTAGTTTTTTCTTGTTGTGATGCAGATCTAGCCTTATAACATTAGTTTTTTCTCTCATACTCAATTACTCATGCTGTGATGCAGATCTAGCTAACTAGTTGTCACTGCTAAAGTGCTATTGTACCCATATACATTAGAAATGACTGAAATATGTTGGATTTGCCCATGCTATTGTAGTAGTATCGTACCCATTTTTTGTCTTGTGTTTTGTATTTGTTATAAGTTATACTGTTATGAGCAGAACATTTCTTGAAACATTTGGATCTGGCGACAACTGAACAATCTTGCAATGTATGTATGTCCATGTGCTTTCTCAATTTATTTTACTCCATTTGATATAATTGTTTCCAATGTGTTCAATGGTTAGAATTGCTCAAATAATTTCATTCTTATAGATGGCTGACACTGAAGGAGAAGGAAATAAAAGTAATGAGGAAGTTCAAAAACCAGTGCAACCAGAAACAAAGGAAGCAGATAAAAATGAGTCCAACAAGGTGGAACAAGAATCTAAGAAAAGGAAGGCAATCACCCCAAGGTCAGATGTTTGGGAAAGCTTCACAAAGATTAAAATTGGAGATGAAGTCAAAAAGGCCAAATGCAAACACTGCAACCGTGAGCTACTATGCGATTCAAGACGTAATGGTACATCCTCCTTGCTTAGTCATTTGAAAACCTGCAAAAAAAATCCAAATAAGAATTCAGATTCTAGTCAAGGTACATTACAAGTACAACCAAATCTGGGGAATGGTAGTCATGGTACAATTTCCACTTGGAAATTTGATCCCGATGAGCTTAGAAATGCTTTTGCTGAAATGATTATAGAAGATGAACTTCCTTTCGCCTTCTGTGAACGCCTAGGCTTTAGAAAGTTTATGGCTAAAGCTTGTCCTCGTTTCGTTGTGCCCTCAAGAAGAACGACCACTAGGATTGCTACTATTCGTTGTGAGATTCAAAAAGAGAAGCTTGCTGAATTTTTCAAAACCTGTGAAAGAGTGTGCCTCACAACTGACACTTGGACGTCAAACACACAACAAAACTATATGTGTGTGACAGCTCATTTTGTTGATTGTGATTGGAAATTACACAAGAAGATCATAGGATTTTTCTTAGTGAAGGGACATAAGGGGGATGACATTGGAAAATCCTTAGAACAATGTTTGGTGGAATGGGGTATAGATAAAGTTTTCACAATAACAGTGGATAATGCTAGTGCAAATGATGGTGCCATCAATTACATGAGGAAGACATTGAATAGCTCAAACTGTAGTATTGTTGATGGAAAATATTTCATATGAGATGTGCTGCACACATTATAAACTTAATAGTAACTGATGGACTTAAAGAAGTTGATGTCTCCATTAATCGTATCCGTGCTGCTGTCAAGTACATTAGGAATTCCCCATCTAGATTGGCCAAGTTTAAGAAATGTGCAGAACTAGCAAAGGTGGACAACAAAGCTTTTCTAAAACTAGATGTCTGCACTAGATGGAATTCAACATATCTTATGTTGAAAGCTGCAATAAATTATGAGAAAGTATTTGATAGGTATGATGAGGAAGACCCATACTATGCAATTGAATTATGTGGTGTCAATGGTCCAGGAGTTATTGAGCCAGAAGATTGGGTGAATGCAAAGAAGATGGCTGAGTTTCTAAAACATTTTTATGATGTCACTCTTCGTATTTCTGCCACACAACATGTTACTTCTAACATATTCTTGCATGATATTGCTGAACTTTTGTTACGCATTCGAGAATGGTGTAGAAGTGAGGATAGGATTAAAAAGGAAATGGGTCAGAGAATGCTAGCCAAGTTTTGCAAGTACTGGGGGAATCCTGATAACATGAATTTACTTATTTTTATTGGTGTTGTCATTGATCCAAGGTATAAGTTATCTAATTATGTAAAGCTGTGTATTGAAGTATTGTTTGGTGATACGGAAGGCAATAGACTTTGGGATGCAGTGACAACATGTTTTCATGCTTTATTTGTGCAATACAAAAAATTTATAGTCCTAGTGACAAAGATCCATCACCTATGGTTTGTAAAGAAGATGAAGATGATGATAGAATGTTGTTGAAAACCGTAATTGCTCAGAAGATGAAAACAACACATGGTGTGATTGGCACTTCAAAGACTGAAGCTGAAAAATACCTTGCAGAAGAGAATGAAGAAGATAACAAACAATTTGATATTCTTAACTGGTGGAAGTGTAATTCTGCTAGGTTTCCAATATTATCTCGTCTAGCTCGTGATGTGTTAGCAATTCCCATATCCACAGTTGCTTCTGAATCAGCTTTTAGTGTTGGTGGTCGTGTCCTTGATGATTTTAGAAGCTCACTCACGCCGTCTATGGTACAACGGTTGATTTGTACGCAAGATTGGTTGCGAAGTTCTCCTCCTATTAGCATTGAAGAGGATCCTGAAAAGTTGTCCCAGATTGAGGAAGGTCAATTATTTTCTATGTCCTGCTCAGATTATTTGTGTCTTGCTTGGACTGAATTAAAAATCTAATTGTTCTTGTTTTGTGTTTTGCTTGGACTGTTTTTAGAACTTATTGCAGAAAAGAATGAATGTACTTCAAAGTCCAAAACTGGTTCTGTGTTGAAGCCTACTACCTCTACATCCCCTACTAGTACAAGGTGAAAACATGTACTGTTTTTGAAGTGATTTCAGTGTTTACATGCTTCTGTTTAGTTCTTTTTAGTTCTGAATTTTGAAGAATCATTTTGCTGACATATTTATTTTCTATCCAGTGTGAAGAAATGAAGAATAGTTTGGACTGTGGACTCTAGAGATTACATATTACAGATGTGTGCAGTGTGCTGCAGTGGATGTCTGGATGAATGAGCTAATTGTGTAATTGAAGACTATTCTATTTCTGAACTCTTATTGTGTGATACTGTGATTGCCTTGGGTGAAACTCTATTTGAGTGTTTGTAATTTCAATCATGAAATGCTTGCTAGTTGTAAGTTGTTATTTGTTAAGTTGTTTCACTAGATAATAGATATGTCATATGTGTTGTTTCTGCAATTGGTTTGAACTTTGAACACTGAATTTCTGTATTATTATTCTGCAATTGGTTTGAACTTATGAGCAATGAATGCATGAGGTATTGAGGCGTTGTACTGTTGTCTGTGTTGCTAGCTTGCTGGAGTTGCTGCTGCAATCGGTTTTGCAACAAATTTTTCTGAAATTTTTGCAATGTGCTGCAGAGCTACTGCATGCAGATACAAGCCACTAGCTAGCTGCTTCGGTTAACCGAATAAACCGAAAAACCGAACCGAATTTTTTCGGTTTATTCGGTGCGGTTATCTGAATTTTAGAAGAGAGTTCGGTTTCTACTTTCCAAAAACCGAACTTTTTAAAAACCGAAAAAACCGAACCGAAAAAAACCGAAAAAACCGAATGCCCACCCCTAATGTTGATACCCAACACCAGCTTGCCGACATTTTCACAAAACCCCTCGATGCTTCTCGATTTGCTTACTTGCGTGGGGAACTTGGCATTTGTCACCCTTACGGCATTTTGTGAGGGGGAGCTGTTTTAGATGGATATGCCTCTGCTAATTGTGTGCTAAATTGCATTTACATCTTTTGCATTTATATGCCTGCTTGTAATCCATGACATCATGACAGCTCAGCTCTTTTTAATTTATCTGGAACATTCATGTGCATGATGTTTATTTTCAAAATCAAATTATGCTCACTGCTTAGTCTTGAATCTAGCATGTTTAGGCAGGACTGCTTTAGCTATCTTTTATCTGCTTGACAGCGAGACACTGTTCATTGGAATGCTAAAAATTGCAACTTGAAAAATTGTTCTACATCTTCATGGATATTCATAAAATGCCAAACAATTGGTACACTTAATTATACTCAAAAATTCCATGATTTGCAAGCTCTAAGTGAAAAGATCCAGGTGGGTTTGTTTGTCGCACTACTCTATTCTAGACTGCTTTCCATTGCACATTGGTCTGAACTGGAATAGTGTAGTGTATGCCAAAATCTTTGCCTTAAGCTTCTTATGGCTTTCATGCCTAGGCTTGGCCTGATTGGAAAGTATAAGGTGGACAAACAAATAACCCCTGGCACTAAGAAAAGAACAACAAAATTCATTGACTATCAAGTTTGCTTTTCATGCTCCATTTGAACTGGACTTGTCTATCTAGAGTAGAAATTGACTAGCTTTGCGTAGTCCATGCTTTTACTTGTCTAGTTTCCTTGACTAAGTGGTGTTGCTTTTATTTCTAAAATGATCAAATCACATGCTTCATCATGTTTTTAGAGAATGTTAATTTGAGCTGAGCCCATGATCATTGGTGTTATTGTTGGCATATTCTTGCTTCATATGTCTTTGCAATTCTGCCCATTTCGAAGCTTTGCATCTTTTACATGCTCCTTGATGCTTGCATTGCAAAAGGGGGAGAAATTCCTCAAGGGGGAGAGACTTGCTTTGTTCTCCGTTGCAAAGGGTATAATTTCCAAAGGGGGAGAACATTTGACATAAAGGGGGAGAAGGTTCTTAATTGCCAAAAGGAAAACATAACTCAGGGGGAGTTTTTATTGTCGAAGGGGCTTTTTACTCTTTTGAGAAAGAGGGAGGAAAATTCTTCTGTCAAGTGACATGATTTGGCTCGTTTCTGAGTTTTTATGGTCACTTGTGTGCTGAAAGTTCTTAAATTTTCTTGGACTTTAAAGTTGGTTGTCAATGCACTCATCAAGGGGGAGATTGAGAAACCAAGGGTTGGTTTCAAGTGTTTGTGATGAGTGATTGACATGCTTTTTACCCTCTGTTCGAAGGGTACCTCCGAAGGGTGTTCGGAGGAGGGTACCTCCGGAGGGGTTTCGGAGGTGGTTTCACCGAAGGGTGTTCGGTGGCTGGTTGCTGCAGCTGTGCAGCGGAGTGTGCTTGTCGGAGGGGTCCGACAGTACACAATGACTAGGTTCGTACCGAAGGCTTCGGTACTTTGGGCGGTACACCGGAGTGTGTACCGAAGGTTGCTAACCCGGAGAGGTCTCCGGAGTACTGGATACACTTGTCTGTTTTGCTGTGGTGCGCAGGGACTTCAAAGGCGACGAACAAGGTTCGTAGCAGGTGAACCTGGGTGAAGCAGGAGGCTTGATGCCAGGGGAGCGGGGAGCTCCGTCACGGTGGCTGCGAAGGGGTCCGGGTCGGTCCTCGGGTCGAGGTGTGCCAGGTGAAGGCAGAGAGTGCGGAGCGTGGCTCCGGGTGAAGGTGCTCCGAGATAAAGTCCTCGGAGGTGAGGCACTTCGAAGGTACTCCGAATGGAGTGACTTCGGAGTTGGATAGATCAAGTCCTCTGCGGAGGCAAGGAGTTCGAAATGTGCTCCGGAGGGAGACATTCGAAGGTACCTGACGAAGGTCTCAGAAGTCGAGGCGCATTGAAGGCATGGTCCGGGTGAGGCTCGTCGAGGAGTGTGCTCGGGGAGAGACACTGCGACGAAGTGCTCATGGAATGCTTCATGCGGAGGCCTTGGACGAAGGAGGGACTTCGAAGGGTGGTACTCCGAAGCCCCGGCTTCGGAGTGAGGAAGGCTTCGGAGCGAGGCTAGCTCCGGAGTGAGGATGACTTGTGGTACTTCGGCCATGCATGGCTTCGGTACACGGACTGATGGAGTTCGAGCTGGGAGTAGCTGTGAAGCCGTGGTGGTCCACTCCGGAGGTGTTGGTGCGAAGGCCCAAGGGCTTTGACGGCTTCGGCTCAAAACCGTCACTGTATCGAAGGCTGACTTCGGTGAAGCGAAGGCCATCTGGCTCAAGGCTTCTCACCGAAGCTACCGCACCCTCGCGTGCGAAGGAAGGCTGCAGAAGGTCAAAGACTGCAAAGGCTGACACTGTCTGCTCTGCAAAAAGCTGACGCTATCCCCTCTGCAAAGCTGACAGAGAAGCCTCCAGAATAAAGGTGGACTACCTTTTGTACCCCTTAGTTCTGTAGAGACAAATCCAATGTAAACCCTAGGGGTAAAGTAGTCACTTCCTTTGGGTGAACTGTGGGCTATAAATATGGGGGCTTGGTAGGTAACATTTAACACTTTGAGCATTTACTGTTGAGCTCCTGTAGCCACATACCTCGCAGTCATCCAGAGTTCAATCTATTTGTGTTCCTTGTTCAAGTGGCGAAGCCCTGCTACTTTGTGCTTTTTGCTTGAGCTCGCTTTACATACCTCGCTAGTTGTAGTGCACCGAAGCCTGTCTAGGTGAAGGGTGTTGTTCTGCGAAGTGTGTTTTCAGTGTGCTGTCGCTCTGTGTAACTTGAGGCTAGACCTCACAGCTTACTAGCGAAGCCCTGTTTGAAGCCCGTTTTGCTTCTTGTGTCGAAGCCCTTAGCGAAGTCCGTTTGTGTGCGTGTAGACCTTCGTGTACGAAGCACAGCACCAGTTGCTGCTGCCAAGTACTAGATCGAAGTCCTCAGAGGGCTGTCCACTCTTGCGAAGGATGAAGTGCGAAGCCTGCTCGAAGCACCCCGTGTGCGGAGCCTGCACTGACTTAGCAGAGTAGAGTTTCGAGGGTTGTTAGTGGAGCGAAGTCTTCTTGGCTTCGAACTTTTGCTCCTGCGAAGCCTGTGTTCGGAGCTGTCGAAGTACCTCCGAACCAGACCTCCGAAGGTAGTGTTCGAAGCCTGTTCCGCAGAAGACAGTACTAAACCGAAGGGTTGTTTTTAGCCCGAAATTTTATAAAGCTCCCATTCACCCCCCCTCTGGTCGCCGTTTCCTGTCCAACATATACGATAGATACTAATCAACGGTAATCTAAGTAAACTTAGTGCCTAAAGTAGTTAGCCTAATACTTAGTGCCTAGTGTAGTTAGGCGCTTAGAGCATCTCCAGCAGCTCCCCTAAAACTCATCCCCTATACTTCACATATAGGGGATGACCCTAAAAGATTCCACCCCTATACAACTTCGGTCTCCAGCAGCTTCCTTAAAATTTATTCCCTATATTTTTGAATCCTCTATTTATTATTATTCAACGGCTATATCTCTAACATATATACTATTATGTATGATCATTATTGTTATTGACGATTGATAAATTTTTTATTATCATTCAACGGTAAAAATTACAACGGTTATATTTTCAACAACTATATTTTCATTGTGAATTTTTATTTTTTTCATAAATAAATAAATATCCTATAATTAGTCTAAATAGTTGATCTCAAAAACATCTTAAAAATTAAAAAGAAAATAAATTTTCCTTTTAATTTTTAATTTTTATCTTTTCTTTTTTATTTTCTTTTTTCCTTCTCTTCTTTCTCTTTTTTACTTTCTTTTTTTCTTTCTTTCTCTCGATGCTGATGTGGCATGGATAGGGGGAGGAGAGAGATTCCCCAGATTTGGGGGATGAGGAGAGAGGAGTAGGGGATGAGATAGGGTAGGGGATGGAATAGGGAATCTGCTGGAGGGTGGTTTTTAGACCAAATACCCTAAATTTAACTATAGGGGATGAAGAAGGGAAGCTGCTGGAGATGCTCTTAGGTTTTTCTTCTCTTGCCTATATTCCTTTCTCCTTTTTACCTCTTCCTTTTTCTTACCACATCTCACCAATCCCCTCTTTAGCTTTCTCTTACCTTTTCCTCCCTAGTGTTCTACTCTTAATTTTATAGTGTAGATCTAGTCATTGTTTATCTATCAGCTATTCACAATGGGGATTTTATGGGATATTTCATGGTATTAATTATCATGCCACATTAGATTTTTTATTGACATAATATTTAATTAATGAAGAAAGAGAAAGAAATAAAGTCATCACCATTGAGACTCCAGTCATTTCATCATAAAAAGGTATTTCATGAGAACTAGTTGCATTTAATTACACTGGCTAGTCTAGAAAATAGTGAAACGAAACTCTCCACTGAGAGAGGTATTTCATTCAATTATAAAGTTGACGTAACATTTTAGGAAACAGTGTTATGAAACTCACCATCTATAAATAGGTTTCGGCTCAACAATAGCACCGCTCTTGCCACTAATCCCGCTCCCTTCATACCAAATCTATCTACTCGTTCCCTTCCGCTCTTAGATTTGCTTGCTTGCTCCCCTTCCATCGCTGGATCTAGCTGCCCACTCTCTTCCAACCATCGAATCTAGCCACACTCTTCCCTCCCACAACTGGTTTGAGACCGCCAACTGCCACACCACACTGCCCAGCACCACTAGGCGCCTAACCACCCAGCACCAGGATGACACCAATTGTCTAGATCTGATTTTTTGAACATTGCATGAAAAATATAATGTCGTATTACATATTTCCCTCTATTTTGTAGCTTTACCTGAGAAACGCCTGGTTTTTGTTTAGTTTTTGCGTTTTGAAATTCCAAATTCAAACATAGACAGGGACTAAGTTTTCAAATATCAAAATACAAACCACCAAGGTTTTAGAATACCGAATATAGTACCCAAAATTCCCCAGCCGTTTTGAGTGTTGACTTTTACAAAATTCTTGGGCAACACATGCCAAGTTGCCGCTAACTTTCAACTGGCAGCGGCCAATAAATATTACAGCGTCTCAAGGTGAGCATCCTAACTGCACGGTAACACGGACAGTTTGGGAATTACAATGTGTATTGCATACACGTTCTTCACATCTATCCTAGACCCACTTCATGAAACTATGTTCGCAGTTATCCCTACAGGATGCAAAATGCCAGTGAAAAGGATTAGGTCATTAGGGTAACCATACCAATATATGCTTGCCTCTTGAAGATGATCAAACCAGGGAAACAGCTGGTTACTCATAGCTCATCTTTGAAGTGCTGGTTTGTGTCTTTATCATCAGGCTCTGGTGTATCAGATGGTGGGGAAGTGACTTCTGCTGACTCCAGATTATCCTCCAAGATTCGTGCCGTGAACTGACTTGCTTCACTGTCTAGATCAACCCACTCTGGAACAATTCTTCTAGCACCCTAGAGAGTGTATTTAAAATCTTAAGATTAGCTCTAGGCAAAAGCAAGAGGAAACAACAAATTCTAGGGCACAACGCACAATAATTCTACCTGAAGCTTTGGCTCCTTTGTCATTGGATTGTTGCAAAGATCAATGGTTTTTGCTCTTGCCTTTGTGGCATTCCCACACCAAGATTCACACCATAGCCATTCTTGAGGGAGAGAGAATATGGGCACAGTATGCTGAGCATAATTTGGGAGATCCTGAATATAAAGGTGTTACAAGTAAGCATTGCACACTTTCACATCTGTAAACTGCATTTGTGTAATTGTTTACTTGTTTCTATCAATCTCTGCATGTCGTAGCATGGTTCTATAACTGGGTTTTACTGCTATAAACATAAACCATGGACCAGAGTTGTCCTGAGTGAATTGACAACGAATTGCGCATTGGTAACTGGTTAGTGGGAACCACTTGAAAAGATTGCAATCTATGATACAACTCTAAGAATAGAGATAACTATGGAACATGCCTCTTGCCATCATCATACAAGTATTCAGAATAGGACCCTGCCATCTTTC
The DNA here is from genome assembly GCA_019279435.1 of Zizania palustris. Classification (NCBI taxonomy): domain Eukaryota; kingdom Viridiplantae; phylum Streptophyta; class Magnoliopsida; order Poales; family Poaceae; genus Zizania; species Zizania palustris. Next base: position 12,920,124 of record JAAALK010000080.1, read on the forward strand.
GGTAAAACAAAAAGTATTCAGAATAGGGAGAATTGAGTGGCCACGAAAATGTCTCTTGCAACTGCAAGAAGGTTCCTGCTGCCATGCTGTTAAACTTTTACTTTTCAGGTAGCAAAGTCCAATAGCTTTTCTTTTGGAGGTCTAATATGTAACATGTTCCCTGGGCCCGGTTACTTTGGACAATGCGAGGTTGCTTCCAAACTTGTCACACAACTTTTAATTTTTCATCCATATGCAGATACAGGTAATCTACAGTCCCTTTAATAAAATATTCATTTTTCAATATCTTGTTCCATTAGGAGAAATCCAATTTTTTTCAGTAATGTGAACCCAGGTCTGCAGCCACTAATTGTGCAGTATCGACCAGGAATACATTCCAGCCATTAGGGCTGTACAATCTGGGTCCACCTGTTAAGGCAGCTTGCATACAGGGAAGTATCAGTGAGCAAGCATGCCAACCAGGTTGATTTGGAGTTGTACAGCCCTTCCATTCATGTTATGTGTTAAGGAGATCAAACAAATGTAATAGTAGTATTCAGTTACCTGATCAAGATTTGAGAGACTATTGGGGTCCTTGCTGAGTGTTTCATAGACGACCCGTAAAGTGTCTCCAGCGGCAGTTTGACGAAATTTAGCCAAATCAACAACATAAAGAGCACTGGAACAACACTCGATCATGTCATTTACTGCACAATACCAGAAATATTCAATTGTAGGATACTTTATGCAGAGGATCACCCACCTGATATGGTATGGTCTTCCTCGCAGATGATCTTTCCAGAAACCCTTTCACAGAAGGAAGGAAAAAGAAGTCAGCAAACTTTTTTCTTTTGAAAGGGAAGTCAGCCAACAACTTGACAAAACAAATTCATTTGTTACCAAGAACGAGTTGGTAACTTACTTGCTTCCAGAATCGGTAGCCATCCATCTCCTTGTTGTTATCACAGAACGGAGTATAAGCAAGGGGATGACCCTTCAGATTCATGTCATACAGTTCTCCCATGTCTGCTCTCACAATTTGATCAGCATCAACAAAAATAACCTACATGGAAAGTGTTAGAGAAACAATATTCATCAGGATTAATGAGGCTAGTAGCTTTTAGTTATTAAAGGAGGATGTTCATAAAACTACAAGGATTATATGATGAACATAACATACAAAAATACCTTCCTCAGTGAAAGTGGGAATATAACATCCAGAAACAAGATCTTATATGCCCATATAATTCGCTGCTTCTCTTTCTGTTTGTGCAACCATGTTGGCCATTTATATGTGATAAGCTCATATTCAAAGCCATATTCCTGGGCCATGTGGGGTATGACATCCTGGCCATGGGATTACTGGTTAGACAACAGTCATCTAACATCTTCACATTAAATACTAAACACAAATGCAGCTCATGTACCTTGAACTGTGGAGATAGATAGTTCTTTATGAACCAGAATTTCACTGGTCTTTGTGTTTTCTTTAATACGCTCAAAATCATTATTTTGAGGAAACGCTCATACCTGCAACAGTGTGCCTTGTAGCTTAATCACGTGTCCTCATCCAAGATTTCTCTTGTAACATTAGACTAGGGTAAAAGAATGCCGGTAAAGGTACAATAGAGGTTAATCAAAAAGTGACAGTAAATTATTCTCAGGGGGGGGAGCAACAGTATCAACCAGCAACTGGAAACTGGCTTTATCAAATTTGTTTGGAATGTCGTATGAAATAAAATATAAGCAACAATGTAAACAACATAAATATTTGTAGTAGAGAATGATATACATAATTCAGGAAATAGCTAAGTCCTTGAAATGGACAATGGACACTTACAGATGTCCAGAAGCAACAGAAAAAATATTGATTGTCTCCCCTCGTCTTGCATCCTGAAGATCCTGAATAAAAAAGGAATAATAAAGCTGTCAGATATTTCTGACAGACAATAAGGAACATAACCACACAAATAAACTACAAGCTTTAATGTAACTAATCTGTAACTTTACAGGGAATCATAATTTTCCTAGAACCTGTAAATACATATTCTTGATACTACGTCATCAACATCAACATCAATGTTGATGACGTAGTATCAAGAATATGTATTTACAGGTTCTAGGAAAATTAAACAGATAAAAAATGCAAGATATATGATTCATTAGCAATAAAAGGATAATTGTTTTCTCACATGCACTGATGTACATATAGTTAGATGTATGCTCAGAACCCTCAAACATGTGCTGACAATTGACGTTGATGCAAACTTCCAAACTTCAGACTAACCATCTTATCTTTCGCTAAGTGTAATATCCATACATATATCTCAAATGAATCAGTTTGAATGAGTAAGACCGTACATGTACCTTCATAGATAAATTTCTCATATGCGACTTAGATTTTGCTCAATCCCTTATTTCTTACTCATTGTCCAGATCCCATATGTCAGCGAGACATCAGTGACAAATAAGGGATGGAGCAACATTTGCAGTGGCAGAGAAAGAATTGATCCATTTATACATGTGTGTATGTGCCAGTGTTTTTCGTAGGAGCAGGAGAGGAATTATTATAATTCCTTCTGCTTGATTTATTCCATAGCCCTTAAGGGGTATTTATAATCCTAATACAATCTAATCTGCTAACCTTATCTCTATCTTTAAAACAGAAATAACAAACCTTATCTAAATCTAACTAATCTTATCTAACTAATTCCAACTAATTGTGATGTTGCGCATAACAATCTCTCCCTCCCTCGGAAATCAGCTCGTCCTCGAGCTGAAAATCCGGATAAGCAGAGTCACGCAATGTGAACAGCTGAAAATTAATTTCTGGTATACGAAACAGGGTGCGTGTAGCAAATGACTCCCTAAACAGTTCGGATCTTCTGTGGCAGAACAAGATTTTCTGTGGCTGAAATTCTTGTGCCCCAATTTGTGGCCGTTTAGGAAACTTCTGTTTCTGTGTACTGGTAGAACAGGATTTTCGCCCCAATCTTCTGTGCCCCAATCTCCTTGGTGGCGTTGTCCCAGACCACAGCCCCAACCTCTAGCGCGTCCTCGTCCCGACCCCACAAAGCACGGCGCCCGCCCCCTCCGTCTCGGCCGCAACTCGCTCGCCGCGTTGAGTGCAGGCCCGTCCGCACCAGTCAGTGGGGCCACCCCGGGGAAGCCGACCGCCCTCGTGGCCGAGAAGCTCGACGCTGCGAGGCCCTCCATCTCGTCCCCAGCTACGCTCGGTGCATTTGAGCACGGGTCCGTCCGCGCCCGTCAGCGGGGCCACCCTGGGGAAGCCGGCCATCCTCATGGCCGGGAATCTTGACGTCGCGAGGCCCGAGGAGCTCCGCGTCCCGCTCTGTGACGAGCTCGTCGTGTGGTCGGGGACACCTCCGAGCTTGGCATCCTCGTTGTCATCCTCCCTTTCCCGATCTTCGTCGCCGCCGCCCACGTAGTCTCCATCCTTCTCGGGGTCAGCGCCCTCGTCATCAGTGTGTGAGGGCAGCGGTTGGGGCGCCAGATCGGCCCCGTCGCAGTTGGTGGAGCCGAGGGATCAGGCAGCGAAGTTGGGGGACCTGTTGTAGTCCTCGTCGGTGGTCACTGGGGTTACGGCGCAAGGGAAATCCACCCGTGGCTGCTTCTCCATGGTCAACAGCTTCCTGTCGGCGTCTCCGGTGGCCCTCCTGGAGTCGGAGGCGGCTCACGGTGAAGGTGACGACGCGGTGGGGAAACCCGTTGCACTGTGGGGAAAACTCGGCAACGTGGAGGCCACTAGAGCCAAGCCTAGGTACACCCGGAGGTTGGCAACAACCTGATGCAAATCTACGAAGGCTTGCATATCTTCTACGGACCAAGTGTATAGGACGAACGTCGTCATGGCGTCGGATCTATGGAACCTGGCTACTCTGATACCAAATTGGTAGGAGCAGGAGAGGAATTATTATAATTCCTTCTGCTTGATTTATTCAATAGCCCTTAAGGGGTATTTATAATCCTAATACAATCTAATCTGCTAACCTTATCTCTATCTTTAAAACAGAAATAAGAAATCTTATCTAAATCTAACTAATCTTATCTAACTAATTCCAACTAATTGTGTTGTTGCACATAACAGTTTTCATATAACATCAACCAGGTTGCAACTCAGAACATTTTTTATATATTTTTCATCAAACAGACAAGCAAACTTCCTAACAGAGGTCAGCAGCCCAAGTGCTCTAGATTTTTATTTTGTGATGTAAATACATTGAAATATTCTTGAAAGCAACTACCTTTCAGTAATTAGCAGCTAAATGTAATGCAGACCTTTTGAATTTGTCATTCTTTATCAGCTCTTATGTAGTTCCCAAAAAACTACTTGTGCTAGGCTGTACTAGACCTGTCTTTGCAAAAATGCAAAGTCCTATTGTAAAATTACAATAGAGTAATTCTCTACATAGAGTTCTCAACAGTTTGGGAGCACTTCAACAGGAAAAAACATGGAGTTTTTGATCAACTAACGCTTGGTATTGCTTCATCATGCTGTGTTTGGAGTAATAAGCAGTATGAACTTAAAGAACTGACAGAAGAAATGCTTACAGTGATTTCCTCGTCCTTCTTTTTAGGTGATGCATCACCACTAATGAAACTAGAAGCCCACTTCAAAAGGTTGGTATTCCATCCTTTGTTATCCTGCATAAAAAATGTTTTACAAATAAATGATGTTTCGAGCTTCATGGATATGGTTTGCAACTAAATAAGAAACATACCATCTTCTCCTGAAAATGGTTGTCATCAGCAGCATTTAGTAAGTCCTCATGCTCCTTTCCTCTTCTTTTTTGCACTTCAATGTGCATAAGTTTGCCTCTCAAGCTATCTATGGCAATGAGTTTCAAGGGTAGCTCATACAGATCAGCACTACGACCAGGAGCCAGTTGCAGGTACCATACACCGGGGGAGACTTTCATCTGCCAGTAGCCCAAGTTGGCCATGACAAGTGTATCTACCAAGTGTGGTCTTCGTTTGGTACCAGCGATAAACTGAAGACCACGGGGAGGATCTTGATCCTTTTCCTTGCAATGGCCTATAGGGAATTTCTGTAAACAAAATGATCCACCGAAACCAAAGAGATTATTATCAAATGATTATACCTGTCAAGAGGAGCGCTTCAAGTTCAAACACCGCCTGCAATGTTCTAACATCACCAAGATTCTCTAATAAAATGTTGTCCAAATCATGGCTGATACATGAAAAACAACCACAAAGGAGGTGATGATGCTGCATTATAAATTACATTTCTGATATTTACTTGATATTTAATGGCTAACATACATGGCAACGACAGGTTCAACAAGCCATGGTTCAGGAACATCAATGTTCATCGTGAGTGTTTTTGATAGTGGCATATTTGAGAAGAAAGCTTTAGGCCCATGCACAGAATAATCGGTGCTGCTAAAATCGTCCTGCAAATCAAATGCCCAAGTATTATTGCAGGCAATAAGTTGGTATGTGTTGGCCGGTAAATATGCGAGGACATACCATCGATGGAAGAACAAATCTATAGTAGTTCTTTAAAGGTAGATCTGCGAGGGAACTCTGAAAACAGTTCATTAATGTTAGATCTAAAAGTAGGTAGGATTGTAGCTAGTGCAAGCTCATGCATAGAAACATCTCCACCCACCAAGACATATCAATTAGGTTTTAAACAAAATACAATACAATCAATAGTTTCTCCCAATTATAGACTTCAAATAAAGAGTGTCACCTACATGTTATTATCTGCAAGGCATAAAATTGTGCATGGATATGAATAGTTCAACATCCAAACAGAATAACATACAAATTGTGGGTGGACATGAACAATTGAAAATGATTTATTCCAGATGCACAACAAACTGGTAGAATGAAATTTTGAAAAGAACTATCATAGAGTTGAGGCAAAGTATGAGAGAAGTGCAATCATTACGCTAATTTTTGTCAGAGCTGAGGAATGCTAATGCCAATATGTAACTGAATTCTACGTATTTATCACTTTCCTATTCAATAAGAGTGTATTCACTAAAAAATAAGACTTCCGGAGAATAGCATGAATTAATTAATTATTCTAGCAAACATCTAGCTTCTCAAGTTGGTTAAAATGTTCAAGTAATTGAACTCATTGTAAAGACAACAAAGATCGACCAAATATATCAAAATAAAAAAAATAGGGAAATTTTGAAACATACCATTACAATTTTCTGTAATTTGAAAAATGTCACTGTCAGTGACTGTGGTAGGTCCCATATGTCAATGACATATCAATGGCATATTTCAAAACTGTAAAAATTGTAATGGCATAAAAAAATTTGGCCCAATAAAATAACATGGGAGAAGCCCTATGTACTATACACAGTGCATCACCCAACCTCAGCAACAAATGAGCCAGTTAATTGACAACAATGTTAAAGACTTAAAGTATACAGTATCCTCTACTAGATCATGCCCCTGTACAATAACTGATTGATCATATCTCATCTCAGACTAGTAATTAAAAACTGTGTAAAAAAACTACTTAATTGCGATTGAAAAATTGTTTCAAGTAATTGAAGATGCAGAATAATAAGTTGTGGAGAATAAACAAATACGTACGATAGGATTCAGAACAATTCTCATGCTTGGCTGAATATGTCTCCAAAGAATGCGTAAAAGTGGAGCTAGTTTTTGCCCAGCAGGACTTAGTGGATCAATGACAGCATCAATATGGACACTTGAATTCATATTGTTCAGTATAATTGCACTGCAGGACAGATTGGAAAAGGAGGAAATGAGTGCAAACTGTTTAAAATTATAAACTAACATCCAATAACACTCCAATGTTTAGGTTGGTTGCATTAAAAAAGGACAGTGGTTAGGACTTGGGGCTTAAATGGAAAGGAAAGCAACATGCCTAGGCCCTAGAGTGGGGATCATTTTGTATTGCCTTCATAAAATTCAACAAGGGACTTGCCTTCAATAAACTCAGAGAAGCTGAACAAAATTTACTTATGATAGTTTTCCATGATATTAAGTATTAACCAATGAATGAATGTTTTAGTTAAAAGATGGAACACAAAACTCGGGGCTTTGCTTGAATAATTTCATAACAGTACAGTTTACATAATTCTTTCAGCATTGAAACTGAACTGAAACTGATAATAATTAGATAGTGAACAGTGGACACCTAGTTTTTCGGTACAGACAGCTTGGGAACTTATAATGAGGCTATTACACCAATGAGCAATCTATGCTGATTCAAATTGTTGCTGTATGTAAACAAATTGTGAGAACCTACCAATAAAAGCCTAGAAGGCCAGCTACTGGTACTAACTGCGATTTATAACTTGAGAAGAGTGCTCTCAGATACATCTTTAAAATGCATGCACATAGAAGATATTAAGTACTAAAGTACACAAACATATTACGGTGCCGATTGGTTCTTTAGTCCAAAAGTTTAGTCCAGTCACATTAGATGTTTGGATGTTATTTTGGAGTATTAAATGTAGACTATTTATAAAACTCATTTATAATCGGTGGATTATTCACGAGACGAATCTAAGGAGCCTAATTACGCCATGATTTGACAATGTGATGCTGAGTAAACATTTGATAATCATGGATTGATTAGACTTAATAAATTCGTCTCATGAATAATCCTATGATTCTATAATTATTTTTATAATTAGTTCACGTTTAATCCTTCAAATTGATGTCCAAACATATGATGTGACACGGACTAAACTTTAGTCCATAGAACCAAACACCTCCCAAGACTAGTCGCATGAGAATGATTTTAGTGTTTTATTAATGAAAATTGCTTTCATATCAATATGTATAACATAATTTTTACTAATGCATAATTAAAAAAATTAATGACCAAAATGTGCATGGGATACAATGACAACATCCAAAAAAGCCAAGTAAAAATAGAACAGAGAGACGAAAGGCTTTCCTCAACGAAAACAGACATAGTCGTCATGTGCCCCCCCACCCTCGTCGTCTCCTCCACACTCGACCGTCGCCTCTCATGGCCTCTTCTAGGCTTCACCGGTTCGTCCCCTCTCTCTCCGTGTGCTCAGCCATGGCTGGCCCTCACCTGGCCCTACTCGAGCTCAAGAAGGACCCTGATTTAGCTCAACTGGTCTCATCCTGGGATTTCTCCGCTGGCCTGGCTTTCCAACACCTCGCTCTTCTGCATTTTGGTTCCC